>OY728130.1:1942486456-1943736456 GCA_963277665.1 Viscum album
AGGGAAGGCATAAAAAATTCCTTGGTGAGGGAATTTGTTGGATTTATCCATTGGGTGGTCCACGTAAGCATGGATTTGCGAAAAATAGCTATTAGAATTCCAAGGAGAAGAAGCCTAAGGCAAAGCAATGCAATAGAAAGCACTTCCAAAGGGATGTTGATATTTCTCTTTGAAAACCTGATGGGCCGCACGAGAAGAGATCATATGATGTAGGTGTGTCGTGCAATGAGGGGCTCAGACATGAAGCCTTAAGGTGAAGGCAACACATGGACCTCTAGTAAGATAATGGGTCGGGGGAAAGATTGAAGGTCTTTGTGCAAGAGGGAAGGCTACACACAAGAGTAAGGGGTTGCACGCAAGAGGGAAAGGATGCACGCAAGATAGACTGGTTTCGTGCAAGATGAAGGGGATGTGCATAAGAGGGAAATTTGCATACAAGATGGACGCATTGCATGCAAGAGCGGTCTAACGGAGAGGAAACTTTCATGGAAAATAGGATCCTATGTGCGCAAATGACTTGGGAAGATATAAAATTCACGAGGATTAGGCCCCAGAGAGCCCACCCGATGGAGCCCCCATAGTGAATCTATTGCACAAAATCCCATACGTGAAGGCCGTGGGGGTTTTTTTGCATGGTCATGGAAGACGTGGCTTTCGTGTAGCAGAGCGCTGCTTCGTCTTCTATTTATGTGCCTGAAGGGTGGGGATATGTTTCGTTTTATAGTGGAAGTCCTCCTAGGCCATGCTCAAATGGTCATGGCATGCAAGGCTATAGTTGACATTGCCTTGGGCATAGAAAGGTAGTCGGCAATGCAAACGGCCGTTTGATGTCGCCTTCAGTGCAGAAAGGGGGTCGAGCGCGCAAAAACCCATTTCACATCTCATGGGGCATAGAAAGGTGTCCGACCATGAAAATTACCATTTAACATTTCCTTCATCATGGAAAGTGGGACATGCATGAAAATTCGTTTTTAAGATCACCTTGGGTGTGGAAATAGGGTTCGGGTGCCCAAGATTTTGGGCGCCTGAGAGCCACTTGCATGCGTCCCCCGAATCTTGTGCGTGTCTCCCTCCCAGGCCCCAAATGTTTATCTTGCCATCCTGGATCCATTTGTTTCTATTTTATCCGCCTGTTTCGGTCCTTCTTGTAATTTCAGCATCAAAAAATTCTACACTCAGAATCGGAGATGAAAGAGTACTCGAATGTAAGATTCTGAGGGTACATAAAAAAATAGGGAAACCACTTCGAGGGTGCACAAAAATGCATTTTGCGCACACAATCCAATTGAGCTCACAGAAAAGGCACACTGGAACCATATAAAAATCAACCCCCCCTCATCCCTACTTTTTCTTTTTCTGCATGATAGAAGTTTTTCTCTCGTGCATGAAAACAGTCATGATCTGCATGCAAGATTTTGCGACTGAACTCCGGTTTTGCGTTCCATATCAATTTTTTCATGAAAGTTGACATTCTTTCACCCGACTGTAGCTTTGGCGCACTAAAAATAATTAATTAACTCCAATTCCTTTGGATTTCTAAAATGGACACTCAAAAAATCAATGTCGATAAGGAGGCTGCCGCTGCTGCAAGAAGAACCCAAATGATCATGAACCCTCATATTCTTCATGTGAGGCATGTCACGACCCGTCCTAGAGGGGCCCGAGCCGCAACTCCCCAATCCCGCCTCCAGTAGGCCAGGGGCTGGTGACTAGCACCAAGTAGGCATGCTACTAACATGGGAGGAATTTCCTGTAAACCTGTACACATGCACACACATCTCCAAGCCCCCAATGATTAAAAGTAAAGACTATTAAAAAAGGAAATTCATGCCTACGCTAAAAATCTCAACCAACAGAGTACGACAGGAAAGTAATGTAAAACAAGTGTAAAACCCTGGGCCGAAAGTACAAGCCCACCAAAGTAAAATCTGTAACAATGTCCAACCTGTAAGGAATGGTACTGGGACTGCATTTGTAGCCGTAGGAACACACCATGGCCCTCTTGATCTCACTGAGCACCATCCGGTCCTGGTCCACCTAGAATCATGTCAAAGGCTCGCTCATCTGCACAAGAAATGACTCATGCGGGCAAAGCCCGTGCATGGGTGAGTATAACAATACCCAGTAGGACACCCTGAAACCATAAAGGAAATACAATAAGGGAATATACCACATAGGAAAGATACAGTCAGCTCTACACAGTATATGTCTACTGAACATATAACAATAATATCCAGATATACTCATGCACGATCGACTATCACAAATACCACCACTAAGATCCAGCTTGAAGAATACACTAAGCATGAAACCGGGAGAACACACTCCTAGGTCTGAAGAGATAGATATGAAGTACTCATTCTAGGAGAACACACTCCACAAGAACTTTGTGAACATGTTTCTTAGATGAGGATCACGACCAAGTCATGGGGTGATTCTGACAACTCAGTCTGAGCTAATCCGCTAAGCAGAGGATCGGTGCCCAGGTAATGTTGGTCACGTCGATACCAAGAACTCTACCTAGGGTTCCTGGAATGAATGGAGGATCTAACTCTAAGTCTCACAGAGGGGATTCCAAGAACTCTATTCAGGAAGTTCAACTGAAGAGATCATACTCATGTGTAAAGGAAATGATACTAAAACCTTAAGGGAAAGGACCATGGGTACAAACCCTAAGAAAACTAGTCCAATTCATAGAAGGAAAGTATCTCAAGTAATTCAAGATAGGTTACACGGTTTTTAGTATGGTTAGACACCGTGATCCTTGACCCCGGTATTGCCCGCGTAAATGACATGTGTCCTTCCTTCATGCTGAGTAAAACCAAACTACACAGTGTGCAGAAAAAGTACACGTCGTGTTCCTTGACCCTGGGTACTGCCCGTGTCATTCGGATTGTCGGGTAGAAAGAAACTACATGGCATGTAGAAGAATCACACACCGTGTCCTAGAATCTAGGGTTCTCTCTGTGTACGCTGGCCATGGGCCCGTACATGGTCTCTACCCGTGTTTGTTTCGCCTGCCCGTGTACCAGTACACGGGGTATCCCATGTATATGGATGGGTCTGGCTGGGGAGGGGTATACATGGAGTGTCTTTGGCCGTGTACCCTGCACGTTTCCAAGTACTACCAAAGTACACACCAGGTAAATCCGCTGATGAACACATGTCGTGTAGCCTATACTACACGGTGTGTAGTCGGGAAATTTTCAGAAGAGTCGTCTTCCTCCGCATAGCTCGGCTGATCCTATAGATCCTAATCCAACCGTCTGATCATCACGAAACTCTAGATTTGGGGTGACCCTGATCCTATGAAACCGATTCTGTTGGTTTCGGGCTCCCGATCGGCCTTGATGTGACGTACCGATCCATCTTCATGAAAACGCTCGAAGAACGGGAATTGCAAACCACACCGATTTGTCCGCCACCATCGTCGTCGCACCTCCAATAGGTCGTCTTGAGGTTGGATCTTTGATTTCAGATCGTTGCGCCAAAAATCAAATGTTCAATGATCGATTCCCTCTATGAATGAGTACAACACACACGAAGAACGCAAAGGAATCGGGAGATAAAAACACAAAAATTGAGAGGGACGAACCTCGATCGATGTTCGTGTCAATCTTGGTTCGTCACCGTTAGAAGGTTGAATGAAATCCAAAATATATTTCAAGAATCAAATCCCCACGATTCCCACAAAATCCCATCCCACAATAATGATCTATTCGTGGATAACCTGTTCATGTATTAGTCCACGTTCATCGTGGAAATCAAAAATGGGTAAGAACTAATAATTTAAATATCCTACCTGGATTTCGAGGTGTTCGTTGGTGATGATCTGGTCATTTCATCGTCGTCGCTGTGTTGGGAGGTTTTCTCCAGAGCCGCCAAGGGTTTCATGGTTATGTGGTTTTTAACCCTAGACCCTTGCACCAAACATTAATTAAAAAGGTAAGGGATATCTGTCGCAACAGATTTAAAAGATTTCACTGTAGAATAAAATACTTTTAATTAAATATTTTATTGCTCTTACATCCCAAAAACTGGATTCCATGACCGACCTGTGCCGACCAATGTTAGGCCTCGCCTAAGGTAAAGACATTGTTCTGAACGCAACAGTTCTCTCAGATTTCTGATCTGAGCACCCATTCAGGAGTTATTCTACTTTTTCATGAAAACCATAGGCGCGCATAATTTAATTATTAAATTAAATTAAAACATTTGTTCTGGGCTCACCGGGCCTCAGAACTACATTCCATCTCAGATCCTAGTCTTGAAATAATTCCCATATAATATTAAAATAATAAAAGGAAAAAATTTCGGGACATTACATCACACCCACTTTAGGGCTTTTAAGTCCCCGAAAATCCAAAACAAAGGATACCCAAATAGATGTGGGTACTGCACATGAATCTGAGCCTCCCACTCCCACATGCTCTCCTGGAGATTCTCGTGCTACCACCAGACATGTACTAAAGGAATAGCTCACCCATGAAGGATCTTCTCCTACCGATACATGATCTCCATTGGGTACTCAGCAAAGGTCGCTCCATCATCAATGTCTAGCTTGCCCCAGTCGATAACGTGTGATGGATCATGAATGTACCTCCGTAGCTATGACACATGGAAGACGTTGTGTACCCGGTCCATATGAGGAGGTAGAGACATGTGATACACCACCTCTCCAACTCTACTCTGAATCTGAAAAGAGACAATGAACCTTGAAGATATCTTGCCACCTCAGCCAAATCTCCACAATCCCCGTTGATGTGAGACCCGAAGGAACACATGGTCTCCATCCTCAAACTCCAAGGGCCTCCGCATCCTATCGACATAAGTCCTTTTCTGACACTTCACAGTCTTCATCTGCTCATGGATGACCTGCACCTTCTCTGTAGTAGGTCTCACCATCTTTGGGACCATGAGTGATGACTCTCCCAGGTCAGTCCAGCAAAGTGGTGACCTGTAAGGTCGCCCGTACAGAGCCTCGAATGGTGCCATACCAATAGTGGAATGATAATTGTTGTTGTAAGAAAATTCCACCAGTGGTAGGTGATCCTCCTGGCTACGACTGAATTCAAGTACTCCAGATCGAATCATATCCTCCATAACCTGGATGGTTCGCTTTTTCTACCCATCATTCTAAGGATGAAACGTTGTGCTCAAGTGTAACTGAGTCCTAAAATCTTCATGAAATCCCTTCCACATCCAGGATGTGAAATGAGCATCAAGATCTGAAACAATCGTGGATGGAACTCCATGAAGTCAATCAATCTCCTACACGTAGACGCGTCCTAAGCTCTCTGCTGAACTCTGCTCCCATATGGATAGGAAGTGGGCCAACTTGGTGTGTCGATTAATGATCACCCATATGGCATCGTGTCCCCTAGACGTACGTGGTAAACCCATCATGAAGTCCATGGATATTACATCCCACATATACTCTATCACCTCAAGGGGCTGAGTCAAACCGACTGGCACCTGGTACTCAGCCATTACTTTCTAACAAGTAATGCACCGAGAAATAATCTCTGCCACACTCTTCTTCATTCATGGCCACTAGAACTGATGTCAGAGGTCATGATAGATCTTTGCCATGCCTGGATGCACCACTAAACGAGATGTATGGAACTCCCATAAAACCTCCTCTCATAAAGTCACTGGTACTACCGTACGCCCTCTGAAAAGAACAACATTCTCCCCACCTTATGAATATCCATCAGCAACAACGCATGTGGATACCTGAGCACGTAGAGTCTCACAGCTAGAATCCTCGAGTTTTTCTTCCCTGACTCGCTGTAAGAGTGGAGGGGTAACAACCATCGACTGAAGGTAAGATCCCTCATCCCCATCCATGAAGGATGACTGTAAAGAGGCCAACTGCCCCGTCGCCTCATCCATTAACCGCGAACTGGATTTTCTGCTGAGAGCATCTGCTACAACGTTCCCCTTCCCTAGTGTGTAAATGATCTCAAATTCTTAATCTTGGAGGAACTCAATCCATCACCTATTTCTCAAATTCAGATCCTTCTGGGAAAAGATATATCTGAGACTCTTGTGATCAGATTAGATGGTAAAACGCTCGCCCATCAGGTAGTGGTGCCACATCTTCAATGCGAAGACTACCGCTACCTACTCAATATCATGAGTCGCGTAGTTCTGCTCGTGCGGCCTCAAATGACATGAGCCATAGCCAATCAACTCTTTCCTATAAATCAGGAAACAACCTAGCTTTGTTCCTAATGCATCAGAGAACACTACGTACTCGAAACCCTCCTCCGGTAACCACAAGATCGTGGTGCTCATCAAACTCTATCTCAATTGCTGGAAAGCCTGCAGGCATCTCTCATTCCACATGAAAGGCTTCCCCTTTCGGGTCAAAACCGTCATGGGTGTTGCATTCTTGGATCAATCAAGGATGAATCTCCGATACTAGCCTGTCAAATCAAGAAAACTCCACACCTCTGTCACACTCTGGGGTGGATCCCATGCAAGAACTGCCTCCACCTTGGCTGGGTCCACTGCTACCCCATCTTCCTAGATGGCATGTCCCATAAAGTGGACCTCCAGTAACCATAACTGACACTTCGTGAGTTTCCCATAAAACTGGTGCTCTCAGAGTGTGTCTAGAACCATCCTTAGGTGTCTCGTGTGCTCCTCCTTGGACGCAGATTACACATGGATATTTTTGATGAAGACTACTACAAACTGGTCTAGATAGGGCTGGAAGATCTGGTTCATGAGTCCCATGATCACTACCAGGGTGTTCATCACGCCGAAGGGCATCACCAAGTACTCATAGTGACCTTAGTGACGTCAAAAAGCCGTCTTCGATATATCCTCATCCTGTACTCACAACTGGTGATAGCCTGATCGTAGATCAACCTTCGAGAACCATCGTGCCCCTCTCAACTGGTCTAAGAGGTCATCGATCCTCGGTAGTGGATACTGGTTCTTCACGGTCAACTGATTCAAGCAACGGTAATACACACATAGCCTCAACCTCACATCTGCCTTCTTGGGAAATAGCACTGGGGACACCCAGGGTGAAACACTGGCTCTCACAAAGCCCTTCTTCTGCAAGTCATCCAGCTGCACCCTTAGCTCAAAAAGCTCTTCAGAAGCCATCTGATTTGTTGATGCGGATATTAGTGTCGTCCTAGGTTGCAACTCAATGGAAAAATCTTTCTCCCGATGGAGAGGTAGTCCTGGGACATCCTCTGGAAAGACGTCCTCATACTTAACCACTACTGCTAGAAACTGGAAACCTGTAACAGTTGTTGCACCAAGGACGAGGCTATCCAACTGATGTGAAATTTGTTGTGCCCTCCTATGAACAAGTCCATCCAGCATTTCTTGGGTCTCTCTTTCACCGATAAAAGATAACCTCGTTCCATCACTGCAGACACACCAAACCCTTCACCTAAAACAGTCGATCTGTGCATTAACTGTGGATAGCCAATCCATACCATGAATGGAAACTTAAGGCCTCGACGCTACCACCAAGAGGTTCCAACCAAAACTCTCACCTCCAAGTGTCATGTCACACTATCTACAGAGGTGTGTGAACTCTGAATCTTCTCCAGTCGGTGTTTCTAAGCGTAAGGGTCGAGGAAACGACTCAAATGTAATCTCAAGGTCTCGAACAAGATAAGCAACCCGAAATGAATGACTCGCACCTGTTTCTATCATTACAGCAGCCAAAGTAGAAAAGAAATAGATAGTACCTCTAATCATCACGGGAGTACCTAGGTCATAAGCCTCTACTACCTGCAGCTATCCCTACCTCTGTCCACCAGCTCCCTGAGCCTGGGGTGGACCTCCTAGGGATGGTGGTGGTAAAAGGTCAAAATGATGACCACCTCCAACTACTCTCCCAGATCCCCTACCACGTCCACATCCCCACAGATCTATCTACTCCACATGTTGCCTCTGCCTCGGTGGTCTATCCACTGCTCCCATGTCATTAGTATGGTGGGTCCGACAATCTCGAGCGAGATGTCCCCTGCCATCACATGAGTAGCATTGCCTCTCTCGAGGCTGGCTGGACGTGCCCTGTGAACCCTGTACGCCAAATCCCCTGTCATGGGATCTCCTCTAAAGACGTCTCCCACACTAGGGTCCCTAACGTCGGCTCCCTACTACCGAGGTCTCTGCTCCAGCTCGCCCACTACTGACATCTGTCGGTTGTCTCTACTCATCCAAGAAGCTCTCGACCACTGATAGAGCAAATATTTTCAATTAATTAATATTTAATATCATTTTTTTTAACTCACAAAAGTGTTCCTCTAAGATGAATTGTTTGATTTTTATGATTTTGGTGTTATTTTGAGCTGAATAGTAAAAATTGGCCATTTTGGATTTTTAACAGTTTTAACTTATTTCTGTTTTTTAGACATAACATTATCTACATTGATCCAAATTGAAAAATTATTTCTTTTCCAGATTCTACACATCCAGGTCTTCGGTTAATAGTTTTGGACTAAAAGCTTCATCGGCCCTATGGAAGCTCAAAAGAAGCTCACAAGTTGGCTCAAGAAAACTGTTTCCAGTTCTTCCTAGTTATGGTGTGGGATCCATAACCCATCCCTAGTGTGTCCCACGCTTGTGACATTCAGTGTGTGAACGTGAAATGAGTTTTGGAGCATCTTTTATTAAGTAATCACTGCGGGAGTCTGCCATTTGAGGGTCCATTAAATCGTCCTAATCTGGGGTTTGGCGTTTTGGAGATTCTGACTGGACAGAATAAATGATCAGAGTAAAAGGGCCATAACTCTCGGAATACCGGTCCCAATCCGCTGATATTTGGAGGGGACACGGCCAAGACAATTCTGAACAACATTGAAGAAGGAATCATCGCGTGAAGAGGTCATTTATTGGTTCCAAAGCTCTACAACATTCGGAGGACAGAAATATGGCTATAAAAGGAGGGGAGCTCCTCCTCTCCAAGACATCTCATTCTCCATCCCATTCCTTATGGGACACCAAGGAGAAGAACATCTCATCTTTTTCTTTTATTTATTTTATTTTTAAATTTCTCTCCTCTCCCACATTATCTCTTTTACCCCATCCATGGAGGGGTAGTTTTATTTGAGTGATCGGAAAGTGGGGAGGCTGGACCTATGTGTTGTGTTTGAGTTTTTGTGCTTGAAATGAATATAATTTGTTCTTTTTTCTTCTTCTGGTTCCAATTCTTAATTTAGTATTAAATTCCGAATGCGGCTGTGTTAAGGTTTTGATTCTGAAAATATAAATTACTTTGGTCGATGATCACATATCCCTCCACCCAATTCTAATCTGTATACGGTGGAACATGATTAGGGTTGGGTGGTGATTGCTCGATGGTTGTCAAGAACTTGTGTCGGATTGTATGTTGAAATCCTGGATTATTAGGGAACAACAATTCCAGGTCTGGGATTGCTATAATTAATCAAAAGTCCATCTACAACCCTAAACACATTGGAAGGAGGATAGACCAATCTAAGGTTTTGGAAAGGAAAATTCTCATCACATTTATCTGACTAAGGGAGAGAGAGGACTCAATAGATGAATCTCTCTCTTACCAGTTTAAGGAAGAAGAAGAGATAAAATTTGGAAACCATGATGGCCCAACACTAAGTCTTTCCGAACCCAATCCGATCACCATCTTTATCATTTGTTAAAATCAATCAATTTCTGTTGTTTGTTTCTCTCATAGTCATTCAAATTAATTAAAACCAATCTTTTTACAAAAACCAACAAAAAGTGACAACCTTGTTTTGTGTGCACTCCTCTTTGGGAGACTACCTAGGATCAACTGATATACTATACTTAGTTAAATAAAATATTTTTTTTCCACGCCCCACGACAGGCGTGCGTCAAACTTGGCGCCATTTCTAGGGAGGCAGTGCCTCAAAGCTTTTTTTTAAAAAAAATCACTTTTGAATGACCCGATGTTCAAATAGAAATTTATTAGAATTCGATCCAGAAATTGAGCGCACAATAACCAAATTGAAAAATCAAAATCTTCCCAAAGAATTGGAAGAAATCAATCTCATCGATTCAAGTGATACCTTGAGTGAAGTCTTTGAACCTTTAATAATGGTTGTAAATCCCAACGGAACCCTACATGACATCTGTGCACCTCAATTTGTCAATCAAAATTATCAACTTGCAATTTCTCCCTTAGAAAATGATTTTGAATTGTGAATTAACATGATCCAAGTGCTTCGTAAATTTCATGGTCTTACAGGTGAAGACCCGAATCGACATATTCAAGAATTTACCTATGTTTGCTCCAGCTTCAAACCTCGAGCAATCGCGGAAGAGCATGTGAAGTGGAGGGTTTTACCCTTCTCACTAGAGGGAGTAGCAAAGGAATGGTTGTACAATATACAACCGGGGAAGATTAGTGACTGGGATGATCTAAAAAAATGCTTTCTACAAAGATTCTTCCAAACATCTAGGAGCACTGCAATAAAGAAGGAGATTTATGTCATCCATCAATCAACTGGAGAAACACTCTACGAATATTGGGAACGTTTCAAGAAGCTTTGTGCAAGTTGTCCACACCACGAAATAGAAGAGGACCAATTCCTTGTGTGCTTCTACAAAGGATTTCATGACAATGACAGGAATCTACTAGATGCCTCGTCGGGAGGAGCCCTCATTGATAAATCACCTGCAGATATACGAATTCTGATTGAAAAGATTGCACAAAATTCACAGCAGTTTGGCACTCGAGGTACGATCACAAGAGGAATCCATGAGGTAAGAACATGTGATTCAGTAGATTTAATTAGGAATGAAATGGGTGAACTCACCAGGTTGGTGTGACAAATAGCTATGAACCATGTAAAGGAACAACAAGGACCGAATCAGGTATGTGGTTTATGCTCTTCTAATTCTCATTACGCTGATCAATGTCCAGAAGTGTAGGGGCCAGAAAGATGTGCTGCAGCCTATCAACAAAGGCAATACCAACCGAAAACCCAACCAGGGTATGGGTTTCAACAGAACTAAGCCAGAGGACCTTTTTAGCAGCAATAGCAGAACCTGATAGCATTCCAACAACCTTATCAGAAGCCCTTCCAACAACAATAAAACTTTCAACCACCACCTTTGTAGTTGAATAATTATGAGAAACCATCCACAAGTGCGCCGACAAATGAAGAACAACAACTGATGACAAGAGTTTCAGGAATAAAAGATAATATGGACAAGCTGGCTGATCAGTTTTCAAGCATTATGGATGCTCTCACCAATAACAAAGGTAATCTTCCTGCACAAACAATTCCCAATACAAAAGAAAATGTTAGTGAAATCACAAACCAAAGCAGGAAGAAGCTCAAACCACCAGAACAATATGAGGAGGATGAATCTAGGGAACCTGTTGAAGCTCGTCCTATCCAACCAAAAGATGGAGTCAAAAAAAAGTATAAAGAACAAGGTTCAAGAAAGAAAGACTAGAAACACCATTGCAGAAACAACAATGGGAGAAAAAGGATATTCCAGCACCATTCCCATCAGAATTGGTTGAGTCAAAGAAGGGATAAGAAGAACGAATTCAACGTGAAATTCAGGAAACATTTCGAAAAGTTGAGATTAACATTCCACTACTGGATGCAATCAGGAAAATCCCTAAATATGCAAAATTTCTGAAGGAGCTATGTACTAAAAGAAAGAGGATGGAAGGAAATGAAAGAATCAACTTAGGAAGAAGTGTCTCAGCATTGATCACACCACCGATACCTCAAAAATGTCAAGATCCAGGGACTTTCTCTACTCCCTGCACTATCAGTTCATTAAATTTTACTGATGCACTATGTGATCTTGGAGCTTCGATAAATGTGATGCCTCACTCTGTGTTTTCATCTTTGCAGATCGGAGAACTAAAATCAACTCTGGTGGTGGTACAATTAGCAAACAGATCCACCGTTTTCCCAGCTGGAGTCGTTGAAGATGTACTTGTAGGAGTGAGAGGATTAATCTTTCCAGCAGAATTTTTTGTCCTTACCATGGAGGAAGACCGAGCACCATCCCAATCTCCCATCATCCTAGGGAGACCATTCCTGAAAAAAGAAAGGACAATCATCAACGTGCATGAAGGAACACTCACCATGGAGCTCAGAGATAGTACGATACACTTCAATATTCTTGATACGATGAAACACCCATCCAACAATCACTCACTTTATGCAATCTCCCATGATGAAGGTATAGAACCAATTGAAGACTCAGGTATGCTTCATGACTTTTTATCTGTGGGAGAACACTCTTCATTTGAATTTTATAACTCCCATGAACCTGAAAATTCTGATATCATGTTGTTGGATGAGGTAAAATCTGATTTTTTTGATGATTTGTTAAAAGGAAGTAAGATTATTCCCGAGAATTCAACATTAGAAGTAGGAAACCTAAATGAAATATCATCCCTTGAACAACCCCCATGTTTATAGATAAAGCCTTTTCTATGTGACTTGAAGTTTTCTTACCTAATGGAAGGAGAGAAATTTACAGCAATCATTGCCAATAACCTATCCCATTCACAAGAACAAACATTGATTGACCTTCTCAAAAGGAATGTAAAAGCTGTAGGATGGAGTTTAGGTGATATTCCTGGAATCAACCCTAAGGTATGCTCTCTCAGGATATTTTTAGAAAGTGAATCTCGGTCAGTTAGACAACCTCAAAGAAGACTCAATCCCAAAATCATGGAGGTCGTTATGAAAGAGATTGAGAAATTGTTAGCAGCTGATATCATTTACCCAATCTATGATTCTCAATGGGTCAGCACAATTCATGTAGTCCCCAAGAAAACTGGCCTGACCACTATTACAAATGAAAGAAATGAACTGATCCCCATGAAAATACAAAATAGGTGGAGAGTGTGTATAGATTACAGGAAGCTAAATCAAGTTACCATAAAAGATCACTTTCCTATTCCATTCATTGATCAGATGCTTGAAAGGTTAGCTGGAAATACTCATTACTGTTTTTTAGATGGATTCTCAGGATATTTTCAGGTACCAATTGAACCAGAAGACCAGGAGAATACAACCTTTACCTGCCATTTTGGAACATTCACCTACAAAAGGATGCCTTTCGGGCTATGCAATGCCCTAGTTACATTTCAACTGTGTATGGTGAGTATTTTCTCAGACCACATTGAGGATTTCTTGGAGGTGTTTCTTGATGATTTCATAGTTTTTGGAAATTCATTTGATCATTTCTTGGGAAATTTGGAAAAAGTTTTGAAAACATGTATTGAAAAGAACCTTGTCTTAAATTTTGAAAAATTTCATTTCATGGTTGAAAAAGGGATATTGTTGGGGCACATAATTTCACAAAATGGGATTGAGGTTGATAAATCAAAAGTTAATGTAATAAATTCCATTCCATATCCAACTTGTTTCAAACATGTTAGATCTTTTTTAGGGCATACAGGATTTTACAGAAGATTCATCAAGGATATCCGTAAGATTTCTCTCCCTCTCTCAAGATTACTTTTAAAGGATTCTAACATTAATTTTGATTGTGGATGTAGGGAATCATTTGATGAATTAAAGGAAAGGCTGATAACACCACCAATAATGCATCCACCCAATTGGGATTACCCTTTCGAGATACTTTGTGATGCATCCAACCAAGTAGTGTGAGCCGCTCTATCACAGAGAATTGACAACAAGCCTCAAGTCATCTCCTACGCATCAAGGACCTTGGATGGAACAAAAATAAATTTTACAACCACAGAGAATGAGTTTATTGCAGTCATTTTTGCACTAGATAAATTCCGATCATATCTTCTGGGCACTAAAGTTGTTGTTTTTTCTGATCATGCAGCTCTTAGGTACTTAATGAAAAAGGCGGATGCTAAACCACAGTTGGTGAGATGGATGCTACTCTTACAAGAGTTCAATTTGGAAATCAAAGATAAGAAGGGGACTGAAAATCAAGTGGCTGATCATCTGAGTCGACTACCCCACACCGCTGAAACAGAAATACCAAAGCAGAACCCACTTAATGATGAGCTTCCTGGAGAACAACTCTACATCATCAATAGTGAAGTACAATGGTATGCCAACATTGTCAACTATTTGGTAACATCTCAGGTAACCTCTCATCTAATCTCTCATAAACAACATAAGCTTAAATATGAATCAAGATTTTACATTTGGGAAGATCCATTTATATGGAATATTTGTAATGATCAAATCATAAGAAGATGCCTGCCAAGAAGTGAAATTGAATCAGTGATTGAATTTTGTCATAAATTATCTTGTGGAGGCCACTTTAGACTTCAGAGGACTTCCCGAAAAGTTTTAGAATCTGGACTCTACTGGCCCACCTTATATAAGGATGTATATGAATTTTGTAAAAGATGTGAAAAATTCCAATTTTCTGGTAACATATCCAAACCACATGAAATGCCACAAAAACCAATAACCATTTGTGAAATTTTTGAAGTTTGGGGCATAGATTTCATGGGACCATTCCCAATGTCATTTGGAAATTCATATATTCTTTTGGCTATAGACTATGTTTCAAAATGGGTGGAAGCAAAAGCAACCAGAACTGATGATGGAAAAGTTGTTTGTGATTTTGTTAGGGGTAATATTTTCTGTAGGTTTGGCTTGCCACGAGCAATCATCAGTGATCAGGGAACTCATTTCTGCAACAGGAAAATGGATACATTGCTGAAGAAGTATGGGGTTCATCATAGAACATCTACCCCATACCATCCCCAAACAGATGGTCGAGCAGAATTCCCTAATAGAGAAATCAAAGCCATTCTGGAGAAGACTGTTAAACCCAACCGGAAGGACTGGAGCCAAAAGTTAGATGATACATTATGGGTATACAGAACGACCTACAAAACACCGATAGGGATGAGTCCCTATAGATTGATTTATGGAAAGAGTTTCCACCTTCCTGTGGAGTTGGAGCATATAGCCTACTGGGTGGTCAGAGAGATGAATCTGGACCTTGAGAAAGCTAGGAAAGAAAGAAGATTGAAGTTGCAGGAGTTAGAGGAAATTATAAGGGAATCTTTTAAAAACTCAATGATCTATAAAGAGAGAACAAGGATGGCCCATGACAAGATAATTCAACCAAGAACCTCCAACCCTGGAGATCACGTGTTACTCTTCAAATCCAGACATAAGATTATACAAGGTAAACTTCGTTCCAGATGGGAAGACCCCTTTACTGTTATTCATGTATATCCCTTTGGTGCTGTGCAGATTCAAAAGGAAGGAGGAGGAAACCCATTCACTATAAATGGGAAGAGGCTGAAGAATTGACATGGGACCGTACCTCAAGAACCAGTGGAGGAGATCACACTCCTTCACCCTGAATACAAATGAACACCTACCAGGTTGCATCATTCCTTTACACTTGATTAAATGCAGTAACTCTATCTTTTTGAAACATACATAAAAAATTCCATTTACATGCATTGAGGACACTGCATAAATTAAGTGTGGGGGAGGGAATCTTGTAGTCCAGGAGATTTTTCAAAAATTTTAATTTTTGTTTTGTTTTGTTTTGTCGAGCCAATGACATTAAACGAAGGCACTACCGGGAGGCAACCCGCATTTTCCCCCATTTTATACTTGTCTTCTTAGTCATTTAACAGCATGATTGAACAGGCCTGCACTATCAACTGTTTTCATTTTTTTCAGGTCCATTAATGAAGAGGTTGTAGTGGGATTATATGTCGTTAAGACAACAATCCATTTGACAGGGGAGTAAGAGTTTCAATTCTATATTATCCAACTTTATTCCCTACATTTTTCGTCTTTTAAAGAATTAATAAAAAATGCATTCCCATGCTTTAATTCATGTTTTACTTGAATTATCTAGGAGACATGAGTTTTATAGAAATAAGTGATTTTATGTTTTAGATTTCAATGTTAATTAGATTGAATGATTAAAATGGATAATTGAATGATTAAAGTGAAGCAAGGATATTGAAATAAGGACTCGTGATTTGAGGGAATTAATTGATTCATGTAAATGAAATTTCCCTTCCATTTTTCATTCTTTGAATTTCTGAAATTCAAGTGAATTAGTTTGTTATTATTAATCATGTCATGAGTGATTTTCCAATATCATATTCTCATTCCTGAGAGGATTTCTAGACCAACTATTTCCTATTTTATCTAGATCATATTTCTTGAGTGATCTTGGGACGTGCCACCTTCTTGAACTTGTATTGAAACTTGTCAAAGCTATGACTTTACAAAACCACATTTAAAATGAATGAGGCATATCTTTGGCTAGCCACATTTTATCCTAAGACCGACCTTTACATTTATCCTTCGTAAGCCCTTAGATTCCATGAATTTCCTTATAGGATTAAGCCACATTAAAATCCAATTTTTCTTTACCTACCCACACTTTTAGTATTTTTGAATGTTTATTTCAAGTTTGAGTGTGGGGGAAGGGCCTTTCGTGTGTGTTCCTTGGGATATGTATCATTTTTGGGTGGTGTGATGTGTGCGTCGTCATTTTGGGCAATGTATTATTAGAAAATTTGGCATGAGTCATCATTTCATTATGCTTCTTTCATTTCATCCGGTTCTCCATAAAAAAAATAAAAAAAATGAAATTGAAAATTCAAAATAATGTTGTTCCTTTCTAGAGCATTAAAAAAAAGAAAATAAATTTGTGCCTTTCTGGAGCTTTACAAAAAAATAGGGAGAACTTGGATGATATCATTCTTTGTAATCATTTATTGACTCATGACCCATGTCATTGAAAGGGGAGTGGTGTTGTGATTCACATTTCAAGGGGATTTGAGTGAGGTTCATCTTGTGTTTTCACTTGATTAATCATGCATTGTACTTAAGAGTCAAACCTCCTACTTCTGGCCTTAAATTATTTCAATCATTTACCCACCAACCCTAAGACATAGAGTCATTTGAACCTTTATTTCAAGTCCTCATGATTTTATGTGTGTTTTGTCTTTACAAAGTGGAGAAAGTAGTTACTTTACAAGACTATGGGTAAGGAGCATGTTCTCATGATATGAGCATAACTCCAATATTAATTTTATCACGAGTGATGATAGAAAAGATTCAAAAGTGAGGTAGATCATGATTTGGCATGTTTAATAATAATAAATTGGGAATCTTGAATGAATGAAAGGAGAAGCTTCATTATTTTTCAAAGGGGAAAAGTAAAATGCATGAATAGATAGTTTCTTTGAAAAAGGGGAAATTAAATTGGTATTTTGGTGGAACAGGAAAATTTTATGGGACATTGATAATCATTTGATTTTATTCCATTTGAAATTTAAATATTGGTGACCTTGGTGCCCTTTGAATTCCATGTTGAGATTTTATGCTTGAGGACAAGCATAGATTATGTGTGGGGGAATTGATAGAGAAAATATTTTCAATTAATTTATATTGAATATCATTGTTTTAAACTCACAAAAGTGTTCCTCTAAGATGAATTGTTTCATTTTTATGATTTTGGAGTTATTTTGAGCTGAATAGTAAAAATTGGTCATTTTGGAATTTTGACAGTTTTAACTTATTTCTGTATTTTGGCAATAACATTATCTACATTGATCAAAATTGCAAAATTCTTTCTTTTTCCAGATTCTACACACCCAGGTCTTCATTTACTATTTTTGGACTAAAAGCTGAATCGTCCATATGGAAGCTCAAAAGAAGCTCACAGGTTGGCTCAAGAAAACTATTTCCAGTTCTGCCTAGTTTTGGTGTGGGATGCATAACCCATCCCTAGTGTGTCCCACGCTTGTGAAATTCAGTGTGTGGACGTGCAAGGAGTTTTGGAGAATCTTTTATTACGTAATCACTGTGGGAGTCGGCCGTTAGAGGGTCCATTAAAGCTTCCTAATCCGGGGTTTGGCGTTTTGGAGATTCTGACTGGACAGAATAAATGGTCCGAGTAAAAGGGCCATAACTGTCGGAATACATCTCCAAATCCGCTGATATTTTGAGCTGACACGGCGAATACAATTATGCACAACATTGAAGAAGGTCTCAACATGTGAAGAGGTCATTTATTGGGTCCAAAACTCGACAAAATTCGGAGTACAGAAATCTGGCTATAAAAGGAGGGGAGCTCATCCTCTCCAAGACATCTCATTCTCCATCCCATTCCTTCTCGGACACCAAGGAGAAGAACATATCAGCTTTTTCATTTATTTATTTTATTTTTAAATGTCTCTCCTATCCCGTATTATCTATCTTACCCCATCCATGGAAGGGTAGTTTCATTGGAGTGATCAGAAATAGGGGAGGCTGGACCTATGTGTTGTGTTTGAGTTCTTGTGCTTGAAATGAATAAAATTTGTTCTTCTTTCTTCTTTTGGTTCCAATTTTTAATTTAGTATTAAATTCCAAATGAGTTTGTGTTATGGTTTTGATTCTGAAATTATAAATTACTTTGGTCGATGATCACATCTCTTTCCACCCAATTCTAATCTGTATACAGTGGAACATGATTAGGGTTGGGTGGTGATGGTCGACGGTTGTCAAGAACGTGTGTAGGATTGTATGTTGAAATCATTGTTCATTAGGGAAAAACAATTCCAGGTCTGGGAGTGCTCTAATTAATCAAAAGACCATCTGCAACCCTAAACACACTGGAAGGAGGATAGACCAATCTAGTGTTTTGGAAAGGAAAATTCTCATCACATTTATCTGACTAAGGGAGAGAGAGGACTCGGTAGATGAATCTCTCTCTTACCAGTTTAAGGAAGAAGAAGAGATAAAATTTGGAAACTATGATGGCACAACACTAAGTCTAGTCGAACCCAATCGAATCACTATCTTTATCATTTGTTAAAATCAATCAATTTATGTTGTTTGTTTCTCTCATAGTTATTCAAATTAATTAAAACCAATCTTTTTACGATAACCAACAAAAAGTGACAACCTTGTTTTGTGTGCACTCCTCTTCAGGAGACTACCTAGGATCAACTGCTATACTATACTTAGGTAAATAAAATATTGTTTTTCCACACCCCACGACAGGCATGCGTCAAACCTGGCGCTGTTTCTAGGGAGGCAGTGGCTCAAAGCTTTTTTTTTAAAAAAACCTCTTTTGAATGACCCAAAGTTAAAATAGAAATTTATTAGAATTTGATCAATAAATTGAGCGCACAATAACCAAATTGAAAAATCAAAATCTTCCCAAAGAATTTGAATAAATTAGTCTCACCGATTCAAGTGATACCTTGAGTGAAGACTTTGAACCTTTAATAATGGCTGTAAATCCCAACTGAACCCTACGTGACATCTGTGCACCTCAATTTTTCAATCAAAATTATCAACTTGCAATTCCTGCCTTAGAAAATGATTTTGAATTGCGAATTAACATGATCCAAGTGCTTCGTAAATTTCATGGTTTTGAAGGTGAAGACCCGAATCAACATATTCAAGAATTTACCTATGTCTGCTTCAGCTTCAAACCTCGCGTAGTCGCGGAAGAGCATGTGAAGTGGAGGGTTTCCCCTTCTCACTAGAGGGAGCAGCAAAGGAATGGTTGTACAATATACAACCGGGGGAGATCAGTGACTGGGAAGATCTAAAAAAATGCTTTCTACAAAGATTCTTCCCAACATCTAGGAGCACTTCAATAAAGAAGAAGATTTATTTCATCCATCAATCAACTGGGGAAACACTCTACGAATACTGGGAACGTTTCAAGAAGCTTTGTGCAAGTTTTCCACACCAATAAATAGAAGAGGACCAATTCATTGTGTGATTCTACCAATGATTGCTTGACAATGACATGAATCTACTAGATGCCTCGTCAGGAGGAGCCCTCATTGATAAATCACCTGTAGATATACGAATTCTGATTGAAAAGATTGCACAAAATTCACAGCAGTTTGGCACTCGAGGTATGATCACAAGAGGAATCCATGAGGTAAGAACATCTGATTCAGTAGATTTAATTAGAATTAAATGGGTGAACTCACCAGGTTGGTGCGACAAATAGCTGTGAACCATGTAAAGGAACAACAACGACCGAATCAGGTATGTGGTTTATGCTATTCTAATTCTCATTACACTGATCAATATCCAGAAGTGTAGGGGACAGAAAGTTGTGTTGCAGCCTATCAACAAAGGCAATACCAACCGCAAACCCAACCAGGGTATGGGTTTTAACAGAACCAAGCCAGAGCACCTTTTCAGCAGCAATATCAGAACCCGATAGCATTCCAACAACCTTATCAGAAGCCCTTCCAACAACAATAAAATTTTCAACCACCACCTTTCCAGCGGAATAATTATGAGAAACCATCCACAAGTGCACCGACAAATGAAGACCAACAACTGAAGACAAGTGTTGCGGGAATAGAAGATAAGATGGACAAGCTAGCTGATCATTTTTCAAGCATTATGGATGCTCTCACCAAGAACCAAGGTAAGCTTCCTGCACAAACAATTTAATCTTCTCTTTTCCTTCAAGTCCCATTTTCATATGGTATTTCTGTAAAATGTCCTTACCATTAACTTATTTCTATTTATTCTATTCCCATACTGTATTATGAGTTATTTTTGAGTGGGTGAATCTTGTCCCCTCTTTTTTCAATGTTTTATAAAACCATGTTAAATAGTTGTTATGCTACTGAATTTTCGTCTCAAAATATATCACTTTTTCTAAAGAAATTATCTTGTATTAATTTTGTGAATACCCAAATCTAATTTCATTTCTAGAGGTATTTATCAATACATAAAATTGATCGATTCTATTCTGTAATTGACATTCAAAAAACCCACATTCCTTTTCTAAGGGTTATAAAAGACACCACGATCATGTTTCTAAGCACTTATAAAATTTCATGTTTTTTAAGTGAAAACCATTTGTTTTACTCTATATGGGATAATTATGAAATTATTGATTATTTTTTCCAGGGCTTTCACCGGGACACACATGTCCGTCTGTTCGAGTACAACGATGTTGTTTGTCGCCCTGTATTCCCACTTTCGAAAGGTGGGCATTATCCATCGCTTATTCAAGGAACTTTGATCCATGATCAAAATGAGATGATGGTATGATAGTTATTCCTTCCACAAATTCCTCCATATAACTTTTCACCTAGTCCGGGCCTCCGTTATAGATTTAAGACATTGTTTGTAAAACTCTTCCCAGTGTCATATCGTCATGGACACTAGTTGATTACACTGCTTCTTTCGGAACATTCTAAGGGGTCTGGTTAGGTTAGTAACCTTCAGTTGGGGGAGTCATCACGTTGTACATCACTAGCATGTCTGGACATTGGAACACTAGCTTGTCTGAGTTTGTTTCCATTATTATATGTCTTCTCAAGGGGACGTAAGACTGAGGTATTTTGCATCGTACGTGGGGAATTATTTTCTATAGGCATGTATCTGAGGTTTTCTACCACTTCCCATGTTTAACAGAGGGTATGGCATGAGTTTAAAATCTAGTGGAGAGAGCCCAGACTGAGGGGAACACTGATTAGAGTGGATCAGATGGGTGTAACCCCGGGAGGAAACACTAATGCTAGGATGTGAGTTGGCATGATCTCACTGGGATGTGGTGGCCCTGATAAGAATCTGGAAGGATGATGGATGGTTAAATGAAATGGATGGAGAATGAGATGGAGTCCACTTGAGGGTAACAATGATTTTGGGACTGAGTCTCAAAGAGACTTCCTACATATCCCCATGGTAGGGAATCAATGTCTTTTGCGGTATATGGGGTGATGGGACACCTGAGGAGTCGGCTAGTGAGAATGGATGCATAGATGGGACCCTGTGAAAATGGAACATCCGGGTCAGGGCTTGACAGTCCCGAAACACATAAGCTCGAGGGAGATATCAGGATGAGTCAATAGTGATGGGATTGAACCTCTGAGAGGCTTCCTACATATCCCTGTGTCCAGGAATCAAAGTTCACGTAGTTCATTTGAAGACAACTTACCGTCTATTGGGGACTTCAACATCTTACTGTTGATTGGGGGATTTCAACAGCTTACCGTCGAATAGGGGATTTCAATAGCTTACTGTTGATTGTGGTTGACAATGGATTACCACTGACTGAGGTTGATAAATTCTTACCACTGACAGAGGGGTGACAATGGCTTACAACTAATTAGGGTGACAATGGCTTACCACTGATTGGGGTGACAATGGCTTACTGCTGATTGTGGGGAAACCGACTTACCACTGATTGGAGGGTGTTCAACGTCTTACCGATGATTGGGATGACAGTGACTTAGCACAGATTGGGGGACAACGACTTATGACTGGTTGGGGGGACAATGGATTACCACTAATTTGGGGGTACAATGGATTACCGCTGATTGGGGCGAAAAAGGCTTACCACTGATTGTGGGGACAACGACATACCCCTGATTTGGGGGACAACGGATTACCAATGATTGGGGTTTGAGCATCATAGTGGCTTCCTCCGTGTCCTTTCTAGGAGACAAGAATGAAATCCCACATTGTTCGGTGGGTGTTTGATGAACTTCCAAGAAGGGGGGTCGAACCAATGGTTGTTGGGCTTGAACCTCAGGGAGGCTTCATATGTACCTTTCTTGGAAAGGATCAAAGTCCTTGTTGTTCAGTTGGTGTGTGAACAGATGTGAAGGGGTGTCAGAACCAATGGTTTTTGGTCTTTAACCTTAGAGAGGCTTCATACACACCTTTCCTTTTCAAGGATCAAAGTCCACGTAGTTCAAGTGGTGTGGGAACCGTTGTGAATGGGATTCAGAACCAATGGTTGTTGGCCTTGAATTGTAGGAAGGCTTCCTACGTACCTTGCCTTGGCATGGATCAAATTCCATGTAGATTAGGTGGTATGTGTGGGGCTTACACTCTAGGCTTCCCAGAGGGGATGTCATGGTCGATGCTTTCTCTAAGCCCACATGAGTTATGGTCGATGTGAGAAACAAGAGGGTGAAAGGGCCTAAAGATTATGTCATGAATGGTACGTCTGTGGGAATTGGAGTGGGGAATATATATATTTAGTGGCCCAAAGAGGAAATAAGGGATTACGCGTGGTCCGCGGACCTAAGAGATAGATATTGGTACTTACTCCAGGGTGAAGTCACGGGTAGTGACAAAGCCTGAAGAGAGAGGGATTTGGAACCAAGGTAGAGAGGAGGCGCAGGGGTGCTACCTTTGTAAAGAAAGGCTAGGGGCTTACACCAAGGTTGTTTCCCTTTCCCCGTGAAAAAATGCAACTCCAATAAGAGGGATCTCATTCCATGTGAGGAATGATTTCACTCTGGTTGAGACCAGTGGGCGTGCAGAATGTCCAAGGTGGAGGAACCATACATACAGCGCATGGGGTGATGTAATAGTTTAACTTCATGTGCTGAGGACTATGACGATTGGCAGTTTAACATTCTATAGCTCGTACAAGAGGGATGCACTCCTCACCCCAATGAAATACAAAACTGATACCTCTTACCCCTTGGGTAAGGGAAGGCATCAACAATTCCTTGGTGAGGGAATTTGTTGGATTGATCCATTGGGTGGTCCACGTAAGCATGGATATGCAAAAAATAGCTGTTAGCATTCCATGGAGAAGAATCCTGAGGCAAAGCAATTCAATAGAAAGCACTTCTAAAGGCAAGTTGATATTTCTCTTTGAAAACCTGATTGGCCGCACGAGAAGAGATCAGAGGATGTAGGTGTGTTGTGTAACGAGGGGCTCAGACATGAAGCCTTAAGGTGAAGGAAACACATGGACCTCTAGTAAGATAATGGGTCTGGGGAAAGATTGAAGGTCTATGTGCAAGAGGGAAGGTTGCACACAAGAGTAATGGGTTGCACGCAAGAGGGAAAGGATGCACGCAAGATGGACTGGTTGCGTGCAAGATGAAGGGGTTGTGCACAAGAGGTAAATTTTTCATAGAAGATGGACGCATTGCATGCAAGAGAGGTCTAACGCAGAGGAAACTTGCATGGAAAAGAGGATCTTATGTGAACAAATGACTTGGGAAGATATAAAATGCATGAGGATTAGGCCCCAGAGAGCCCACCCGATGGAGCCCCCATAGTGAATCTATTGCACAAAATCCCATACGTGAAGGCCATGGGGTTTTTTTGCATGGTCATGGAACACGTGGCTTTCGTGTAGCAGAGCACTCCTTCGTCTTCTGTTTATGTTCCTGAAGGGTGGGGATATGTTTCGGTTTATAGTGGAAGTGCTCATAGGCCATGCTCAAATGGTCGTGGCATGCAAGGCTATAGTTGACATTGCCTTGGGCATAGAAAGGGGGTCGGCAATGCAAATGGCCGTTTGATGTCGCCTTCAGCGCAGGAAGGGGGCCGAGCACGCAAAAACCCATTTCACATCTCCTTGGGAATAGAAAGGATCCCGGCCATGAAAATTACCGTTTAACATTGCCTTCATCATGGAAAGTGGGGCAGGCACGAAAATTCTTGTTTAAGATCACCTTGGGTGTGGAAATAGGGTTCGGGTGCCCAAGATTTTGGGCGCCTGAAATCCACTTGCATACGTCCCCCGAATCTTGTGCGTGTCTCCCTCTCAGGCCCCAAATTCTTATCTTGCCATCCAGGATCCGTTTGTTTCTATTTTATCCGCCTATTTCATACCTTCTCATAATTTCAGCATCAAAAAATTCTACCCTCAGAATCGGAGATGAAAGAGTACTTGAATGTAAGATTCTGAGGGTACATAAAAAAATAGGGAATCCACTTCGAGGGTGCACAAAAATGAATTTTGCGCACACAAGACAATTGAGCTCACAGAAAAGGCGCACTGGAACCGTATAAAAAGAAACCCCCCCTCATCCCTACTTTATCTTTTTCTGCATGATATATGTTTTTTCTCTCGTGCATGAAAACAGTCCTGATCTGCATGCAAGATTTTGCGACTGAACTCCGGTTTTGCGTTCCATATCAATTTTTTCATGAAAGATGACATTCTTTCACCCCACTGTAGCTTTGGCGCACTAAAAATAATTAATTAACTCCAATTCCATTGGATTTCTAAAATGGCCACTCAAAAAATCAATGCTGATAAGGAGGTTGCAGCTACTGCAAGAAGAACCCAAATGATCATGAATCCTCAGATTCTTCATGCGAGGCATGTCACAACCCGTCCTAGAGGGGCCCGAGCCACAACTCCCCAAGCCCGCCTCCAGTAGGCCAGGGGATGGTGACTAGCACTAAGTAGTCATGCTACTAACATGGGAGGAATTTCCTATAAACCTGTACACATTCACACACATCTCCAAGCCCCCAATGATTAAAAGTAAAGACTACTAAAAAAGAAAATTCATGCATATGCTAAAAATCTCAACCAACAGAGTACAACAGGAAAGTAATGTAAAACAAGTGTAAAAACCTGGGCCAAAAGTAGAATCCCACCAAAGGAAAGTCTATAACAAAGTCCAACCTGTAAGGAATGGTACTGGGACTGCATCTGTAGCCGTAGGAACACACCATGGACCGCTTGATCTCACTGAGCACCATCCGGTCCTAGTCCACCTAGAATCATGTCAAAGGCTCGCTCATCTGCACAAGACATGACTAATGTGGGAAAAGCCCGTGCAGGGGTGAGTATAACAATACCCAGTAGGACACCCTGAAAACACAAAGGAAATACAACAAGGGAAAATACCACATAGGAAAGATACAGTCAGCTCTACACAGTATATGTCTACCGAACATATAACAAGAATATCCAGATATACTCATGCACGATCGACTATCACGAATACCACCACTAAGATCCAGCTTGAAGAATACACTAAGCATGCAACCAGGAGAACACACTCTTAGGTCTGAAGAGAGAGATATGAAGAACTCGTTCTGGGAGAACACACTCCACAAGCACTTTGTGAACATGTTGCTCAGATGAGGATCACGACCAAGTCATGGGGTGATTCTGACAACTCAGTCTGAGCTAATCCGCTAAGAAGAGGATCGGTGCCCGGGTAAAGTTGGTCACGTCGATACCAAGAACTCTACCTAGGGTTCCTGGAATGAATGGAGGATCCAACTCTAAGTCTCACAGAGGGGATTCCAACAACTCTATTCAGGAAGTTCTACTGAAGGGATCATACTCCGGTGTAAAGGAAATGATACTAGAACCTTAAGGGAAAGGACCAAGGGTACAAACCCTAAGAAAACTAGTCCAAGTTGCAGAAGGAAAGTAGCTCAAGTCATTCAAGATAGGTTACACGGTGTGTAGTATGGTTAGACACTGTGTTCCTTGACCCTGGTACTACCTGCATAAGCGACTGTGTCATTCATTCAAGCTGAGTAAAACCAAACTACACAGCATGCAGAAAAATTAAACGTCGTGTTCCTTGACCCCAGGTACTTCCCGTGTAACCGTCTCGTGTCATTCGGCTTGTCAGATAGAAAGAAACTACATGGCATGTATAAGAATCACACACTGTGTCCTAGAATCTAGGGTTCGCTCCGTGTACGCTGGCCATGGGCCCGTACATGGTCTCTGCCCGTGTTTGTGTCGCCTGCCCGTGTACCAGTACACGGGGTATCCCGTGTATATGGCTGGGTCTGGCTGGGGAGGGGTATACATGGCGTTTCTTTGTCCGTGTACCCTGTACATTTACGTGTACTACCGAAGTACACACCAGCTAAATCCGCTGATGAACACACGTCGTGTAGCCCATACTACACGGCGTGTAGTCGGGAAATTTTCAGAAGAGTCGTCTTCCTCCGCGCACCTCGACTGATCTTCTAGATCCTGATTCAACCATCTGACCATCACGAAACTCCGGATTTGGGGTCATCCCGATCCTATGAAACCGATTCTATTGGTTTCGGGCTCCCGATCGGCCTTGATGTCACGTCTTGATCCGTCCGCACGAAAACGCTCGAAGAACAGGAATTGCAAACCACACCGATATGTCCGCCACCATCGTCGTCGCACCTCCAATAGGTCGTCTTGAGGTTGGATCTTTGATTTCAGATCATTGCGCCAAAAAAATAATGTTCAATGATCGATTCCCTCTAAGAATGTGTACAACACGCACGAAGAACGCAAAGGAATCGGGAGCAAAAAACGCAAAAATTGAGAGGGGCGAACCTCGATCGATGTTCGTGTCAATCTTGGTTCGTCCCCGTTAGAAGGTTGAATGGAATCCAAAATATATTTCATGAATCAAATCCCCACAATTCCCAAAAAAGCCCATCCCACAATAATGATCTATTCGTGGCTAATCTGTTCGTGTATTAGTCCACGTTCATTGTGGAAATCAAAAATGGGTGAGAACTAACAATTTAAACATCCTACCTGGATTTCGCGGTGTTCGTCAGCGATGATCTAGTCGTTGCATCGCCGACGCCGTGTTGGGAGGTTTTCTCCAGAGCCTCCAGAGCAGCCAAGGGTTTCATGGTTATGAGGTTTTTAACCCTGGACCCTTGCGCCAAACATTAATTAAAAAGGTAAGGGATATCTGTCGCAACATATTTAAAAGATTTCACTGTAGAATAAAATATTCTTATTTAAATATTTTATTGCTCTTACATCCCAAAAACTGGATTCCATGACCGACCTGCGCCGACCAATGTTAGGCCTCACCTAAGGTAAAAACGTTGTTCCGAACACAATAGTTCTATCAGATTTCTGATCCGAGCACCCGTTCAGGAGTTATTATACTTTTTCATGAAAACCATAGGTGCACACAATTTAATTATTAAATTAAATTCAAACATTTGTTCTGGGCTCACCGGGCCTCAGAACTATATTCCATCTCAGATCCTGGTCTTGAAATAATTCCCATATAATATTAATATAATACAAGGAAAAAATTCTGGGACATTACATCACACCCACCTTAGGGATTTTAAGTCCCCGAAAAGCCAAAACAAAGGCTACTAAAATAGATGTCGGTACTGCACATGAATCTGATCCTCCCACTCCCACGTGCTCTCCTGGAGATTCCCGTACTACCACCAGACATGTACTAAGGGAATAGCTCGCCCATGAAGGATCTTCTCCTGCCGATACTTGATCTCCATTGGGTACTCAGCAAAGGTCGCTCCATCTTCGATGTCCAGCTTTCCCTAGTCGATAACGTGTGATGGATCATGAATGTACCTCCGTAGCTACGACACATGGAAGACGTTGTGTACCCGATCCATCTGAGGAGGTAGAGCCAAGTGATACGCCACCTCTCCAACTCTACTCTGAATCTGTAAAGGGACAATGAAACTTGGAGATAGCTTACCACCTCGGCCAAATCTCCGCAATCCCCGTCGATGTGAGACCCGATGGAACACATGGTCTCCATCCTCAAACACCAAAGGCCTCCGCATCCTATCGGCATAAGACCTTTTTTGACTCTGTGCAGTCTTCATCCACTCATGGATGACCTACACCTTCTCTATAGTAGGTCTCACCATCTTTGGGCCCATGAGTGATGACTCTCCCAGGTCAGTCCAGCAAAGTGGTGACCTGTAAGATCGCCCGTACAGAGCCTCGAATGGTGCCATACCAATAGTGAAATGATAACTGTTTTTGTAAGAAAATTCCACCAGTGGTAGGTGATCCTCCTAGCTACGACTGAATTCAAGTATTCAAGATTGAATCATATCCTCCAGAACCTGGATGGTCCACTTTTTCTGCCCATCAGTCTAAGGATGAAACGCTGTGCTCAAGCGTAACAGAGTCCTAAAATCTTCATGAAATCCCTTCCACATCTGGGATGTCAAATGAGCATCAAGATCTGAAATGATCGTGGATGGAAATCCATGAAGTCAATCAATCTCCTACATGTAGAGGCGTCCAAAGCTCCCTACTGAACTCTGCTCCCATATGGATAGGAAGTGGGCCAACTTGGTGTGTCGATTAAAGATCACCCATATGGCATCGTGTCCCCTGGACGTACGTGGTAAACCCATCACAAAGTCCATGGATATTCCATCCCACATATACTCTATCACCTCAAGGGGCTGAGTCAAACCAGCTATCACCTGGTACTCAGCCATTACTTGCTAACAAGTAATGCACCGAGAAACAATCTCTGCCACACTCTTCTTCATTCATGGCCACCAGAACTGATGACAGAGGTCATGATAAATCTTTGCCATGCCTGGATGCACTGCCAAAGGAGATGTATGGAACTCCCATAAAACCTCCTCTCATAAAGTCACTGGTACTACCGTACGCCCTCTAAAAGAACAACGTTCTCCCCAGCTTATGAATATCCATCAGCAACAATGTCTGTGGATACCTGAGCACGTAGAGTCTCACAGCTAGAATCCTCGAGTTTTTCTTCCCTGACTTGCTGTAAGAATGGAGGGGTAACAACCATTGACTGAAGGTAAGATCCCTCATCCCTATCCATGAAGGATGACTGTAAAGAGGCCAACTGCCTCGTCGCCTCATCCATCAACCGCGAACTGGATTTTCTCCTGAGAGCATCTGCTACAACGTTCACGTTCCCTAGTGTGTAAATGATCTCAAATTCTTAATCATGGAGGAACTCAATCCATCAACTATGTCTCAAATTCAGATCCTTCTAGGAAAAGATATATCTGAGACTCTTGTGATCATATTAGATGGTAAACCGCTCACCCATCAGGTAGTGGTGACACATCTTCATTGCGAAGACTACCGCTGCCTACTCAATATCACGGGTCGCGTAGTTCTGCTCGTGCGACCTCAAATGACATGAGCCACATGCAATCAACTCTTTCCTCTATATCAGGAAACAACCTAGCCTGGTTCCTAATGTGTTAGAGAACACTACGTACTCGAAACCCTCCTTCGGTAACCACAAGATCGAGGCGCTCGTCAAACTCTGTCTCAATTGCTGGAAAGCCTGCTGGCATCTCTCATTCCACACGAAAGGCTTCCCCTTTCAGGTCAAAACTGTCATGGGTGTTTCATTCCTGGATCAATCAAGGATGAATCTCTGATACTAGCCTGCCAAATCAAGGAAACTCCACACCTCCGTCACACTCTAGGGTGGTTCCCATGCAAGCACTGCCTCCACCTTGGCTGGGTCCACTGCTACCCCATCTTCCAAGATGGCGTGTCCCAGAAAGTGGACCTCCTATAACCAGAACTGACACTTCACGAGTTTCCCATACAACTGGTGCTCTCAGAATGTGTCTAGAACCATCCTTAGGTGTCTCGTGTTCTCCTCCTTGGACGCAGAGTACACAAGGATAACGTTGATGAAGACTAATACAAACTGGTCTAGATAGGGCTGGAAGATCTGGTTCATGAGTCCCATGATCACTACCAGGGTGTTCATCGCGCCGAAGGGCATCACTAAGTACTCATAGTGACCTTAGTGACGTCAGAAAGTCGTCTTCGATATATCCTCATCTCGTACTCACAACTGGTGATAGCCTAATCGTAGATCAACCTTCAAGAACCATCGTGCCCCTCTCAACTGGTCTAAGAGGTCATCGATCCTCGGTAGTGGATACTGGTTCTTCACAGTCACCTGATTCAAGCATCGGTAATCCACACATAGACTCAACCTCACATCTTCCTTCTTGGAAAATAGCACTGGGGACACCCAGGGTGAAACGCTGGCTCTCACAAAGCCCTTCTTCTGTAAGTCATCCAGTTGCACCCTTAGCTCACAAAGCTCTTCAAAAGCCATCCAATCTGTTGATGTGGATATTAGTGTCGTCCTGGGTTGCAACTCAATGGGAAAGTCTATCTCCTGATGGAGAGGTAGTCCAGGGACATCCTCCGGAAAGACGTCCTCATACTCAACCACTACTGCGAGAAACTGGAAACCTGTAACAGTTGTCGCACCAAGGACGAGGCTAGCCAACTGATGTGAAATTGGTTGTTCCCTCCTATGAATGAGTCCATCTAGCATTGCCTGGGTCTCTCTCTCACCGAAAAAAGATAACCTTGTTCCATCACTGTAGACACACCACACCCTTCACCTAAAACAATCGATATGTGCATTAACTATGGATAGCCAATCCATACCATGAATGGAAACATAAAACCTCGACGCTACCACCAAGAGGTTCCAACCAAAACTCTCTCCTCCAAGTGTCATGTCACACTATCTACAGAGGTGTGTGAACTCTGAATCTTCTCCAGTCAGTGTTTCTAAGCGTAAGGGTCAAGGCAACGGCTCAAATGTAATCTCAAGGTCTCGAACAAGATAAGAAACCCGAAATAAATGAATCGCACCTGTGTATATCATTACGTTAGCCAAAGTAGAAAAGAAACAGATAGTACCTCTAATCATCATGGGAGTACCTAGGTCATAAGCCTCTACTACCTGCAGCTGTCCCTGCCTCTGTCCACCAAGCTCCCTGAGCCTGGGGTGGACCTCCTAGGGGTGGTGGTGGTAAAAGGTCAAAATGATGACCACCTCCAACTACTCTCCAAGCTCCCCTACCACGTCCATTGCCCCACAGATCTATATACTCCACATGTTGACTCTTCCTTGGTGGTCTATCCACTGCTCCCATGTAAGTAGTATGGTGGGTCAGACAATCTCGAGCGAGATGTCCCCTGCCATCACATGAGTAGCATCGCCTCTCTCAAGGCTGGCTGGATGTGCCCTGTGAATCCTGTACACTCGATCCCCTGTCCTGGGATCTCCTCTGAAGATGTCTCCCACACATGGGTCCCTAACGTCGGGTCCCTGCTACCGAGGTCTCTGCTCCAGCTCGCCCACTACTGACATCTGTCGGTTGTCTCTACTCTTCCAAGAAGCTCTCGACCACTGATAGAGTAAATATTTTCAATTAATTTATATTGAATATCATTGTTTTAAACTCACAAAAGTGTTCCTCTGAGATGAATTGTTTTATTTTAATGATTTTGGTGTTATTTTGAGCTGAATAGTAAAAATTGTCCATTTTGGATTTTTAACAGTTTTAACTTATTTCTGTTTTTTGACCATAACATTATCTAAATTGATCCAAATTGCTAAATTCTTTACTTTCTAGATTCTAAACATCCAGGGATTCAGTTAATAGTTTTGGACTAAAAGCTGCATCGGCCATATGGAAGCTTAAAAGAAGCTCACAAGTTTTCTCAAGAAAACTGTTTCCAGTTCTGCCTAGTTATGGTGTGGGATCCATAACCCATCCCAAGTGTGTCCCACGCTTGTGCAATTCGGTGTGTGGACGCGCAAGGAGTTTTGGAGCATCTTTTATTAAGTAATCACAGTGGGAGACTGCCCTTTGAGGGTCCATTAAAGCTTCCTAATCCGGGGTTTGGCGTTTTGGAGATTCTGACTGGACAGAATAAATGATCCGAGTAAAAGGGCCATAACACTCGGAATACCTGTCCAAATCCTCTGAGATTTTGAGGGGACACGGAAAAGACAATTATGAACAACATTGAAGAAGGGATTATCGCGTGAAAAGGTCATTTATGGGTTCCAAAACTCTACAAAATTCGGAGGACAGAAATATGGCTATAAAAGGAGGGGAGCTCCGCCTCTCCAAGACATCTCATTCTCCATCCCATTCCTTCTGGGACACCAAGGAGAAGAACATGAAAGATTTTTATTTTATTTCTTTTATTTTTAAATGTCTCTCCTCTCCCACATTATCTCTCTTACCCCATCCATGGAGCGGTAGTTTCATTTGAGTGATCAGAAAGAGTGGAGGCTGGACCTATGTGTTGTGTTTGAGTTTTTGTGCTTGAAATGAATAAAATTTGTTCTTCTTTCTTCATCTGGTTCTAATTCTTAATTCAGTATTAAATTCCGAATGCGGTTGTGTTAAGGTTTTGATTATGAAATTATAAATTACTTTTTTCGATGATCACATCTCCCTCCACCCAATTCTAATCTGTATACGGTGGAACATGATTAAGGTTGGGTGGTGATTGCTCGACGGTTGTCAAGCACGTGTGTAGGATTGTATGTTGAAATCTTGGCTTATTAGGGAACAACAATTCCAGATCTGGGATTGATCTAATTAATCAAAAGACCATCTACAACCCTAAACACATTGGAAGGAGGATAAACCAATCTATGGTTTTGGAAAGAAAAATTCTCATCACATTTATCTGACTAAGGGAGAGAGAGGACTCGGTAGATGAATCTCTCTCTTACCAGTTTAAGGAAGAAGAAGAGATAAAATTTGGAAACCAGGATGGCACAACACTAAGTCTTTCTAAACCCAATCCGATCACAATCTTTATCATTTGTTAAAATCAATCAATTTCTATTGTTTGTTTCTCTCACAGTCATTCAAATTAATTAAAACCAATCTTTTTACGAAAACCAAAAAAAAGTGACAACCTTGTTTTGTGTGCACTCCTCTTTGGGAGACTACCTAGGATCAACTACTATACTATACTTAGGTAAATAAAATATTTTTTTTCCACGCCCCACAATAGGCATGGGTCAAACATGGCGCCGTTTCCAGGGAGGCAGTGCCTCAAAGCTTTTTTTTAAAAACAATCTCTTTTGAATGACCCGATGTTCAAATAGCAATTTATTAGAATTCGATCCAGAAATTGATCGCAAAATAACCAAATTGAAAAATCAAAATCTTCCCAAAGAATTTGAAGAAATCAATCTCACCGATTCAAGTGATACCTTGAGTGAAGACTTTGAACCTTTAATAATGGTTGTAAATCCCAACCGAACCCTACGTGACATCTGTGCACCTCAATTTGTCAATCAAAATTATCAACTTGCAATTCCTGCCTTAGAAAATGATTTTGAATTGCGAATTAACATGATCCAAGTGCTTCGTAAATTTCATGGTCTTGCAGGTGAAGACCCTAATCGACATATTCAAGAATTTACCTATGTCTTCTCCAGATTCAAACCTCGAGCAGTCGCGGAAGAGCATGTGAAGTGGAGGGATTTCTCCTTCTCACTAGAGGTAGCAGTAAAGGAATGGTTGTACAATATACAACCGGGGGAGATCAGTGACTGGGAAGATCTAAAAAATTCTTTGTACAAAGATTCTTCCCAACATCTAGGAGAACTACAATAAAGAAGGAGATTTATGTCTTCCATCAATCAACTGGAGAAACACTCTACGAATACTGGGAACGTTTCAAGATGCTTTGTGCAAGTTGTACACACCAAGAAATAGAAGAGGACCAATTCCTTGTGTGCTTCTACCAAGGATTGCTTGACAATGACAGGAATCTACTAGATTCCTCGTTGGGAGGAGCCCTCATTGATAAATCACCTGCAGATATACGAATTCTGATTGAAAAGATTGCACAAAATTCACAGCAGTTTGGCACTCGAGGTACGATCATAAGAGGAATCCATGAGGTAAGAACATCTGATTCAGTAGATTTAATTAGGAATGAAATGGGTGAACTCACCAGGTTGGTGCGACAAATAGCTGTGAACCATGTAAAGGAACCACAAGGACCGAATCAGGTATGTGGTTTATGCTCTTCTAATTCTCATTACACTGATCAATGTCCAGAAGTGCAGGGGACCGAAAGTTGTGCTGCAGCCTATCAATAAAGGAAATTCCAACCGCAAACCCAACCAGGGTATGGGTTTCAACAGAACCAAGCCAGAGAACCTTTTCAGCAGCAATATCAGAACCCGATAGCATTCCAACAACCTTATCAGAAGCCCTTCCAACAACAACAAAATTTTCAACCACCACCTTTCCAGCGGAATAATTATGAGAAACAATCCACAAGGGCACCGACAAATGAATACCAACAACTGAAGACAAGAGTTGCAGGAATAGAAGATAAGATGGACAAGCTAGCTGATCAATTTTCAAGCATTATGGATGCTCTCACCAAGAACCAAGGTAAGCTTCCTGCACAAACAATTCCCAATCCAAAAGAGAATGTTAGTGCAATCACAACCCAAAGCGGGAAGGAGCTCAAACCACCAGAACAATATGAGGAGGATGAAGCTATGGAACCTGCTGAAGCTCGTCCTATCCAACCAAAAGATGGAGTCTACAACAATGTAGAATGAACAAGGTTCCAGAAATAAAGACTAGAAACACAATTGTAGAAACAGAAAAGGGAGAAAAAGGATATTCCAGCACCATTCCCATCAGCATTGGTTGAGTCGAAGAAAGGAGAAGAAGAGCGAATTCAACGGGAAATTCGGGAAACATTCCGAAAAGTTGAGATTAACATTCCACTACTGGATGCAATCAGGAAAATCCCTAAATATGAAACACTTCTGAAGGAGCTATGTACTAAAAGAAAGAGGCTGGATGGAAATGAAAGAATCAACTTAGGAAGAAGTGTCTCAGCATTGATCACACCACCGATACCACAAAAATGTCAAGATCCAGGGACTTTCTCTACTCCCTTCACTATCGGTTCATTAAAATTTATTGATGCACTATGTGATCTTGGAGCTTCGATAAATGTGATGCCTCACTCTGTGTTTTCATCTTTGTAGATCAGAGAACTAAAATCAACTCGGGTGGTGGTACAATTAGAAAACAGATCCACCGTTTTCCCAGCTGGAGTCGTTGAATATGTACTTGTAGGAGTGAGAGGATTAATCTTTCCAGCAGACATTTATGTGCTTACCATGGAGGAAGACCGAGCACCATCCCAATCTCCCATCATCCTAGGGAGACCATTCCTGAAAAAATCAAGGACAATCATCAACGTGCATGAAGGAACACTCACCATAGAGCTCAGAGATAGTACGATACACTTCAATATTCTTGATACGATGAAACACCAGTCCAGCAATCACTCACTTTATGCAATCTCCCATGATGAAGGTATAGAACCAATTGAAGACTCAGGTATGCTTCATGACTTTTTATCTGTGGTAGAACACTCTTCATTTGAATTTTATAACTCCCATGAACCTGAAAATTATGATATCATGTTGTTGGATGAGGTAAAATCTGATTTGTTCGATGATTTGTTAAAAGGAAGTAAGATTATTCCCGAGAATTCAACATTAGAAGTAGGAAACCTAAATGAAATATCACCCCTTGAATAACCCCCATGTTTAGAGCTGAATCCTTTTCCATGTGACTTGAAGTATGCTTACTTAATGGAAGGAGAGAAATTGCCAGTAATCATTGCCAATAACCTATCAAATTCACAAGAACAAACATTGATTGACCTTCTCAAAAGGAATGTAAAAGCTGTAGGATGGAGTTTAGGTGATATTCCGGGAATCAACCCTAAGGTATGCTCTTTCAAGATATTTTTTTAGAAAGTGAATCTCGGCCAGTTAGACAACCTCAAAGAAGACTCAATCCCACAATCATGGAGGTCGTTATGAAAGAGATTGAGAAATTGTTAGCAACTGATATCATTTACCCAATCTCTGATTCTCAATGGGTCAGCACAATTCATTTAGTCCCCAAGAAAACTGGCCTGACCACTGTTACAAATGAAATAAATGAACTGATCCCCATGAGAATACAAAACAGGTGGAGAGTGTGTATAGATTACAAGAAGCTAAATCAAGTTACCAGAAAAGATCACTTTCCTATTCCATTCATTGATCAGATGCTTGAAAGGTTAGCTGGAAATACTCATTACTGTTTTTTAGATAAATTCCCAGGATATTTTCAGGTACCAATTGAACTAGAAGACCAGGAGAAGACAACCTTCACCTGCCCTTTTGGAACATTCGCCTACAAAAGGATGCCTTTCGGGCTATGCAATGCCCCAGGTACATTTCAACGATGTATGGTGAGTATTTTCTCGGACCACATTGAGGATTTATTGGAGGTGTTTCTTGATGATTTCACAGTTTTTGGAAATTCATTTGATCATTGCTTGGGAAATTTGGAAAATTTTTTGAAAACATGTATTGAAAAGAACCTTGTATTAAATTTCTAAAAATGTCATTTCATGGTTGAAAAAGGGATAGTTTTGGGGCACATAATTTCACAAAATGGGATTGAGGTTGATAAATCAAATGTTTATGTAATAAATTCCTTGCCATATCCAACTTGTGTCAAACATGTTAGATCCTATTTAGGGCATACAGGATTTTACAGATGATTCATCAAGGATTTCAGTAAGATTTCTCTCCCTCTCTCAATATTACTTTTAAAGGATGCTAACTTTAATTTTGATTGTTCATGTAGGGAATCATATGATGAATTAAAGGAAAGGATGATAACACCACCAATAATGCAGCCACCCAATTGGGATTACCCTTTCGTGATACTTTGTGATGCATCCAACCAAGTAGTGGGAGCCGCCCTATCACAGAGAATTGACAATAAGCCTCAAGTCATCTCCTACGCATCAAGGACCTTGGATGAAACAAAAATAAATTTTACAACCACAGAGAAGGAGTTCATTGCAGTCGTTTTTGCACTAGATAAATTTCGATCATATCTTCTGGGCACTAAAGTTGTTGTTTTTTCTGATCATGCAGCTCTTAGGTACTTAATGAAAAAGGCGGATGCTAAACCACAGTTGGTGAGATGGATGATACTCTTACAAGAGTTCAATTTAGAAATCAAAGATAATAAGGGGACTGAAAATCAAGTGGTTGATCATCTGAGTCAACTACCCCACGCTGCTGAAACAGAAATACCAAAGCAAAACCCACTTAATGATGAGCTTCCTAGAGAACAACTCTACATCATCAACAGTGAAGTACAATGGTATGCCAACATTGTCAACTATTTGGTAACATCTCAGGTACCCTCTCATCTATGCTCTCATCAACAACATAAGCTTAAATATGAATCAAGATTTTACATTTGGGAAGATCCATTTCTGTGGAAAATTTATAATGATAAAATCATAAGAAGATGTTTTCCAAGAAGTGAAATTCAATCAGTGTTTGAATTTTGTCATAAATTATCTTGTGGAGGCCACTTTGGACTTCATAGGACTGCCCGAAAAGTTTTAGAATCTGGACTCTACTGGCCCACCTTATTTAAGGATTCATATGAATTTTGTAAAAGATGTGAAAAATGCCAATTTTCTGGTAACATATCCAAATGACATGAAATGCCACAAAAACCAATAACCTTTTGTGAATTTTTTGAATTTTGGGGCATATATTTCATGGGACCATTCCCAATGTCATTTGGAAATTCATATATTCTTTTGGCAATAGACTATGTTTCAAAATGGGTGGAAGAAAAAGCAACCAGAACTGATGATGCATAAGTTTTTTTTGTTAGGGCTAATATTTTCTGTAGGTTTGGCGTGCCACGAGCAATCATCAGTGATCAGAGAACTCATTTCTGCAACAGGAAAATGGATGCATTGCTGAAGAAGTATGGGGTGCATCATAGAACATCTACCCCATACCATCCCCAAACAAATGGCCAAGAAGAAGTCTCTAATAGATAAATCAAATCCATTTTGGAGAAGACTGTTAAACCCAACCCAAAGGACTGGAGCCAAAAGTTAGATGATACATTATGGGCATATAGAATGGACTACAAAACACCGATAGGGATGAGTCCCTATAGATTGATCTATGGAAAGAGTTTACACCTTCCTGTGGAGTTGGAGCATAGAGCCTATAGGGCGGTCAGAGAGATGAATCTGGACCTTGAGAAAGATGGGAAAGAAAGAAGATTTCATTTGCAGGAGTTAGAGGAAATTAGAAGGGAATCTTTTGAAAACTCAAGGATCTATAAAGAGAGAACAAGGATGGCCCATGACAAGATAATTCAACCAAGAACCTTCAACCCTAGAGATCACGTGTTACTCTTAAAATCCAGACATAAGCTTATGCCAGGTAAACTTCGTTCCAGATGGGAAGGCCCCTTTACTGTTATTCATGTGTATCCCTTTGGTGTTGTGCAGATTCAAAAGGAATGAGGAGGAAACTCATTCACTATAAATGGGAAGATGCTGAAGAAGTTCCATGGGACCGTACCTCAACAACCAGTGGAGGATATCACACTCCTTCACCATAAATACAAATGAACACCTACTAGGTTGCATCATTACTTTACACTTGATTAAATGCAGTAACTCCATATTTTTGAAACATACATAAAAAATTACATTTAGATGCATCGAGGACACTGCATAAATTAAGTGTGGGGGAGGGAATCTTGTAGTCCAGGAGATTTTTCAAAAATTTTAGTTTTTGTTTTGTTTTGTTTTGTTTTGTCGAGCCAACGACATTAAACAAAGGCGCTACCAGGAGGCAACCCACATTTCCCCCCATTTTCCACTTTTCTTCTTAGTCATTTACCAGCATGATTGAACAGGCCTGCACTATCAATTGTTTTCATTTTTTTCAGGTCCATTAATAAAGATGTTGTAGTGGGATTATATGTCGTTAAGAGAAGGATCCATTTGACAGGGGAGTAAGAGTTTCAATTCTATATTATCCAACTTTATTCCCTACATTTTTAGTCTTTTAAAGAATTAATAAAAAATACATTCCCATGCTAGAATTTATGTTTTACTTGACTTATCTAGGAGACATGAGTTTCATAGAAATCTAGCGATTTTATGGATTAGATTTCAATGATAATTAGATTGAATAATTAAAATGGATAATTGGATGATTAAAGTGAAGCAAGGATATTGAAATAAGGACTCATGATTTGAGGGTATTAATTGATTCATGTAAATGAAATTTCCCTTCCATTTTTCATTCTTTGAATTTCTGAAATTCATGTGAATTAATATGTTATTATTAATCATCCATGAGTGATTTTCCAATATCATATTCTCATTCCTGAGAGGATTTCTAGACCAAATATTTCCTATTTTATCTTGAGCATATTTCTTGAGTGATCTTGGGACGTTCCACCTGCTAGAACTTGTATTGAAACTTTTCAAAGCTATGACTTTACAAAACCACATTTAAAATGATTGAGTCATATCATTGGGTAGCCACATTTTATCCTAAGAACCACCTTTACATTTATCCTTCGTAAGCATTTAGATGCCATGAATTTCCTTATAGGTTTAAGCCACATTACAATCCAATTTTTCCTTGCGTACCCACACTTGTAGTATTTTTTCATGGTTATTTCAAGATTGAGTGTGGTGGAAGGGCCTTTCGTGTGCGTTCCTTGGGATATGTATCATTTTTGGGTGGTGTAATGTGTGCATCATCATTTTGGGAAATGTATTATTAGAAAATTGGGCATGAGTCATCATTTCATTATGCTTCATTCATTTCATCCGGTTCTCCATAAAAAAAATAAAAAAATTGAAAATGAAAATTCAAAATAAAGTTGTGCCTTTCTGGATCTTTACAAAAAAAAAAAAAATTTGTGCCTTTTCTGGAGCTTTATAAAAAAATAGGGAGAACTTGGATGATATCATTCTTTGTAATCATTTATTGACTCATGACCCATGTCATTGAAAGGGGAGTGGTGTTGTGATTCACATTTCAAGGGGATTTGAGTGAGGTTCATCTTGTGTTTTAACTTGATTAATCATGTATTGTACTTAAGAGTCAAACCTCCTACTTCTGGCCTTAAATTATTTCAATCATTTACCCACCAACCCTAAGCCACAGAGTCATTTGAACCTTTATTGTAAGTCCCCATGATTTTATGTGTGTTTTGTCTTTACAAAGTGGAGAAAGTAGTTAATTTACAAGCCTATGTGTAAGGAGCATGTTCTCATGATATGATCATAACTCCAATATTAATTTAATCATGAGTGATGAGAGAAAATATTCAAAAGTGAGGTAGATCATGATTTGTCATGTTTAATAATAATAAATTGAGAAGCTTGAAAGAATAAAAGGAGAAGCTTCATTATTTTTCAAAGGGGAAAAGTAAAATGCATGAATTGATTGTTTCTTTGAAAAATGGGAAATTAAATTGGTATTTTTGTGGAACTGGAAAATTTGATTGTACATTGATAATCATTTGATTTTATTCGATTTGAAATTTAAATATTGGTGACATTGGTGCCCTTTGAATTCCTTGTTGAGATTTTATGCTTGAGGAAAATCATAGATTAAGTGTGGGGGAATTGATAGAGAAAATATTTTCAATTAATTTATATTGAATATCATTGTTTTAAACTCACAAAAGTGTTCCTCTAAGATGAATTATTTCATTTTTATGATTTTGGTGTTATTTTGAGCTGAATAGTAAAAATTGGCCATTTTGGATTTTGGACAGTTTTAACCTATTTTTGTATTTTGGCAATAACATTATATACATTGATCAAAATTGAAAAATTATTTATCTTTCCAGATTCTACACATCCAGGGCTTCATTTACTATTTTTGGACTAAAATCTGAATCGGCCATATGGAAGCTCAAAAGAATCTCACAAGTTGGCTCAAGAAAACTGTTTCCAGTTATGCCTAGTTTTGGTGTGGGATCCATAACCCATCCCTAGTGTGTCCCACGCTAGTGAAATTTGGTGTGTGGACGCGCAAGGAGTTTTGGAGAATCTTTTATTAAAGAATCACCGCGGTAGTCAGCCGTTTGAGGGTCCATTAAAGCTTTCTAATCTGGGGTTTGGCGTTTTGGAGATTCTGACTAGACAGAATAAATGATCCGAGTAAAAGGGCCATAACTCTCGGAATACCTGTCCAAATCCGATGATATTTTGAGGGGACACAGACAAGACAATTAAGCACAACATTGAAGAAGGTCTCAACGTGTGAAGAGGTCATTTATTGGGTCCAAAACTCGACAACATTCGGAGGACAGAAATCTGGCTATAAAATGATCGGAGCTCCTCCTCTCCAAGACATCTCATTCTCCATCCCATTCCTTCTGAGGCACCAAGGAGAAGAACATCTCAGATTTTTCTTTTATTTATTTTATTTTTAAATGTCTCTCCTATCCCGCGTTATCTCTCTTACCCCATCCATGGATGGGTAGTTTCATTGGACTGATCGGAAAGAGGGGATGGTGGACCTATGTGTTGTGTTTGAGTTTTTGTGCTTGAAATTAATAAAATTTGTTCTTCTTTCTTCTCCTGGTTCCAATTCTTAATTCAGTATTAAATTCAGAATGAGTTTGTGTTAAGGTTTTGATTTTGAAATTATAAATCGCTTTGGTCGATGATCACATCTCCCCCCACCCAATTCTAATCTGTATACGGTGGAACATGATTGAGGTTGGGTGGTGATTGCTCGACGGTTGTAAAGAACGTGTGTAGGATTGTATGTTGAAATCTTGGTTTATTAGGGAACAAAAATTCAAGGTCTGGGATTGATCTAATTAATTAAAAGACCATCTAAAACCCTAAACACATTGGACGGTGGATAGACTAATCTATGGTTTTGGAAAGGAAAATTCTCATCACATTTATCTGACTAAGGGAGAGAGAGGACTCGGTAGATGAATCTCTCTCTTACCAGTTTAAGGAAGAAGAAGAGATAAAATTTGGAAACCATGATGGCACAACACTAAGTCTAGCCGAACCCAATCCGATCACCATCTTTATCATTTGTTAAAATTAATCAATTTCTGTTGTTTGTTTTTCTCATAGTAATTCAAATTAATTAAAACCAATCTTTTTACGAAAACCAAAAAAAAGTGACAGCCTTGTTTTGTGTGCACTCCTCTTTGGGAGACTACCTAGGATCAACTTCTATACTATACATAGGTAAATAAAATATTGTTTTCCACTTCCCACGACATGCATGCGTCAACCACCAAAGCCCGCTCGAGCACCCCGACAAAAGTAGGGATGCTCATAGGGATGATTCTAGCTCGGATATCTCTGCGCAAGCCCCGCTCAAAAGTCCGAGCTCTGAAGTACTGATCTCTGACGATATCCATCGAGTACCACGAGAGGTCGGTAAACCTCGACGAATAGTCAGCCACCATCATGGTTCCCTGCTGAAGCTGATGAAGCTCCTATATGCGTACTGCTCTCAGGTTAACCTGTGAAAACTCCTCTCTGAAGAGACGTTCAAACTCAGACCATGAAAGTGTCACCTCATCGTGATTATGGATAACCAAACTCCACCATTGTCCTACCGAGCCCTACAGAAGGCTTTCTTCCAGGATCACCATCTAGTCTGCTAGTGTCATGAACAAATGAAAGACTCTGGCCACTGCCTCAAGCCTGTCCTCTACTGCCTGAGGGTCAGGATCGCCTCAAAACCTGAGGGGTATCTGTCTCTGAAACACGTGGAGTGCGCTCGGCCTTCTCTCCTCCTCTACTGGTATAATAGGCACTAAACACTGATCCACATGTGGCGGGATAAATGGAACACCACATTATGGAAAAACTGGGGGATCCAGTCCCCGTATCGAGGATTCATCACTGAGGGGGTCATCCTCAGTGATCGAGCTGCGAGATCCTAGTGGGTTTGCATCGTGGAGGCATCCTGTTAAAGAAACAAGATGTATCTCAATCAGTGAGTATATATGGAGAGCTGACTCAAAAAGGACATGGAAACCACAAACCATTCCAATATGATGCATGTACCTTTATTTTTTCCCTATGACTTGTGTTCTCATGTTCCGAGTCGAAAATCAAGTTATTAGAGTCCTGGTGTATGGATAGGTCGGCCGCCCGCACCATCACTAGGGTCCCTGGCCTGAAGGGTGAACTCGAAACACTCAACATTGTTGCCCCAATCCAACTCACAGACTCTCGTTCCTAAGGTAGAACTGACGACCTCTAATACCACTCTGTCACAACCCATCCCAGTGGGGCCTGAGCCACAACTCCCCAAGCCCGCCTCCAACAGGCGAGGGGCTGGTGACTAGCACCGAGTAGGCATGCTACTAACATGGGAGGCATTTCCTATAAACCTGTACACATGCACACACATCTCCAAGCCCAAATAGATTAAAATTAAAGAATACTAAAAAAGGAAATTCATGCATACACTAAAAATCTCAACCAACAGAGTATGACAGGAAAGTAAAGTACAGCAAGTGTAAAACCCTAGGCCAAAAATACAATCCCACCAAAGTAAAGTCTGTAAAAAAGTCCAACCTATAAGGAAAGGTACTGGGATTGCAATCTATAGTCGTAGGAACACACCTCGGCCCACCTGACCTCACTGAGCACCGTCCAGTCCTGGTTCACCAGGAATCCTTTCAAAGGCTTGCTCGTCTGCACAAGACACGACACGTGCGGGCAAAGTCCATGCATGGGTGAGTATAACAATACCGAGTAGGCCACCCCTAAACCAAAAAGGAAATAAAAAAAGGAAAAAAAACCACAAAGTAAAGATACATTCAGCTCTACACAATATATTTCAACTGAACATATAACAAAAATATTTAGATATACTCATGCATGATCGACTATTGCGAATACCACCCCTAAGATCCAGCTTGAATATTCCAATAAGCATGAAACCGAGAGAAAACACTCCTCTGTCCGAAGAAAGAGATACAAAGTACTTGTTCTATGTGAACACACTCCACAAGCACTTTGTGAACATGTTTCTTAGATGAGGATCACGACCAAGTCATGGGGTGATTCTGACAACTCAGTCTGAGCTAATCTGCTAAGCAGAGGATCGACTCCCAGGTAATGTTAGTCACGTAGATACCAAGAACTGTACTTAGGGTTCCAAGAATGAATAGAGGATCAGGCTCTAAGTCTCACAGAGGGGATTCCAACAACTCAATTCAGGAAGTTGAACTGAAGGGATCATACTCCCGTGTAAAGGAAATGATACCAGAACCTTTAGGGAAAGGACCAAGGGTACGAACCCTAAGAAAACTAGTCCAAGTCATAGATGGAAAGTAGCTCAAGTCATTTAAGATAGGTTACATGGCGTGTAGTATGGTTACATTCCATGTTCTTTGACCCCAGGTACTGCCCGTGTAAACAGCTTGTGTCATTTGTTCAAGCCGAGTAAATCCAAACTACACGGTGTGTAGAAAAAGTACACGACTTGTTCCTTGACCCCGGGTAATCCCTGTGTAACCGGCCTGTGTCATGCGACTTGTGATATAGTAAGAAACTACACAGCGTGTAGAAGAATTACACGTCGTGTCCGAACATCTGGGTCTCGCTCCATGTACGATGGCCATGTACCCGTACACGGTCTCTACTCGTGTCCCTGTCGCCTGCCCGTGTACCAGTACATGGGGTATCCCATGTACCTGGATGGGTATGGCCGAGGAGGGGTATACACGACATGTCCTTGGCCGTGTACCCTGCCAGTGTCCCTGTACTCCCAAAGTAAACGCTAGGTAAATCCTCCGATGAACACACGTCGTGTATCCCATACGACATGGCGTGTAGTCATAAAATTTCCAGAAGTGTCGTCTTCATCCATGTGCCTTGGCTGATCCTCCGGATCATGATCCTACTATCTGGTCATCACGAAACTCTGGATTTGGGTTCGTCCCACTCCTAGGAAACCAATTATGTCAGTTTTGGGCTCCTGGTCGTCCCTGATGGCGCGTCCCGATCCGTCCGTATGAAAATGCACGAAGAATGGGAATTCTGAACAACACCGATTTGTCTGCCGCTGTCATCGTTGCACCTCCAATAGGCCGTCTCGAGGATAGATCATTTATTTCAGATAATTGCGCCAACAAAAGAATGCGCAACTATCGATTCCCTCAAATAATGTGTAGAACGTACACGAAGAATGCAAAGGAATCGAGAGAGAAAAACACAACAATCGAGAGGGATGAACCTCGATCAATGTTCGTGTCGATCTTGGTTCGTCACTGTTAGAAGGTTGAATGAAAACCAAACTAAATTTCAAGAATAAAATCCCCACGATTCCCGAAAAATCCCATCCCCCAATAATGATCGATCCGTGACTAATCTGTTTTTGGATTAGTCCACGTTCATCGTGGAAATCAAAAACGGGGAAAACATCACAATGTAAACATCCTACCTGAATTTCGCGACATTCGTCGGCGATGATCCGGTCGCTACGTCGTCGTCACCGTGTTGGGAGGTTTTCTCCAGAGCCCCTAGAGCCGCCAAGGGTTTTAGGGTTATGAGTTTTGTAACCCTGGACCCTTGCACCAACATTTAATTAAAAAGATAAGGGATATATTTTGCAGTAGTTATAAAAGATTTCATTGCAGAATAAAATATTTTTATTTAAATATTTTATTACTCTTACATCCCAAAACTGGATTCCATGACCGACCTGCGCCGACCAATGTTAGGCCTCACCTACGGTAAAGACGCTGTTCCGAATGCAACAGTTCCCCCAGATTTCTGATCTGAGCACCCGTTCATGAGTTATTCCACTTTTTCAGGAAAACCACATGTGCGCGCAATATAACTATTAAATTAAATTTAAACATTTTTTCCGGGCTCACCGGGCCTCGAAACTGCACACCATCTCAGAGCCTGGTCTCGAAATAATTACAATATAATATTAAAATAATACAAGGAAAAAATCCAGAACATTACATCACAAATGATAAAGGGTTAAATGACTAAATTTTATGACTCATGTCAACAAGGTGCACCTTCCTTTTTGGGAGCCTGTCTGATTAGAACTCCACAGTTAAGTGTGGATGACCTGGAGTAGTGATTAGGATGGGTGACCTTCGGGGATGTTTCCCAGGGTGTGTGTGAGTGATGAAAAGGCACACTGGAAAGGACATGTGTCGGTATGTGGGGACTATCATTAGTCAGATGACCCATTCAGGCATGTGGGTAGACCCTGGGGTGGGCCCCATGTGTCTACGGGGAAACTGGTGGTACCTGGCAGGCCAGGACCCAACGACCATGTTATGGCGGGGTGGATGGGCTGTCACCGGTACCCGGTTGTCACATTTGGTATTAGAGGAGGAACCCAGCCTTAAGTGTGGTGCACTGCCTGGGTTGAGATGTAGGGCCCACAACGAGGGCGTTGTGCTCTAAAGGACATGTGTTGGCTTGTGGGGATTATCATTAGTCAGATGACCCATTTAGTAATGTGGGTGGACCCTGGGGTGGGCCCCATGTGTCTACGGGGCAACTGGTGGTACCTGGTAGGCCAGGACCCGACAACCATGTTAAGGCGGGATGGATGTGCACAAGGTGCACCTTCCTTTTTGGGAGCCTGTCTGATTAGAACTCCACAGTTAAGCGTGCATGGCCAGGAGTAGTGATCAAGATGGGTGACCTTCTGGAAAGTTTCCCAGGGTGTGTGTGAGTGAGGACAAAGCACACTGGAAAGGACATGTGTTGGCCTATAGGGACTATCATTAGTCAAATGACATGTTTAGGCATGTGGGTGGACCCTAGGGTGGGCCCCACGTGTCTATGGAGAAACTGGTGGTACCTGGTAGGCCAGGATCTGACGACCATGTTAAGGCGGGGTGGATATGCTGTCCTCGGTACCCGGTTGTCACATTTGGTATCAGAGGAACCCAGCCATAAGTGTGGTGCACTGCCTAGGTTGAGATGTAGGGCCCACAACGAGGGCATTGTGCTCTAAAGGACATGTGTTGGCCTGTGGGGACTATCATTAGTCAGATGACCCATTCAGACATGTGGGTGGACCCTAGGGTGGGCCCCACGTGTCTACGGGGAAACTGGTGGTACCTGGTAGGCCAGGACCCGAAGGACATGTTAAGGCGGGGTGGATGTGCTGTCACCGGTACCCGGTTATCACATTTGGTATCAAAGGAGGAACTCAGCCTTAAGTGCGGTGCACTGCTTGGGTTGATATGTAGGGCCCAAAACGAGGGAATTATGCTCTAAAGGGGGGGGGGTGATTGTAACATCCACAAATGATAAAGGGTTAAATGACTAAATGATATGACTCATGTCAGCAAGGTGCACCTTCCTTTTCGGGAGCCTATCTGATTAGAACTTCACAGTTAAACGTGCTTGGCCTGGAGTAGTGATCAGGATGGGTAACCTTCTGGGATGTTTCCTAGGGTGTGTGTGTGTGAGGACAAAGCACACTGGAAAGGACTTGTGTTGGCATGTGGGAAGTATCTTTAGTCAGATGACTTGTTTAGGCATGTGGGTGGACCCTAGGGTGGGCCCCATGTGTCTACGGGGCAATTGGTGGTACTTGGTAGGCCAGGACCTGATGACAATGTTAAAGTGGGGTGGATGTGCTGTCACTTGTACCCAGTTGTTACAAGGTGGGTTGTGTCCAAAAACCGAATACTTTTGTGCCATCTTACATAAGCTTTAATGTATTACATCCAAAGTGGTAGCCTGCCACCATGGATCTTTGGTCCTCTGCAAGACGTGATGCTGCCCGGTTTTGAGACGGACACACTGCAGTCCTGGGTGAGGGACGAGGATAGTCTTCCACAATTCCACATTACGAACAATAGACATACAACAAGGGAAATGCAGAACAAAACCATCTATGTCCTAATCTGAAGACCAAGATAGTTGTGGGAAGTGATCCAATCTCTGAGGAATCTTCTACTATTTATACAAGTAATTTCAGAAGCAGCACTACTGACGAGAGAAAGGGATGGAAGGAATGGAATTTTAGATCTGGGGAAACTTTACCAGTGAGTGGGCATTGGTGTACTGGGTATGTCAGACATGCGAGGAATTTGGGTCGGCGCTATGGTCCAATGGGCTTTTTGAGGCCTTTTTTTCATCCCAATTCCACTTTTACCAACAATAGGACTTGGTAGTAGAGTTGTTCAATCGTTGGTCGCCTGATACCAAAACCATTCACCTCCACCATGTAGAGGTTGGTATCAGCCTTTGGGACATCCATTGAACTTGGGGAATCCCCTTGGAGGGGTATCAGTATGATGATTTCCTCGCTATGGATAATGTATGGGGGATAGGACACACACCTCAATCCTGTCATGGCACCTGCTGGAGCTTTCTAAAAAGGAGTTCGAAATAAAATATATCCTAAAGGACATATCTTATTCAGGGTGGTTTAGTCTTTTATTAACCCATGACACGGCTGTGAAGATTCCAGGCCAAGGGAAGCAATGCCCAAACACATCTCAGAGGGGAAAAGTGGGATCATACTGGAATGTTTTGGAGATAGGAGAATACCGATCTTGGGTCTTTGGCATTAATTAATGTCAAGACCTGAATGTGCAATATGCTGGGTTTCATGCTGCATTATTGAGCAGATTGTTGTTGCATGTGAGGGACATGAGGATGAAAGTCTTCCCAGGGACATTAGTGATGGATGGTTTTATGGGGGCAAAGAACAAGGTTAACCTTGGGGTGCCAATGTTGGATAGGATGTATGGTATTCTATGGTGCATCTCGAGGGGAAGTATGCCTAGGTGGATATGCGGGCCATTCCAGATTCTCCATGGATGGGTCACAACCCATAGTGGTGGGCATGACTTCTTGAATGACATTCACCCCCTCGTAACAGTATGCATCCATCCCTCTTGAACTTCGCTAGAATTCACCCATTAACACTCATGGATGAGGGATTCATGATCAAGATTAGTAGACACACCAGCTTCAACTTCCACCCATTCTGAACCTCGATCGACCAAATGGTAAATGATGGGAAGGGTCCACGAGAGTAGAGGGAGTTCCTGGAGAGCATACACTGTGGTGTGCTGGTGGCCTGAATTGCTGGAAAAATCTTCTATGAACAGTATGTGCGAACCAAGTTTTCTAGGTAGTTTGGGTGAATCCAGCAGATTCCCAAGAAAGTATACACAAAGGTTCAGGAAGAGAGGCACCCTTACATTCTGCTCCAGTTATGGCTTATGTTCCTAATGTCAGCCGTGGGAAAAATCATCACTCTTGCCCCTACTGATGTCAGTACGGGACTGTCAGTAGAGTATGCTGAACACTGGACATGAATGTATCCCAAGTAAATTCTTTGGAAACACATTTAGCAAATCAAGGTGACTGGTGCAGATCCCGAAGAGTAGGAAGGTAGAAAGTTCCCACAAGGGAAGCGAGGCAAAGAACATGCTAGGTAGCTAGCATGGTGCAGGCCGATACTTCATCGGTAGGGGAAGCATAGGCTAAGAATTTACCTCAACCTTTCAGGGAAGGGTGGTCTCATATACGGCCTCATGGTCCAGCTAGGGAACTCCCAGGAAAGAAACTCAGGTACCTTATAACACCATCTAACTATGATATCTTTCTTTCTATGGGGTTTGATTAGAGAATTATGTGACAGTCCATGTCCGCTGAAGAGTTGTGGCAGAGGTTGGTACGCGCCAGGCTTGATCTTCTAGAAATAGGATGCATCCAAATATTAGATATGGTAAACATTCATCATTGGCATGTATACCTGACAACCACGAATATGTAATCGTTCTAGTTGTAGTGGAATGAAGAACCACATCTCCATGTGAATGTAGTACTCAGCTAGGAGCATGAACCAGAGAAGCTTCCATCCGAGGATGAATGTGTAGAGGAAAGGGAAGAAGAAGAATAATATGAAGAAGAAGAAAAATGGGTGATGAATATGGACACGAAAAAGAAGAGGAGGAACAAATAAGCCTATATGATTCCATGTGGGATCCTCTAAAAGAACTATGCCTAGGAGGGGATAGTCAAGGAGGAAGTTGGTAGCTAGACTCAAGATGAGGCATCTGAGTGTTCCTACGTATCCCATGATGATGGGAATCAATACATATGTCCTTCTTGAGATGAAATTTAACATCTTTCAAGACAAAACTCAGTTTAAATTCAAGTAGGACTGAGTAGTTTATGGTCATGTTGGACCATCACGCAGTTTGGGGTCGTGATGGACCGTATAGTTTAAGGTCTGGCAGGACCGTACAGTTTAAGGTCATGTACGACCATAGATTTTAAGGTCATTCAGGACCATACAATTTAAGGTCATGCAGGACCCTGCAGTTTAAGGTCAGGGATGATCATACAGTTTAAGGTCATGGAGGACCATATAGTTTAAGGTCATGCAGGACCATAATGTTTAAGGTCATGCAAGACCATACAGTTTAAGGTCATGCAGGACCATAATGTTTAAGGTCATGTAGGACCACACAGTTTAAGGTCATGCATGACCATATAGTTTGAGGTCATGCAGGACCATACAGTTTCAGGTCAGGCAGGAGCATAGGAACCTAGGAAAAGTATTTCTTGTGAAACATGGCATTGGTGGGGGGATTTATACAATCACCATACATTGTATCTAGTGAATATGTGCCATTGGAGTAAACCTTGTAAATTATTTAAGGTCTTTCGCATTTGGGTTCCAACTAGGGTTGTTTCCTACTATGTATCACTGCTACCCTCAAGGAAAAGACCAATTCTCCTTATATGAGGGAATAAAGGTGAAAATTTTTGTTGAAGGCTCTAACTATCTTGTTCTGATGCCTTTCCAGATTATGTAGGGTATGAAGCCTATTCTCTTCATGTGCTTCCAAATCATCCATACATATTCCAGCTACATTATCAGGCACTTTTTGATCATAGATAGCTGTGTAAAATGAGGGAAATTGAATCTCAATGGGCAGGATGGCCTCCTTCCCATATACCAAGGAATATGGGGTCACTGGAGTGGAATTATGAGTCGCCATCTGATATGCCTGGAGGGTGTTGGGGAGCATTTCTAGAAATCTCTTCTTATTCTGGCCAACAGTTTTCTGCATAATTTTAGAGTGTGTTTTTTTAACGTCTCAATTTGTCCATTTTCTAGTTCATGAGAGAGGTAGGTATGTTTAGAACGGATATTGTACTTAGCGTATAATTTCTTCAACTCAACTACTCAGAATGTCGTACCATTATCGTTGAGGACAGCATGAGGGACTCTAAATTGATAGATAATATTGGAGCTTAGAAATTGAATGATGGAACAAGCCTTGGCTTTCTAGAGTGAGACTCCCTCTTCGCACTTGGAGAAGAAATTTGTAGCAGTCATGATGAATATGCATTGGCGTGTTGTTGCCGGTGGATATGGTCCCACGACATCGAGTCCCCATACCGTAAATGGCCAAGAGTACTTGGGGGAGTGGAGAGGGTCTGGCGGTCAATGCATTAAGTAAGTGTGAATCTATCATTCATGTCAACTTTTGGTGATCTCGATGTATTGATGGATCATAGAGGGCCAAAAGTACCCTAGCCTAAGGATCTTGTGAAATAGTTTTGGCCTGGTTTGATGAGCCCTTTAGGAACTGGCAGTAACCTCATGCATGACTTGGTAAATCTCACCTCCTATAATAAAATGAAAGAGAACTCCATCAAACCCACACATGTTGAGGATCTTCTCATGACTAGGACAGTCCTTGAGGGTAAACTGTAGTGCACATTGTCGGATTCGCTTGTACTCGGCCCTATATGCTGGTAGATTACCATTTTGGAGATACTTACCAAATGCGGCTCTCAAGTCGGGAATCACTTCGATTGCTGCATTTAGAAGACCTGGGGGTCCTGATGTCGAGGCACTAGTGGTAATGTGAATTACCCATAGGTTTTCATCATCACCTGGAGTCATATGAGCAATGATTCTTTGATGTTCCACTTGGATAATCAGGTCATCTTACTCAGGCTCCGCAAGTGATGCAGCTAGGCCGGCTAGGGCATTAGCTCAACCATTCTGAGATCGAGGAACATGAGTAACATCTGGATGAGATAAGAACTTGGCCATTCACTAGAGAGTGCTCTCAAATAATGGTACGAGCTATGGATTTATAAATAAGTAGTCATAGTTGATCTACTTCATGACTAGTTCAGAGTCCCCTTTCACATACAAATAGAGCACATCAATCTCAAGGGAAAGGTCGAGGTCAGTGATTAGAGCTTGATACTCTGCTTCATTTATGGTGAAGCTTTATGAAAATAGGAATGATTATGGAAGAAATAATTGTGTTGGGGTAATGAAGCAGATTACCAGGCCAACTTTGTTGAGTTTGAGGTCATTGATCCTCCTTTAGGTGGGGCTTTGGGAAGCACCATTGAAGTGAATTTTCCAGCATGGCATGTCTTGGTCTACTGAGATAATCAATTCATCAGTAAAATAGAGATCTAGGGACTGGTCTGTAAGAGCTGGATGGGCAGCAAGGATGTCTACCAATGCTTTCCCTTTGACATCCTTTTGAGGGATGAACCTGATATTGATGTTCTGAAGGATTACCACCCATTGAGCTAGTCAGACTGTCAACATGGAGTAGTTCAGGATGTACATTAGGGGATTTACCTGGGACACCAGATGTACCCCATGATTCTTCAAGTAATGCAACAACATTGTTACAGTGAATACAAGCGCAAGGCATCTCTTCTCAATATTGGAGTATTTGGTTTCTGTATCGAGGAGCATTCAACTGAGGTAGTAGAGTCTATTTTATATTCCTTATTTGTTCTTTTGGGAGGGAAGGGGGTTGAGAGATCGTTCCAGGGTGGTCACATAAAGGACCAGTGGATTTCCAGAGATAAGTGGAATTAAGACCCATGGCTGGAGAAAATACTGTTTGATTTCCTCGAAAGCAGTCCCACACTCTTCATCCCCCTCATAGATGATGTTTTTATCATGATCCGAGAAAAGGGATTACACTTGTCAGCCAAATTCGTGATGAATCAGCATTTGTAGGCTATGTGGCCCTGAAAGCCTCAAATTTCTCATATATTTTCATATGGTACATCTGGATAATGGCCTTGATATTCACTGGATCCATCTCAATGCCTCTGTATCTGATAATGAAGCCAAGAATCTTTCTAGAGGTAACCCCGAAGGCACGCTTCAATGGGTTTATCCTTAGGTGACGGGAATAGACTAATCCAAACACTTTCTCAATGTCTATGAGATGGCCCTGATGCTAGTGATATTTTAACACCAGTTCATCCATGAAACATTCCAACAACATTCTGAGGATCTGCTTAAATATGTGGTGCATATCCTTCTGATAGGTGGAACCTGCATTTTTTAAATCAAAAGTCACGACTCAGTAAAAAAAAGTACCTTGTGGTTCCTTGAAAGATTCAGAAACATCATCCACATGGGCCATTCGAATCTGGATATACCCAGATTACCCATCCATGAAGGAGAGGGCTTGGAACCCAGCTGTAGAGTCTATTAGAAATTTTGTCACAGAAAGGGGAAAATCATCCTTCTAATAGTGACAAGTGAGATCTCAGAAGTCGAGGCAAACTCAGACCTATTCATTTCGTTTCACACTGGAACAATTTTGGCTAGCCACTTGGGGTACTGGAACACCTTAATAAAATTGGCTCTGAGGAGCTTATCCACTTCTGCCTCAACCTTGGCACTGCGATAAGGGTGCATCTTCCTGGGAGGCTGGTTGGACCTGCGATGATTTGTTGGGAGATTGAGGCGGTGGATGGCTACCTGAGGATCTAGTTATATAATCTCATAATAACACTAGGTGAATACATCATGGTGTTGTTTCTGGAAGTCTATGTACTTCCATTTATCCTCAAGGGGCATGGCGGCACTTATCAATGTGGGTTTTGGGTCTACCTCACAACTAATGTTCACATGTACCAACTCATCAACAGTGGAAAATATTCCCTTTTCAAAGTCATGGTAGAATCCTAAAAATCCTCTGCTTCTCTTATGGAGGGGATATCCTCAGCGGGAGGAGCTTCATCTGAGTCGACATCTTTTGATAAGAGGCAGGTACCTACCTGAGTGGTGGTGGATAACGCTTTGGGGCACCCCTGGGATACCATAACCATAATGATGATGGTTGTTGATCCAAACCCATCTGGCCTTCGGCCTAAGGGGCCACACTTGATGGCATTGAAGTAATAGTTGTGCGTCGTCATGATCCTATTAATTGTTGTTTGACGAAACAAGCAAGTATGATGTGTTTCCATTTCCATGGGGTGGACATCCCAATATATTAAAGGAGTAGGAGGCTCTAGGATCACCTAATCATGATTTTTGTAGGAGTATGAAGTGATATTTCAGTGACTCTTTGACCTGGGAACTTCCTCCCCCTTCTTTCCCAAAACAACAAAGAATTTTCCCATGACTGAGGTTGTAGCCTCCAATCAGTGGATTGCAATGATGTAGGCGTCATTGAGATCTTTCCATAGGTCGGTCGCAGCTGTGGCATCGTCAACCCCGTTAGCCTGAATCTGATTGTCCTTGCTCTTGTAGTAGTAAACATCTAGACAGTAGGATTCATAAGAGGCAAAGGGAGATGGTTTACCTTGAAGCATGCCCACTCCACCATTAAGGGAGTACTTGAGGCACTAGTGATATGATGAGGGAACTGATGCTTGCAGGTGGATCCATGGCATTCCCATCAATGCATTATAGGCGGTGTCTTGGGAGAAAACCATGAACTCGATGCTGGAAAGTATGCCAATGAACTGGGCCTTCAAATATATCTTAGTGACCTATTTCTGCTATGTCCTATCATAGCCTTTGATTATCAGGTCATAGGGAATCATATCATCCTTAGACAATCCCATTTTTCACTGTGTCTGAGTCAGGAATAGGTTGTTTCCAGAGCCCATGTCGACAAGACAGCGACAAACCCCCATGCCATTGAAAAGGACGGTGATGTAATGTGGGTAAATGTGACCTTATATGGGAGAGCTATCATCTTCTCCATATAACTATATGATGAACTAAAATTCAGTTTTTTAGACAGCCTCATCATGAAAGGCTTCTACGGTAGATACATCCATCACAAACTGGATGGGGATTCTTAAAGACTCAGCGATGGAATCACACATATATGATTACAGTAATGGGTCCTCCAAGATGCAGAGCTTTGTTAGAACACTGACAATATGTTTGAGAACATCATACTTCTGTGCCAGGCATGCACATCTTCTTATAGGAGGTCGTTGTATGATAAGAGGCATGATGGGCCCTACCTACTGGACTGGAGGATGATTAGTGTTGGGAATATCCCACTGATAACTAGTCGAATCCTGAAGAGTGACTGTCGGATGAGGTATAAATGAATAAAACCGACCTATATCAGAGTGTGGCTTGTCACGACGTGGTCTAGGTGGCTCTCCTTATCCAATAACCCGAAAGGCGGTGAAGGCATGCCTAATGTCACCAGATTAGAAGGTTGTGTATGCTGAGCTCTATGCTGGGCATGCTATCTGGTTTTCGTCATGTGCATAGCCAATCTTAAAGTACACACCGAGGCATTTCGATGTCCCATATATTTTTGGCTTCGTTGACGTTAAAGACAGCTGTGGACATTGGGATAGCCTGACTGGTGCTCCTTACCATCAGGAATCATGTAGGGTTTTACCAGCTCTATGGTCTCTACCAAAGTGTACCCTTGACCATCACTTGAAGAGTCATCTAGTACTGGACAGATTCATGGAGAAACAACCATCTCTGGGGGCATGAATTCACCAAGAGTACAGGATGATGATGACATTGTTGGGGGACTTTGCATTCCCTAACACCACCGGTGTTTGCGCTTCTGGGAGGAGAACGACTGAGATGGAGATGCATAAGTAGTTGTTGCGGCTTCTAAAGGCTCTGTCTAATTCATGAATGCATAAATAACACCATGGTCATGAATGATTGTTTTACGAGCTATCCAGTCATCATAATTCTAGGACCCGTGGCTAGAAACTAGATGCCACTCACTTTCGCTATCACTACTGCTGTCTGGCCGCACGAAGGCACATGCCATGTGTTCCAGATCTGGGACCAACCGGACTATGTTTTTATCCACCTACTCTTGAAGATATTCATTTAATACATATCACTATTTGATGGTGTTCCCCAGGATCCGGTTGTAGTGGTAGAAATTAGGGTTCTCAATGAGGTTTGCCTCCTCTGGCCTCATGCACTCAGGAAAATGTACAATCCCCTCCTCCAGGGAACTTTAGAAATAACCAAGGACCTATGCCTCATTGAACATGTAGGTCTATTTCCTCCTATATGGAATGGGGGGCCTCAGATCCTGACCCTGACGTGGGGTTGGAGGAGCCTGCTGAGGAGGTGGAGCTTGGTTGTCTCTCCTAGGTGGTGGTGGCACAATGCGTGTGGGAAACTTCTAATATTGAGGTGGGAATTGTTGGGACAGTGGATATTCCTGAGGGAGAGGGCCTCTAGGAGGCTGTGGAGGCAGCTCTGCTAGAAACAACTCTAGTTGTCTGGGGTCCTTTATCTTAGCCACTACGGCGGGCTCGGCCCTGGCAACCAATCTCGTGGGGATTGTAGGACGCAATAGATGTGCCTACTTAGCCAGTTGTAAGGCTTCCTCCAGGTGCTGAGAATTATCAGAGAAGTCTCAAAATCTTCCAGGGTAGTTTCAGGTGATAATGGAGGGGACCAGTTCCATCTTGATGTTTCCTATGCAAATTGTCGGTAATTTCTCCTGAGTCAGCGGCATGTCAAATGAGTATGTGAGTCTTTTTCACCAGGAAACAAAAGTTGCCAATGCACTCATCAGGCATCTATTTTCACTTGAAGAGGTCTATGGTACTTATCTTCTGAGTGATGGAACTGAACTAGAAGAGGTATTTCCTATGGATGTCCTCCTAGCTGGCCACTGAACCGATGTGATGTTGGCTGTACCAAACAAACACCATCCCTTCAACCGTCTGTACGAAACACCGGAGTTCAGAGGCTTCCTTCTACACTGGAGTCCCCAACATGGGACCACACCATGAGATAATGTGGACGATAAGTTTTACCATTGGATCTTCTGGGTGGGGTATTATGTCTTGATGGGGATCCCTGAACACTGGTGCATTGGCTGGTACTTTAACATGATAAGCATGACCAGTAGCTCAAAGTAGAGCTTGTGGAATGACTAGTGGAGTAGCTGGGGGAACCTGATCTGGATCCCGAGTATTGTCACTATATTCAGGAGGATTTGGAGAGACATACGGAACCCTCTTAGTGTAAGTTCCGGCTACAATCCTGTTTGTGTGGGAAGGATGGTCAGGGTCCCCTAGAGGCAATTCTCCTAGGAGAAGTTGGGCCTGCCCCTATTGCCCTGACCTGGGATCACCGTAGTCCGACCGTCGCTCTGTAGTGCGTTCAAATTTTAGGTCGTCAATCATCTTTTTCTTTTCATCGAGTTTTTGACGCAGTGCGGATTTTTCAGGGTCTTCCTATTTCTTCTGTACTAAGCCTGACAGGTCAGAGGGTTTGGCATATCCGAGGTGTTCCTTGTCCATGTTGGGATTCCGGCTAAGGACTAGTGCCTCAGTTGGCCTATAAGGACCCAATAGATTCCTCTATTGACAAGTAGTCATTCTTGATAGATCCAGGAAGTGTGAATCTCCCTCGGGTGGTAGGTCCTCTCTAAGAAACTCTATCTCAGTCTCGCCCTCTGCCTGGTCGGCCATGTTAACTGTGACCCTACCGGGGGCATATTCTCTATATCGCATGTAAAATCAGGTTTTCATTGGATAATACTGAAGAGGAGGGAATCATACTTCCCCCATTGGTGGATCTGTATGTAGGGAGAATCCTCTTTGATAATCCTATGAAGTACCCTGAAGCTCTGAATGCACCGTTGCTGGAGGGCGCTATGGTGACCTAGTGACTCAGGGCACCGGGCCACAGGGTGTGCAGCCAAATCAACCATAAGGAATTTATTTCTAATTTCCTAGAAATTTGCTTGGATCTTAGGGTAAGCCACTCACTGATAACGAATATGGAAATGAGTCACCCTAGGGTTTGACATAAACATTTGACTTCCTATTGGATGAGGGATTCTGGTGCACACAAATTCAACCCTACAACCGGCCAAAACACCTTAGGTATGTTTTTTACTATGAGGATATCTTGTATTCTCCTAGTCTCGGATTCAGGGTCTCGTTAATATATTACCCATAAAAATATTCAACTTCACAACATACTTTCAACTATAAAAACAAGTGCAGTTAATTATTAATTCTGTAACATGAACATATCTTATCCTTATATGAAAATATAATATGTTAATTTCCTCCAATGTTTATCCCGTAGATAATTCAACACACACAATGCTGATATCTTCAATAAGTGACTACACATCTTACTCTCATTCATTAAATGAAAAATTTATTCCTATATTTCCACTTATTTTCATTCCCTCTATTATCATCTTTAATGGAGCTATCCAAATGGATGATTGTGATGACCAATTCTATTATTATACTATTTTTTTATTTGCAACACTTCAGTGTCCTCTTTTATTAATTATCACAATGAGGACTATGTTTTTATCCATATTTCATTTTACTATTGTGTTATTCTAATTATTTAATTTTTATGTATTTTATAAGGAAATAAATTGGTTTTATACAAGAAAATTAATTATAAAATATATTTTAAATTTTTTGATGTTATGAAAACAAATCCATTTATCAATCATTTATTGAAAATAAAATTCATATCAAAATATTAGTATGTTTCAATCGTCCCCCTTAAATAAATTAAACCCTTGAAATTTTAATCATTTATTGTTGAACAAAGAATTGGATTAATAATTTCATTCTAGAAAATGTTAAATCATGATTTGGAGTATTATTACTTAATTTTCACCCCTATAAAAAATAATAATCATATTCTCAAAAACTAAATCAAATAGTAGTTTTCAATATAAGAACCTTAATTTTGAAAAAATCATTCCTATAATAGGCTATCCCCCAAAAACCTTTGTTTCACCGTACATGAGCGCTGAGAGTATATTAACTTTAACATTGTTTAATGAAGTTTTCATAATCATTCAAAACCATTGTCAAGATATATCTTTTATATTTTAGATTATATTGATAGAAATAATGGTATGGATTTTAAAACATAATATTCTGACATATAATTTCAAAACATATTAATGAGATAGGTTTTTATAAAATAAAAATAATAATCAGTTTTGAAATTTACAAATTGTGGCGTCCAAAAAATATTTAATATATTTACAGTAATAAAAAAAGTTAAAACTAAATATACATTGGCTACAAGATGGTACCCCTACTCTATAGCTATTCTAAAATATTTTTGGTCTTCAAAATCTTATGATAATTAAAGATATTTAAAAAACATAGTGATACTTCCTTTATTATGAAATATAATAGAGTTTAGATCATAGGATTTGATCATAAATTATCCATAAACCATAGAGATTATGGGCTATAGAGGATGTGTTATAAGTATTATATAACTACTTGTGGGAGAGTTGTGTGTTTGAAAATTTATCAAAACTATGTGATCCTGACATTAAAATAATGATTTCAATTATGTAATCTAGAAGTGAAAAAAATTAATTTTAGTTTATTCCTCATCGCATATGTAAAATATTACTTAATATATCCTTGTCCAATCATAAAATAAAAAAATCTTCCTAATTAATCATAGAATAAATAACTATTTATTTAATTATGATTACATAATGTTACATATAAAAAAGTATACGATGAAAAATGAAATGACCCAAACATCTGAATAATATTTATTTCCTAAATTTGTGTTCCATTTTATACTCCAAAAAACTATATCCTTTAATTAATGAAGTGATACTTTGGGACTTTGAATGTTATATGATCGTTGGTCAATATGATCATTGGAAACAAAACTATTAACTTTATAATTATAGTTTGTAAATACAAGTTATCTTGATTAATTACTATATAAAAAAAAGTCGATGGCCTCATTCAGTAGACTCGGGTCATACGAAGCCCATCTTTCGGAGCTTGGGAAGGAGGTAACATCTCTGGGCTTTGCTTTGGACCAAGCCCGAGTTGAGCTTTAACATGTGAAGCTTGAACAGAATTGCCTAAGAGAAATGTTAATGCTGATAGAAATCACCACTTGGGAAATATTGTCTGAGCCGCATGAATATCTATCACCATAACACACCTTACATTTAGGTCCTATATAGGTGTTGTAATAAGGGGCTACATAACGAGCCCTAAGATACTTTTTATAATTCCATGGTAGAAATAAATTATTTATTTATTATTATGGTAAAATATGTGACTTTCAAATGCTTGGATAGATATAGGATGAATATTACTGATGAATTTTGGAAAAATGGTATTTTTAAATATTCATGTAAACATTAAATAATAAGTAATATGATTTGGTTTTCAAAAAACAGTCCTCTATAGTTGTGATCAGTATTAAATTTAGTGTCTAATAAGATCAACATGATTTTTAGTAAATAGTAATGTATGAATAGTAACATACTCTTATGAATATTATTGAATAGTAAATTGAGAAAAAATAGAAACATCACCCATAAATGTATAAATACAATTTAGACATCTTAAAAGTGAAAAAATGACCACAGTATAAGTTTTGGAATTTTTGTATATCATAAATACTTTATTTACAAGTTTATAATTAATTTAATAGTTTAAAATGGAAATTTATTTTCATAAAATGTAATTTTAAATTGTTATTTTAATATCATATGGTTATATGATAATTTTATAGGACCTTGATTACTTTTTAAAGGTGTTAAAAAAAGATACAGTTTTAGAGTTTTTTTGAATAAATAATCATTTTATATAAAAATTAAATTTAAAATATTTAGAAAATTATTGTCAAAAAATGGATTCTATTTTTGAATTCAGGTCATCAATATAAATTTTGGGTAATTGTTTTGGATTTTTCTAAAATAGATGAATTTTCAGTGAATAGTAATAATACAGTTTTGAGTTTCTAGTGTTTAATAACATCATTGATGGTGTAATCATGAAATAATAAATATGGTCTACATGTGAATAGCAATATATTTTTTTAGGTGTCCCATGTGGACAATACCATTGGAAAAACCCATGGAAAAGCCCATGGTTTTGCAAATACCACCAATGAGGTATCCCTAGGAAATTAATTAAATATTCCCTCAATTTTTTATAAATACCATGCCTTTACCTCATTCATTTCGTTCAAAAATCATCCTCAACAAAGATCTAGTCTTTGTACCTCCCATGGAGTCCTCGCAAGGTTCCCTCAATCCCCCCATGGTCCCAACCTTCAAGCTTCCGAAGATAGTCTTCAAGGTTAGGGAACCTTTCATCCTCATCTTTTAAGTCATGATTTTCTTTATGTTTGGTCTTCTAGTTTCCATTTTTTATGTGGGGGTATGTTATTAAATTTTATTCTTACTATCTATTTTATGTTCAATAGATTTCATAACCTTTCCACTCTCATCAAATAATTTTCTGAATTTTTATGTGATGTTGTTAGGCTGGCGAATTTTTGTAAAAGAAATCACATCCTCTATCTTCCATCGAGTTACATTTTCATTTGGTATTTCTGTCAAATATCCATAACATGAACTTATTTCTTTTTATTATATACCCATACTGTATTCTGAGTTATTTATGAGTTGGTGTCTCTTGTCCCCTCTTTTATCAATGTTTTCTAAAACCATGTTATATAGTTGTTATGCTGTAGAATATTCGTCTCAAAATATCTCTCTTTTTCACAAGAAATTATCTTGTATTAATTTTTTGAATGCCAAAATATATTTTCATTTATATATGTATTCATAAATATATAAAATCTATATATTTGATTTTGGAATTGACATTCAAGAAACCCTCTTTCCTTTTCCAAGGGTTATAAAAGACATAACGATCATGTTTCTAAGAACTTTTAAAACATCACAATTTTTTGGTAAACCCCGTTACTTTTACTCTTTATGGGATATTTATGAAATGTTTGATTATTGTTTATGATTGTTTCACCGGTGCTCACACATCCTTCTGTTTGAGGACAGTGACACTATTTGTTTCCCCACATTCCCACTTTCCAAAGCAAGACGACTTTTGTCTCTTATTCAGGGATGTTTTCTCATTGATTGAAATAGGGTGATGGGATGTTAGTTATTCCTTCCATGTATTCCTAATCAAAACTCATCACCTAGTCCAGCTCTCCCATATAGACTTAAGACGTTGTTCGTGAAACTCTTCCCAGTGCCATATCTTCATGGACATTAGTTAGTTACACTGCTTATGTCGGGACATTCCAAGGGTTACGGTCAGGCAAATAACCTTTGGTAGGGGGAGTAGTGACGTTGGACATCACTAGAATGTTTGGTCGCTAGAACACTAGCGTTCCTGGGTTTCTTTCCCTTATTATAGGGCTTTTTGAGGGTGCAGAATCATGAGGCATCCAATGTCAAATGCAGGGAATTATATGCCATTGGCATGGATCTAATGTTTTCCACAGCTTCCCATGTTTAATAGAAGGTGTGCAGCGAGTTTAACATCTAGTGGAGACAGAACAGACTGATCGAAACACTGATTAGAGTGGATCAGATGGGTGTAACCCCTAGAGGAAACACTAATGCATGAAGGTGAATTGGAAAGATCTCATCAGGATGTGGCGACCCTGGTAAGAATTAGGATGGATGGATGATGGATGGTTAAATGAAATGGATGGAGTATGAGATGGAGTCAAGTTGAGGGTGATGTTGATGTTGGGATTGAGTCTCGAAGAGACTTCCTTCATATCCCTATGGAAGGGAATCAAAGTCTACATAGTTTGACGGGGTGATGGGACATTTGAGGAGGCGTCCAATGAGAATGGACGCATAGATGGGACCTAGAGGAAATGGAGCAACCTGTTTGGGGCATGACCTTCCCAAAACACATAAGATTGGGGGAGAGATTAGGATGAGTCATGAGTGATGGGATTGAACCTCATGGAGGCTTTCTATGTATCCATGTGGTAGGGAATCAATGTTCACATAATTCATCTGAAGATGGATTACCATCAATTGGGGACTTCAATATATAACCGTCGATTGGGGGATTTCAACGGCTTAACATAGATTGGGGAATTTCAAGGGCTTAATGTCGATTGTGGTTGAAAATGGCATACCACTGGTTATGGGTGACAATGGAATACCACTGACAGAGGGTGATAATGACTAACAGATGATTGGGGTGACAACGACATACTCCTGATTGGGGTGACAATGGCTTACCACTGACTGCGGGGACAATGACATTCCACTGATTGGGGGGACAACAGATTACCACTGATTGGGGTGGCCACAGCTTATCTATGATTGCAGTACCAATGTCTTACCACTGATTGGGGGGAAAATGGCTTACCGTTTATTGGGGGAGAACCACTTACCTCTGATTGGGGGGGGGGGGAACAACTTTCCACTTATCGGAGTGACAACCGCTTACCACTGATTGGGGTGACAAGGCTTACTACTGATTGGCGGGACAACAACATACCGCCGAATGGGTGTTGAACCACATAGAGGATTCCTACGTGCCCTATCATGGAGATAAGGATCAATTCCCACATAGTTCGGTGGTTTTTTGGTGAACCGCTGTGAAGGGGGGTCGAACCAATGGTTGTTAGGCTTAAACTTCAGGGAGGCTTCCTACGTACCCTGCCTTGCAAGGATCAAAGTCCAGGTAGTTCAGGTGGTGTGGTAACTAATGTGAAGGGGAGTCAGAACCAATGGTTGATGGTCTTGAACCTCAGAGAGGCTTCCTACATACCTTTCCTTGGAAAGGATCAAAGTCCATGTAGTTCAGGTTGTTTTGGAACCGACACTAAAGGGAGTCATAACCAATGGTTGTTGGCATTGAACCTTAGGGAGGCTTCCTACGTACCTTGCCTTGGGAAGGATAAAATTCCACATAGTTCAGGTGGTATGTGTGGGGATTACAGTCTAGGCTTCCCAGAAGGGATGTCATGGTTGATGCTTACTCTTATCCCACATGAGTCATGATCGGTGTGAGAAACAAGAGGGAGAAAGGGCCTGATGATTACACCGGGAATGGTGCATACATTAGATGTGGAGTGGGGCTTACATGTCTTTAGTGGCCCAAAGAGGAAACATGGGATTACACATGGTCCATGGCCTGAAGTGATGGAGATTGGGACTTACTCTAGGTTGGAGGCTCGAGTAGTAAAAAATCCCAAAGAGAGATGGATTTGGCAACGAGGAAGAGAGAAGAAGCAGCAGTGCTACTTCCAGCAAGAAAATCTAGGGGCTTACACCAAGGTGGTTGCCCTTTTCCCGTGAATAGATTCTTCTCCAATAAGGGGAATCTCATTCCATGTGTGGAATGATTTCACTACCATAGAGACCATTAGGAATTCAGAATATACAAGGTGGGGGAACCCTACGTATGATGCATGGGATAATGTCATATTTTAACATCATGTGCTGAGGATGATGTCACTTGGTAGTTTGACATCCTGCAGTTCAAACGAGAGGGATGCACTCTACAACTATAATACTTACATAACTGATACCTCCCACCCCTTGGGGAAGGGAAGGCATCAACATGCCATGGTGAGGGGGTGCTATAGAGTTATCCAATTGGGGTTCGATGTTATTGTGGATATTCAAAGAATCAATAGCCTTTAGCGTGCCTATGTAATGAAGCATGAGGTGATGCAATGCAATGGAATGTGCCACCAAAGGGTCTTTGAAATTGCTCCATTAAAACCTGAAGGGCTGCACGTTAAGAGAGTTTGTGATGCATGTGTGTTTCGCATAAGAGGGGCTCAGACTGGAAGCCTTAAGGTGAGAGAAACACATGGAGAACATCTAAGAGAATGGTTCGGGGGAAATATATAAGGTCTATGTTCCAGAGGAAAGGGTGTCACACAATAAGAAGTGGTTTCACAAAAGAGGGAAAGGTTGCGTGCAAGATGGACTGGTTTGCACGCCAGATGAAAGAGTAGCGTGCAAGAGGGAAAGTGTGCGCGTAAGATAGATGTTCTGTGCACAAGAGCAGTCTGACGCAGAGGAAACATGCATGAAAAATAGGATCCCCAACATGCAATTGACTTGGGATGAAAAGAAATTTCTTGAGTATTAGGCCCTAGAGGTCCCACCTGAAGGAGCCCCCTTAGGTAATTTGTTGTGAGAAATCCCATACCTGATGGCCATTGGGTTTTTTCCCATGTTTTCAGAAGACGTGGCCTTTTCATAGAAGAGTGATGCTTCGTCTTCTATTTTCGTGCCCGATGGGCTGGGATATGTTTTGTTTTATAGCTAAAATCCTTGGGGGCGACGAGCAAAGGGTAGTGGCGCGCAAGGCTGCAGTTGACGTCGCCTTGGGCGCGGAAAAGGGGTCGGCCATGAAAACGGCCGTTTGAAGTCGCCATCAGTGTGGGAAGGGGATTGGATGTAAAAACTCTCTTTTGACGTCACATACGACACAGATTGGGGGGATGGGTGTGCAAGATTTTGTGCTCTAGAAATCCACTTGTGTATGCCCCCCAAATCTTGTGCGCATTAGCCTCAAAGGCCCCAAAATCATATATTGCCATCCTGAATTCATTTTTTGCTCTTTTATCCACCTAATGTGGTACTTCTCTAAATTTTGGCCTCAACAACTACCCCTACCCTCCTCTGAATCAGAGCTGAAAGAGACCCTGATGGTCAGATTCTGAGGGTACACCGAAAAATAGGGAAACCTCTTCAAGGGTGAAAAAAACGCATTTTGAGTGTGCAAGATTTTTGCGCACATGTAGAAGTCATGTCAGCACATTATAAATAGCCTCCTCGACATACTATGACTTTTTCCACATGATAGTAATTTTTCCCTCATGCGAGAAAATAGTCCCGATCCACCTGTAATATTTCAAGACCAACATCGGGTTTTGCACGCCATCTCAATTTTTTCATGAAATTTGACGTTCCTTCGCACTTACATATCATTTTCACACTGAACATCATTCTTTCACGCCAATTCCTGTGGTTTTTCCAAATTTCCACTCAACAGACCGACGATGAGAGGGAGGCTACCACTGCTGCAAAAAGAACAAAAATGGTCGCAAACCCTCAGATTCTTGGTGTGAGTAGGGTTGTGTTTGATAAATAAATTCATTCTGGAATGCTTTCACAAGATTAAAATGATTATGTCCTAAGTAATAGAATGATTCCATGGAACATAGGTCCTCTAGAAGAGGTTTTGATACCCGGTTTTGAGACAGACACACCGCAATCGTGGGTGACGCGTGAAGATTGTATTCCACAATTCCACTTTATGAACAACAGACATCCTTGTAGGGAAACACAGAACACCACCATCAATGTCCTAAATCCAAATATCTGGACGGCTGTGGGATGTGATCCAGTCCCTAAGGAATCTCCCGATATTTATGTATGTACTTTCAAAAGTAGCATTACTGAAGAGATGAAGGGCTGAAGGAATGGGATTTCAGATCCGGGGGAAACATTACCAATGAGTGGGCATGGTAGTACTTGGTACGTTAGAAATGAAAGGAATTCAGCCCAGATCTACTGTCCTTTGGGCCTTTTGAGGCCGTTTAGATGTCCCAATTCCACTTCTACTGTAACAGCCCGAGATTTTATGAAAAATATTCTTTTTTATTTCACTAATGTCTTGTGTTGTACGCTACACCAAAAGGAGCTTGCACAACACGCATCCTTGACTTGCCTTGCATTACACGCAATCACAACCTTCCTCGATAGCGTGTGTGGTACGTAATACTGAGTTTCACGAAACAATGATATGCTATTAAAATATTATTGAAACTAGCCGTTATGAATAGTAATAACTACTTTTTAAATTTTAGATATTTTAACTCTCAAAATGGACTTCATTTTTGGATTCAGAGTATCGAATTTAGCCTAAGGTGAAATTTTGGTACTTTTCGGATAACTTTCATATTCTGATGAATAGTGAAAATTACTAAATTATAATTAAAAACAAATTTTTTTAATCGAAATAATTAATAGTGATAAATCATTAATTTGAGTGGTTTTAAAGTATATTTAGAATATATTTTTACAATTTAATACAATGTTGGTCATTGGATGTAATTTCACATTTAAACTAGACATAAACAAGTGTCAATCTTTTGATAGATTTTGTTTCTTAAAAACACGCTATTTGTTTTAACAGCGGGATTTAATTATAAAATTAATTAATGCAACTTATATGTTGGGAATTTTGTAAAATAGAAATCATTTTTGAATTCGGAATATCAATTATAGCTTAGGGTGAAATTTTGGCATTTTTCTGAAAAACTTCAATTTTTGATGAATAGTGAAACCACTAAGTGGTAGGTTAAAAACTGAATTTTGCATAAAACTTAATTTTACCGCTTCTGTGAATGGAATTTCGAAAATCCAAGAGACACGGTTAATATCAAGGACTAAAATGTGGTTCAATGAGATGAAAATAATTTTTGGTGAATAGTAACTTTTTACCTTTTTTTACCGCGGTTAATAGTAAATAGGGTAACTAAGGGTAAATATGATATTAATATTACCCTAAAACATGTCCTAATTCTATTGGACAAGTGTAATTCGACCAAAAACAAACTTAGGAATAAAATATGACCATTTAGGCCCACTTGGATTAGATTAGGACATTTATTATTAATTTATTTAAAGAAGGGTTAAAATAGTTAAAATAAAAGTTTAATAAGTAAATCATTTTTAATATGGGGTTATACATAAGATAAATTCGATTGTAAATATTCATTAGAAATTTAAAAAGATTTAATACATGATGGTATTTTATTTGTAATTTTTAGACATCAAATAAATTAATTTATTTATCACACAAAGATGATGCAGTAATTACCCTTTTAAGGAAATATTAACATAATTGATGTTATAAATGCTCAAATGAATGTAATTTGAGACTTTTTATGACTTAAACTAATTTTCTAGGTTACTATGATATATTAGTGTTGATTTAATCAACTTTTTTTGAACATATAATTCTGTTATGACTTTCACAAAAATCATATATCAAATAGTGTCAAAATTGACACAAAATAGTTTTTAAATCAAATATTATATTATTAATTGTTATTTTATTCCTAAAAATCTAAGTATCGGCCAAATGACTTATATAAGGGTATATTTATTAATAATATACAATTTGGGGTTCGTTTGGCATGTTATAGTAAGTGTATTAACCATATAGTGAAAGAAAACAAAAAGACACGGTAAAAGTTAAATTATTTAACTTAGAGATAAATCTAATTGATAAGGTTAAAATAATAACCTAAACTTGTCTAAATCCTATTGGTTGATAGGCTTTCGACCCATCCCCACTTTATCTTCGAAATAAGACCCTTTGGAACCATTATAAACCGATTTTGACTTTAATATAAAATAATATTTTGAGATATTCCTAAGGTGCCCCTCTCCTCCCTTATAAAAGGACACCTCCTCCCCCTCCTCCTCACACCAATTTGAGCACTCAAGCTCGGCCAACCCCTGCCAAAATCTCTTCTCCACTTCCCTAGAAACATCCTAGAGGTTCGGGTCTTCCTCAAAGACCAATTTTAGTGCCCTAAGAGGAGGTCTCAAAGAGGCGCTTCAAAGAAGAGGTAATTACCGTTACCAATTCTTTCATCTTTATTTCTTCTTCCACTTCTTATTCTTAGGTTGTTTCATTATGAAGTAATAACATCAGTATCACTCATATACTGATATGTTATTATAAGTATGAAACAACCCTATTTCACCATCTATCCATCCTACGGAAAAAGAAATCACTGCGCGTGCGTACGTACGGAATACAGTCTCCACGCTGTGGTGTAATCTATTTTCCACCACCACCTTACATGGATGGGTATAATGGTGTAAAGAATAACTATACATAGTTATTACAACATCATATTGATTCTGATATATTGTATAATCCACTCCGATTCAATTCAATATTTATGAAAATGATATCATCGCTCGTGCGTACGTACGGACTACCGTCTCCACGACGCGATGAGATTCATTCTCCATGTTAACCATTTAAGAATGATTATAAAGTATATATAAGAAATAATAATGAAATATATGACATTATAAAGCTACTGGATTATGTATATATAAATATATGTATGTCATCTACTTACTTCCATTTCAAGACAATAAGGAATGGAAAACAGCGTTCATGCGTACGTACGGACTACCGTCTCCATGAACGGTGTTTTTCATTTTATTTATCTATCTATTATATATATATATATAATGAATATATATGATATATAAATCAAATTTTATATTCTGGAAGTAAGTAAATCATGATATAAGTAATAATAATGTCAAGAACAACAAGTCAAAACACCTACGATAAATGAAACGATTTTACCCAAAACGCTTCTTTAACATGGAATTTACAAAAGAACGGGTAATATAATGTCATAAGTGAACCATATATGATATCATAACAATTAATATGATTCTATAATAAGTCAATGACATTATTTAAATCATTATACAGGAGGTTCGGACACATACGAAGCAAATCGGACCTAAGGTAAGGGAAATATCACAATCTCATTTTTATCCGAGATTGTTTATACTTTGGCATTTACTGGGGTGTATTTTATCATCCACATCCATGTTTCCTCAATATGTAATATTATTTCCATTCACCTACAATTTTTTAAATCCAATTTTACCCTTTGGTGAGTTTTTAGTAAAAGATATGAAAGGAATATTTTGTCGTTTTTCCGTACGAGGTACTTTTTGACTTTTCCGACAAAAGTACGAAGAATGTTTTTTTTAACTTATACGACAAGAATGGATTTTTAAAACATTATTTCCAAGAAGCTTCCTTTAAAAGTTTTCAAGTTTATTTTTAATCAACTTCTTTTAGTTTAAAGTTGTATGACATGTTAAGAAATGTAAAATGTTTTTGAAAAAGAAAGGATATTTTCCTCAAGAATGAAGTTCAAGTGTTTTATCAAAATTATTTTCCATCTAAGATAATAAAGGGTTTTGTTTCTATCCCTATTATTACATGGATTTGATTATGTTGTGATGGAAATATTTTTATGAATTCCTTTATCTTATATGAATTGTTTTATGATGTCATGTTGTTTAAGAATCCCATTTTTATTACATGGGTTACGTTATGATGTATGGTTTATGATTATGTGGCACACATAAGAAAGGATTCATTATAAGATGGGTGGGACCTATATCTCCCTCCAATGCATTGGGTAAAGACTTTATATCTCATGAGATAGACATGGCTGGAACGGAAGGTTATTTCGGTTCAGTGATACTGGACTGAAACGAGGAGTGAACTCGGTTCAGAAAGGGACTTTGTCCACTAAGATAGTCTTGGCAATGAGTCATGACTAACAAGAAATGATTTTCCATGATTATGTGTGCATGCCACAAAGTTTCAAGTTTTATGTTATGATTATGGGGATCTCATTTTCACTTCTATGATTTATTCCATGTTAAGATATTATGATCTCTTTTGCAGGTTTTTTTGATTTTCAAAAAGATATGATATGATTTTTATTTCCTTTATTTTCCCTTGCTGAGCATTTGAGCTCACCCTTTTATGTTTTCTTTTCCCCAGGATATAAAGAAAGGTTTTAGGTAAAAAAAAGAGAAAGATATTTATGGGAGATGTTGAAGATCTTTCACCACGATTAGAAGATTACGTTCCGAGTTTCCAAAGACACTAAACTACTACGATCCTTGTGTGTGTGTTTTTGTTATGTACTAAGTATTCCGCAAATGTAATGTAATGTCAATGTACGTCAGGCTTCGGGTCTCTACAGTTGGTATCAGAGGAAAGGTTTAGTCAACCTTTGGAAACTAGGATGCGAAAACGTTAGTGAGATCCCTAGAGATATTTCTATGGTATGTCTAGGGATGTCCCTAGGGATAAGTATACGTATAGGTTATAGTAATAGAATTAAGCTAACGATCATAGAATTAAACCTAAGATGTTGGATATTGAAGGTACTCCCCCTTTATTTTGTTGTTTTCCCTAGCATGATTTTTGCCTCTCACACTATTCTTTTTGGGTTTTAGACGATGGCTGGAACCTGAAGGAACCGTATTGATCAATGCAATGGACAATGCAATGATTTCCCTCCTGAATAAACAAATGTTATGGGAGATGGAGTGCAAAATATTATTGCTATACTTACACAAGCTATGAATCATTCTGGACTTCCAAATGAGCAGAGAAGGGAACAATATTCTATTGAGTCCTTCATGAGGCAACGTCCACCTTCTTTCAGTGGGTCTACTGATCCATTAGTTGATGAACAATGGATTAGTACTACTGAAAAGATATTTTCAGTTCTTCAATGTTCTGAACATGATAAAGTCATCTTAGCAGTATATCGTTTGGAAGGTGAAGCTGATCAATGGTGGAATCTTATCAAGAATACGAGACCAAGAGATGAAATTGAGTCCATGGAATGGGACGAGTTCAAGAACCTGTTTTTCAGTAAGTACTTCCCTCGTATTCTTTGAAGAAAGATGGAGAAAGAGTTTCTTGAACTGAAGCAAAGGGACGATGAATCTGTTGGTACCTATGAAGCAAATTTTACAAGACTTGCAAGGTATGCTTCTGGAATTATCATCCAACCTGAAAGTAAAGTTGATCGATTTTTCAGTGGCTTAAAACCAAGTCTTCGAAGGGCATTATCTATAAGAGACTTCAGTAGCTATGAAGAAATTGTGCGTTGTGCTATCAAGGTAGAAATGGAAGTTGGTGTTACATATCCATCTCATGGTTTTGACAAGAAACGAAAGATGGAGTTCAAGGAGAAATCTCAGAATAATGATGAAAAGAAGATGAATGTTTCCTTATGCACAAAGTGTGGGAAGAAGCATGGTGGAGATTGTCTTAAAGGGACTAGAAAATGTTTTAAGTGTGGAAAAGAAGGTCATCGAGCAGATGAGTGTCGAAGTAATGGAAAAAGGGTTTCTAATGATGTGAATAAAGCAAACACTGCAGAGAACGCACCGCCAACACTTCAATGCTTCAAGTGCAAGGAAATGGGGCATTATGCTAATAATTGCCCTAATCCAAGGGTTAGTGATGGTCAACATGAGCAACCACTGAAGGCAAAGGACAAAGGGAAATCACATGCGATCACTATTGGCAATGTTGAATATGACAACGATGTGGTGGAATGATTAAGTGTTTATGTAATGGGATTCCAAAATAATGTTGTATCATTGAGTATTGCAATATTTATTGATGTGGTATTCAAAGTGATTGAGATATTTTTTGGAAATAAGATGATATGCGAGAAAATGAAATGTTTAATAGTATTCATGAGCTCATGATTAATATAAGGACTAAGTGATATCATGGTTTGAGTATATAGAATTTTGAGGATTTTGGTATGTGGAAAGTGTTAACTTTTAACTGCACTCATGTTTTCACTAAGGTATTCAAGAGAATACACGATTAAGGACTTTGAGTGTTTGGAATGTGACCAACAAGACATATCTTATGATATGTGGGGATCAACGACAGTATTAAATCTCTGGTAATCGTTGTCACTATATTATGAGAGTGGACTGCATTATTATGTATAAGCCTAAAGATTAGACTGGATTATGTTGGACATAAGTTAGTATTGTTTAAGGATAGATGATTTTCGATATTATTGATGGGATGTTATAGTAACGTAGTTTTAGAAAAAGGGACAACCTGCAGGACGGGCGACAGCCCATCGCTTCGGACAAAGCTGTAGGAATCGAACCCACAACCGAAGTGCGACTGGCCTTTATCGCCTACCACTAGCCTACAGGAAGTCCCTGTTTAGTAGAAACTAGTTTTATTATATTAAGCAGTATGATATATGAAGTATAAGTCCATTTTAGGAACCATATGTGATTAATCTCACTATAGAATGACTTATGTATATTTAATAACTTTTTCTAACCTTTTGTTTGAGACAGATGGAATGACCCATCATTCTATCACATAATCTGCTAACACTTCACAAATAACAAATTCAACTTCATTTATTTAAGAGATGAAGTAGAAATTGTTCAAGGCACGAACAAAAGTGAGATTGTACCAAAATAAAGTAAGTATTTATTTTAAGCAAATTTTCAACTTTAGGGAAATGATCTTGAAAACCAAAAATGTTGTCATAGTGATCTTATACCTGATGAATCAGATGGTACCTTATATCATCACAAATCTATGGATTTGTGATTACTGGCTTTTCCATAGCCATGTTCTCTACCACTCTCCATCAGAACATGATGGTTAGATTTCTCTTCCATATCCATATTTTCACCTATGTGGAAACCCAGTGATTAGTTTATTTGGGTAATCGTTACATTTCATACTTTAGTTTTTAAAGCCAAGTTTTGGTATTCCCTTTTACGATGTGGGTTTCTATTAAAGAAACTTTCGAATAGTAAACCATTTATATCCCCGACGAATTTCAAGGGCGAAATTCATTTTAAGGGGGGTAGAATGTAACAGCCCGAGATTTTATGAAAAATATTCTTTTTTATTTCACTAATGTCTTGTGTTGTACGCTACACCAAAAGGAGCTTGCACAACACGCATCCTTGACTTGCCTTTCATTACACGCAATCGCAACCTTCCTCGATAGCGTGTGTGGTACGTAATACTGAGTTTCACGAAACAATGATATGCTATTAAAATATTATTGAAACTAGCCGTTATGAATAGTAATAACTACTTTTTAAATTTTAGAAATTTTAACTCTCAAAATGGACTTCATTTTTGGATTCGGAGTATCGAATTTAGCCTAAGGTGAAATTTTGGTACTTTTCGGATAACTTTCATATTCTGATGAATAGTGAAAATTACTAAATTATAATTAAAAACAACTTTTTTTAATCGAAATAATTAATAGTGATAAATCATTAATTTGAGTGGTTTTAAAGTATATTTAGAATATATTTTTACAATTTAATACAATGTTGGTCATTGGATGTAATTTCACATTTAAACTAGACATAAACAAGTGTCAATCTTTTGATAGATTTTGTTTCTTAAAAACACGCTATTTGTTTTAACAGCGGGATTTAATTATAAAATTAATTAATGCAACTTATATGTTGGAAATTTTGTAAAATAGAAATCATTTTTCAATTCGGAATATCAATTATAGCTTAGGGTGAAATTTTGGCATTTTTCTGAAAAACTTCAATTTTTGATGAATAGTGAAACCACTAAGTGGTAGGTTAAAAACTGAATTTTGCATAAAACATAATTTTACCGCTTCTGTGAATGGAATTTCGAAAATCCGAGAGACACGGTTAATATCAAGGACTAAAATGTGGTTCAATGAGATGAAAATAATTTTTTGTGAATAGTAACTTTTTACCTTTTTTTACCGCGGTTAATAGTAAATAGGGTAACTAAGGGTAAATATGATATTAATATTACCCTAACACATGTCCTAATTCTATTGGACAAGTGTAATTCGACCAAAAACAAACTTAGGAATAAAATATGACCATTTAGGCCCACTTGGATTAGATTAGGACATTTATTATTAATTTATTTAAAGAAGGGTTAAAATAGTTAAAATCAGAGTTTAATAAGTAAATCATTTTTAATATGGGGTTATACATAAGATAAATTCGATTGTAAATATTAATTAGAAAGCTAAAAAGATTTACTACATGATGGTATTTTATTTGTAATTTTTAGACATCAAATAAATTAATTAATTTATGACAGAAAGATGATGCAGTAATTACCCTTTTAAGGAAATATTAACATAATTGATGTTATAAATGCTCAAATGAATGTAATTTGAGACTTTTTATGACTTAAACTAATTTTCTATTTTACTATGATATATTAGTGTTGATTTAATCAACTTTTTTTGAACATATAATTCTGTTATGACTTTCACAAAAATCATATATCAAATAGTGTCAAAATTGACACAAAATAGTTTTTAAATAAAATATTATATTATTAATTGTTATTTTATTCCTAAAAATCTAAGGTTCGGCCAAATGACTTATATAAGGATATATTTATTAATAATATACAATTTGGGGTTCGTTTGGCATGTTATAGTAAGTGTATTAACCATATAGTGAAAGAAAACAAAAAGACACGGTAAAAGTTAAATTATTTAACTTAGAGATAAATCTAATTGATAAGGTTAAAATAATAACCTAAACTTGTCTAAATCCTATTGGTTGATAGTATTTCGACCCATCCCCAATTTATCTTCTAAATAAGACCCTTTGGAACCATTATAAACCGATTTTGATTTTAATATAAAATAATATTTTGAGATATTCCTAAGGTGCCCCTCTCCTCCCTTATAAAAGGACACCTCCTCCCCCTCCTCCTCACACCAATTTGAGCACTCAATCTCACCCAACCCCTGAAAAAATCTCTTCTCCACTTCCCTAGAAACATCCTAGAGGTTCTGTTCTTCCTCAAAGACCAATTTTAGTGCCCTAAGAGGAGGTCTCAAAGAGGCGCTTCAAAGAAGAGGTAATTACCGTTACCAATTCTTTCATCTTTATTTCTTCTTCCACTTCTTCTTCTTAGGTTCTTTCATTATGAAGTAATAACATAAGTATCAATCATATACTGATATGTTATTATAAGTATGAAACAACCCTATTTCACCATCTATCCATCCTACGGAAAAAGAAATCACTGCGCGTGCGTACATACGGAATACCGTCTCCACGCTGTGGTGTAATCTATTTTCCACCACCACCTTACATGGATGGGTATAATGGTGTAAAGAATAACTATACACAGTTATTACAACATCATATTGATTCTGATATATTTTATAATCCACTCCGATTCAATTCAATATTTATGAAAATGATATCATCGCTCGTGCGTACGTACGGACTACCGTCTCCACGACGCGATGAGATTCATTCTCCATGTTAACCATTTAAGAATGATTATAAAGTATATATAAGAAATAATAATGAAATATATGACATTATAAAGCTACTGGATTATGTATATATAAATATATGTATGTCATCTACTTACTTCCATTTCAAGACAATAAGGAATGGAAAACAACGTTCATGCGTACGTACGGACTACCGTCTCCATGAACGGTGTTTTTCATTTTATTTATCTATCTATTATATATATATATATAATGAATATATATGATATATAAATCAAATTTTATATTCTGGAAGTAAGTAAATCATGATATAAGTAATAATAATGTCAAGAACAACAAGTCAAAACACCTACGATAAATGAAACGATTTTACCCAAAACGCTTCTTTAACATGGAATTTATAAAAGAACGGGTAATATAATGTCATAAGTGAACCATATATGATATCATAACAATGAATATGATTCTATAATAAGTCAATGACATTATTTAAATCATTATACAGGAGGTTCGGACACATACGAAGCAAATCGGACCTAAGGTAAGGGAAATATCACAATCTCATTTTTATCCGAGATTGTTTATACTTTGGAATTTACTGGGGTGTATTTTATCATCCACATCCATGTTTCCTCAATATGTAATATTATTTCCATTCACCTACAATTTTTTAAATCCAATTTTACCCTTTGGTGAGTTTTTAGTAAAAGATATGAAAAGAATCTTTTGTCGTTTTTCCGTACGAGGTACTTTTTGACTTTTCCGACAAAAGTACGAAGAATGTTTTTTTAACTTATATGACAAGAATGTATTTTTAAAACATTATTTCCAAGAAGCTTCCTTTAAAATTTTTCAAGTTTATTTTTAATCAACTTCTTTTAGTTTAAAGTTGTATGACATGTTAAGAAATGTAAAATGTTTTTGAAAAAGAAAGGATATTTTCCTCAAGAATGAAGTTCAAGTGTTTTATCAAAATTATTTTCCATCTAAGATAATAAAGGGTTCTGTTTCTATCCCTATTATTACATGGATTTGATTATGTTGTGATGGAAATATTTTTATGAATTCCTTTATCTTATATGAATTGTTTTATGATGTCATGTTGTTTAAGAATCCCATTTTTATTACATGGGTTACGTTATGATGTATGGTTTATGATTATGTGGCACACATAAGAAAGGATTCATTATAAGATGGGTGGGACCTATATCTCCCTCCAATGAATTGGGTAAAGACTTTATATCTCATGAGATAGACATGGCTGGAACGGAAGGTTATTTCGGTTCAGTGATACAGGACTGAAACGAGGAGTGAACTCGGTTCAGAAAGGGACTTTGTCCACTAAGACAGTCTTGGCAATGAGTCATGACTAACAAGAAATGATTTTCCATGATTATGTGTGCATGCCACAAAGTTTCAAGTTTTATGTTATGATTATGGGGATCTCATTTTCACTTCTATGATTTATTCCATGTTAAGATATTATGATCTCTTTTGCAGGTTTTTTTGATTTTCAAAAAGATATGATATGATTTTTATTTCCTTTATTTTCCCTTGCTGAGCATTTGAGCTCACCCTTTTATGTTTTCTTTTCCCCAGGATATAAAGAAAGGTTTTAGGTAAAAAAAAAGAGAAAGATCTTTATGGGAGATGTTGAAGATCTTTCACCACGATTAGAAGATTACGTTCCGAGTTTCCAAAGACACTAAACTACTACGATCCTTGTGTGTGTGTTTTTGTTATGTACTAAGTATTCCGCAAATGTAATGTAATGTCAATGTACGTCAGGCTTCGGGTCTCTACAGTTGGTATCAGAGGAAAGGTTTAGTCAACCTTTGGAAACTAGGATGCGAAAACGTTAGTGAGATCCCTAGAGATATTTCTAAGGTATGTCTAGGGATGTCCCTAGGGATAAGTATACGTATAGGTTATAGTAATAGAATTACGCTAACGATAATATAATTAAACCTAAGATGTTGGATATTGAAGGTACTCCCTCTTTATTATGTTGTTTTCCCTAGCATGATTTTTGCCTCTCACACTATTCTTTTTGGGTTTTAGACGATGGATGGAACCCGAAGGAACCGTGTTGATCAATGCAATGGACAATGCAATGATTGCCCTCCTGAACAAACAAATGTTATGGGAGATGGAGTGCAAAATATTATTGTTATACTTACACAAGCTATGAATCATTCTGGACTTCCAAATGAGCAGAGAAGGGAACAATATTCTATTGAGTCTTTCATGAGGCAACGTCCACCTTCTTTCAGTGGGTCTACTGATCCATTAGTTGCTGAACAATGGATTAGTACTACTGAAAAGATATTTTCAGTTCTTCAATGTTCTGAACATGATAAAGTCATCTTAGCAGTATATCGTTTGGAAGGTGAAGCTGATCAATGGTGGAATCTTATCAAGAATACGAGACCAAGAGATGAAATTGAGTCCATGGAATGGGACGAGTTCAAGAACCTGTTTTTCAGTAAGTACTTCCCTCGTATTCTTTGAACAAAGATGGAGAAAGAGTTTCTTGAACTGAAGCAAAGGGACGATGAATCTGTTGGTACCTATGAAGCAAATTTTACAAGACTTGCAAGGTATGCTTCTGGAATTATCATCCAACCTGAAAGTAAAGTTGATCGATTTTTCAGTGGCTTAAAACCAAGTCTTCGAAGGGAATTAGCTATAAGAGACTTCAGTAGCTATGAAGAAATTGTGCGTTGTGCTATCAAGGTAGAAATGGAAGTTGGTGTTACATATCCATCTCATGGTTTTGACAAGAAACGAAAGATGGACTTCAAGGAGAAATCTCAGAATAATGATGAAAAGAAGATGAATGTTTCCTTATGCACAAAGTGTGGGAAGAAGTATGGTGGAGATTGTCTTAAAGGGACTAGAAAATGTTTTAAGTGTGGAAAAGAAGGTCATCGAGCAGATGAGTGTCGAAGTAATGGAAAATGGGTTTCTAATGATGTGAATAAAGCAAACACTGCAGAGAACGCACCGCCAACACTTCAATGCTTCAAGTGCAAGGAAATGGGGCATTATGCTAATAATTGCCCTAATCCAAGGGTTAGTGATGATCAACATGAGCAACCACTGAAGGCAAAGGACAAAGGGAAATCACATGCGATCACTATTGGCAATGTTGAATATGACAACGATGTGGTGGAATGATTAAGTGTTTATGTAATGGGATTCCAAAATAATGTTGTATCATTGAGTATTGCAATATTTATTGATGTGGTATTCAAAGTGATTGAGATATTTTTTGGAAATAAGATGATATGCGAGAAAATGAAATGTTTAATAGTATTCATGAGCTCATGATTAATATAAGGACTAAGTGATATCATGGTTTGAGTATATAGAATTTTGAGGATTTTGGTATGTGGAAAGTGTTAACTTTTAACTGCACTCATGTTTTCACTAAGGTATTCAAGAGAATACACGATTAAGGACTTTGAGTGTTTGGAATGTGACCAACAAGACATATCTTATGATATGTGGGGATCAACGACAGTATTAAATCTCTGGTAATCGTTGTCACTATATTATGAGAGTGGACTGCAGTATTATGTATAAGCCTAAAGATTAGACTGGATTATGTTGGACATAAGTTAGTATTGTTTAAGGATAGAAGATTTTCGATATTATTGATGGGATGTTATAGTAACGTAGTTTTAGAAAAAGGGACAACCTGCAGGACGGGCGACAGCCCATCGCTTCGGACAAGGCTGTAGGAATCGAACCCACAACCGAAGTGCGACTGGCCTTTATCGCCTACCACTAGCCTACAGGAAGTCCCTGTTTAGTAGAAACTAGTTTTATTATATTAAGCAGTATGATATATGAAGTATAAGTCCATTTTAGGAACCATATGTGATTAATCTCACTATAGAATGACTTATGTATATTTAATAACTTTTTCTAACCTTTTGTTTGAGACAGATGGAATGACCCATCATTCTATCACATAATCTGCTAACACTTCACAAATAACAAATTCAACTTCATTTATTTAAGAGATGAAGTAGAAATTGTTCAAGGCACGAACAAAAGTGAGATTGTACTAAAATAAAGTAAGTATTTATTTTAAGCAAATTTTCAACTTTAGGGAAATGATCTTGAAAACCAAAAATGTTGTCCTAGTGATCTTATACCTGATGAATCAGATGGTACCTTATATCATCACAAATCTATGGATTTGTGATTACTGGCTTTTCCATAGCCATGTTCTCTACCACTCTCCATCAGAACATGATGGTTAGATTTCTCTTCCATATCCATATTTTCACCTATGTGGAAACCCAGTGATTAGTTTATTTGGGTAATCGTTACATTTCATACTTTAGTTTTTAAAGCCAAGTTTTGGTATTCCCTTTTACGATGTGGGTTTCTATTAAAGAAACTTTCTAATTGTAAACCATTTATAACCCCGACGAATTTCAAGGGCGAAATTCATTTTAAGGGGGGTAGAATGTAACAGCCCGAGATTTTATGAAAAATATTCTTTTTTATTTCACTAATGTCTTGTGTTGTACGCTACACCAAAAAGAAGCTTGCACAACACGCATCCTTGACTTGCCTTGCATTACACGCAATCGCAACCTTCCTCGATAACGTGTGTGGTACGTAATACTGAGTTTCACGAAACAATGATATGCTATTAAAATATTATTGAAACTAGCCGTTATGAATAGTAATAACTACTTTTTAAATTTTAGAAATTTTAACTCTCAAAATGGACTTCATTTTTGGATTCGGAGTATCGAATTTAGCCTAAGGTGAAATTTTGGTACTTTTCGGATAACTTTCATATTCTGATGAATAGTGAAAATTACTAAATTATAATTAAAAACAACTTTTTTTAATCGAAATAATTAATAGTGATAAATCATTAATTTGAGTGGTTTTAAAGTATATTTAGAATATATTTTTACAATTTAATACAATGTTGGTCATTGGATGTAATTTCACATTTAAACTAGACATAAACAAGTGTCAATCTTTTGATAGATTTTGTTTCTTAAAAACACGCTATTTGTTTTAACAGCGGGATTTAATTATAAAATTAATTAATGCAACTTATATGTTGGGAATTTTGTAAAATAGAAATCATTTTTGAATTCGGAATATCAATTATAGCTTAGGGTGAAATTTTGGCATTTTTCTGAAAAACTTCAATTTTTGATGAATAGTGAAACCACTAAGTGGTAGGTTAAAAACTGAATTTTGCATAAAACTTAATTTTACCGCTTCTGTGAATGGAATTTCGAAAATCCGAGAGACACGGTTAATATCAAGGACTAAAATGTGGTTCAATGAGATGAAAATAATTTTTGGTGAATAGTAACTTTTTACCTTTTTTTACCGCGGTTAATAGTAAATAGGGTAACTAAGGGTAAATATGATATTAATATTACCCTAAAACATGTCCTAATTCTATTGGACAAGTGTAATTCGACCAAAAACAAACTTAGGAATAAAATATGACCATTTAGGCCCACTTGGATTAGATTAGGACATTTATTATTAATTTATTTAAAGAAGGGTTAAAATAGTTAAAATAAAAGTTTAATAAGTAAATCATTTTTAATATGGGGTTATACATAAGATAAATTCGATTGTAAATATTCATTAGAAATTTAAAAAGATTTAATACATGATGGTATTTTATTTGTAATTTTTAGACATCAAATAAATTAATTTATTTATCACACAAAGATGATGCAGTAATTACCCTTTTAAGGAAATATTAACATAATTGATGTTATAAATGCTCAAATGAATGTAATTTGAGACTTTTTATGACTTAAACTAATTTTCTAGGTTACTATGATATATTAGTGTTGATTTAATCAACTTTTTTTGAACATATAATTCTGTTATGACTTTCACAAAAATCATATATCAAATAGTGTCAAAATTGACACAAAATAGTTTTTAAATCAAATATTATATTATTAATTGTTATTTTATTCCTAAAAATCTAAGGATCGGCCAAATGACTTATATAAGGGTATATTTATTAATAATATACAATTTGGGGTTCGTTTGGCATGTTATAGTAAGTCTATTAACCATATAGTGAAAGAAAACAAAAAGACACGGTAAAAGTTAAATTATTTAACTTAGAGATAAATCTAATTGATAAGGTTAAAATAATAACCTAAACTTGTCTAAATCCTATTGGTTGATAGGCTTTCGACCCATCCCCACTTTATCTTCGAAATAAGACCCTTTGGAACCATTATAAACCGATTTTGACTTTAATATAAAATAATATTTTGAGATATTCCTAAGGTGCCCCTCTCCTCCCTTATAAAAGGACACCTCCTCCCCCTCCTCCTCACACCAATTTGAGCACTCAAGCTCGGCCAACCCCTGCCAAAATCTCTTCTCCACTTCCCTAGAAACATCCTAGAGGTTCGGGTCTTCCTCAAAGACCAATTTTAGTGCCCTAAGAGGAGGTCTCAAAGAGGCGCTTCAAAGAAGAGGTAATTACCGTTACCAATTCTTTCATCTTTATTTCTTCTTCCACTTCTTATTCTTAGGTTGTTTCATTATGAAGTAATAACATCAGTATCACTCATATACTGATATGTTATTATAAGTATGAAACAACCCTATTTCACCATCTATCCATCCTACGGAAAAAGAAATCACTGCGCGTGCGTACGTACGGAATACTGTCTCCACGCTGTGGTGTAATCTATTTTCCACCACCACCTTACATGGATGGGTATAATGGTGTAAAGAATAACTATACATAGTTATTACAACATCATATTGATTCTGATATATTGTATAATCCACTCCGATTCAATTCAATATTTATGAAAATGATATCATCGCTCGTGCGTACGTACGGACTACCGTCTCCACGACGCGATGAGATTCATTCTCCATGTTAACCATTTAAGAATGATTATAAAGTATATATAAGAAATAATAATGAAATATATGACATTATAAAGCTACTGGATTATGTATATATAAATATATGTATGTCATCTACTTACTTCCATTTCAAGACAATAAGGAATGGAAAACAGCGTTCATGCGTACGTACGGACTACCGTCTCCATGAACGGTGTTTTTCATTTTATTTATCTATCTATTATATATATATATATAATGAATATATATGATATATAAATCAAATTTTATATTCTGGAAGTAAGTAAATCATGATATAAGTAATAATAATGTCAAGAACAACAAGTCAAAACACCTACGATAAATGAAACGATTTTACCCAAAACGCTTCTTTAACATGGAATTTACAAAAGAACGGGTAATATAATGTCATAAGTGAACCATATATGATATCATAACAATTAATATGATTCTATAATAAGTCAATGACATTATTTAAATCATTATACAGGAGGTTCGGACACATACGAAGCAAATCGGACCTAAGGTAAGGGAAATATCACAATCTCATTTTTATCCGAGATTGTTTATACTTTGGCATTTACTGGGGTGTATTTTATCATCCACATCCATGTTTCCTCAATATGTAATATTATTTCCATTCACCTACAATTTTTTAAATCCAATTTTACCCTTTGGTGAGTTTTTAGTAAAAGATATGAAAGGAATCTTTTGTCGTTTTTCCGTACGAGGTACTTTTTGACTTTTCCGACAAAAGTACGAAGAATGTTTTTTTTAACTTATACGACAAGAATGGATTTTTAAAACATTATTTCCAAGAAGCTTCCTTTAAAAGTTTTCAAGTTTATTTTTAATCAACTTCTTTTAGTTTAAAGTTGTATGACATGTTAAGAAATGTAAAATGTTTTTGAAAAAGAAAGGATATTTTCCTCAAGAATGAAGTTCAAGTGTTTTATCAAAATTATTTTCCATCTAAGATAATAAAGGGTTCTGTTTCTATCCCTATTATTACATGGATTTGATTATGTTGTGATGGAAATATTTTTATGAATTCCTTTATCTTATATGAATTGTTTTATGATGTCATGTTGTTTAAGAATCCCATTTTTATTACATGGGTTACATTATGATGTATGGTTTATGATTATGTGGCACACATAAGAAAGGATTCATTATAAGATGGGTGGGACCTATATCTCCCTCCAATGCATTGGGTAAAGACTTTATATCTCATGAGATAGACATGGCTGGAACGGAAGGTTATTTCGGTTCAGTGATACTGGACTGAAACGAGGAGTGAACTCGGTTCAGAAAGGGACTTTGTCCACTAAGATAGTCTTGGCAATGAGTCATGACTAACAAGAAATGATTTTCCATGATTATGTGTGCATGCCACAAAGTTTCAAGTTTTATGTTATGATTATGGGGATCTCATTTTCACTTCTATGATTTATTCCATGTTAAGATATTATGATCTCTTTTGCAGGTTTTTTTGATTTTCAAAAAGATATGATATGATTTTTATTTCCTTTATTTTCCCTTGCTGAGCATTTCAGCTCACCCTTTTATGTTTTCTTTTCCCCAGGATATAAAGAAAGGTTTTAGGTAAAAAAAAGAGAAAGATATTTATGGGAGATGTTGAAGATCTTTCACCACGATTAGAAGATTACGTTCCGAGTTTCCAAAGACACTAAACTACTACAATCCTTGTGTGTGTGTTTTTGTTATGTACTAAGTATTCCGCAAATGTAATGTAATGTCAATGTACGTCAGGCTTCGGGTCTCTACAGTTGGTATCAGAGGAAAGGTTTAGTCAACCTTTGGAAACTAGGATGCGAAAACGTTAGTGAGATCCCTAGAGATATTTCTATGGTATGTCTAGGGATGTCCCTAGGGATAAGTATACGTATAGGTTATAGTAATAGAATTACGCTAACGATCATAGAATTAAACCTAAGATGTTGGATATTGAAGGTACTCCCCCTTTATTTTGTTGTTTTCCCTAGCATGATTTTTGCCTCTCACACTATTCTTTTTGGGTTTTAGACGATGGCTGGAACCTGAAGGAACCGTATTGATCAATGCAATGGACAATGCAATGATTTCCCTCCTGAATAAACAAATGTTATGGGAGATGGAGTGCAAAATATTATTGCTATACTTACACAAGCTATGAATCATTCTGGACTTCCAAATGAGCAGAGAAGGGAACAATATTCTATTGAGTCCTTCATGAGGCAACGTCCACCTTCTTTCAGTGGGTCTACTGATCCATTAGTTGATGAACAATGGATTAGTACTACTGAAAAGATATTTTCAGTTCTTCAATGTTCTGAACATGATAAAGTCATCTTAGCAGTATATCGTTTGGAAGGTGAAGCTGATCAATGGTGGAATCTTATCAAGAATACGAGACCAAGAGATGAAATTGAGTCCATGGAATGGGACGAGTTCAAGAACCTGTTTTTCAGTAAGTACTTCCCTCGTATTCTTCGAAGAAAGATGGAGAAAGAGTTTCTTGAACTGAAGCAAAGGGACGATGAATCTGTTGGTACCTATGAAGCAAATTTTACAAGACTTGCAAGGTATGCTTCTGGAATTATCATCCAACCTGAAAGTAAAGTTGATCGATTTTTCAGTGGCTTAAAACCAAGTCTTCGAAGGGCATTATCTATAAGAGACTTCAGTAGCTATGAAGAAATTGTGCGTTGTGCTATCAAGGTAGAAATGGAAGTTGGTGTTACATATCCATCTCATGGTTTTGACAAGAAACGAAAGATGGAGTTCAAGGAGAAATCTCAGAATAATGATGAAAAGAAGATGAATGTTTCCTTATGCACAAAGTGTGGGAATAAGCATGGTGGAGATTGTCTTAAAGGGACTAGAAAATGTTTTAAGTGTGGAAAAGAAGGTCATCGAGCAGATGAGTGTCGAAGTAATGGAAAAAGGGTTTCTAATGATGTGAATAAAGCAAACACTGCAGAGAACGCACCGCCAACACTTCAATGCTTCAAGTGCAAGGAAATGGGGCATTATGCTAATAATTGCCCTAATCCAAGGGTTAGTGATGGTCAACATGAGCAACCACTGAAGGCAAAGGACAAAGGGAAATCACATGCGATCACTATTGGCAATGTTGAATATGACAACGATGTGGTGGAATGATTAAGTGTTTATGTAATGGGATTCCAAAATAATGTTGTATCATTGAGTATTGCAATATTTATTGATGTGGTATTCAAAGTGATTGAGATATTTTTTGGAAATAAGATGATATGCGAGAAAATAAAATGTTTAATAGTATTCATGAGCTCATGATTAATATAAGGACTAAGTGATATCATGGTTTGAGTATATAGAATTTTGAGGATTTTGGTATGTGGAAAGTGTTAACTTTTAACTGCACTCATGTTTTCACTAAGGTATTCAAGAGAATACACGATTAAGGACTTTGAGTGTTTGGAATGTGACCAACAAGACATATCTTATGATATGTGGGGATCAACGACAGTATTAAATCTCTGGTAATCGTTGTCACTATATTATGAGAGTGGACTGCATTATTATGTATAAGCCTAAAGATTAGACTGGATTATGTTGGACATAAGTTAGTATTGTTTAAGGATAGATGATTTTCGATATTATTGATGGGATGTTATAGTAACGTAGTTTTAGAAAAAGGGACAACCTGCAGGACGGGCGACAGCCCATCGCTTCGGACAAAGCTGTAGGAATCGAACCCACAACCGAAGTGCGACTGGCCTTTATCGCCTACCACTAGCCTACAGGAAGTCCCTGTTTAGTAGAAACTAGTTTTATTATATTAAGCAGTATGATATATGAAGTATAAGTCCATTTTAGGAACCATATGTGATTAATCTCACTATAGAATGACTTATGTATATTTAATAACTTTTTCTAACCTTTTGTTTGAGACAGATGGAATGACCCATCATTCTATCACATAATCTGCTAACACTTCACAAATAACAAATTCAACTTCATTTATTTAAGAGATGAAGTAGAAATTGTTCAAGGCACGAACAAAAGTGAGATTGTACCAAAATAAAGTAAGTATTTATTTTAAGCAAATTTTCAACTTTAGGGAAATGATCTTGAAAACCAAAAATGTTGTCATAGTGATCTTATACCTGATGAATCAGATGGTACCTTATATCATCACAAATCTATGGATTTGTGATTACTGGCTTTTCCATAGCCATGTTCTCTACCACTCTCCATCAGAACATGATGGTTAGATTTCTCTTCCATATCCATATTTTCACCTATGTGGAAACCCAGTGATTAGTTTATTTGGGTAATCGTTACATTTCATACTTTAGTTTTTAAAGCCAAGTTTTGGTATTCCCTTTTACGATGTGGGTTTCTATTAAAGAAACTTTCGAATAGTAAACCATTTATATCCCCGACGAATTTCAAGGGCGAAATTCATTTTAAGGGGGGTAGAATGTAACAGCCCGAGATTTTATGAAAAATATTCTTTTTTATTTCACTAATGTCTTGTGTTGTACGCTACACCAAAAGGAGCTTGCACAACACGCATCCTTGACTTGCCTTTCATTACACGCAATCGCAACCTTCCTCGATAGCGTGTGTGGTACGTAATACTGAGTTTCACGAAACAATGATATGCTATTAAAATATTATTGAAACTAGCCGTTATGAATAGTAATAACTACTTTTTAAATTTTAGAAATTTTAACTCTCAAAATGGACTTCATTTTTGGATTCGGAGTATCGAATTTAGCCTAAGGTGAAATTTTGGTACTTTTCGGATAACTTTCATATTCTGATGAATAGTGAAAATTACTAAATTATAATTAAAAACAACTTTTTTTAATCGAAATAATTAATAGTGATAAATCATTAATTTGAGTGGTTTTAATGTATATTTAGAATATATTTTTACAATTTAATACAATGTTGGTCATTGGATGTAATTTCACATTTAAACTAGACATAAACAAGTGTCAATCTTTTGATAGATTTTGTTTCTTAAAAACACGCTATTTGTTTTAACAGCGGGATTTAATTATAAAATTAATTAATGCAACTTATATGTTGGAAATTTTGTAAAATAGAAATCATTTTTCAATTCGGAATATCAATTATAGCTTAGGGTGAAATTTTGGCATTTTTCTGAAAAACTTCAATTTTTGATGAATAGTGAAACCACTAAGTGGTAGGTTAAAAACTGAATTTTGCATAAAACATAATTTTACCGCTTCTGTGAATGGAATTTCGAAAATCCGAGAGACACGGTTAATATCAAGGACTAAAATGTGGTTCAATGAGATGAAAATAATTTTTTGTGAATAGTAACTTTTTACCTTTTTTTACCGCGGTTAATAGTAAATAGGGTAACTAAGGGTAAATATGATATTAATATTACCCTAACACATGTCCTAATTCTATTGGACAAGTGTAATTCGACCAAAAACAAACTTAGGAATAAAATATGACCATTTAGGCCCACTTGGATTAGATTAGGACATTTATTATTAATTTATTTAAAGAAGGGTTAAAATAGTTAAAATCAGAGTTTAATAAGTAAATCATTTTTAATATGGGGTTATACATAAGATAAATTCGATTGTAAATATTAATTAGAAAGCTAAAAAGATTTACTACATGATGGTATTTTATTTGTAATTTTTAGACATCAAATAAATTAATTAATTTATGACAGAAAGATGATGCAGTAATTACCCTTTTAAGGAAATATTAACATAATTGATGTTATAAATGCTCAAATGAATGTAATTTGAGACTTTTTATGACTTAAACTAATTTTCTATTTTACTATGATATATTAGTGTTGATTTAATCAACTTGTTTTGAACATATAATTCTGTTATGACTTTCACAAAAATCATATATCAAATAGTGTCAAAATTGACACAAAATAGTTTTTAAATAAAATATTATATTATTAATTGTTATTTTATTCCTAAAAATCTAAGGTTCGGCCAAATGACTTATATAAGGATATATTTATTAATAATATACAATTTGGGGTTCGTTTGGCATGTTATAGTAAGTGTATTAACCATATAGTGAAAGAAAACAAAAAGACACGGTAAAAGTTAAATTATTTAACTTAGAGATAAATCTAATTGATAAGGTTAAAATAATAACCTAAACTTGTCTAAATCCTATTGGTTGATAGTATTTCGACCCATCCCCAATTTATCTTCTAAATAAGACCCTTTGGAACCATTATAAACCGATTTTGATTTTAATATAAAATAATATTTTGAGATATTCCTAAGGTGCCCCTCTCCTCCCTTATAAAAGGACACCTCCTCCCCCTCCTCCTCACACCAATTTGAGCACTCAATCTCACCCAACCCCTGAAAAAATCTCTTCTCCACTTCCCTAGAAACATCCTAGAGGTTCTGTTCTTCCCCAAAGACCAATTTTAGTGCCCTAAGAGGAGGTCTCAAAGAGGCGCTTCAAAGAAGAGGTAATTACCGTTACCAATTCTTTCATCTTTATTTCTTCTTCCACTTCTTCTTCTTAGGTTCTTTCATTATGAAGTAATAACATAAGTATCACTCATATACTGATATGTTATTATAAGTATGAAACAACCCTATTTCACCATCTATCCATCCTACGGAAAAAGAAATCACTGCGCGTGCGTACATACGGAATACCGTCTCCACGCTGTGGTGTAATCTATTTTCCACCACCACCTTACATGGATGGGTATAATGGTGTAAAGAATAACTATACACAGTTATTACAACATCATATTGATTCTGATATATTTTATAATCCACTCCGATTCAATTCAATATTTATGAAAATGATATCATCGCTCGTGCGTACGTACGGACTACCGTCTCCACGACGCGATGAGATTCATTCTCCATGTTAACCATTTAAGAATGATTATAAAGTATATATAAGAAATAATAATGAAATATATGACATTATAAAGCTACTGGATTATGTATATATAAATATATGTATGTCATCTACTTACTTCCATTTCAAGACAATAAGGAATGGAAAACAACGTTCATGCGTACGTACGGACTACCGTCTCCATGAACGGTGTTTTTCATTTTATTTATCTATCTATTATATATATATATATATAATGAATATATATGATATATAAATCAAATTTTATATTCTGGAAGTAAGTAAATCATGATATAAGTAATAATAATGTCAAGAACAACAAGTCAAAACACCTACGATAAATGAAACGATTTTACCCAAAACGCTTCTTTAACATGGAATTTATAAAAGAACGGGTAATATAATGTCATAAGTGAACCATATATGATATCATAACAATGAATATGATTCTATAATAAGTCAATGACATTATTTAAATCATTATACAGGAGGTTCGGACACATACGAAGCAAATCGGACCTAAGGTAAGGGAAATATCACAATCTCATTTTTATCCGAGATTGTTTATACTTTGGAATTTACTGGGGTGTATTTTATCATCCACATCCATGTTTCCTCAATATGTAATATTATTTCCATTCACCTACAATTTTTTAAATCCAATTTTACCCTTTGGTGAGTTTTTAGTAAAAGATATGAAAAGAATCTTTTGTCGTTTTTCCGTACGAGGTACTTTTTGACTTTTCCGACAAAAGTACGAAGAATGTTTTTTTAACTTATATGACAAGAATGTATTTTTAAAACATTATTTCCAAGAAGCTTCCTTTAAAATTTTTCAAGTTTATTTTTAATCAACTTCTTTTAGTTTAAAGTTGTATGACATGTTAAGAAATGTAAAATGTTTTTGAAAAAGAAAGGATATTTTCCTCAAGAATGAAGTTCAAGTGTTTTATCAAAATTATTTTCCATCTAAGATAATAAAGGGTTCTGTTTCTATCCCTATTATTACATGGATTTGATTATGTTGTGATGGAAATATTTTTATGAATTCCTTTATCTTATATGAATTGTTTTATGATGTCATGTTGTTTAAGAATCCCATTTTTATTACATGGGTTACGTTATGATGTATGGTTTATGATTATGTGGCACACATAAGAAAGGATTCATTATAAGATGGGTGGGACCTATATCTCCCTCCAATGAATTGGGTAAAGACTTTATATCTCATGAGATAGACATGGCTGGAACGGAAGGTTATTTCGGTTCAGTGATACAGGACTGAAACGAGGAGTGAACTCGGTTCAGAAAGGGGCTTTGTCCACTAAGACAGTCTTGGCAATGAGTCATGACTAACAAGAAATGATTTTCCATGATTATGTGTGCATGCCACAAAGTTTCAAGTTTTATGTTATGATTATGGGGATCTCATTTTCACTTCTATGATTTATTCCATGTTAAGATATTATGATCTCTTTTGCAGGTTTTTTTGATTTTCAAAAAGATATGATATGATTTTTATTTCCTTTATTTTCCCTTGCTGAGCATTTGAGCTCACCCTTTTATGTTTTCTTTTCCCCAGGATATAAAGAAAGGTTTTAGGTAAAAAAAAAGAGAAAGATCTTTATGGGAGATGTTGAAGATCTTTCACCACGATTAGAAGATTACGTTCCGAGTTTCCAAAGACACTAAACTACTACGATCCTTGTGTGTGTGTTTTTGTTATGTACTAAGTATTCCGCAAATGTAATGTAATGTCAATGTACGTCAGGCTTCGGGTCTCTACAGTTGGTATCAGAGGAAAGGTTTAGTCAACCTTTGGAAACTAGGATGCGAAAACGTTAGTGAGATCCCTAGAGATATTTCTAAGGTATGTCTAGGGATGTCCCTAGGGATAAGTATACGTATAGGTTATAGTAATAGAATTACGCTAACGATAATATAATTAAACCTAAGATGTTGGATATTGAAGGTACTCCCTCTTTATTATGTTGTTTTCCCTAGCATGATTTTTGCCTCTCACACTATTCTTTTTGGGTTTTAGACGATGGATGGAACCCGAAGGAACCGTGTTGATCAATGCAATGGACAATGCAATGATTGCCCTCCTGAACAAACAAATGTTATGGGAGATGGAGTGCAAAATATTATTGCTATACTTACACAAGCTATGAATCATTCTGGACTTCCAAATGAGCAGAGAAGGGAACAATATTCTATTGAGTCTTTCATGAGGCAACGTCCACCTTCTTTCAGTGGGTCTACTGATCCATTAGTTGCTGAACAATGGATTAGTACTACTGAAAAGATATTTTCAGTTCTTCAATGTTCTGAACATGATAAAGTCATCTTAGCAGTATATCGTTTGGAAGGTGAAGCTGATCAATGGTGGAATCTTATCAAGAATACGAGACCAAGAGATGAAATTGAGTCCATGGAATGGGACGAGTTCAAGAACCTGTTTTTCAGTAAGTACTTCCCTCGTATTCTTCAAACAAAGATGGAGAAAGAGTTTCTTGAACTGAAGCAAAGGGACGATGAATCTGTTGGTACCTATGAAGCAAATTTTACAAGACTTGCAAGGTATGCTTCTGGAATTATCATCCAACCTGAAAGTAAAGTTGATCGATTTTTCAGTGGCTTAAAACCAAGTCTTCGAAGGGAATTAGCTATAAGAGACTTCAGTAGCTATGAAGAAATTGTGCGTTGTGCTATCAAGGTAGAAATGGAAGTTGGTGTTACATATCCATCTCATGGTTTTGACAAGAAACGAAAGATGGACTTCAAGGAGAAATCTCAGAATAATGATGAAAAGAAGATGAATGTTTCCTTATGCACAAAGTGTGGGAAGAAGTATGGTGGAGATTGTCTTAAAGGGACTAGAAAATGTTTTAAGTGTGGAAAAGAAGGTCATCGAGCAGATGAGTGTCGAAGTAATGGAAAAAGGGTTTCTAATGATGTGAATAAAGCAAACACTGCAGAGAACGCACCGCCAACACTTCAATGCTTCAAGTGCAAGGAAATGGGGCATTATGCTAATAATTGCCCTAATCCAAGGGTTAGTGATGATCAACATGAGCAACCACTGAAGGCAAAGGACAAAGGGAAATCACATGCGATCACTATTGGCAATGTTGAATATGACAACGATGTGGTGGAATGATTAAGTGTTTATGTAATGGGATTCCAAAATAATGTTGTATCATTGAGTATTGCAATATTTATTGATGTGGTATTCAAAGTGATTGAGATATTTTTTGGAAATAAGATGATATACAAGAAAATGAAATGTTTAATAGTATTCATGAGCTCATGATTAATATAAGGACTAAGTGATATCATGGTTTGAGTATATAGAATTTTGAGGATTTTGGTATGTGGAAAGTGTTAACTTTTAACTGCACTCATGTTTTCACTAAGGTATTCAAGAGAATACACGATTAAGGACTTTGAGTGTTTGGAATGTGACCAACAAGACATATCTTATGATATGTGGGGATCAACGACAGTATTAAATCTCTGGTAATCGTTGTCACTATATTATGAGAGTGGACTGCAGTATTATGTATAAGCCTAAAGATTAGACTGGATTATGTTGGACATAAGTTAGTATTGTTTAAGGATAGAAGATTTTCGATATTATTGATGGGATGTTATAGTAACGTAGTTTTAGAAAAAGGGACAACCTGCAGGACGGGCGACAGCCCATCGCTTCGGACAAGGCTGTAGGAATCGAACCCACAACTGAAGTGCGACTGGCCTTTATCGCCTACCACTAGCCTACAGGAAGTCCCTGTTTAGTAGAAACTAGTTTTATTATATTAAGCAGTATGATATATGAAGTATAAGTCCATTTTAGGAACCATATGTGATTAATCTCACTATAGAATGACTTATGTATATTTAATAACTTTTTCTAACCTTTTGTTTGAGACAGATGGAATGACCCATCATTCTATCACATAATCTGCTAACACTTCACAAATAACAAATTCAACTTCATTTATTTAAGAGATGAAGTAGAAATTGTTCAAGGCACGAACAAAAGTGAGATTGTACCAAAATAAAGTAAGTATTTATTTTAAGCAAATTTTCAACTTTAGGGAAATGATCTTGAAAACCAAAAATGTTGTCCTAGTGATCTTATACCTGATGAATCAGATGGTACCTTGTATCATCACAAATCTACGGATTTGTGATTACTGGCTTTTCCATAGCCATGTTCTCTACCACTCTCCATCAGAACATGATGGTTAGATTTCTCTTCCATATCCATATTTTCACCTATGTGGAAACCCAGTGATTAGTTTATTTGGGTAATCGTTACATTTCATACTTTAGTTTTTAAAGCCAAGTTTTGGTATTCCCTTTTACGATGTGGGTTTCTATTAAAGAAACTTTCTAATTGTAAACCATTTATAACCCCGACGAATTTCAAGGGCGAAATTCATTTTAAGGGGGGTAGAATGTAACAGCCCGAGATTTTATGAAAAATATTCTTTTTTATTTCACTAATGTCTTGTGTTGTACGCTACACCAAAAAGAAGCTTGCACAACACGCATCCTTGACTTGCCTTGCATTACACGCAATCGCAACCTTCCTCGATAACGTGTGTGGTACGTAATACTGAGTTTCACGAAACAATGATATGCTATTAAAATATTATTGAAACTAGCCGTTATGAATAGTAATAACTACTTTTTAAATTTTAGAAATTTTAACTCTCAAAATGGACTTCATTTTTGGATTCGGAGTATCGAATTTAGCCTAAGGTGAAATTTTGGTACTTTTCGGATAACTTTCATATTCTGATGAATAGTGAAAATTACTAAATTATAATTAAAAACAACTTTTTTTAATCAAAATAATTAATAGTGATAAATCATTAATTTGAGTGGTTTTAAAGTATATTTAGAATATATTTTTACAATTTAATACAATGTTGGTCATTGGATGTAATTTCACATTTAAACTAGACATAAACAAGTGTCAATCTTTTGATAGATTTTGTTTCTTAAAAACACGCTATTTGTTTTAACAGCGGGATTTAATTATAAAATTAATTAATGCAACTTATATGTTGGGAATTTTGTAAAATAGAAATCATTTTTGAATTCGGAATATCAATTATAGCTTAGGGTGAAATTTTGGCATTTTTCTGAAAAACTTCAATTTTTGATGAATAGTGAAACCACTAAGTGGTAGGTTAAAAACTGAATTTTGCATAAAACTTAATTTTACCGCTTCTTTGAATGGAATTTCGAAAATCCGAGAGACATGGTTAATATCAAGGACTAAAATGTGGTTCAATGAGATGAAAATAATTTTTTGTGAATAGTAACTTTTTACCTTTTTTTACCGCGGTTAATAGTAAATAGGGTAACTAAGGGTAAATATGATATTAATATTACCCTAACACATGTCCTAATTTTATTGGACAAGTGTAATTCGACCAAAAACAAACTTAGGAATAAAATATGACCATTTAGGCCCACTTGGATTAGATTAGGACATTTATTATTAATTTATTTAAAGAAGGGTTAAAATAGTTAAAATCAAAGTTTAATAAGTAAATCATTTTTAATATGGGGTTATACATAAGATAAATTCGATTGTAAATATTCATTAGAAAGCTAAAAAGATTTACTACATGATGGTATTTTATTTTTAATTTTTAGACATCAAATAAATTAATTTATTTATGACAGAAAGATGATGCAGTAATTACCCTTTTAAGGAAATATTAACATAATTGATGTTATAAATGCTCAAATGAATGTAATTTGAGACTTTTTATGACTTAAACTAATTTTCTAGGTTACTGTGATATATTATTGTTTATTTAATCAACTTGGTTTGAACATATAATTCTGTTATGACTTTCACAAAAATCATATATCAAATAGTGTCAAAATTGACACAAAATAGTTTTTAAATCAAATATTATATTATTAATTGTTATTTTATTCCTAAAAATCTAAGGTTCGTCCAAATGACTTATATAAGGATATATTTATTAATAATATACAATTTGGGGTTCGTTTGGCATGTTATAGTAAGTGTATTAACCATATAGTGAAAGAAAACAAAAAGACACGGTAAAAGTTAAATTATTTAACTTAGAGATAAATCTAATTGATAAGGTTAAAATAATAACCTAAACTTGTCTAAATCCTATTGGTTGATAGGATTTCGACCCATCCCCACTTTATCTTCGAAATAAGACCCTTTGGAACCATTATAAACTGATTTTGACTTTAATATAAAATAATATTTTGAGATATTCCTAAGGTGCCCCTCTCCTCCCTTATAAAAGGACACCTCCTCCCCCTCCTCCTCACACCAATTTGAGCACTCAAACTCGGCCAACCCCTACCAAAATCTCTTCTCCACTTCCCTAGAAACATCCTAGAGGTTCTGTTCTTCCTCAAAGACCAATTTTAGTGCCCTAAGAGGAGGTCTCAAAGAGGCGTTTCAAAGAAGAGGTAATTACCGTTACCAATTCTTTCATCTTTATTTCTTCTTCCACTTCTTCTTCTTAGGTTGTTTCATTATTAAGTAATAACATCAGTATCACTCATATACTGATATGTTATTATAAGTATGAGACAACCCTATTTCACCATCTATCCATCCTACGGAAAAAGAAATCACTGCGCGTGCGTACGTACGGAATACCGTCTCCACGCTGTGGTGTAATCTATTTTCCACCACCACCTTACATGGATGGGTATAATGGTGTAAAGAATAACTATACATAGTTTTTACAACATCATATTGATTCTGATATATTGTATAATCCACTCCGATTCAATTCAATATTTATGAAAATGATATCATCGCTCGTGCGTACGTACGGACTACCGTCTCCACGACGCGATGAGATTCATTCTCCATGTTAACCATTTAAGAATGATTATAAAGTATATATAAGAAATAATAATGAAATATATGACATTATAAAGCTACTGGATTATGTATATATAAATATATGTATGTCATCTACTTACTTCCATTTCAAGACAATAAGGAATCGAAAACAGCGTTCATGCGTACGTACGGACTACCGTCTCCATGAACGGTGTTTTTCATTTTATTTATCTATCTATTATATATATATATATAATGAATATATATGATATATAAATCAAATTTTATATTCTGGAAGTAAGTAAATCATGATATAAGTAATAATAATGTCAAGAACAACAAGTCAAAACACCTACGATAAATGAAACGATTTTACCCAAAACGCTTCTTTAACATGGAATTTACAAAAGAACGGGTAATATAATGTCATAAGTGAACCATATATGATATCATAACAATGAATATGATTCTATAATAAGTCAATTACATTATTTAAATCATTATACAGGAGGTTCGGACACATACGAAGCAAATCGGACCTAAGGTAAGGGAAATATCACAATCTCATTTTTATCCGAGATTGTTTATACTTTGGCATTTACTGGGGTGTATTTTATCATCCACATCCATGTTTCCTCAATATGTAATATTATTTCCATTCACCTACAATTTTTTAAATCCAATTTTACCCTTTGGTGAGTTTTTAGTAAAATATATGAAAGGAATCTTTTGTCGTTTTTCCGTACGAGGTACTTTTTGACTTTTCCGACAAAAGTACGAAGAATGTTTTTTTTAACTTATACGACAAGAATGGATTTTTAAAACATTATTTCCAAGAAGCTTCCTTTAAAAGTTTTCAAGTTTATTTTTAATCAACTTCTTTTAGTTTAAAGTTGTATGACATGTTAAGAAATGTAAAATGTTTTTGAAAAAGAAAGGATATTTTCCTCAAGAATGAAGTTCAAGTGTTTTATCAAAATTATTTTCCATCTAAGATAATAAAGGGTTCTGTTTCTATCCCTATTATTACATGGATTTGATTATGTTGTGATGGAAATATTTTTATGAATTCCTTTATCTTATATGAATTGTTTTATGATGTCATGTTGTTTAAGAATCCCATTTTTATTACATGGGTTACGTTATGATGTATGGTTTATGATTATGTGGCACACATAAGAAAGGATTCATTATAAGATGGGTGGGACCTATATCTCCCTCCAATGCATTGGGTAAAGACTTTATATCTCATGAGATAGACATGTCTGGAACGGAAGGTTATTTCGGTTCAGTGATACAGGACTGAAACGAGGAGTGAACTCGGTTCAGAAAGGGACTTTGTCTACTAAGATAGTCTTGGCAATGAGTCATGACTAACAAGAAATGATTTTCCATGATTATGTGTGCATGCCACAAAGTTTCAAGTTTTATGTTATGATTATGGGGATCTCATTTTCACTTCTATGATTTATTCCATGTTAAGATATTATGATCTCTTTTGCAGGTTTTTTTGATTTTCAAAAAGATATGATATGATTTTTATTTCCTTTATTTTCCCTTGCTGAGCATTTGAGCTCACCCTTTTATGTTTTCATTTCCCCAGGATATAAAGAAAGGTTTTAGATAAAAAAAAAGAGAAAGATCTTTATGGGAGATGTTGAAGATCTTTCACCACGATTAGAAGATTACGTTCCGAGTTTCCAAAGACACTAAACTACTACGATCCTTGTGTGTGTGTTTTTGTTATGTACTAAGTATTCATCAAATGTAATGTAATGTCAATGTACGTCAGGCTTCGGGTCTCTACATCTACCGATATCAGGACTTGGTAGCAGAGTTATTCAGTCACTGGTCACCTGATACCAACCCTTTTCACCTCCTCTATGGGGATGTGGGTATCAGGATGTGGTACATCCATTGTATTGTATTAATCCCCTTGGATGGGTATTAGTATGAAGAGTTCCTCCTAATGGAGAATGACTAGGGGGATAGGTCACACACCCCAATCCTATCATGGAACCCGCTAGAGCTGGCTAAATAGGATCTCAAAATATAATATATCCTGAAGTACATATCATATTCTGGGTGGTATAGTCTTTTCCTGACCCTAGACAAAGTCATTAAGATGCCATGATGAGGGAAGAAATTCCCAAACACATCTGAGAGGGGAAAAGAGGGATCATATTGAAATGTTTTGGAGGCAGTAGAGTACTGATCATGGGGCTTAGGAATTACTGAAGGTCTATACCAGAACATGCGATATGCTGGGTTTATTACCACATTATTGAGCAGATGGTGGTTTCTTGTGAGGGACACAAGAATGGGAGTCTTCCTAGGGATGTTAGTGATGGCTGGGATTATGGTGGAAAAGAACAAGGTTAACCTAGGGGTGCCGGTGTTGGCTAGGTGTAAAGTATTCTAGGGAGCATCTTGAGGGGATGTATGCACAGTAGGATATGCCGACTATTCCAGATTCTCCACGGCTAGGTCGCAACCTAATAATGTTGGGTATGACATCCTGAATGCCATTCGCCACTGGTAAGAGTATGTAACCATCCCTCTTGAACGTCACTGGAATCTGCCAATTGGCACTCAGGGATGAGGCAATCAAGCTCAAGATCAGCAGCCACGCCCACTTAGATATCCACCCATTCCAAACCCTAGTAAGACAAATAGTAGATGATGGGAGGTGTCCAATGGAGTAGATAAAGTACATGCATAGCATCCCGGGCGGTGTGCTAGTTTCCCAAATTGAAAGAAAAATCTTCTGTGAACTATATGTGCTGACCAGGTTCGCCAGGCAGTTCAGGTGCATGCAACAAATGCCCAAGAATGTATGCACAGAGGTTTTGGAAGAGAGGCATCCCTGCATTCTCTGCTAATTGTGTCTTATGTTCATGATGGTAGGCTTTGGAAAAATCATCACTATTCCCCCACTAATTTCAGTGCGGGAATCTCAATAGAGTATGCCGAAAACTAGACGAGAACCTTTCACGAGGAGATTATTTGTAAACACATTCAGTAGATCAAGGTGGCTAGTGCAGAGCCCGAAGAGTAGGAAGGAAAACAAGGTGTTGTGGTAGAAGTGAGGAAAATAATGGGTCGGGTAGCTACCATGGAATAGGTTGGTACATCATCGGTTGGGGAAACACTGGATGAGAATGTGCCTCCACCGTCCGGGGAAGGGTGGTCTCGTATACGGCCTCGTGGTTCAGGTAGGGAACTCCCAGGAAAGAAACTTAGGTACCTTCTGACACTATCTACCAATGATATATTCCCTTCTATGTGGTCTGATTAGAGAATGTTGTGACAGTCCATGTCCGATGAAGAGTTGTGGCGATGGTTGGTATGCACTGGGCTTGATCTGCAAGACATATGGTGCATCCAGATAGCAGATAGGGGTAACATTAATCATCGTCCTGCATACCAGATAGCCATGGATATGTGCATATTCCAGCAGGGGTGGTATGAAGAATTTCATCTCCTGGTCAAAGTAATGCTCGACCTAGAGCATGACCCAGAGAAGCTGCCATATGAGGATGAATGTGTAGATGAAGGAGAAGAAGAAGAAGTAGGAAGAGGAGTAGGAGGAGGAGGAGGTGAATAATATGGACATGAAGAAGAAGAGGAGGACCAATTTGAAGGTCTTGGTGGCGAGGGTCCTTCAGATGCTCCCGCCCACCAGTAGAGCTCCCGGGAGAGTGGTGAAATGTTCAGCTCCGATGTAGAACTGAGAGAGCATCTTGTGTATGGTTTAAACCTTATCTCCACCGACCTTTATCTTTTCATAATCACGATCCATCCACTAAACCATGTTCTATTTAGGATCACATGGGTTAGGTTCCCTAAGATTCCTTTTCCACATGGGGCGTAGGTATGCCTATGTAGACCGGAGATAAATCATGGGAGCCAGTCCTCGAGACCGAGCATAGTGGGGTGATGATATCAACTGCAGTAGGTGACAATGGGCCAGAAGAAGAGTCCCCCACCATCCCTATTATTCAAGAGGATCCAACACTATTGATTAAGTTGACAAGCGTTGAAGGATCCCCTGTGGCGGAGGCCCCGCCATGACACAATCATGGGATAGTGCCACACTTGGATCCCTTAAGTCCTTTCTCATTGGTTCTCCCCTTTGAATTAGAATTCAGCAAACCATGATATTGATTCCTGATGCAGTGGTCACAAGGTTGGAGGCACAACAAACCATCGAGTTCAGGACATTTGTAGGAGCTAGATGGGAAGTGGTTGTGTCAGTCATTAGAGAAGCAACTAAAAAAGGTTACTGATGTAACCAATTTGTGTATACATTTCCATATATATAATTGAAGATAAAAACATGTTTTCAGCAAATATATGTTGTTTTATGAACATATTCTTTGATTTTGGTGATTCTGTTTACTTTCCGGAGCATCCTGGATAAATAAATGAATCAAGGGAGGTCTGTGAAAATTTTGAAACTACCCGGCGTGTACTTTTATACACGCCGTGTACATCCAGACATGGACACGGACCGAAGGAGGGAGAACACGCCCATGTCACCAGGCAGAATATACACACCATATATGGTGGCGCTACATGCCATGCACTATATTCTAGTAGCGGTTGTTGCCGAAGAAAAGTCCACACGCCCATCTGGCCATTGAAGGAGACACAACATGTTCAATTTATTTACACACCGTGTCTGCTATTCTAGAAGGGGATGGCAGCCAAACTTATGATACTACACACCATGTATGGCAGCGCTACACGCCGTGTACACTCAACCACCAGGTGGTTCCATGTTCAAAAGTCAAAGACAACGTTTTAGGCCACCTGCCAGCGATGAAATTGGTGCCAAAATGCGTTGACGAAAAGTACACAACGTGTACTTTCTATACACACTGTGTACTTTATTTTTCTATAAAAAGAGGCCCTGGCCTACGAATTTGAAAATTTTGATAACCCATTGGAGAAGAGAGAGGCTATGCTACCACCATTCCTGAAGCCACTGAGGTGTCGTCATTCCGTTATTCCACCATTCCACCTTCCGACACCTTACCTCAACACATACACGGTGAATCTTTCAGGTATCACGTGTGTCGTTTCTTTCCTGCCTTCTATGTTTAACTAAACCCCTTGTGTTGGGGCTGTGGATGAAGGGATCATAATTGAGTGTTGTTTTATATAGTTGTGATTTCTCATTGTAATTCATCTTACTCTTCTTAATTCACTGTCAAATATAACTGAGAATTCTGAGCCAGACCAAGGGAAGAATTTTCAGCAATACATAATAAAAGTAACGGTGAAAACATCCATGACCATTGGAAAGATTTCACCGATTCAAATAATTTACTGAACTTAATAAAGAATTAAGAACACTGACTACTGGACTATGGAGTCAACTTCTCTAATTCCAAACAAGAGGAACCGGACCAAGAAAATCTTATAACAAAATGAAATCCAAAATGATTGAATTATTATGAACAACAAAATAATTTAAACAATCTGCATAAGAACTCCTTAATCACCATAGCCCCGACGCGTCTTTTCTTCCCATTTTAAACTATTTAAATTCACTCGTTGTTTTCTTTAAAACTGTTAATCATTTCTTCAAAGTAAAACAATATTGTTTAAATCAAAAAACAAAACCAAACCAATCAACTCTAAATTCTGCATAATTCACCTAATTAACTATTAACTAAATTGAATTCATGCACGCCAATGTTACCTTTGGATCGACCCCAAACTTATGCTATACTAAAGTTGTTAGAACGGGTAATTAATTTGAAACAAATATAACTTCAGTCAATGACAAGGAAGACCAAATTTTGGCGCTGTTTCTGGGGAGCATTTTTGGTTTTAGTGTTATGATTTAAATTGTGTTAATAATTGATTTAAGTGAAAATAAAAATTAAAACTTAACAAAAATATCTTTTCTAATCCCATTTCAAATTTTCTCTTTTGCTTTTCCCTTTTACGCCTGGTTTTTCATTTTTGGGTTGTGCAGAACCTAAAGTGTATGATAAGACGTCTTACTAGATCCAAAAGCATTGAGTCTTCGGAATTAGTTCCGTTTGACCCAGAGATTGAACGGACCCTGCTTCAACGTCGGCGTGAACTGATAGAAACTCACAACTAGCAACCACAAACCATGGAAAACATGGAATAGGGAGCACCATTCATGGAAGCTGTGGCTGAAAGTCAGTACCAGGAGCAGCAGCCTACCGCTGCTGGTCTACCAGAGTAGGTTCCTAGAGAATTCATGGAATTCCTCCCAAAGGAGTACCAACGGCCACCACATCAACTCTTCTCACGACCATACTTCTCCCCTCAGGAGCGGTTCATGCAATCTCCACCCCTTCAGCAACAACCTCCAAGACGTACCCTTATGGAGTACTGGCTTCCATTGATCCACGGAGATGATATGGGCATCGTCCATCCTCCGGTCTAGGCCTAGCACTTCGAGATCAAGCCTGCTATCATGCAGCTCATCTAGAACACTGTCCAATTGGGAGGCCTGCCCAGTGAGGACTCGAACGCCCATCTCTCCAACTTTTTGGAAGTCTACAACACATTTCGGTACAATGGCGTGTCCGAGGATGCCATCCGTCTTTTCCTATTTCCCTTTTCTCTACGGGACAAGGTGATAGACTGGATTAAGGGGCTGCCACGAAGATCTATCCTCTCCTGGGAGGATCTAGCCCTGGCGTTCCTGTACATATAATTCTCACCATAGAAGATGTTGAAGATAAGGAATGAGATCTATAACTTCCAGCAACATGACTCTGAGTCGTTGTACGTGTCCTGGGAACGCTTCAAGGAGATTCTACGAAAGTGACCCCACCACAGACTCCCACTCTGGATGCATGTGTAGACCTTCTACGGAGGACTTACAATGACTACCAAGTCTGTGGTGGACGCTGCTGCAGGATGTACGGTTATGCAAAAAACCCCCAAAGAGCGATTCAAACTACTAGAAGACATGTCAGCCAACAGCTTCCAATGGCACTCTGAGCGGGGGACTCAAAAGCGAGGTATTCACAATATTGACACTACCACTTTGTTAGTTGCTCAGTTGGATGCTATGTCTATGAAAATTGATGCATCGAATCTCAAGGGAGCATCTCAAGTTCATGTGGCGAACCATCCAGCATACGGCAACTGTGGTAAGAACCACACTCTAGAAGAATGCCCAAGACATCCATCAAACCCATCAACAAGTGAGGTGAGCTTTGTTGCTCAAAATCGAGGGTCGAATCACTACCAAAAGTACCAAAACCCGGCTTGGCGAGATAATCAGAATCAAGGCTGGGGCCAAAAGCAGCAAAACCATCCGCCCCAGTGACCACCTAGCTACAATCAGCCTCAGTACCAGAATTAGTTTCCGAGATAGCAGTTCCAATAGGGATCCTATCAGCAGCAAGGGTACCAGAACCCTCGTCCACAGCTGCAACAAAGGCAGCAACCACCTCCCCCGGATGCCGAGCCATGTCAGCAAGAGAACACATCAATGTTTGAGGACCTGATGAATAAATTTATTTCAACTGATGAAACAAAATTCTAGAACCTGGAGGCTTCCATCCGAAGCCTTGAGAATCAAATTGTCCAGATAGTAAACCAGCTATTAGGGAGGCTGCACGATACACTACCGGGAAACACTGAGAAGAACCCACTGGAGGAGGCCAATGTTATAACCTTTCATAGCGAAAAAGAATTGCCACGGAAGTAACTAACCCACCATTCAACAACACCTCCATCCCCTATTGATAAAGAAGCTTCAGATCCCTCTTCATCTGAAGATCCATCACCAGATTCTCAAGTAGGAATGGGAAAAGAAGTCATCAAACCATTTGTGCCTGCATTACCCTTTCCAGAGAGGATGAAGCAGAGGAAGCTGGACTCCCAGTTCAGAAAATTCATGGACATATTCAAAAAGCTGCATATAAATATTCCATTTGTAGAGGTGCTGACACATATTCCCACCTATTTCAAATTTATGAAGGAAATACTCTCTAATAGAAGAAAAATGGAGGATATGGGCACTATTTCCCTCAATAAGGAGTGTTCTGCAGTCATCCATCATTCAATTTCTCCCAAACTCCATGATCCAGGTAGATTCACCATTCCTTGTACTATTGGATCCTATGAGTTTGGGAAGACCCACTATGACTTAGGGGCCAGCGTGAAACTCATGCCCCTAGGAGTTTTCAAGAAGCTGGGACTCAACAAGCTCAGGCCTACCTGTGTAGCCCTTCAACTTGCTGATCGATCCATCAAACATCCAAAGGGGATACTGGAAGACATACTGGTCAAGGTGGGTAGGCTGTTCCTTCCGGCTGATTTCATCATCCTAGACATAGGGGATGACTAGGAAGAACCTCTTATACTTGGAATACCTTTCCTAGAAACTGGGAAGGTACTGATCGATGTGCACCAAGGAGAGATTATTTTTCAGGTTAGTGATGAAAGAGTTTCTACAACGTCCTCAAGGTCATCAAACATGCTTCCTTGTCAGAGCATGAGGACTGTTATTCAGTTTACACCATTTTTAATCATTTTAGCGAAAAAGGGGATGTCTTGGATTGTTCTTTTACTTCGGATAATTTAACTATTCTAGATACTCTATTAAAAGAAGCGCCAGAAGACTTGCTATTCTTAGAAGGCTAGGGCGGCCAATATTGGAAGCGTGCATCTATTATTGATAGTTTGGAACGGGACAAGGTAAAACCACTTGTGCCTTTGATTTTAAAGGCTCCTGAACTCGAACTGAAGACTCTTCCATCTTCTCTCAAGTATGGGTATTTAGGACCCAATCAAACATTTCCTATTATACTTAATGCAGAACTGTCATAGGAGCAGGAAGATGCACTTCTATAGGTTCTCAAACAGCGGAAGCACACTATTGGGTGGACAGTCGCTGATCGGAAGGGCATCAACCCCACCATTTTCACTCACAAGGTGTTACTTGAAGAAGGTGCCAAGAAATCTCAGCAACCACAACGACATTTGAATCCTCCCATGAAGGATGTTTAAAAAAATAGGTGATCAAATTATTAGATGCAGGCATCATCTATCCCATCTCGGATAGTCCGTGGGTGAGTCCCCTCCAAGTGGTACCCAAAAGGGGGGGGGGGTATCGCTGTGATTTCAAATGAAAAGAACGAGCTCATCCCTACACGCACTATCGAAGGCTGGAGAGTCTGTGTGGATTACCGGAAGCTAAAAGATGCCACAAGAAATGATCATTTCCCCTTTCCATTCATGGATAAAATTCTGGAGAGACTAGCAGGGCAAAAATTCTATTGCATCCTCAACGGTTTTTCCAGCTACAACCAAATCTCCATTGCTCCAAATGATCAGGAAAAGAGCACATTCACTTTCCCTTACAACACATTTTCTTATCGAAGGATGTCTTTCTGCATGTGAAATGCCCCCGCCATCTTCCAGCTCTATATATTGGCCATCTTCTATGACATGGAGGAATGAATCCTGGAGGTATTCATGGATGATTTTTCCGTTTACGGAAAATCATTCACCATTTGTTTATGGCACCTAGAGCTAGTTTTGGAACGATGCGAGCACACTAACCTAGTCTTGAACTGGGAAAAGTGTCATTTCATGGTGCAAAGTGGCATAGTCCTAGGCCACAGAATTTCAGTGAAGGGGATAGAGGTGGACCCGGTAAAGATCGAAGTCATTTCACGACTTCCTATACCGACTTCTGTCCGAGCCATCCCCAAATTACTGGGGCATGTAGGTTTTTACAGGCGGTTTGTCCGCGACTTCTCTAAAATAGCCCAGCCCCTCACCAATATTTTCACCAAGGATGCCATATTTGCATTCGATGAGACATGTGTTGGATCTTTTGAGCATCTAATGAAGCACCTGGTGGATGCTCTAGTAATGATTTATCCCAGCTGGGAGGAACAATATGAGGTGATGTGAGATGCGAGCGACTACGCAGTGGGATCAGTCTTGTGCCAGTGACTTGACCGGATTGTCCGACCTATATATTATGCTAGAAAGACGCTCAATGAGGCATAGGTCAACTACACTGCCACATAAAAGGCGATGCTTGTAGTGGTTTTCTCATTTGATAGGTTTCATTCTTACTTAGTGCTGTCGAAAGTTATTGTTTTTACTGAACATTCAACACTAAGGTACCTACTAAACAAGAAATATGTGAAGCCCCGATTGATCCGTTGGGTACTCCTACTACAAGAATTCGATCTTGAGATCCGAGACAAGAAAGGGAGTGAGAACTTCATTGCTGAGCATCTCTCCCGCCTCGATCTGCCTCATTTAGAGAATGAAGAAGATTGGGAGATCATGGAGGATTTTCTTGATGAGCACCTCTTTTCGATCAACGAATCACATATTCCATGGTATACTGATATCACTAATTTTTTTGTTACAGCTGTCGTTCACCCCGACCTCTCCGTCCAGCAAAGGAAAATATTTTTATCCGATGTGAAAAGGTACTTCTGGGAGGATCCTCTTCTATTCCAATCCTATTGAGATGGAGTGATCCGTCGTTGCATCCCAAAAAATGAAGTCATGGTGTGTAGGAGTTTTGTCACGCCTCACTAGTAGGAGGACATCATGGGCCAGACCGTACCATAGATAAGATCATGTAGTCTGGATTTCTTTGGCCCATCATGCATAGAGATGCCCATGCCTTTTTTTCCTATTGTGATCGGTTCCAGTGGACCGGTAATGTGGGACGTCGAGCCGAGATGCCCCAGCACCCGATCCTAGAGGTCGAGATTTTCGACGTCTGGGGCATAGATTTAATGGGTCCCTTTCCCGTATATTTTGGGAAAACATACATCCTGGTCTGCATTAACTATGTCTCCAAATGGGTGGAATCCACTGCTACAGCTCACGACACAGCCCAAGTAGTCATGAATTTCTTAAAGAAGAATATGTTTTGCAGGTTTGGAGTTCCACGAGTACTAATCAGTGATAGAGGGACCCACCTCGACAACACACTGATGAGAGGAATACTGTAGAAGTATGGAGTAAAGAATTATATGGGGAAACCATATCATCCCCAGTCTAGTGGACAGGTAGAGCTCCCCAACCATGAGCTCGAAAAGATCCTGGAGAAGACAACGAAGACTTCACGGAAGGACTGGTCCAAGAAGTTAGATGATGCCTTGTGGGCATATCGGACTTCTTTCAAAACACCACGGGGAATGTCCCAATTCGGCCTCGTCTAGGGAAAGCCCTTCCATATGCCAGTAGAATTGGAACACAAAGCCTACTAGGCCATTAAAGCCTTAAATTTTTATCTGAAGGCAGCTGAAGAAAAATGGAAGTTCCAACTGTCGGAACTAGATGAGACCCGATTTGAGGCATACGAGAACACCAAGTTGTACAAGGAGAAGACAAGATCCATTCATGACCGGATGATTTCACTAAAATCATTCCAACCCAGTGATCAGGTACATCTCTTTAATTCTAGACTTCACTTATTCCCAAGGAAGCTAAATTCATGATGGTCGGGACCATTCCACATTGTACGTGTATTCCATCATGGAGCAGTAGAAATTTATGGAGAAGATGGTCAACCATTAATGGTAAATGGGAAGTGGTTGAAAGCTTACCATCCTACAGACAACATGGTGGGAACGTTGTCTACCATACAGCTCTGGTAAGCAAGGTAAGAAGGTCGAGCCAATGACCTAAATCAAAGGCGCTTCCTGGGAGGCAACCCAGAGGTTACACGCCATGTCCCACTTATATACACGGTGTGTACTTATCTTTTTAATTTATAATCTTAATAGTATAAATCTATAGAATAACAAATGAATAACTAGGGATGATGCTGCTACCGATGGTAAAGTCACTGGAGTTTATTCAAAGCCATCCCCGGTTCGAATCCTCTTGACCTACCTTCGGCACGGGGTTCCTCCTTTTATTTACATGGCGTGTTTGGTATTTTCTATATATATATATATATATATATATATATATATATGTTTAATAAAACCCATGATGGGGATGGACCGGTTGGCTAGAATCGTAATCCGGTTTCAAAAGACCCCAGTTCTATCCCAGACAACTGGTCCATTTCCATCATTTTTTCTTTTAATAAAACCACATGATGTGTACTCCAATATACGTCGTGTGCACCATAATTTTTAAAATATAAATTGAAAACATTTTTAAAATAAGAAATTACATGTGGGTGAAGTTTTTGGATTGACAAAGTCTTGGAACCATGTTCAAAAGACCCGGTTTCGAATCGCACTAATCTCCCCGCTTCACCCCCATCCTTCCCTAAATAAAAACCACACATCGTTATTTTATTTCTTTCCTTGTGTATAGTCTGTATAGAATAAATATATATATAAAATGAATAAGAGTAGTATAACAACCTTTTCTCTAGTGGTTGAGGGCTCTCATTTGGAATGGCCGATCATCGGTTCAAATCCCGCCCCAAGCACTGGACCAAATGTTGTACTACACTTTTTCTAATTCTAAAATACACATCATGTATTTACCGATAGATGTCGTGTATAGGTTTATGTATAATAGAATTTGTAGATATATCTATTTTATTTTAATTATTAATAATAATTATTATATATATTACTATAATAATTATATTTATTTTTTTAATTATAAAAAAAATGAAATACACGTTGTGTAGTCCAAACATACACGCCGTGTACCTCGTCTATATTGGCCGCGGGGCACCCAACTTGAGCTCGTGTCGTGCGGCCTCCCCATCTCCTACCCTCTTCCCATTTTCTTCTCCCGAACACCACTCGCACCCCCAATTTCCATATTTGTCAATTGGTGTGTTTCATGCTCTGATTTCTTTTACATTGTGATCCTCGGTCAAGGTACAACATTCTACACCCTATATTTAAAAAATTTAGACTTGTTTAGGGTGATTTTCGGATCGGCTGACCGTTCGACTTCCGCCAGTACACAACCACGAAATGAAGAACACAAGCCGTGTACTTCTATGCACGACCATACACAAAATATTTCGAAATTTGAATATACATGGTGTGTATGTTCGGTACATACCATGTCCTTTTCATCGTGCCTGAGTACACCTTTGCACATGGCCTCACACACCATTTTCATGTACATGGCATGTGCGTATTTGCTACACGCCGTGTATATCATTTCCCTTGGCCCCTCTGTGTGTGGCACATAACACGGCTTGTCACCCCATGTTCCAGAACATGTCATGTATGTTCGGTACATACATTGTCCTTTATATCTTTGATCGGCCCATGTCTCCCCTCTACACGGCCTCTCACCCCATGTTCCTATACACAGTGTGTGTGTTCAGTACATGTCGTGTCTTTTAGATGTTTTTTCAGCCTGTGTCTCACCCTCTACACGACCATGTTCTTCGTGTGCAGTACACGCCGTGTCCTGTACCTACACGGTGGGTATTGTTTTCATTGAACTGATAAAAACATTATCGTGTCATTTGTACCACACGACCACCTACATTTTGAGTGAACATGGCATGTTTTTTATATACACGTCGTGTACTTTTCCGTGGTCTATTTTTCAACCTCAGCATGTCTGTCCAAAGAACACGGGATACTCTACATTTTTGACTACATGCTGTGTACTCTGGAGTACATGCTGTGTACTTTTATTTTCCAGTTTTCTCACATTTTCGTTGTTTTGTTCTATTTCCTTTTTCTATTTCTTTTGTTTTTTTCTATTTCTTTCTACTTCAGGATATGGAAGATCACTGTCCTTCCCGTGGGAAGCGGCCAGCCTCTGCCACTAAGGGTGAGGGGTCCAGCTATCATTGGATCCGACTCCGACCTCCTACGCAGCCGGACCCAGATGATCCGGTCTTCGATCTCCCACCATTGGCCATTCTTCCGCCACTCACTCCCTTGTCGGAGGCTAGGACTACTTATACTGCACCAGCTGCCACTTTCCATGTGATATCTCCATCAGGAGCTGGTCCCACTTCGAGCGCACCTTCCACCGAGCCACCCTCTACTTCGGCTGATCCACCTATAGAGCCTGCTGCTGCTGCTGCACCGGCACCTGGGCCGGTACCTTCAGGTGCTCCTTATCTTTGCACGGTGTTCCCAGCCACCGATCTCGCATACGACAGGGTCCGACGCTTCTCTTGTCGGCTGATCCCCATGAGTTGTCGGTACCTCGACAGCAACGTTCCACATCTTCTCGGTATTTGGGAGGAGTTGGAGACACTTCTCGGGTGCACCTCACTCCGCGATATTTTCCAGGTCAGCACTCATGTGTTTCGTGATTGTTTTTTGGAGTTTGCTGCCTCGTTTGAGCTTGATGGAGCAGAGTACTGAGAGACAATTGGCGATGTGGTACCCATAGTTTGATTCTGGCTAGGTGGATGACAATTTTCTCTTACCATGACAGACTTTGGCTGAGGGTGCATCTTTTACCCCATCCTCCCCCCTGTTTCTATCTTTACTCAGACCGAGGGCTCTGACCTCATTTCCATGTGGCGAGAGATTGCTGGGCCAGACCATCGATACTCCCCACTTCCCAGAAGAGCACTCTTATAGCCGACCCCGTTCTTCGGTTCTCCCATTGGTTCTTCAGCGCCATCCTCTTCCCCCGCCATGAGGATATAGGGGTCATGACCGGTCGTGACATGGAGCTTATTACCTGTGTCATTCGGAATGACTACCCGAACCTCCCCTATCTCGCCACCTCGTATTTCCACTCCATGATTACTAGTCGTCAGGGTAACCTGACCGGTGGATTTTACACCACCCATCCTTCCCACCACCTAGGGGTATTCGTGCCCTCTTTACCTCATGACTTGTTAGGTTCACCCCAGTGGGTGGATTTTCTCATGATCATTCACATGGGATTGGTCCAGAAGATGGGGGTTCCTACATCCTTTCTCAGGCTCGAGCCCCACCACCTGCTTCCCCTCCTGCCCCAGCTGCTGACCCTGCTCCTCCTTCACCACCCCCTTCAGCTTCTCCACCTCACCCACCTCATACTAACCCAACTTATTTTGACCTTACTTCTTCTGTCCCATCACCCATCCCCCCTACCCCCATACCCTCGGTCGATCTTACCCTTTCCCACCACTTAGACACGATAGAGTAGGTCTTGGGTCGCTTGGACAACAGACCGGTTCAGATGGAGCAGCAGTTCATTCTTACCATCGACCGCTAGGACACCATTTTGCGCCATTTGATTCATCTTTACGACCTCCAGGACCAGATGGATCAGTTGTTGGCACATATTGCTCAGCATCATGGTGTTCCACTACCTCTGCCACCGGCCTCTACCTCCGTTCCTGGCCCTTCTGTTGCTGCTCCACCACCATCTTTGGAACAGGCCAGAGATTCTGTTTTGGTGACTACGATGAGCCCTACTATTACCAATTCTGTTGGGCCAGGGCCTACAGTTGCACTACCTTCGTCGAGTCTCGCACCAACGGCTCCTACTTCTTCAACTCCCCTTCCCGATGCCGATTCTGGGCCTCCAACTTCCACACCTCCTGAGCCGTCTTTACCAGCCAATTCTGTAAAGGATGATGCCTCCCCAAAGGTGACCCCATGATAGTGAAATTTTCTTAACATATATATCTCTTTTTTCATTTTATATGTTTTGATGTTTTGCATGTTTGCAGTTTTCATTTTACTCGCCAGTCATAGGTGTCATGGAGCACCTTGGGATCACTTTTCACAAGGGGAGTATTTTTCTATTTTTATTGTCTCTCTTTTTGGATTTACTTCTTCCACTTCTTTCCATCATTTTGTCCCCCATATCTCTCCATTTCCCACCCTTTACATTCAGTAGTGAACTTGGTGGACCATGTGCAGTATTAAGTGTGGGGGAACATCTTTCTCATTCCCCTTAGTCTTTTCCCTTAAACTACTCTAGGAGATATCATTATTAGACTCTATATTTGAAAATGTAATGAAATTTTGGCTAATCATTCTTATAAATTCTATAGTTATCATTATGAACTTTTGGAAAGGTTTCATGCTTATTTTAGTTATTAAGTATTTTAAAATTATTGCTGATATAGTTTCAATTGCAACTTATCATCCTTGATTAAATTATATTGATTAGGATAATCATTTATATGCATGTCATGACATGTTTTTCCCTTTATTATTTTTCCACTCATGAGAGGTATTCTAAAACCTTTTTCGTATTTCATTTCTAATACCTTATTTCTTGAGAGATTCTTAGGATATGCATCACTACCAGGATTTTCAAGATTTCTTTTCAATACATGAAGAAATTTTTGAATTACATTAAAATGATTGAGGCATTAGATTGTTTCAAACCATTTATCTTGAGATCTACCATATATTTAATCTTCTTTAATCTCATAGAAGCCATGAATAACCTTTATAGGAAGCCACATCACAAGCCTATTTACCTTCCTACCCTATTCCATTGTAAAAATTGCATGATTATTTATTTGAGCTTTAAAGAGGGAGTTGGCAATACATGGAATATTTTGTGCACAACCATGAAATAAAGTGTGGTGGATTGCCTCTTAATTATTTGGGGAAGAATGGGTTCCAAAAATCTACTCAGTGTATTCATAAGTGATTCCCTTGTGTTTTGTTATATAAAAAAACAAAAAGGGGACATTATGTTTATTTTCTCATGAACCCTACTGGCCCAAGGAAGATGGTGACAATTACAAAAGCATTTGACTGATCTTGTGAAGGAATAATTTTTAGTGAGCTTTAATTTTAATATATTGAAATGTTGTTTAAAGGAATAATCCTTCCTTTTTCAATCCTCAAAATTTATTTTCACATCTGAACCTACCAACTCTTAGCCATAGAGACATCTGAACCTTATTTATAAAGCCCCCATGATTTTTTGTAATTCAATTTTTCTGAAGTAGAGAACAAGGCATCATGCCAACCTATAGATAGAGTGTATATACCTTAGATTAAGCATAACTTTTATTAAAAAAATATTGAGTGTGGAGTATGATTTTAACTGGTATGGTAAAATCATCATGTGGCATGCTTATTTTTGAATGGTTGAAAAATTTGTTGAAAGAGGATGAGAGTAGTTAGTTGCATTATATATGAGGCATGATTTTAATATCTTATGAATTGAATTTGTTTGTTCCTTTTAGAATTTTTCCTCAGTAACTTTATCAGTTATACGTTTAATTAATTAAATGCCATCCTTTTTAAAGTATAGGCTCTTTTAATTAGATGTGGAGATTTTTCTTGAGGGAAAGGAAACGACTAAGTGTGGGGGAATTTGATGCACCCAATTTGTGTATATATTTGCATATATATAATTGAAGATAAAAACATGTTTTCACCAAATATATGTTGTTTTATGAACCTATTATTTGATTTTGGTGATTCTGTTTACTTTTAGGAGCTTTCTGGCTAAATACATGAATCAAGGGAAGTCTGTGAAAATTTTGAAACTACAAGGTGCATACTTATATACACGCCGTGTACATCCAGACAGGGACACAGACCGAAGGAGGGAGTACACGCCCATGTCACCAGACAGAAGATACACGCCGTTTATAGCGGCACTACATGCCGTATACTACATTCTAGAAGCAGTTGTCTCCGAAGAAGAGTCCACAAACCCATGTGGCCGTTGAAGGAGACACGACGTGTTCCATTTTTTTACATGACTTGTCTGCTATTCTAGAAGGGGCTGGCGGCCAAACATATGATACTACAAGCTGTGTATGTCGGCGCTACACACCACGTACACTCAACCACCATGCAACGCTTTTTTCAAAAGTCAAAGACGGCATGTTAGGCCACCTACCAGCGGAGAAATTGGCGCCAAAACACGTTGACGAAAAGTAAACGGAATGTACTTTCTATACACACAGTGTACATTATTTTTCTATAAAAAGAGGCATTGGCCTATGGATTTGAAAAAGTTAAGAACCCATTGGAGGAGAGAGAGGCTCTGCTACCACCATTCCCGATGCCAATGAGGTGCCGTCATTCCGCTATTCCGCCATTCCACCTTCTGACACCTTACCTCAACGCTTACACGATGAATCCATAAGGTATCATGTGTGTCGTTTCTTTCTTGCCTTCTATGTGTAACTATACCCCTCATATTGGGGCTGTGGATGAAGGGATTGTAATTGTGTGTTGTTTTATATAGTTGTTTTTGCTCGTTTTAATTCATCTTACTCTTCTTAATTCACTGTCAAATATAACTGATAATTCTGAGCCAGAGCAGGGGAATAATTCTTAGTGATACAAAACAAATGTAATGTGAAAACATCAATGACCATTGGAAAGATTTCACTGATTCAAATAATGGACTGAACATAATAAATAATTAAGAACACTGACTACTGGACCAAGGAGTCAACTACTCTAATTCCAAACAAGAGGAACCAAACCAAGGAAATATTGTAACAAAACGAAATCCAGAATGATAGAATTATTATGAACAACACAAAAATTTAAACAATCTGCAAAAGAACACCTTAATCACCACAACCCTGATGTGTCTTTTATTCTCGTTTTAAACTCTTTAAATTCACTCATTGTTTTCTTTAAAACTGTTAATCATTTCATCAAAGTAAAATAATATCGTTTAAATCTAAAACCAAAACCAAACCAATCAACTATAAATTCTACATACTTCACCTAATTAAGTATTAACTCATTGAATTGATAAACACCAATGTTCCCTGTGCATCAACCCCGAACTTATTCTATACTAAAGATTTAAGAACGGGTAATTAATATGGGACGCATATAACATCATTCAACGAAAACCGAGACCAATTTACCTACCCCGGTATTTGATGAGACGAAGATTGCAATGAGGGAATGTATTTCTGCAATGATGGAGCTCCAGTCCGATGAGACTAACGTCGCCAATGAGGAGGAGGTTCCCAGAGAAGACTCTACTGCTAAACTCATCACCACTTTCCCCAAATACAGGCCTGTATACCCAAAAGAAATTTTTGATGCCAACTCAGATGCTACGTATGAGAACCATATGACATGGTGCAGGCCGGGGAAGTTCATTAGACACTTTCTCATCCAACAACAGGTAGAATGGCTAAACTGGATGGGGTCACTCTTCACCTATCTATGCTTTCTCGGTGCTGGAGGGGTAGACGCTCATCATTATCATGTAATTATATGTGATTACATGGTGGAGAGGATACATGAGAGAAACCAAAGTTCAGACATTTCCCGATGTTAGGAGGATTCACAGAACACTCGGGACTTCCTGGAGGCAGAGCAGGAGGTCCAACGCATGGATAAACAAGCGAAGGAAACGGATGATTTCATTTCAAACCAATATGATCTCATCGAGCAATTGAAGGCCCAACTCATGGATGCTCAGCAACAGATAGCACGGGAGAATCGCCAGATGATTGTGGTCTAGACTGAACAATCAAGGGCACAAGCTAAGGCTAATGAGTTACACCCCATTTCTACTATCTAAGAGGATGATATTAGGGTATGGGAAGTGATGTTGGAGGAAATAAGTTTGAAGGTGGAAGCATTAGAATAGTCAATCCAAAATGTTGATCCCTATGGGCACTGTTGTGGTCGACTCCCCTAAAATTATCCTTCTTCATTACTTCCAACTCTAAAATGTATGTATGGATGGACTATTTGCTTGTTCATTTTAATGCACTAGACCATACTCACAATATACATAATAACCCATTCCTAAACTCACGTGGTTCATACCCTATGTGAGAAAAAAGGTATGCCCGCATTATTACTTCATGTGAATGTAGGAGTTCCAACCAAGTTTTGGGCATCCGAGGTTCAAACAACCAATCCGGATTTCTGGGAAGAAAAAAGGTGAGGCCCGATTAGAGGATGAGGACCTCAGAACAATTGATGTGTCATCCTCCCAATGTGATCTAGTGCACAAGTGGTATAATCCCAGATGTGTTTGAAATTATTCTTAACATAGTGGAGTGGGATGTGTGAATCATGATATCCAAAATTCAGAACACTATAGGGATGGAATGGAAATGAAGGATAACAGTTGGTCATGTTCAAAACACAATATCCTCATTGTGTTAGCAAGTAATGGGGATAAAAAATAAGGGCCGATGGATGACCTTGTTCGAAAAATGGGGCTGACTTGAAATGTCATCCATTAGCCTTCCAGAACATTGTCCCAGGATAGTAGGTTAGCCATATGCCAAGCATCAAAACTATTAGGGGGTTCTTTTAGGTGTGAAAGAAGATGAGGGTCTGAATAATGGGCACACAAAGCGTGGAGTGTGGTGTGATGGTTTATTCGAATAGAGTCCAACACTCTTGAAATTTCGCTATCGTGGTGAGGTCACATTTGGTTGGTGCATTAGTCTAGTCAGGGATCATACCTACTTATGAATAGGAACTCTATAGTGAGGACCTGTAATGACACATAGTTTTACATCATACAGTAAGGATGGTGAACATTGTTTAAAGGTCACACTTCATGGACCAGGGTTAATAGTTTAACGTAATGGTACATGGACTGTAGGCCCCTATTTTATGGTTATAGGGACTGGACTATGATTGGGGCTGAGTGGAATTGAGAGTTAATGACCCTGAGGTGTGATACCTGGGAATTTCTACGTATCCCATAAGGATGAGAATCATGCCACACGTAGTTCTTAAAGAATGGTGTGATTAGAGACCAATGCTGGTAGAGAGAATCCTATTTGGAGAGGAAGCTGATGCATCCCATGATTGAGATAGGGCATCCTGAACGTGTTTATGATAGAACCGCAGTTTAGTGTCATGCATTGAGGACATATATATTCATGTAGTTTAAAATCATATGATAGGACAAAGACTAAAAGGGGAGATCCCGGTAAGGGAGTATGTTGTGTGGTAACTATAAACCGGACGTGAATGGGGATATAAGGAGTCTTCACCACACCACATATCCACTGAGAAGATTCTTTAGGTCAAGGTACCAAAAGAGAAAGTATGTTTGGGAATGAGGCAATGTAGTTGGACATTCCTATGTATCCCATGAGAATGAGAATCAATCCACATGTAGTTCTAAGAATGGCACAATAAGATACCATCGCCAGAGATAATTAGGTTGTTCGGGTCTGGTCCATGCACCAAAAAAGTAGCATTTGATAGATATTATTTTTCTTTAGAATGAATGAGTGTTGTTTTTTTGTGATGTGATGGATCTAGAAAAGAAAGTCCAGGCATCTCTACAAGATTCAACCCATGTGTAGGCGTTGAAAAATTGTATAGTGTGTGACTGATACCAAACATGATGTCCCCTTCAATGAGGACACCATGATGCAGTTCCTTTTTTGGGTGTGCGGCCAGGATGATAATGTCATAGTATAGGGTCAGGTGTTGGGACCAACCATGCATTTCAACATCGTGTAGCATAGATGTAACAGTTTAAAGTCTTGTGGGAATAGGCATCACAATTTAAAGTCATATAGATCAGACATATACATGAAAGATGAGTTTCAAAAGGGAATGTTCCCAGCATTATAAGTCATACCCGACGTGAATGGGGACATATTCTGCATCACACCTTGCATGATTCAAAGAAAGAAACCTCGAGCCAAGGGCACCGTAGAATGTTAGATAATATAGGGTAGTAGATATGAGGGACTAGCCCCTTTAAGGGGGGGGGGTTTGATGACGCACTTGCAAACCTGATGTGAATGAAGGAATAATCCCACACATGCCACATCAGATAGTCCTATAAGAGCTGGGTCCGAGAATGTAGTACAGAGAAGATATATTAGTTGAACTTGATTTGGTCCCAAATACAAGATGTCTAGGAATTCCTATGTATCCCATGGGAATGGGAATCAAGCCATATGTAATTCTAAAAGAGATCATTGTTTACAATATTAGAGATCGAACCATGAATTGGTGGAATCCTCCTATGTAGGCGCAAACCTAAATCCAATTGCTAAGCCCATGTGAGTCAAACTCTATGTGGTAAACAAGGGAGGAAGAGGTTTTTGCAATACCTAGAATGCACACCCAAGGAAAGTCAATATGGAGCCCCAAATGATTCTTTACTGTAGCTTTGTCCTCCAAACGTGCAAATGCGCACTGAACGATAGTTCCATGAGTGTCAAAATTCTCTTTGGACATGATGGGGTGGAAAATAATGTGAATCATGTAACCAACATTCAAGGATTTAAGGGGTTGGAGTGATGATGGAGGATAACTATTGACCGAGTTTGAAACACAACATTCATATCATGTGGCCTGAAATGGGAACAACAAATTAGCATCGACTACTGACCATATTCACAAAGCGGGATATATATCTATTTATTGTCTGAAAGCATCAAGGACGTTGTCAAATAATGGTAGGAGAGCCCTTAGAACTAGCATCCTTGCCAATTGGGGATCCCTTAAGATGTGAAAGATAATGGAAGCCTAAATGAATAGGAATACGAAGCTTGAAATGTGGGTTAAATCATGTCCATGCAGAATCTAACACTCTAGGATCAAGACCAGATTACTCATGGTCCAATTGGTGAATCACCAAAGAGGGCCAAGGGACTTAACCTAAGGGAAGCCAACTCAAAGATATGAGAGAGGGAAAAGGGATAAAAGGCCACTCAGGAGAGAGATAGGTATGTGGTGGGGTTGTTATAAACCTGGTGTGAATGGGGACACAAGACCATACAACACCGTATACCCCTCTCCAAGAAGAATGCAGGCCAAGGGGCCATAATGATAGAGAGGTTTCTAGGAGGTGGGGCCAGACTTGAAGACTTGATGGTCAGGTGGTACAAAATATCCCATGAGGATGGGAATCAGTCCACACATAGTTCTAGAGATGAGGATGACACAAATAAGGTCATGATACCCAAATAGGGATGTGTACGACACTATGAATAACATGAAATTCATGAGGAAATAATCTCACACCACATCCATACAATCCTAGGTGAGATCTCGTGCTAGGAGCCAGAGAAGGATGAGGGGCTTGATGTTGGGCCAAAAGAAGAATGTCACAGCCAGCTTTCAGTTTAAAATCTTTCACTAAGGACTATGGTGATCTTAGTTTAAGGCCTTAGTGCTTGGACTGGGATTCCTAGTTTAATGTCATATGCGTGGGATAGAGGGGGGAAATCATCGTGCCTATGGAAGACCATAAAGAGACAATGATGATTGAGGACAACTGTTGAGAAGTTTCACAACACAATAACCACCCTTGTTTTAATGGAGTTCAGAGAAAACAATTGAGCATCAAACATAGACCATATTCGCAAAACAGGACTTGTACCACTTAGTCACTCTCAATCCCCAAGGACTTTTGCCCAAAATGGTAGGAGATCCCTTGGGCCAGGCCTCCATGGAATCCTGGGTTCCTTTTGGATATAAGAAGAAATGGAAACATAGATGATGGGGCTCGCAAGACATGGCAGGGCCGGTGCTCACACGACGGATGATAAACGAAGAGATGGATATCTCAAGGGGATATGTGTGGCATGGAGAAATAGCCTGACGTGAATAAGGAAGCGATTTCATGCCACACCAAACAATCTCAAACGAGAACTTGATCTAGGGGGTCGGAGGGGTCGAAGGACATGAGGCTGGGTGTCCTGGACAACTGTAGCCACATAAACTCTCATGCAGGAATTGCCTCATCATAGCTCCTAAGCCAACATGAGGAATTCTCAATGTGGGAAACAAGGAGTAGGACTAGGCTCTCCCCATCACGTAATGGTCCGACAACTGTAAATACACCTCTACATGGGGAAGACAGAGGTTTAGAGAGACGAAGAAGAAAAATAAACCTCTACACTCCATGTGTGGGACATATGAGGGTGGTAACAACAACGAAGGTTGGCTGTTGACAAAATTTCAAACACAACATCTATATCGAGTGACCTGAAATGGGAACAACAAATGAGCATCGACCGCTAACCTTATTCTCAATGCGGGGCTTATATCAATTTTTCATTCGAAATCCTCGAGGTCATTGTCTTGAAACGATAGGAGATTCTTTAGGCTAAGTATCCATATCATCCAGGGGCCCTTTTGGATGTTAAAGATAATGGGAATCCCAAAATGGAAGGGATGAATAGTTCCTTAACATGCCTGTGTAGAATGAGACTCGAGGGGAGATCTCAGAGATTGGGGTTGGGCCAACAGATGAAATGTCTGAGCAGTCCTACGTATCTCATGAGGATGGAAATCAATCCATTTGTAGTTATGAATGATCCATGATGTTTAATGTCATGCAAAAAGGATGTGGTAGGAAAGAAAAATGAGGGTGGTCACATGGTGAAATCATCGTAACTCGGACATGAGAGGGGAAAAGAAGTCTATATAATGCCATGTGGGATCCTCCAAAAGAACTATGACCAAGAGGGGATAGTCAAAGTTGAAACTGTGGGCTAGACTCAAGATGAGGCGTCTGAGTGTTCCTACATATCCCATGATGATGGGAATCAATCTATAAATAGTTCTTGAGATAAATTTTAACCTCTTGTTGGGTGACACTCATGTTAAATTCATGTTGGACAGAGCAGTTTAAGGTCATGAAGGACCATCACATAGTTTGGGGTCATGTAATACCGTACAGTTTAAGGTCATGCAGGACCATAGAGTATAAGGTCATGAATGACCATATAGTTTAAGGTCATTCAGGACCATACATGTTAAGTTCATGCAAGAACCTATAGTTTAAGGTCATGGAGGACCATACAGTTTATGGTCATGCATGACCATACAGTTTAAGGTCATACATGACCGTACATTTTAATGTCATGTAGGACCACACAGTTTAAGGTCATGTAGGACCATAGGAACTCAAGAAATGTATTTCTTGAGGAACTTGTCATTGGTGGGAGGAGTTATATGCTGACCATCCATTGCAACCAGTGAGAATGCTCCATTGAAGTAAACCTTGTGAATGATGTAAGGTCCTTCCCATTTGGGTTCCAATTTTTGTGGTTTCTTGCCAGGTATCATTGGTGCCCTCAGGACCAATACCAAGTCACATTGCAAGAAGGAATGGGGGTGAAATTGTTTGTTGAAGGCTCTAGATATCTTGTTCTAATGCCTTTCCAGATTGTGCAGGCCACGAAACTTTTTCTCATCGAGCGCTTCCAACTCAGCCAGACGGATTTTAGGTACATTATCTGGCACTTGTGAATCATAGATAGTTGTGCGAAGTAAGGGAAATTTAATCTTGATGGGAAGGACGACCTCTGTCCCATATACCAGAGAATATGGGGTCACCTGAGTGGAATTACAAGTCATCTTCTGATAAGCCCAGAGGGTGTTGGGGGTCTTTTTCGGCCAACTCTTCTTATTCTGGACAACCATTTTCTGCAGATTTTTAGAGAGTGTTGGTCGAACTCCTCGATCATTCCATTTTCTTGTGCATGATAGCGGGAGGTATGGTTAGAATGGATATTGTACTTTGTGTACAATTTATTCAACTCCTATTCTCGGAAGTTCGTACCATTATCGGTGAGGGCAGAATGAGGGCCTCCAAATTGATAGATGATGTTCGATCTCACAAAGTCAACGATGGAATGGGCTTTGACCTCCTTGTGTGGGACTGCCTATTCCCACATGGAGAAGAAATCTGTAGTAGTCAGGATGAATCTGCACTGGCATGCTGTCAATGATGGTCATGGTCCCACAACATCGAGTCCCCTTACCGCAAATGTCCAAGAGTACACGGTGGAGTGTAGAGGCTCTAGTGGCTGATGCATGAAGTTGGTGAGAATTTGTCACACGTGGCACCTTTTTGTGATCTCGATGTAGTCAAGGATCATAGAGGGCCAAAAGTACCCCATCCACTGGATCTAATGAAATATTTTTGGCCCCATTTGATGAGTCCCATAAGAACCAGCATGAACCTACTATATGACTTGGGAAATCTATAATCCTTGAATGAAATGAAGGAGAACCCCAACAAACCCATGCTTGTAGAATATCTTCTCATGATTATGACCATCCTAGAGGGTAAACTATAGTGCGCGGTGTCGGATTCACTCGCACTCTGCCTTATATGCCGATATATTACCATTCAGGAGATACTCAACATAGGGGGCTCTCCAGTTAGGAATCACATAAATCCCTACATCCATGGGACCCGGGGGTCCTAACATGGAGGCACCGGTGGTAAGGTGGCTTACCCACATGCTTTTATCGTCACCTGGAGTGACAATAACAATGAATCTTCAATGTGCCACATGGATAATCTGGTCATCCTGCTCGGGCTTCATAAGTGATGCAGCTAGGATAGCCAGGGTGTCAAATTGACCATTCTGAGATCGAGAAGCCTGAGTAACTTCTGGATGAGATGGGAACTGGGCCATTAGATGAAGAGTGCACTCCAAAAATGGTATGACCTCTGGAAATCTAATGACATTGTTACATTGATATAATTGATGACTTGTTTGGAATCCCCTTTCACATGAAAATGGAGTACGTCAATCTCGAGGGCCAGCTTGAGGCCAGTGATGAGAGCCTGATACTCTGCCTCATTATTGGTGCATCCTTATGACAATAGGAATGAGTATGGAAGAAAGTCTCATGCCGATGTAATGAAGATGACTCCTAGGCATGCTCTGTTGACTCTGGGGTCATTGAGCCTCCTTCTGATGAGGCTCTAGGAAGTTCCATTGATGTGAATTTTCCAGCTTGACATGGCTTAGTCTATCGAGAGAATATATTCATTGGGAAATCGAGATCTAGGGACTGGTCCTTAGGAGTTGGATGGGTGGTAAGGAATTCTTCCAACACTTTCCCTCTGATATCCTTCTGAGGGAAGAACCTGATATCGAACTATTGGAGGATTACCATCCACAGATCTAGTCAGACTATCAACATGGGGCAGTTCAGGATGTACTTCAGGGGATCTACCCGAGACACTAGCTGTACCTCATGATTCTTCAAGTAAATATGCTACTTTTGTACTTCGAATATGAGAGCAAGGAAGCTCATCTTGAAAGAGGAGTATCTGATCTCCGTATCGAGGAGCAGGCGAATGAGGCAGCAGAGGCTATTTTATTTTCCCTCGTTGTTCTTTTGGGCATGAAGGGTGCTGAGAGATCATTCCACGGTGGTCATATAATGGACTAGTGGATTTATAGGGATGGGTGGAATTAACACTAGAGACTAGAGAAGATACTTATTGATCTCCTTGGAAGTAGTTTGACACTCTTCGTCCCACTCATAGACAGTGTTTTTCTTCATCTGCTGAGAAAAGAGCTAACACTGGCTGGCCAAATTCACAATAAATCGGCGTTTGTAGGATAAATGGCCTTGAAATCTTTGAAGTTCTCATATATTTCATAGTGGATACATCGGGATAATGGCTTTGATCTTCTCTAGATCAATCTTAATGCCTCTATATCTGACAACAAAGCCGAGAAACATTCTAGAGGTAACCCTAAAGGTACACTTTCATTGGTTCATCTTCAGGTGACAGTAACAGAGGAAGCCAAACAATTTCTCAAGGTATCTAAGATTTTCTTGATGCTGGAAATATTTGGACACTAGGTTATCCATGTAACATTCCACCAATGTTCTGAGGATTGGCATAAATATGTGGTGTATAGCCCGCTAATAGGTGGCACCTGCATTATTTAAATATATAGACATGACTCAGTAAAAAAAGTAACGTGTGGTGCCCTGAAAGCTGTAGACACCTCATCCTCGGGGTCCATTCAGATCGGGTTACACCCAGAGTACCCATCCATGACGGTGAGGTCTCAGAACCCAGCTATAGAGTCGATCAATAATTTTGTCATAGGAAAGGGAAATCATCTTTCAGACAGTGATGGTTGAGATCTTGGAAGTCGATGCAAACTCTGATCTGTCTGTTATTCATTCTTACTAGAACAATTTTGGCCAATCACTTGGGGTTCTGGACATCCATAACAAAATTGGATATGATGAGCTGATCAACTTTTACCACAACTATGGTACTATGAGAAGGTTGCATCTTCCTATGATGCTGCTCGAGCCCACGATGATTTGTCAGGATTCCAAGGATGTGGATGACTACCTAAGGGTCTAGTCCTGGAATCTCATCATAACTCCAGGCGAATACATCACAGTGTTGTTTCAGGAAGTCTATGCACTGCTATTGCTCCTCAAGGGACATGGCGACACTAATCATTGTGGGTTTGGGTCTACCTCACTATCGAGGTTCACCTGTACCAACTCGTAAACCATGGAAGTGAATCCCTCTTCAAAGACAGGGAGAGAATCCTATAAATCATCTTCTTCACTTATGGATTTGAAATACTCGATGAGAGGAGAATCTTCTGAGTTGGCAGATCCCAATTGGAGGCTGGTACCGGCCTGGGCGGCGGAGGATACTACTTTAAGGAACCCATGTGCTACCGTAACCATAGCGATGAAGGTTGTTGATCTAATACCATTTGGCCTTCGGCCCAAGGGGCTATGATTGATGATAACGAAGTAAGAGTGGAGTGTCGACATGAGCCTGATAATTCTGGCCTGGTGAAACAAGAAAGTATGATGTATTGTTGTTGCCATGGGGCAGACATCCTAATATCTTATGGGAGTAGGAGGCTCTAGAATCACATGAGACTGATTTGTGTAAGAGTATGAAGTGATATTCTAGAATCTCATAAATCTAGGAATGTCATCCCCCTTCATTCTAGAAACTGTGAATCACTGCCCCGTGTCCGAGGTTGTAGCCTCCAATCGGTGGATTGGAAAGATGTAGGCATCATCGAGATCTGTCCACGTGTCAGTTGCAGTCATGGTATTCTCAACCCTATTATCCCGAATCTTCTTGTCCTTGATCTTGTAGTTGTTGGCATCCAGATAGTAGGATTCACAAGAGGAAAAGGGATATGGTTCACCTTGATGCTTTCCCACTCGACCATTAAGTGAGTACTTGAGGATTTAGTGATATGATGGTGGAACTACGGCATGCAGGTGGAGCCACGAACTTCCCATAAATGCATTATAGGTGGTGTCCTGGAAGAAAATCATGAACTCAGTGCTGGTATGTCAGATACCAAACCGGGGCTTCAAATAGATATTGCCGACTGGTGTCTGCTCTATCTTTCCATAGCCTTGGATTCTCAGGTTAGAGGGATACAGATCATCCTCGGACAACCTCAGTTTTTGTAGTGTCTAGGTCAGGATTATAATGATTCCATAGCCCATGTTGAAAAGAAAGCGATGAACCTCCACGCCATTGAAATGGATGGTGATGTAAAATGGGTGATTGTTCCCCTGTATGGGAGATCCTTCATCTTCTCCATATAATGAGATGATGTCCTGACATTCATCACTCTTGACCACCTCATCATGAAAGGATTTTGTGGCTGCTACCTCCATCTAAGACCGGAGGGGGCTTCTTAAATCCTCATCGAGGGCTTCAAGCATATATGATGACTGGAGAATGGTATCCATGATGGAGATATTTTCTGGAATTATGACAAGATGTTTGAGAACATCATACATCTGTGTTAGGTGCAAACATATTCTTATAGGATGTCACTCAATGACAAGAGGTATGGTGGGCCCTGCTGACTCGACCGACTGCTGACTGGTGATGTGAATATATTAGAGCTCACTAGATGAATCCTATGGAGTGACTACCTGATGAGGGATAAATGACTGAGACTGGCCTGTGGAAGAGTGTGGCTGGTCACGACGCAGTCGAGGTGGCTCCGCCTAATCCAATAGCATGAAAGGAATCAAAGCTAGGCATGATGTCACCAGATGAGAAGGTTGTGTACGCTGAGCTCTACACTGGTCCTACTATCTGGTTTCGGTCGCATGCAAAACCTGACTAGAATTACTAAATAAAGAACTTAAATGGACCTTATTGTTGCGGCTCTGTCAAAGCTAACAATAACTAGGGACATTGGTAGGGTCTACTTAGCGCTCCTTATCATTAGGAATCATTTAGGGGTTTACCAACTCAACAGTGATAGCCGAGGCATATATTTGAATATCACTTGAAGAGTCATCCACTACTAGATGGATTATGGGAGGAATCTCTATCTCTAGGGGCATGAAGTCCCTGAGAGTATGGGATAACGATGGCATTGGTGGGGGACTTTGGTTTCCTTTATGTCACCGGTGTTTTCTCATTTGGGAGGAGAATGACGGAGATGAAAATGTAGAATTAGTTGTTGCGAATTCTAAAGGCTCTGGACGATTTAGGAATGCACGGATACTACCATGGCCTAGGACCACTATAGTCTAGCCATCGCTCTGTAGTGTGTTCATCAAGGAGTTCATCGACTATCTTCTTCTGTTGGGTGGGTTGCTGATGCAATGTGGCATTTTCAGGGTCTTCGTCCGTCTTCTGCACTAAGCTAGATGGGATGGAGGGTTTGGAAGCTCTGAGGTGTTCCTTTCCCTTGTTGGGATTCTGACTAAGGACTAGTGCTTCAGTGGGCATGGGAAGACCCAATAGATTCCTTTATTGACGTGTAATCTTTCCAAATGGATCCATGAAGTGTACAAATCCCTCGAGGGGTAGGTCCCCTCCCAGAAGCTCTACCTTGGTCTCGCCCTTCAGTAGGTCATCCATGTTATTGGAAACCCTACCTGGAGGCATATCCTTTATGCTGCCTTTAAAATTAGGTTGTTGCAGGATAGGACTGAAAAGGAGGGTAGATACTACCCCCAACCACAGATTTTTACGTGGGGAGAAGACTCTTTGATAATCTCGTGGAGTACCTTGATGCTCTTAACACACCATTGCTGGAGGGCCCTACGACAACCTGATGACTTAGGGCATCGGGCCACAGGGAGTGTGGACAAATCAACCAGATGAAATTGTTCACCAAGGACCCCAAAATGTGCTTGGATCTTAGGGTAATCCATTCATTGATGAAGAAGATTGAAATGAGTCGCCTAGAGGGTTTGACAGAAACATTTGACTTATTCTTGGGTGAGGGATTCTGGTGCACCAAAATCCGCCACTACAACTGGCAAAAACATCTTAGGGAAGTGGTTTGCTGAGAGGTTATCCCATAAGATTCTAGGCTTGGATTCAGGGTCTTATTAACATATTACCCCTAAAACAGTCAACATAACAATATTAATTTGAACATAAAAACTAATTTAGTTAATTATTAATTCTGTAACATGAAGATATCTTATCCATATATGAAAATATCATATTTTAATTTCCTCCAAATGTTATCCTCTGTATAATTCAACACACACAATGCTCATTTCATCTTTATGTGACAAAACATATTACTCGTGTACTTTAATTGAAAAAATGGTTCCAATATAATCATAAATTATCCATAAACCACAGAGATTATGGGCTATAGAGGATGTGTTATATGTATTATAAAACTACATATGGGAGTGTTGGGTGTTGTATAATTTATCAAAACTATGTGATCTTGACTTTAAAATAATGATTTCAATAAGTTCAACTAGATGTGAAAAAAATTATTTTTAGGATATTCCTCCTCCATATATAAACTAGTCCTTAATATATCCTTGTCCTATAATAAAATGAAAAAATTCAGGTTCCTATTGAATCATAGAATAAATAACAATTTCCTTAATTATGATAACATAATGTTAAGTATAAGAAAGTATGTGATGAAAAAATGTAATGACATGAGCTTTTTAATAATTTTTATATCCCAACATTTTATTTTATTCTATAGTAAACATACCTATAACCTTTAATTAAATATGTGATACTATTGGGTTTTGAATGTTATATGATTGTTGGTCAATATGACCATTGAAACTAAACACTTAATGTTAAAATTATTTTTTCTAAATGCAAGTGATCTTGGTTAATTAATACATAAAGAAGATTCGATAGTGCCATCCAGTAGACTCAGGTCATATGAATCCTATCTGTAAAAGCTTGAGAAGGAGGTAACATCTATGGGCTTTGCTTTAGACCGAACCCAAGTTGAGCTATAACATGTGAATCTTGAACGAAATCACCTAAGGGAGAAGTTAAAGATGATATAAATCACCACTCGAGCAATATTTTATGAGCCACCCCATTATTTTATCACCATGGCACACCTTACACTTAGGTCCTATGCAGGTGTTGTTATAAGGGGCTATCTAACGAGGCCTTAGATACTTTTCATAATCCCATGGTATAAATAAAATTTTTATTTCTTATTATGGTAAAATTTTCGGTTTTCAAATTTTTGGATAAATATATGATGAATATTATTGTTTAATTTTTGATAAAGGTTAATATAAAATATTCATGTAAACATTTAATAATTAATAATGTTAAATGATTTTCCAAAAACGGTCTTCTAAAGTTGTGATCTGTAATAAATTTAGATCCTAATATGATCAACATGATTTTTAGTTAATAGTAAACTATAAATAGTAACATACCCTTATGAATAGTAATGACTAGTAAATTGAACAAAAAAATAGAAACATTACCCAGGAATGATAAATACAATTTAGACAATATAAAAGTGAAAAAATGATCATAGTATAAGTTTTGGAATTTTTGTATATTAGAAATACATTATTTATAAGTTAATATTTAATTTAATAATTTAAAATGCAAATAAATTTTCCTAAAATGTAATTATAAATTGTTACTTTGTTTTCATATGGTTATACGATAATTTTATGGGACCTTTATTACTTTTTCCAAGTGTTACAAAACATGTTATAGTTTTAGAGTTGTTTTTTTGAATAAATAATGATTTTATATAAAAATTAAATTAAAAATAATTAGAAAATTATTTTTATAAAATGGAGTTCATTTTTTAATTTAGAACATCGATATTAGTTTAGGATAATTTTTTGGGATTTTTCTGAAACAATTGAATTTTCACTGAATAGTAAAAATACTGTTTAGAGTTTCAGGTGTTTAAGGACATCATTGATGATGTAATAATGATGTTATAAATCTGGTCATCTTTTGAATAGTAATATATTTTATGATGTGTCCCATGTGGCCAATACCATTGGAAAATACCATGGGAAAGCCCATGGTTTTTCAAATACCACCGATGAGGTGTCCCTTGGAAATTAATTAAATATTTTTTTACTTTTCCTATAAATACCAAGACATTCTAGAATTCATTTCATTCCAAAATCCTTCTCAAAGAATTTATATTCTATTTACATCCCATAGTGTCCCCACACAGTTCCCTCAAGCCCCCCAGGGTCCCAACATTCAAGATTTTGAAGATACTCTTCAAGGTAAGGGAACCTTTCACCCTCATCTTTTAAGTCATGATTTCCTTAATGTTATGTCTTATAGTTTCCATTTTTTATGTGGGGTTATATTCTTCTATATCATTATTACAGTCCATTTCATTTTCAATTGATTACATACCATTTCTGATCTCATCAACTATTTTTTTGAATTTTTATGTGACGCCGTTTGGCTGCCATTTTTTTTGTAAAAGAAATCACATATTCTCTTTTCCTTCGAGTTTTGTTTTCATATGGTACTTCTGTCAAATATCCATACCATGATCATATTTATTTTTATTCTATACCTATACTATTTTATTATTTATTTATGAGTGGGTGAGTCTTGTCCTCCTTTTTTTAATGTTTTCTAAGACCAGGTTATATAGTCATTATGCTGCATAATTTTGGTCTCAAAATATATCTCTTTTCCTCATTAAATTATCTTGTATTATTTTTTTGAATACCAAAATTTATTTTCATTTCTAGAGGTATTCCTAAATACATGAAATTGATCTTTTTTATTCGGGAATCGACTTTCAAGAAACCGTCTTTCCTTTTCCGAGGGTTATAAAAGACACAACGATCATGTTTCTAAGAACTTTTAAAACATCACGATTTTGATGTTAACCCCATTAATTTTTCTATCTATGGGATATTTATGAAATGTTTGATTATTTTTTCCAATGCTTTCACCAGGACGCACACTTTCGTCTGTTCGAGGATGGTGACACTATTTGTTGCCCCACATTCCTTCTTTCCAAAGGAGGGCATCATCTGTCACTTATTCAGGGGAATTTACTCCTTGATCAAAATGGGATGATGAGATGTCGGTTATTCCTTCCATGGATTACTTCTTGGAACTAATCACCTGGTCCGTGTCTCCCTTATAGACTGACGACATTGTTCATGAAACTCTTCCTAGTTCCATATCTTCATGGAAACCAGTTATTTACACTACTTATGTAGAGTCATTACAAGGGGTCATGTCAGGGTTGTAACCTTTGGTCAGGGGAGTAGTCACATTGGACATCACTGGCATGTCTGGACTCTAGAAAACTATAGTATCTAGGTTTCGTCCCCTAATTATAGGGCTTATTGAGGGCGCAGAATCTTGAGGAATCCCGCATCGTATGTGGAGAATTATATGCCATAGGAATGTATATGAGGTTTTCCTCAGCTTCCCATGTTTAACAGAGGGTATGCCGTGAGTTTAACGTCTAGCGGAGATGAACCAGACTGATCGGAACACTGATTTGAGTGTATCTGATGGTTGTAACCCTTGGAGGAATCACTAATGCAAGGAGAACAATTGACAGGATATCACTAGGATGTGGATGCCCTGGTAAGTATCAGGATGGATGAAGGATGGTTAAATGAAATGGATGAAGAATGAGATGGATTCAACTTGAGGGTGATGGTGATGTTGGGATTGAGTTCGAAGAGACTTACTATTTATCCCCATGGGGGGAATCAATGTCTGTGTAGTTCGATGGGGCGATGGGATACCTAAAGAGGCGGCTGTTGAGAATGGACGCACAGATGGGACCTAGAGGAAATTGAACCTCCGAGTCGGGGCATGACCTTCCCAAAACACATAAGCTCGAGGGATAGATCAGGATGACTCATATGTGAGGGGCTTGAACCTTAGGAAGGCTTCTTACGTATCCCTGTGGCCGGGAATCTAAGTTCACGTAGTTCATCTGATGACGACATAACATTTATTGGGGACTTCAACGACTTACCATTGATTGAGAGATTTCAACGGCCTACCATGGATTAGTGGATTTCAATGGCTTACCATCGATTGTGGTTAATAATGGATTACCACTAACTGAGTGTGACAATGGCTTACCACTGACTGAGGTTGATAATAGCTAACTGCTGATTGGGGTTAAAACAACTTACTGCTGATTAGGGGGACAATGGATTACCACTAATTAGGGGGGACAATGGATTACCACATATTGGGATGATAATATCTTACCACTAATTGGGTTGACAACAAATTACAACTTATTGGGGGGACAACAACTTACCAAAGATTTTTGGGACAATAGATTACCACTGATTGGTGAGGAAAATGGCTTACCGCTAATTGGGGGGACTATGGATTACTTTTAATTGGGGTGAGAATGTCTTAATGCTGATTGGGGGGGACAATGGATTACCACTGATTGGGGGTTTAACCTCATAGAGGATTCCTATGTGCCCTATCTAGGAGACAAGGATCAAAGCCCACGTAGTTCAATGGGAGTTTTGCGAACCACCATGAAGGGGGGTCGAAAAAATGTTTGTTGGGATTGAACCTCAGGGATGCATCCTACGTCCCTTACCTTGGAAAGGATCAAAGTCAACATAGTTCAGGTAGTGTGGGAACCGACGTGAAGGGGAGTCGGAACCAATGGTTTTTGGGATTGAACCTTAGGGTGGGTTCTTACGTACCTTGCCTTGGCAAGGATCAAAGTCCACATAGATCAAGTGGTGTGGGAACTAACATGAAGATGAGTTGGAACCAATGGTTTTTGGTCATGAACCACAAGGAGGATTCCTATGTACCTTTTCTTGGAAAGGATCCAAGTCCATGTTGTTCAGGTGGTATTTATGGGGCTTACAATATTGGATTCCTAGTTGGGATGTCATGTTCTAGGCTTACTCTACTCCCACATGAGTCATGCTCATTGTGGGAAACAAGGGGGAGCAAGGTCTTGATGACTATGTCGTTAATGGTGAATCCGTGGGATATGGAGTGGGTCTTACTTGTAGTTAGTGGCCCAATCAGGAAACATGGTCTTATGCATCATCTGCAGCCCGAAGTGATGAAGATTGGGGCTTACATCAGGGTGGAGCCCTGGGTAGTGAAAAAGCCCAAAGTGAGTGGGATTTGGAACTGAGGAAGAGAGGAGGAGTAGGGGTGATACCTCCTACAAGAAAAGCATATTGCTTACACCAAGGTGGTTTCCCTTTCCCTGCGGACAGCCGCCGCTCTAGTAAGGGGGATCTCATTCCATGAGAGGAATGATTTCACTCCCGTAGAGACCAGTGGGCATGCAGAATATCCATGGTGGGGGAACCCTGCATATGGCGCACGGGGTGTGGTCACAGTTTAATGTTATGTGCTGAGGACGATGGCACTTGGCAGTTTAACATCCTCTAGCTTAGACGAGAGGGATGCACTCCACACCCCTAGGACATACATAACTGATACCTCCTTCCCCTTGGGGACGGGAAGACATCAGCAATTCCATGGTGAGGTGGTTCTATGGAGTGATCCATTGGGGGGTCTAAATTAGCACGACTATGCAAAGAAGCAATAGCTGTTAGCATGTCTATGCGAAGAAGCATGAGGCGAAGCAATGCAATGGAAAGCACAACCCAAGGGACTCTGAAATTTCTCCCTGCAAACCTGAAGTGTCGCATTGTAAGAGAGTGTGTGATGCAGGTATGTTGCGCATAAGAGGGGATTAGATAGGAAGCCTTAATGTGAGGTCTACACATGGAACACACGTAAGAGACTGGGCTAGGGGCAAGATATAAGGTATGCGTGCAAGAGGCAAGTGTTGAGCCCTAGACGAAGGGGTTATGCACAAGATGAAAATGTTGCATGCAAGATGGACTGGTTTTGTGCAAGATGAAGGGTTGTCACACAAGAGGGAATGTTTGCATGCAAGATGGACAGGTTGCATGCAAGAGTGGTCTGATGCAGAGGAAAGTTGCACGCAAAAGAAGATCGCTTTTGCGCAAATGACTTTGGAAGAAAATAAATTCACGAGGATTTGGCCCCAGGGGGCCCACCTGAAGGAACCCCCTCGGGGAATCTGCCGCAAAAAATCCCATACCTAAAGGCCAATGTGTTTTTCATGTGGTCACGGAAGATGTGGCTTTTGCGCAGCACAGCGGTGCTTCGTCTTCTTTTCTCATGCCAAAATGGTGGGGATACGTTTCATTTTATATGAAAAGTCCTTGTGGAGGTGCGTGAAGCATCATGGGAAGCAAGCCTATGGTTGACGTTGCCTTGGGCAAATAAAGGGGGTCGGCCGCACAAATGCCAGTTTTACATTGCATTCAACAGAGAAAGGTGGTCGGGCATGTAAATTCTTGTTTGACGTCACCTTTGACGTGGAAAGGGGCACGAACACGCAAACAACCATTTTGCATCGCCTTTAGTGTGAAAAGGGAGTTGGGCACAAAAATGACAGTTTGACGCCGCCTTGGGCGCAGAAAGGGGGGGCTGGGTGCAAAAGATTTTGCACGCCAGAAATTCACTTGTATGCATCCACTGAATCTTGAAAACATCTAACTCCCAAGCCCCAAAATCATCTATTGCCATCCCAGATTCATTCGTTTCTCTTTTATCCACTAGATGCGGACCTTCTCTAAATTTCATCATCAACAATTTCCCCCACCCCTCAGAATCAGAGCTGAAAGAGACCCCGAAGGATGGATTCTAAGTGTACGATGAGAAATAGGGAAACCTCTTCGAGGGATTTCAAAAACGCATTTTGCCGGTGCAAGCTTGTTGTGCAAGCGTGGAAGGCACATCAGCGCCTTATAAATAGGCCACCCCCACCCTAGGTCCCAATATAACTTTTTCTTCATGACATGAGTTTTTCTCTCATGCACAAATACAGTCTCGATCCTCGTGCAAGATTTCGTGACCGACATCAGGTTTTTTTGTTCCATCTCAATTTTTTCATGAAATCTGATGTTATTTCATGCCTCCATAGATTTTTTGCACCTAAAATCATTCTTTCATGACAATTTCTTTGGATTTCAAAAATGGAAACTCAATAGACCGATGCCGAGAGGGAGGCTGCCGCTGCTACAAGTAGAACCCAAATGATCACGAACCCTTAGATTCTTCATGCGAGGAGGGTTGTGTCTAATAAAAAAATTCTTTTAGTCATGCTTATACAGGCTCAAAATTATTATGTCCAGAGTGGCAGCCTACTACTTTGGAACATCAGTCTTCTAGAGTAGGTGATGATGCCCGGTTTCGAGATAGACACACTACAGTCGTGGGTGACGCACAAGGATACTCTTCCTCAATTCTACATTATGAACAATAGCCATCCTACTAAGGAAATGCAGAACCCACCCATCTATTTCCTAAATACAAATACTAGGATGGTTGTGGGAAGAAATCTAGCCCCTGAGAAATCTTCTGCTATTTATGCATGTACATTCAGAAGTAGCATTACTGCCGAGACAAAGGCCTGGTAGGAATGGGATTTTAGATCTAGGGTAAACTTTACCTATGAGTGGGATGGGCATACTGGGTATGTTAGACATGCAAGGAATTCAGGCTAGAGCTGCAGTCCTTTCATCTTTTTGAGGCTGTTTGGATGTCCCAATCCCACTTCTACTGACAACAGGACTTGGTAGCATAGCTGTTCAGTCGTTGGTCTCCTGATACCAACACTCTTCACCTCCACCATGGGGAGGTGGGTATCATCCTGTGGGATGTCCATTGTATTGGGATAATTCCCTTGGAGGGGTATCAGTATGACGAGTTCATCCTGACGGAGAATGTCCGGGTGGATAGGAAACACTTTCCAATCCTTTCATGGCACCTACTGGAGCTGGCTAAAGAGGAAATCAAAATAAAATATATCCTAAAGGACATATCCAATTCAGGGTTGTTTAGTCTTTTCCTTCCCCGAGACATGGCTGTGAACATTCCTGGCTGAGGGAAGTAGTGCTCGAACACATCTCATAGGGGAAAACCCGGATCATATAGGAAGGTTTTGGGGACAGGAGAGTACTGACCATGGGGCTTTGGCATTAATGAATGTCGAGACACGAATGTTTGATATGTCGGGTTTCTTATCGCATTCTTGGGCGGATGGTTGTTTCATGTGGCGTACCTGAGGATGGGAGTCCTCCTAGGGATGTTAGTGATGGGTGGGATTATGGCAACAATGAATATGGTTAACCTAGGGGTGTTAGTGTTGGCTTGGATGTATAGTATTATAGGGTGCATCTCGAGGGGAAGATTTACTAGGAGGATATGAGGGCCATTCCAGATTCTCCACGGCTAGCTCACAACCCACTATGGTGGGTATGACTTCCCAGATTCCATTCGCCCCTGGTAACGGTATGTGGTCATCCCTCTTGAACATCGCTGGAATCTTCCCATTGACGCTCAGGGATGAGGGAATCGAGCTCTTGCTCGGTAGCCACACCCACTTCGACTTCCCCCATTCCAAACCCCAGTCATCCAAATGGTAGATGATTGGAGGGTTCCACTAGAGAAGAGGGAGTACCTGAAAAGCATCCGAGGTGGTGTGGAGGTGGCCTGGATTGAAGGAAAAATCCCTTACGAGTGGTATTTGTAGACCAGGTTGGCCAGGATGTTTGGCTGCATGAAGTGGATGCCCAAGAAATTATACATAGAGGTCAAGGAAGAGTGGTATCCCTACATTCTCCACCGGTTTTGGATTCACTACTGTAAATGTGACCTTTCCAAACACTTTTATACCCCCTTTCCCAACGGTTTGGCCAAACCGTTGGGAAATCCTACTTTGTGGCCACTTTTCCCAACAGTTTGGCCAAACCATTGGGAAAGGTCCAATTTGTGGCCACTTTTCCCAACAGTTTTCCAAAACCATTGGGAAAGGGTAGGCTTTCCCTACGGTTTGGCCAAACCTTTGGGAAAGGTCCAATTTGTGGCCACTTTTCCCAACGGTTTGGCCAAACCATTGGGGAAGGGTAGGCTTTCCCAACGGTTCGGCAAAACCGTTCAGAAAAGTCCCCAATATATCAATATCACCTCCCAGATTCTAGGGACTTATAGCAACAGTTGTCAAAACTGTTGGTATAGGTCTATACCAACGGTTTTGACAACAGTTGGTATAGGTCATTTGATTTTTTATTGGATCCTCTTAACCAGAACATTCTATAAATCAAAATTTAAAATAATTATGATAAGACATATATATATTTATGAAATTATGTTCAAAAAAGTAACGTTAGGTTAGTGGTTAGGTCATTCAATGATAAACTAGAGGTCCTGGGATCATATCCCAGCGAATGTTTTTTTAGGAAATACATATACCAACAGTTTTAGGGAACCGTTGGTATAGATTTTCATATTACATATACCAACGGTAACCATTGGTAAATTTCTATACCAATGGTTTTCCAAAAACCATTGGTATAGACCTATCCCAACGACTTACTTGCCTACGGTTCTCCAAACCATTGGTATAGGCTATACCAACAGTTTAGAGGCATATACCAACGGTTCCAAACCGTCGGTATAGGTTAGTTTTCCAGTAGTTCTTATGTTCACGAAGGAATGCTTGGTTGAAATCATTACACTTCCCCCCAATGATGTTAGTGCGGGACTATCAAAAAGTATGTCAAACACTAGATGAGAACGTATCCTGAGGAGATTCTTTAGGAATGCATCCAGTGGATCAAGGCGGCTTGTGCAGAGCCCGAAGAGAAGGAATGTAGATGAGGTGTCGTGGGGGAAGCGAGGAAAAGAACGGGACAATAATATAGCATTTCCCATATAGGTACATCATCGGTAGGGGTAGCGCAATCCAAGAATGTACCTCCACCCTCTAGGGAAGGGTGGTCTTGTATACGGCCTCGTGGTCCTACTTTGAACTCTGAGGAAAGAAACTCGGGTACCTTACGATGTCGTATTCCGATGCTATCTTCACTTCTCTATGGTCTAATTAGAGAATTCTGCAACAATCCATGTCCACCGAAGAGTTGTGGCCAAGGATGGTACTCGTCGGGATCGATCTTCTAGACATAGGGTGTATCCATATATCAGATAGGGTAAAATTTCTTTGTCGGCATGCATACCTGACATCCATGGATATGTACGCATTCCAACGGGAGCAGTATGAAGAACCACATCTCCTTGTGTAAGTAATTCTCATCCAGGAGTATGACCCAGAGAAGCTTCCATCCTAGGATAAAAGTGTAGAGGAAAGAGAATAAGAAGGAGAAGAAGAAGAAGAATAAGGTGAAGAAGATTGGATTGAAGAAGATGAGGATGAAAAAGTTGAAGGTCTTGCGGGAAATGGGCCTTTAGAAGCTCCTGCTAAACAGTGAATCTCCATGGAGTGCGGCAAAATTGTTGGCTCCGATGCAAAACTAGAAGAGTAGTTTGAGGTATCGTTTAAACCTTATCTCCACATGACTTTATCTTTTCATAATTGTGATCCTTCAACCAAACCCTATCTTCTTTAGGAACACATGGGTGATGGTCCCCAATAATCCTTCCCCATAGGGGGCACAGGTTTGCCTATGGAGAATAGGAAGCAACCTCAGAAGCCAGTCCTCAAGACCGATCAAAGTGGGGTGCCGATTTCAGATGGAGTAGGTGAAAATGAGCACAAATGAGAGTCCCCTGCCATCCACATTGTTCAAGAGGATCTGATTCCAGTGATTGAGTTGAATTTTGTTGAAGGCTCTCCTGTGGCAGTATCCCCCGGCATGACATGAGTATTGGATTATGCTACATTTTGTTCCCGTAAGTCATTTCTCATTATTTATCCTCTTTGATGGAGAATTTATAAAACCGAGAAAATAATTCATCATGCAGTGATCACAAGGTTGAAAGCATGAAAATATATCAAGTCTAGCATATCTGCAAGAGCTGGATGGTAGCAGCTGTATCGACCTTTAGAGAAGCAACCATTCTAGGTGGCCCTACCCTGTTACTCCACAAGACATAGATTTTAATGAAAGATGGTAATGCTGCTAGCGTGGATCTCCATCCCAATGATAGTGAAGTGATCTATGAAGAGGAGGTTCCCTTATAAGACCCTGCTGGTGATCCCCTTGTTACTTTCCCCAAATACAGGCCCACAGACCCCAATGAAATTGACAATTCTTGCTCAGATGTTGCGGAGGAGAGCCATATGACATGGTAAAAGGAATGGAAGTTCATCAGATGCATTCTCAGCCAACCACATGCCGAATGGATAATACGGATGGGGTCACTCCACACTTGGCTATTCTTTCTCTACACAGGAGTGGTAAATTCTCACCTTTATCAGGTAATGATCCGTGATTACATTGTGGAGAAGACACGGGAGGGAAACCAATGTTCAGACGTTGCCCGGTTCTAGGAGGCTTTAGAGAATACTCAGTCCTTCCTAGAGGAAAAGTAGGAGGTCCAATGCCTTGAAAAATAAGTGATGGAAATGGAGGAGTTCATTGTAAACCAATCTAATCTCATCATGTGATTGAAGGCCCAGCTCGTGGATTTTTAGAAAAAGATAGCGTAGGAAAATCTCCAGATGATTGAGCTCCATACTGAACAATCATAGGCACAAGATAGGGCTAATGAGTTACGCCCTACCGCTGCAATCGAAGAGAAAGATCTCAGGTGCCAGGAAGCGATGCTGGAGGTTACAATTCAGAAGGTGGAATCTTTGGAAATTTCAATCCAAAATTTCGAAACTTAAGGGCCTTTTTTTGGCCGATGCGCCTAAACCTATCATTCTTTATTACTTCCAGCTCTAAATTGTATGTATGGATGGACTATTTTCTTGTTCATTTTAATGCACTTCGACCATACTCCTTGAATAAAATGTAACCCATTCCTAAACTCATGTGGGTCATTCCTGATGTGAGAAACAAGGGATCATCACACTATTACTTCATGTGAATGTAGGTGTTCCAACCATGTTTTGGGAATCTGAGGATCTAATAAAAAATCGGGATTTATGAGAAGAAAACGGGGGTGGCCTGATTGGAGGATGAGGACCACAGAACAATCGATGTGTTGTCATCCCAGTGTTCTCTAGTGAACAAGAAAGATAATTCCAGAGGCGTTTGAAATTAATCCGATCATAGGGGAGTGGGAGGTGTGAATCACAATACCCAAAATTTGAAACACTGTAGGGATGGAATGACAATGAAGGATAACTGTTGGACGTTTTTGAAACACAGTATCCTAATTGTGTTAGCCTGATATGGGAATAAGAAATGATGACCGACCACTGACCATGTTCAAAACATGGGGCTTGACTCAAAATGTCATCCATTATCCTTCCAGAACGTTGGCCCATGATAGTAGGCAATCCATAGGCCAAGCATCCATACTATTAGGGGGTTTTTTAGGTGTGAAAGAGGACGAGGGTTTCAATAATGGGCACGCAAAGCATGGAGTGTGGCATGATGGGTTGTTCTAATAGAGTCCAACACTCTTGAAATTATGCAACTATGGTGAGTGCACATTAGGTGGGCGCATTAGTATGACCAGGGATCATACCTATGTCCGAATAGGACCTCCCTTGTCGGGACCTAGAATGTCATGTAGTTTTATATCATAGAGTAAGGACGATGCACATGGTTTAGAGGTCATACTTCCTAGAACAAGGTTAATTTTTTAAAGTCATGGTACATGGAATGTAGGCCCTTAGTTAAAGGTTATAGAGACTTGACAATGATTGAGTATAAGGGGAAAAGAGTGTTAATGACCCTGGGGATGGGACCGAGGCAAAATGAATTGACATCGCTATGTATACCATAAGGATGAGAATCAAGCCAAACATAGTTCTTAACGCATGGTGTGCTCAGATACCGACACTTGTTGGGGGAATCATCTTTCAAGAGGGAGAAAGGGCCTGATGATTACGTCATGAAAGGTGCGTCCATGGGAAGTGGAGTGGGGCTTAAATGTATTTAGCAGCCCATAGAGGAAACAAGGGCTTACGTGTGGTTTGAAGCCCGAATTGAAGGATATTGTGACTTACATCAGGGTGAAGGCCTGGGTAGTGACAAATCCCGAAGAGAGAGGGATTTGGTACCGAGGAAGTGAGGTGGAGCAGGGGTGCTACCTCTTGCAAGAAAAGCTGGGGGCTTACACCATGGTGGTTTCCCTTTCCCTACGGATAGACTCCACTATAGTAAGGGTGATCTCATTCCATGTGAGGAATGATTTCACTCCCATAGAGACAAGTGGGCATGCAGAATGTCCAAGGTGGGGGAACCCTACGTATGGTGCATGAGGTGAGGTCACAATTTAAAGTTATGTGCTAAGGACGACAATGCTTTGTAGTTTAACATCATGTAGCTCGGATTAGAGGGATTCACTCCGCACCCCTAGGACTTAAATAACTGGTACCTCTCACCCCTTAGGTAAGATAAGTCATCCGTAATTCCATGGTGAGAGGGTTCTATGGAGTGATCCATTGGGGGGGGGGTCAATTTTAGCATGGATATACGAAGAATAAATATCTGCTAGTGTGCCTATGTGAAGAAGCATGAGGTGAAGCAACACAATGGAAAGTTCCACCCAATGGACTTTGAAATTGCTTTGTGCAAACTTGAAGGGCCACATAGGATGAGAGTGCATTATTGAGGTGTGTTGCGCATAAGAGGGGTTCAGATAGGAATCTTCAAGGTGAGAGCAACACATGGGGCGAACGTAAGAGAATGGGTCAAGGGAAAGATAGAAGATATGCATGCAAGAGGAAATGGTTTTGGATAAGATGTCGTGGTTGAACGCAAGAGGGAAAGGTTGCGTGCAAGATGGACTGGTTGTGTGGAAGATGAAGGGGTTGCGCACAAGTGTGAAAGTATTCACACAAGATGGACGAGTTGCTTGCAAGAGAAATCTGATGTGGAGGAAACTTGCTTACAAAAGAGGATCCCTTGTGCACAAATGTCTTGGGAAGAAAATAAATTCATGATGTTTAGTCCCTAGAGGGCCCACCCCAAAGGATCTCACTCAGATAATCTGTCACACAAAATCCCATACCTGAAGGCCATTGATTTTTTCACGTGGTCACGGAAGATGTGGCCTTTTCATAGTAGAGCAATGCATTGGATTTTGTTACCATTCCCGAATGGTGGGGAAATGTTTTGTTTTATGGATGAAGTACTTAGGCGTAGCATGAAAAGGGTTGTGGTGCACAAGGATGCAGTTGATGTCTCCTTGGGTGCAGAAAGGGGGTCGGCCATGCAAACGACCATTTGATGTTGCCTTCGGCACGAAAAGGGGGTCTTGAGTGTAAACGCTCATTTGACATCACATTGGGCACAGGAAGGGGACCAGCCATAGAAACACCCATTTTACATATCCTTAGCATGGAAAGGGTGCCGGGAATGAATTATTTTTCATGTGTCCCCTGAATCTAGCATGTGTCTGCCTCTCGGGCCCTGAAATCTTCTCTTGTCGTCCCATATTCATTCGTCGCTCTTTTATCCACCTTATGCAGACCTTCTAGGAATTTTAGTATCAACAATTATGATCTATGTGTCTCACATGAAAATAAAGACATCGTAAGGGTGCTCTCTGATAGCGATTCAATGCATTGTTTAAAGAATTTAATCTCTAGAGATGACAAGTTTCCAGATACCTTGGTGAATATCTTGGGTAATTTTTATGACACCTTGTTCTTGAACCTTGATGATATGTTCAAGAATGTCTAAATTAAATTTTGTATCCACCTTTTCATGTTATGGTTCATGTTCTTTTAATTATGAAATTCCTCTACTTCTATTCCTCTATTCTTTATGGTTTTCATCAAGTTCTTATTGATATCACAAGTAAATTGATTCCCTTTATTTCTTTATAGGGATTTCTTCTCACCAATTCCTTTGATGTATGTATCTAGGTAATTTGATTTAGTAGTTGTACATAGGATTAAGTTTTCAATAGGATTTTAAATGGGATTTAAAAGACTGTTTTATGTTTTCATGTATTTTATTTTTTATTTTTAAGACACTAGAATTTAAAGGTCCTATATTGTAAAATGTAAAGAAAATTTATGTTAAAAAGGTGGGATTCTATAGTTGGTATTCGAGGAAAGATTAGATATTTATAGAAATAAGGCTATGAAAACTTTAGGAAGAACCCTATAGAAAATTTTAAATATTGGAATACATCCTGGTATTTTGGTTAGTATTGAGTAAGTAGTTTATCAAAAAAAAACATCCCTATCTTGATACAAGCAAGTAGAGGTGGCTCGGGAAGAGATGTACCTGGGGGTGAAAACTCTGACAAGGAGTTTCGGGATTGACTCGGGGTATCCTGGTACATGACAATGGTCCTTTCTACACTCTTGGTTATGATAGTCTTGGGGGATATGTTTGGTTAATCATAATCTTTTTATGAATCATTATGAAGGATTTATAGAGAAATGTAATTGTTTAAAGCATGAATTTTAAGACATTAAATACATTATAGTTAAAAGATTCAAAAATGAAATAATATTTTGACTAAGGTTTTATTATTTTAGAAAATTGTTGGCAATTGGAGAAACTGTACAAATGGTGACCCCAATAGACCATCCGATGACGACCCTCCGATGGAAGCCAGAATAGAAACATTCATGTGAATGATTAACCAACTGTCTTAAGTAATTGGAAGTAACTTGAATCAAGCTAAGAGACAGATCTCACCATGAAGGGTACAAATTTCTATTGAATCCTTTATGCATGAATGATCAGCAACCTTATATGGAACTACCAACCCATTTATTACTGAACATTGGATATGCTCAATTGGGAAGTTATTTTCTGCACTCTGTTGTTCTGAATAAGAAAAGGTTACCTTGGCTATGTATCTATTAGAGGGAGAAGACGATTAGGGGTGGGAACTGATTAGAAACACAAGGCCAAGAGTGTAAGTAAAAGCTATGGAGTGGGAAGAATTCATAGGGATATCATTCAAAAAGCATTTCCCTTGATCAACGAGAACAAGAATAGAGAAGGAGTTTCTGATGATGAAGTAGACGGATAATGAATCTATGGGATTAAATGAGATGAACTTTACAAGGCTTTCACATTAAACCTCTATCTTTGTCATGGATCCAAATGGTATAGTTGATAGATTCTTCGAGGGGCTGAGACCTCATCTGTGGAAGAATCTAGCAAACCAATATTTTGATAGCTATGAGGAGATCACGCGATGTGTGATGAAAGTCAAACTAGAGATTGGTGAGACAAAATGGTCTCATAAGTCCAATGATAAGAAAATATTGATGGATCCAAGCTTATGGAAGAGCTTTGAGCAGGGAAGAGGAGGCAAGAAAGTACAATGTCCCATGTATAATAAATGTATGAAGAAGCATTTGGGGAACTTCCTATATAGGTGCAGGAAGTTCTACAAGTGTGGTAGAGATGGTCACAATGCACGGAATTATTGTAGTGAGGTGAATCCATAACTTCCCAACACTAATGACAAGGGTAAGATGGGTAATGCCATACCTGCTATCCAATGCTATATGTGTGGACAACTTGGGAACCTTGCCAATCACTGTTCAAATCCAAGGGAAGTGGAGGGGAATCACCATCTACCTAAAAAATTGAAAAAGAAACAAGTTCGTACATTTTCAATCTCTAGGGCTGATGTTGAAGCACTATATGATGTGTTGGGAGGTACTCTTGTTGTTATCTCAAAGATAGAAAGTACTTTGTTTGATTTTGGTTCTACACATTCCTTTATTTCCTCCAAGTTTTCATAGAATTTAGAATCAACCCCCAATTTTCTAAAAGTAGAGTTATCTGTCAAGAAGCATGGTGGGATTATCTAAGCATCATTAGTGTTTTGAAACTCTTTTATTTAATTTAGTTAGCAAAATCTTATTAAAAATATATTAGACATTCCAATTCTACAATTCTACATTTTACTAGGGATGTACATGCTCTCAAAGTATAAATCTAAGATCAAATGCAGAGGCAAGGAAATCTTAGTAGACTTGAATGGAAAACCTACAACTATATTCTAAGGAGAGATATCTCAACCTGATATTTGTCTAGAAGAACCTCCTATATCATTTTTTATTGAGTTTATTGATAAATATGAATAATGAAATGGGAGTTTGAGGATAGAAAATATCCCCATCTTCTAGTAATACATTGACATATTTCTTGAGGAGTTACCTAGAGCTCCCCCAGAAAGAGAGGAAGAGTTATCCATTTAACTCTTACTTGGATCCCATGTGATATCAAAGACCCCATATAGGATGGAAAATGTGGAGCAGAAGGAGTTAAAGAAATAACTCCAATATCTTTTGGAGAAGGGTTTTATCTGAACGAGTGTATCTCCTTGGAGAGCACCAGTTTTCTTTGTGAAGAATAAGGATGGATAGTTGCGAATATGAATTGATTATAGAGAACTAAATGGTATCCTAGTGAAAAAATACCCTCTTCCATGAATTGATGACTTATTTGACAAGATTTGTAGGGCTTAATTCTTCTCTAAGATTGATCTTCAATCTGGTTATCTTCAATTGAGGATGAAGAAAGAAGATTGAAAACTACATTCCGATCAAGATATGGGCATTATGATTTTTTATGCCCTTCAGACTAACTAATGCACCTTATATTTTTATGGATTTGATGAATATAGTCTTTAAGGACTACATTGATAACTATTTGGTAGTTTTTATTAATGATATTATGATATATTCCAAAAAGTCACGAGGAATAGGAGGATCATCTAAGCGTTATTTTTCAAACTCTACGGAAGGATAAGATTTTTGGGAAGTTAAAAAAATGTGAATTTGTGTAACAACATGTTGCTTTCCTGGGGAACATTGTTACCAATTAAGGAATCATAGTTGACCCTACAAAGCCTAAATTTATATATAAGTGGCCTCATACTACAACAATAACTGAGATTCATATTTTCATTGGACTAGAGGGATATTTTAGGAAGTTTTTGAAAAACTTGTCACGACTTTCTAATCCATTAACCATGTTAACTCAAAAAGCGGTCAAGTTCATCTTGAAAAAGGAGTGAGAAGAATGTTTTCAAGAGCTGAAGAGGAGATTGGTTACTACACCCATGTTAACTCTACCCTCAATTAGAGAATGGTTTTTTTTATGCATATATGAAAAGGGACTGGGTGCCTTCTCCTGAAAAATGACTAAAACATTGCTTATACATATCTACAGTTGAAGACTCATGAGTAGAACTATCTTACACATGATCTGGAGCCGGCTGTTGTCATTTTTTCTCTGAAGATATGGAGGGAATATCTTTATGGGTAGAAATGTGATATATACATAGACCATGAAAGTTTGAATTATATTTTCACACAAAAGGAATTGAAAATGAGACAGAATAGATTGTTGGAACTTCTCTAAGTCTATGTTTTTTCAATTAATTATCATCGCAGAAGAGCAAATAAAGTTGCTGATTATTAAGCAAGAAAGAACCAGTTGTTCTTTCCATGATGAGGATTTAAAGAGATTCATTGATCAATGTCCTAGTAAATCCGGACAAGGGAATTATATGTGAAGGGACATCATTAATCTTAACCCAAATTATTTATCAACCACAATTACTAGAAAAGATCAAGAAATATCAAAAAGAAGATCCTTTGTTAATAAGGTGTTTGAGGCTGTGAAGGATGGGATGTTTCCTAAGTTAAATATTGATCAAGAAGGTTTATTGAAATTTCATGCAAGACTATGTGTTTTATCTATTCTAGAAAAAAGAAGGATCTGAATGATGAATCACATAGCTCTACTTTCTCTATACATCCTGGAAGCACAAAAATGTATAGGGACATTCTTGATCATTATTGGTGGGAAAATATGAAAAGGGAGATTGATGACTAGAGTGAAAGGTGCCTAGTATGTCCGCATGTGAAGGTAGAGTGACAACTTCCTAAAAGATTATTGCAACCACTACCCATACCATCATGGAAGTGGGACAATATTATTATGGACCTCATCACTGGTCTCCTAATAATTTCCAAAGGAAACAATGTGAAATGGGTTATTGTGGACAGTCTCACCTATAATACCCATTTTATCTCTATTTGAGATGATTTATCTCTTGAAAAATTTACAGGATTTACATGAATGACGTGGTAAGGATGCTTGGAGATCCACTTTATATCATATCTGATCATGACCCATGGTTCACATCAAAATTTTGGAGAAGTCTTCAACATGATCTGAGCACTGAATTGAATTTCAGTATGGCCTATCACCCCCAAACTGGTGGAAAATTTGAAAGGCCTATTTAAACACTCGAGGATATGCTGAGAACATGGTCAGTGGAATTTAATGGTGGATGGGATCAACATATTCCTTTAGATGAGTTCTCTTACAATAATAGTTTCCATTCGAGCATTCAAATGGAATCCTATAGAGCTCTATATGGTAAACAATGTAGAAATTATACTTTTTGGCATGAATCTAGTGAGATAATACTTCATGGAAATGATTTTATGCAAGAGATGACAAAAATGTCCAAACCATCCAACAAAATATTAAGGATGATCTGAGTCAGCAAAAGAGAAATGCCAACAACCTTCGAAGGGACATGGAGTTTGATGTTCGTGAACAAGTATTTCTTCAAATTTTACCTTGGAATAGAGTCATGAGATTTTGGAAGAAATAGAAACTCAGTCAAAGGTACATTGGACCATATTAAATCATTGACCGTATAGGAGGAGTGACCTATCGGCTTGCACTCCCACCAAATTTTGCTCTATTTCATGATGTCTTCAACATATCCCTCTTCATGAAGTACATACCTAACCATTCTCATGTTCTAAATCTAGAGGTGGTTCCACTGGAACATGACCTCTCTTATGAGGAGAAGCTGGTGGAGATCATTGATTATAGAGACAAGGTTCTATGAAACAAGACTACCCACCTTGTTAAGGTGTTGTGGAGGAACCAAAAATGTGAGGAATCCATTTGGGAACTAGAAGAGCCTATGGGGAAGAATTACCCACACATACTCTCTTATTGGGGTATGAGTTAAAATTTTGGGGAAGAAATTTCTTATGTGGGGAAGAATGTAATGACCCGAAATATTTATTAATTTTTATTTCATAAATTTGTGTGTAATTTTATACTCCATAAAACTATATCCTTTAATAAATGATGTGATACCATTTGGTTTCAAATTTTATTTCACCATTGGTCAATATGACCATTAAAAAAACTCTTAATGTTACAATTATTATTTATAAATACACGTGATTTCGGTTAATTAATAAAAAAATAGGAGTCGATGGCCTCATCTAGTAGAATTGGGCCGTATAAAGACCATCTGTCAGAGCTTGGGAATGAGGTAGCATATCTAGGGTTTTCTCTAGACCAAACCCATGTTGAGCTACAAAATGTGAAGCTTGAACGGAATTTCCTAGGGGAGAATTTCAAGATCATACAAATCACCACACGAGTAATGTTGTCAGAGCCTCCACAAGATTCTATCACCATATCACACCTTCACTTAGGTCATATGCAGTTGTTATAAGGGGCTATGTAACGAGGCCTTAGATACTTTTGTAATCCCTTGGTATAAATAAAATTGTTATTTTTTATTATGTCATTATTTATGATTTTAAAATGTCTGGATAAATATAGGATGAATATTATTGGTGAATTTTCGAAAAAGGGTATTTTAAAATATTCATGTAAACTTTAAATAATCTGTAATGGGAAATGATTTTCAAAAAATGGTTTTCTACAATTGTTATCAGAATTTTTTTTGAAACTAATAAGATAAAATTATTTTTTAGTAAACACTAAATTATGGAAAGTAACATACCCTTATGAATATAAATGAATAGTAAATCAGCCATAAAAATAGAAACTTAACCCATGAATTTATAAATACAATTTAGACCTCTTAAAAGTGGAAAAATCATCACAGTATAAGTTTTGATATTTTTTGTATGTCATAAATAAATTTTTTAAAATTTTATAATTAATTTAATAATTGAAAATGGATATATATTTTTCTAAAATTTAATCATAGATTGTTACATTATTGTCTTGTGGTTATATAATAATTTTATGGGGCCATGATAACATTATCAATGTGTTACAAAACAAGTTATTGTTTTAAAGTTGTTTTTTAATAAATAATGATTTTATTTTAAAATAAAAATAAAATTATTTAAAAAATTATTTTCATAAAATGGAGTTCATTTTTGAATTCAGAGTATCGATATTAGGTTAGGGTAAATTTTTTGGATTTTTCTAAAACAGTTGTATTTTTAGTTAATAGTAAAAATACTGTTTTGAGTTTCCGGTGTTTAATGACATCATTGATGATGTAATCATGATGAAATAAATATCATCAACTTGTAAATAGTAATATATGTTATCAGATTTCCCTAGATTCTAATACCTTTTTCAAATACCATGGGCAAGCCTAAGGTTTTGCAAATACCACCGATGAGGTGTCCCTTGGAAATTAGTTAAATATTCCCTCACTTTTCTAATAATAACTAGCCATTACCTCATTAATTTAATTCCAAAATTCACCTCAATGAATTTATTGTTTTTATACCTCCTGAGGAGTACTCTCAAGATGAACTCATGCTCCCTAAGGTCCCAACCTTCATGCATTCATAGTTAGTTTTCAAGGAAAGAGAACCTTTCACCCTCCTCTTTTAAGTCATGACTTCCTTTATGTTATGTCTTCTAGTTTACATTTTTTATGTTGGGGTATATTCATATATATAATTATTAATTAAAATTTCGTGTTCAATTGATTAGAGGCCATTTCCTATCTCAATAACTTATTTTCTCATATTTTTATGCGACCCCGTTAGGCTGCAGAATTTTTGTAAAAGAAATTGCATCTTCTATTTTCTTTAGAGTTTCATTTTAATTGGGTATTTAATTTAAATATAAATTCCATGATCATGTTTCTTTTTATTCTGTACCCATATTGTATTATGAGTTATTTATTAGTGGGTTACTCTTGTCCTCTATCTTTTTAATGTTTTCTAAAACCATGTTATATAGTCATTATGCTGCCGAATTTTCTTCTCAAAATCTCTCTCTTTTTCTCAAGAAATTATATCATATTATTTATATAAATAACCAAATATATTTTCCATTCCAAAGTTATTCATCAATATATAAAACTAATCTATTTTATTCTAGAATTTACCTACATGAATCCCGCTTTCCCTTTCCAAGGGTTCTAAAAGACACAACAATCATGTTTCTAAGCACTTTAAAAATGACATGATTTTTAAGTGAAAACCCTTACATTTACTATATATGGGATATTTATGAAATGATTGATTATTTTCTATGTGGATCACATAAAAATAAAGAAATATTAAGGGTGTTCCCTGATAGTTCTCCAATGCTTTGGGTAAAGAATTTAATCTCTTGAGATAACAAGTTTCACGATACCTTGGTGATTAAACTGGGTAATTATTTGACACCTTGGGGATAACCCTTGGTGATATGTTCATGAAAGTCTAAATTAAATTTTTTAACACATATTGGAGTTATGGTTCAAGTTATTTTAATTATTAAATGAATCAACTTCCATTGCACCAGTCTTTATGTTTTTATCAAGTTCTTATTGATATCACAAGTAAATTGATTCCCTTGCTTTCATTACTGGGCTTTCTGCTCACCCAATCTATTGATGTATGTATATGGTTTATGATATGCAATATTTTTACATAGTATAACCTTTCAAGAGGCCTTTCAATGGGATTTAGATGAGTGTTTTATGTTTTCAAGTATTTTGTTCTTTATTTACATGACACTAGACCTTAAAGGTCCTATATTGTAAAATGTAAAGAATAGTTATGTTAAAAAGGCTGTATGCCATAAAACATTTATCATTTAAAAGAAAAAACTATTAATTTATATTATTTAAACTCAAAAACAAATTAAACCTTAAAAAACATATAGATTCACTCCTTATATCAATGGGACTTGAAATTATACAAAACATATTTCCAATGAATGTAGTAAGAATAGAATCACTAAAACTTCAATAGAGTGTTTCCAACTACTAAATTATTATCATATAATAACATGATAACCCGTAAATTTATCTAAATCATTCTTTGATACCATTTGAGATTTCATAGACCCACACTCCTATATTTGGTCTTAAACTTAATACTCATTTACTTACTAAATTTGATACAAAAATAAAAAATACAATTATACATCTAAATTACAAATATTAATTCAAAATATTTAGTCATTACATACTGAGATAACTTTTTTTATAGATAGTTACAGAATTAAGAATAAAATTACATATAAAAACTCATATTCCCTTTAAAATTATTATTTTTCCATTACTATAAACTCTTAAATTAATACAACTATAATAATTAGAGCTAAAAATATTTATCTTGAGTAATTGATTCTCAACATCTACAAGCCCTATAAAAAAAATATCAAAACAAGGGGTTATATCAACAAGCTCGATAAGGGTTTTTAAAGAAAGATAAAACTTATTTGGTTTGGGAAAAGATAATTTTTTTGTGAAAAAACTCTAAAATCTTAATTAATACTTCATTTAGGAATAAAATTAACTTTTAATTCCAAGAGGGGATTTCTTAAAGAAAATTCCATTATCAATAATAAATGAAAATAAATAACAAGAAATTATATTTTAGGGAACTTGAGAATATCAAAACCTATTTATTGGGTAAAAACCATTAAATATTATAATGATCATAAAACATTACCATTAGATATTTCCTAATCATTTCTTATAAAAATCAACTTCACATTATATGAAATCCAAATATTTTTCAATAATAATTATTTTAAAAAAATGCTTAAGCAAACATGGATAATCATCATCCATTCATTTGAATTGAATAAATAACTCATTCCAACATTATTCTCAATGGATCTAGATAATTTAATACTAATAATCTAAAGTCAAGGATCACTATCAGTGACAAAATTACATAGTTTGGTAGGCTAATCACCTGTCCACTATACATAGTATCTCATGGGATAAAAAAACATAATCAATTCATTTGAGAGCTATAAAATTTTTTTCTCACCCATCACATAATATATAGAGTTACTTGAGGGTTTGACTTTACTCACCACTCCTTATGGTCATCCATAATTCTAAAGTACCATATTTTAAAGAAAAAAAATCATATTATCTTGAATTACTCATCATAACATAAATTAAAACATCAATTTGAAATCCTTAATAATAATGAAAAAATTTATTCCACAAAAGATCAAGTATATAAATAAATTTATGTTTATTTGATAAAAACAAGAAAAAAACCACATAAATTAATGATTTGAAACATAAAATAAGTTCATTAAAACATTAAATAAAAGTATTGATAAAAAAAAATTATATGAAAACTCCTTCAAATAAATCATGAAATTGAATCTTGAATAGAAATTATTCTCAAAATAAACATGGTCCATAAATGAGTATATAAAGAAATATAATGCTTAGAAATTATTTTTTTCTATGTAATTGAATACTTTAAATTAATAAACCATAAAGATACATTATTTTCAAGGGATATATAGATTGTAAATAAAAATATATAGTAGAGGGATTCTTCAAAATAAAATATTTTAAATATAAAATGGAAATTGTGAATGGAAATGATATTCCATAGATTAACACCCATAAAGGACTGATATCCTATTATTGAATAATTTCTAGGAGAAAATGTTTCAGGATCCCATATTGTGAAAGGAAACATAAATTTTGGTGTGAGGATGGGTGAAAACAAATAATGATAAAATGGCCTAAAATGTTCCTAAACATTGTAAATTCGAGGCCTCACATTTATAATAATTAATCTCCAAAGATACCTAATTTGAGTATAGAATAGGTTTTAATATGATCTCATTATATGTGAGGTCAATTTTTATATTTATATGTTTATATATATATATACATATATAGTATAAATTACCAATTCTAAAATGGAGTCTTATTATAGTTGGATTAGAATTTTTAATTACTAGATAGAAATGTATTGTTTTGTATCATATAAACCCCCATATCATGTGTAGATGTGATTTCTCCAAATTAAGACCTATTTCTCCATAAAAATTTCACTCATCTAAAGAAATAATCCACATAATTCCAATACCATAAAACTAATTATTGATTAATTTCATATCAACTTATGATATTAGATGGATGTAAATAAATTACATGATATATAACTCATTAATCTGTTATATATATATATATATCCCTAAATATGAACATTTCAAAATTCCATGTATTATGTAATCCCTATGCACATCTTCCAAAAGTAATATAATAATCATTGATCCATTATCATTTTAACCACTAAAGTGAATGAGAATGCAAGTTGCATGAGAAAATCACGAGTTTCGTGTCTAGAAAGTATCGTTAAAATCTCCCCACATTTTAGACTTATGTTGAAGATGATGGGTTCCATTTAAATTAGATCATTTGCATTATCTTTAAAAGGCATGAGAAATACAATTTTAAACTGATCCCACGATGGTTATTAAGGAGAAATCTTACCTTTTTATTACCTTGATGTGGAATTATGTACTCGATAAAGTCCTTACATCCCTAACAAACTGACATGAATCTTTTACCCTCTCTCTATAATCACCCCATGCGTAATTTTCCTATACTCACCCAACAAAAATATTATACTATAGTCGATGATAGGTCAGCCAGCTAGGTTGTTGGTTTTATCCCCCATGGTGTCAGGGTGGTAGACCCTTTTGTTAATACTAAGACACTATAAATTCCATTGGTAAAAAAAATAAACATATGGAAAATTTATTAACTTTTATCCATTTAAAAATTCACACTAATTTTTAAATTTAATAAATTTGATCTTATATACTATAATCATAATTCAATATAATCATTTATTTAAAAAGTTAATTTTTTTAAATATTTATTATATTTCTTATATTCCATTAATTTAATTTTTTATTAATAATTTTTTATTTTTCATTTATTCCATATCAATCATATATTTTTTATTTTAATTATTTTCAACCATTTAATATAATTGATTTCATACATATAATTCCCTAATAATTATTATTATTTTACTCATTTTTTTAAAAAATTAATAATTTACATAAATATTAGGTTACTATTAAAATTTATAATTTCCATTAAATATATTTATTGAAAATTAATACAATTCACTGTTAATTATCCTTATCTAATGTATATTCCTTAAGATACCATGATAAGTGTATTAAAATTTATAATTATCATTTAAAACATTTACCATAAATTTATATAATCTAGTAATAATTATATTCATTTCCAATTAATATTTTATATGAACATTACTCATACAATTATCATTAAATATTATCATTTCAAAATAATATTTTAGATACCATATTTTTTATATTTTTTTAATAAAATTTATATTTATATTAAAATTTATATTTATCACTCACTACCCATTATCATTAAATAATTCCAAATCAATAATAATTAATTTCATATATGTATTATGTATAAAATAAAATTAACTACACAATTTTCTTGTCACAACCTAACCCACTAGGGCCTTCAATGAAAGAGGTAGGCTTTGTGTGACCATCCCAAGCCCCCCTCTAATAGGATGGGGGCTAGAAACAAGCACTATGATTGAATAAATAATATGGGAGGCTTTAGACTAACTACTTGTACACATTTATACAACTATCTCCCTGAAAAAGTGTATATTAATAATAAGAGACTGCAATATCTACAATATATAAATGCATGTGATGTCATCTAGGGAATACATGATAGAATGATAGGATAAACCATGTCATAAATAGGGGAAAATACAAACCTAATTAGAAATGAATTCCTAGCCTAATAGAAACATGGAAAAGGAAAAGTTGAAGAGATCCCAACTCTTGATCTCCATGTATGACCATATAATGTGGAAAAAGTGCCCAAATATCATTATGATTCACTAGATTCACCTTAAATATACATATCATCTACATAAGACATGACATGTGCTAGATAATTACATTCAGAGGTGAGTATATAGATACCAAGATGAACACCCTCAAAACTGAAATGGGAGAAATAGATAAATGCAATAGAAATCAGCTCAACCCATTATAAGTGGGACAAAACCTAATATACAAACATTTAAAGAAACCTAGGTGACAGAGAAAGGGGATATCAATCTTTACTGCTCATATAAGGATCATGAGCCATCATACTACTCAAAAATTCCATCTCTAATTCCCATCATCTTGTGTGTCGATACAATGATGTCATTTTGACGACCTACACCTCAACAATTCTTTCCACAGTCAAAGGGAAACAATATAAAATAGTTTAATTTTTCCCCAACGTGATTGGGGTTCCACACAATACATAGAGGACCCACAACCTGGTGTACAGAGGTTTCCAATGGGGAGATAAAGAACCCATACATTGGTGCTATGGGGGGGTCCTAATCAGTTGATATAGAACTTGTAACCTACTGCAGCATGGCGTTCCACTAGGTGGATTGGGGTACTACACATTTGTATGAAAATGGGGTACTACTCAGTCTTGGCAAAGATTATAGGGTACCCAAACCCTAGTGTGATTGGGGGTTTTGAACCCCCAACACCAACTTGATGATTCATCTTGATCACTATTATTAGTCAAGCATCACCTGAAGAGGCATCACGCTCGCAACACAACACACCATATCACAAAATCCCATATAAAGGATAGCATAAAATATTTTGTGCAAAATAAAATATGATAGTATAATCACAGGAAAATTCCAAGGTCCAAATAAGGATGTATGGATGGTATAATTTCATAGGATAAGTATGTGACATGTATGAGGGGTCACACGTTGTGTGAACTCAATTCATCACCTAGGAATGATCTCCCCTAGAAACTGATTAGTAATCCATAATATACTATATGACATGTATAGGTGGTAAAAAGTGTGTCTTCACTACCATAAGACTCTCATTTTCTCATGTCTAGTACGCTTGCACATCCAGTTGTGCCTAATCTACTTTGGGTTGTGTTCTTTTATTTGGTCCTGACCTTTTACTCCTAGGCATACGTGTGTTCTTCAATGTGTTTGTGACCATGTACTCCAAATGTACACATTGATCTTGTAGCATAGGTTCACAGGGAATTTAATGTCCATAAATGGTGTGTGACCCTTATCGTTACATGAAACCCTAGTCTCCATTGCTGGGAGACTGCATGGTGTGTTTTCTAATTAACTACACGACATGTACTTAGGTTTTTCAAAGAAAGTAGAGCCTGATATTCACAGAGTTCGATGATCTTCCCATGAAATCACAAATAACAAAATTTTACCATCCAAAATAAAATATAACCCTCTATATATATATTGATTCATAGCCACCATTGGCAGAAAAATGGAATCAGATCACCCACAGGGGAGTACTTTATATGTCTAACACTATTTGGGGTCCCAAAACCTATAACTATCACCTTCAACCCACATAACCATCATGATCCATCCAAAAACTATCAAAACATTCATATTTCACATAAACACCATGAATATGTTGGATTGATCACACTTAAGCTGACCAAAAAATGTCAAACTGAAATCTCAGGGGCTAATAGAAATGAATTTAAAGAAAAATATGTAAAAAGAACATGAACATTGGTGAAGAGAATTGTGGGATAATGTGATCCCAGATAATGATACATATTTGTAGACTAAAAGGGATGAAATCCTAGAATAAAAATACAAATTGGTTAAAACAATTAAATTATCATTTGGACTCATGTGGTGAACTGGAATTGCAATTCAAGATAAATTAGTTAAAAAATATATGCATATCAAATTAAAAGGGTAGAAACAACAAATAAAGATCCATAACTAAATTAAGAATAAATATTTGGTAAATATAACTTTCTCCAATGATGAATAATATCTACTAAATTCATTACATTCCTTGAAATTCTCCTTGATCCGATTGAAAATACTCTTCCTTGTGTATTCCATTGCCAACGATTAATGCTTCTCCAACTCTAAAATACTCTAAGGGTTATGTGGATAACCCTGTAGATTTTATATAAATTGGTATTTATTAGTGAATGATTTAGAATTTTAATTACTAATTAAATTAAATAAATTATATATTTATTTTATTAAATGAACCATCAATGGGTTCCACCCATAAAATGTGGGATACTAACCAAATTTAGAACATTCATAGGGGAAAACCTATATTCCAAAAACAACCATGGTATTAGATCACCCATTTTAGGTCCTATACAATGATAAATCCATTTAAACCAAAACAATGAAGGAGTTTGGAATAAAATATATTATTATTTATATTAAATTAATTTTGGGGTCCCAAGACTCTAAAACACCATGCTGAATATGAGAATAAATTAATACATATACATATAAATATTCAATGTTCAAATACATCAATACCAAAGCTGTTACATTATCGATTACGTAAAAGATTTTCTCATGAAAAGCACAACCAACACAAGGGGGGGGGGGGGTTATTGAGATTTTATATGTATCTTATGATTCCAAGATATCTCATTCATGAACCTATGCTTCCAGTCAACCTAACTGAAAGGAATGTTATATTGTAACACCCCATGATTTTGTGAAATATTTATTTTTAAATTAATTTAATATTTTTGATATTTAATTTCACGCAATACTAAAAATAGTTTATTTTAATTTAAAACACACTATTTTGCTTATTTGAACTACACAAAAAATATATTTTATCCTTCTCTACATAGAACATTTAGGTTATCTTGTGTCATATGAAACAATAAATTTCCTCGATGGCTTTCATAACATGCAAGGCCGAGTGTTACCCAACAATAATATATTATTAAAAAAATATAATAATATTAATAACCTACCCGTTAAATTAGATGTTATGAATATTATTAAATATATTATATAAATATACTGCTTTAAAAAAATATAAAATGAAATAATTAGTTACAAATTATTTATAATGGAATATAAGATTACATTTTATATAAAGCCAATATAATTACAGAAAACTATTATTTTGCACACAATGTTTTTTAACCCTAATTAATTAAATTAATTACAATTATTAAGTAATTTAATGTAATATATATGTTATATATCCATGTAAATATTTGATATATTCCTCCAAATGAATTTCTAAGCATTATATAAGAACAAAACAAAATTTACACATAAAAACATTTATTTTTTTAATGAAATTTTACCGCCTTTTAATGGAGAACCCATTTTAAATCCATTTTTACAGTTTTTTGAATCTTATATATCAGAATAAACTTAATATTTTTAATATGAACATAACTATTACCTTAGGATAAATTATTAATATTTTTCTGTGAATATTCACTTTTTAATTAATATAAAAAAATGTGGATATTAAACTCGAAACTAATTTTCCATCTAATTAATTAGGGAGTATAAATTATGTTGTTGATTTTTATTAAATTTTAATAATATAATATTTATATTAATTAATCCAATTCAGGTCCCTTGGGATCAATTTAATTTCAAAATTGGCTATAAAAACATAGAAAACTTTTTGACGTCTTTACTTTAATAGCCCGCATTGCCGATGCGACTATGAGATTAAATTTAAATTAATTTAAACCAATTATAGGATTGGAATTTGAAAAAATGGATTCCATATTTAGAATAATGATTATTTTTAATTTATAATAATATCACCTTAGTATTTATTTAAAAATAATTAGTGAATTAATTTAAATTAATTACAAAGATTAAGGTTTAATTAAGCTTAACTAAGGACTAAACATTAAATTTAAGACCCAAAACAACCTATAAACGTTTTTTAAATCAATTTTATGGCCATATATGGATCCTAGTATCCATTGTATCATATTTTACTATTATTGAACAAAATTGACTAAAAAATCATGGATGAGATTCATTTCTTTAAAAATATTACAAGAGTGCCACCCCTCCTCCATTAAAAAAGTCCTCATCTCCCCCACTTTGTCAGACCTCTCAATCCACTTATATTCAGCCAAAATTTGACCAGACCAAAATTTATAACTTAGTATGTGGATCCTACCATGGGAAGAAACCCTTCTAAAGAATCCATTTGGTTCAAACTAAAATTATTTATCTGATAAAGGGGTTGCATCTTCCAACAAGTTCCTTTATTTAATTTTATTTCTACTATACCAAAAATCCTCTTATTCCATGATTGTATGAAAACACCAGTATCATAAATACCGTAATATTATTTTATAATAAGTATTCTACCTACACTTACACACACTTCCATGTAATGGGTAAAAAATATATTGTTTATGTGTAAGGATGTCGACCGCCACAGTAAACTATGATTGTTCATTTTTTCCTTTACCACCTCTCATGGTGGAAATTATGATGAACAATATATTTATATATGTTATATATTATATTTTTTTCCTATTATATTATTAAATTATTATTCAGCACTTATCTTTATATTTTTTATTTTTTATTAATATGATAATTTCATTTGAGGAAGTGTGGACTACATCCCCCTCAAAGAAATGAGATTCCTTCATACACCAAATGGAATCTATTAAAGATGTATTTTTTTAATATATATGATATATATGATATATAAAATCTATTAGAATAATTATATATATATATACATATATTTCATTCACTTAATTTCATTCAATACGATTATTAAACCAAAATAGTGTTCATGAATATATAGGACTTACTATTTCCATGAACGGCTATTTCATTTGATACCTCATTATTAAAAAAATTATTATAATAAAAATATAATTAAAATACATTATATTGAAATCATGGTTTAAATTATGGAAATATTGATATAAATATAATGACTAAAGACATAAAAAATTACGACACAAGTGAAAAACAAAGCAGATATTTACCAAAGTGAATCCTCAATGTACAATTGTTAATAAGAGGATAATATAAAGCCACAATAAAAAATATATGGTATTATAAGTAATAATATGGTTCTGTGACAGGTTTATAATAAATTTATATTTTTTATTCAATAGGTTTCAATGAGTATGATGAAATCCAATACATAAGGTAAGGGGGATTCCATCTCACTTTTTATTTCCATTAGATTACTACTATGTTCACCACTCATTTCTTTTGTGTGGTCTATATACTGCACATGATATTATTTTATGTTTTTTACACTTAAATTTATCATTATTCACATGATCATTAATTAATGGGGTTTATGTTTAAAATGTTACCAAATTGTAAAAATATTTTTGTCTCAATTTTCCATCTTTGAGGCTGATGTGTTGTTGAATGAAAATTACTTTGTTGTTATTATTATAATCTCTTTTTATGGGATAAGGCGAAACCCAAAATGATATCAAAGGAAAAAACATCAATCATGTATCCACTAAAAAAATTCAAAGAAAAAGAAACCATTCAACACTATTGTGAAAAGTCCCTACCCAGCATTAAAACAGTGAAGACCAGTTCTACCAACCCATCACTGCACAGAAAATGCAGAGGCCTAGTACCGATGGAAAAGCCATACCCCCTCGAACATACAAATCCATATAGAAATGTCCAGGTGAAAATCTCACTCTAACATCATTTGGTGTACTTCCAAATAGATAAATAGGTTGCAAATGGCCTTAAATCATGAACCGTTGGACCACAATAACAAAAAAACCACATAAAACCCATTTAAAGACAAAAATTCATCACCATAACTCATTAAACCTTCACATCTTCCATGAAACATTCAGGAAAATCTACGCCACCACCGTAGATACCACCATGCCATGCTGCGCTCACTACCACCATTGCCACATAAGTATTCATATGATGACCCAAAGAATAGGATGCTGAGTCATCATCACCTAGGACTGGACAACCCAACACCACACCAAAGAAGCATCGCCGATGAATAACTCGAAGATGATCTTAACCTGAAATGCCACTCTGGGCATGGATCTTCTCAGATGTGAGCCACGAATGCATCATCACCAGTTCTTCAAAGCAGATAAACCACAAACAGCAGGGAGAGGACAACAGATAGTAATACCACTTATGTAACACCGCAAAACACACCCAAAAAATCACCAAAATCACCACCAAATCAAAAAATCCCCAAAACACCTGTAAGATAAGCATAAAAACCTATGGTAAAGAGACCCTCCCCCTCTAGAGCACTCAGAATCCTGTAGCATGCCACTATAGAAGACCATGACAGAACCGTCACTGGTTCAATCTAAGAGCGATCCTGATCAACACTAGAAGCACACTAAGAAATTAAAACCACTGTAAAGTCACCGAGACACATGGGATCTATGTCTTCGACAGATCAGATACAACATAATTTGCACAAAAACTACAAGGGTCAATGAACCCACTAAATCTGTTGACGCTGCCGAGAAACCCTGAAACCATCATCGAGGCGTACTGGAGACTGAGCCACACCACCTCCGAAGCAGGATCCTGGATAAGCTACGACTGAGTATTCATGAAATTCCGAAAGAAGGGGGAGGATAAGGGACCCACAAAGAAAACCCTAGAAACGAGATGCTCAAATACCCTGCTGTTTAGAGTCCCCCTCTATTTTATTTTCCTTTTGGGTTCCTGATGTGTTGTTATGAACCTAAACTCTTTTTTGAGGCGAATATAATTAAATTCTACATGTTATATTATGAATCTACTTCTTTTTTGATGTTTCAAGATTCATGTAATTTACTTTTCTTTCATGGGTAGTATGATCCAAATTTACCATGTTATAAAAGTATATTGATATAGTCTCATCGCATTTCGAGATTGTTTTTTATGCTTCTTTTGAATAAATCTTATGATTCAAGTCTAAATAACAATAATGAGTTTCCTTATAATATGTTTATCCAAGATGTCCTCATGTTTTAGTTCCATTTTTTTCACTCTTTGGTATGTAATATATTGAGTTTATGTAAAATATGGTTGTCTCACTCATTGTCCAAAAATATATTTTATTCAAAACCCTTTTTTTTAAAAATGTTTTGAAAGATGTTTTCAAATTATCATTGAATGTAATTATCAAAAATAATGGATTTTAATTTTTTTTTATTTCTAAAAAATACTTTATATATTTTTTTCAAATATATTATTCAATAAAAATGTTTTTTAAATGGGTTTATGTTATAAAAATCATTTTACAAAGAAGAAACAATACTTTACCCAAGAAATATTTTTTAAAGATCAAAAAAACTAATTTATTATATAAGATAACATCAATTGACTTTATAAGGAAATTATTGCATGTTTTCATTCAAATTATTTCTCTTAATAAATTATGTTTTGATAGAATTATGTTTATGAAACACATTTCCTTTCATGGGATATATAAATTTGAAACCTGCTTATTTTCATGGGTTGTGTTTATGATTAAATGATTATGAAACATGTATATTTATACATAGTTTATGATATATTACATGTTTATGGAACCCATTTAATATCATGGGTTATGATACTGTTGTTTATGATTTTGTGGAACATTTATTTATGATTTCATTATGATATTGGTGGGACCTATATATCTATTCAATTCATTAGGTGATGATTTATATCTCATGAGATTGACTAAGAGGGTTTTGAGAGTGATCCTATACTTCTAAGATAGCCATGTGAGTGAACCATGACTAATAAGATGGTATGAGGAGTGAAGTCAAGATATTAAGATGACCATGAGAGTAAACTATGACTACCAATATGGTATAGAATGTGAACCTATACTACTAAAATTGTTCTGGTAGTGATGTCTTAGATACAATGGAAATCATATTATATACTTATGTGTCTACCACAATTCCATGTTTTATTCCTATGTTACGATTTTATGGATTATGTTATTTATTTTATTATGATTCAAATATTATAAACTATCATTCTATATTCCAAGATTCATTTTTATGATCTTTGATATGCAGGATAGGACCTGTTAATGTTATGATCACATTATCATACCCTTATGCTCGTTTTTATGTTTAAATATTTCCATTTTTTATCATTTATGAGTATATACGATCAACTTTTTTACTCCCCTCTAGGTTATGAAGATACATATTATCTTTCATGTGTCTAAGAAGGGTGCTATACATGAAGAACCTAGTGGGAGCTAATGTATCTCACTTATGTTCCAGTGTTAATGTTTCTTTGTTTCCAAATGCACTAGAATAGTAGGCATTTTGGGGTTTTTTATAATGTTTTATGTTTTATGAAAATGTTATGAAACATCTATGTTTGTCAAGACATGTTCATTATATATATCATCACAGGATCATATCATACCAGGCTTCAATCTCCACTAGGTACTCCTTGAACAAGAGTCCATCTTTATTGTCTAGCTCACCCTAGTGAATAACATTCATATGATCATGCACATATCTCTTCAACTGTGACACATAAAAGTCATCATGGACTCAGTAAAACTATGCAGAATCCCTAAGAGGTAATAAAACTCAAAAAATCTATAGGGGATCTCAATTTACCAGATGAACCTTTAGGATATCATACTTAGCAGACCAAATCTCAATAATACATGATTTAGGGGGAATCTTTGGAAAATATGGTCTCTCTAATCAAACAACAAGGGGATATGATACTTATCTGTGTAATATTTATGTCTTTTATGAGAGTTATGCATATGATCATATATCACATGTACCATCTCTATTGTTTATTGAAACATATCTATAACAACAAGAGAAGTCTCACCAACCTTAGTCCACCATAATGGTGACCAATAGGGACTTCTATACTGCACCTAGAATGGTGTCATGTGAACAGAAGAGTGATAGATATTTTTATTAAAAAACATGACCAATAAAAATCGATCATCCCATCTATATATTATGTCTAACATGAAGGTTACCAGCATATCCTTCATCACCCAGATAGTCCACATGAGTTCCCATCTATTTGAGGGTGAAATATTATACTCTTCCTCAACTTGGTCATAAAATAATCAATCAATCCTATCCAAAAATTTTATGTAAATTGATTGTCATTGTCAAATATGATCATCGAGGGTACTCAATGAAGCTAGAAAATCCCCCACAAAGATAGCTACCCCATACTCTCAAACATGATCTACTATCGAGAGGAAATAAAGTGCACCAAATAGGTAAGATGATCAAAAATACCTAGATTGAATAATGAACTCTCTTTATCCATGGAAGGACCATCACAATTTCCATGGATTTTAAATCCTATTTCAAATATAGAATCTCAATATTTTTTCAATATTTTCGGAACCTGGTGCTCAGCCTTTACCTACTAACATGTGATACTCCAAGAAAAAACATGGAAGCATTCCACCTCCTTATATCCCACCATGATATCCAATAAAGGTAATTTTACATGTTTTCTACACTATGATGTACATCCAAAGGGAATGTGTGAAACTTAATCATCACCTCCTAACACAATGTCACCGAAACCACCATACATCCAGTGAATAGGATGACATTCTCCCCCATTCAGAAAATCCATATGGTGTATCTCATAAGGATATAAAGTCACATAGAACCTCAGAGAGTATGACTTCCAAATGTGAATCCCTTATGAGATGAGGAAGCAAAGGAGTCACCACCATAGACTGATGAAAAATTGCACCCTGATCCTCCCCTACAGACAAGTATAATGAAACCAACTGTTGAGATGCCTCTTCCATCAAGTGAGAGTCTTACTTCCCACATAGTGTGTTTTCCACCACATTGAGCATCCATTGAGTATATACAACCATTAATTCATAGTATTATAATAAATACAACAAATACCTTTATCTTAGTTTCATATCTACCTAAGTGAAGATGCACATTAGACTCTAGTAGTCTAAGAATAAAACAAATCACTCACCATAAAGACAGTGCCACCAGATACTCAAAAATATATACAGGCATTGAAAACTCAAGGACATGAGTTGTGTGGTTATTATCATCAGGTCTAAACATCATAAAATCATATGATATCACTACAATATTCTTCATCAACACACAACTAATTCAAACTCTAGAGTCATTGAAAAATAATACAGACTCAACACCGTCCTCCGATAGTCTCAACATAAAATAAATGGTTAGCCTCATCCACAATAGGGATTTAGGATTATAATATACAAGAACTACATATTAATAGATAAATATTAATTACATATCATAATAATCTATATAATAACCATATATATTTTGTATCATTGGAAACTTATACACAAAAATAATTGTTCATAAATATATAAAATGTATCCCACTAAGTTCTTCATAGCTATAACCTTTTTAAGACATATCATATGTTTTATATTTATTCATAACATGTGGAAAGTGAACATATTAAAGGATGATCTCAGATGCTCAGTAGGGGTAACTAAGGCATACATTAATTATCACATAAGAAAATCATGACCATGAAGGTATAGTAACATGAACATATCATTTGAAAATCATAACCTTCATATAAAACACATATTCATAAGTCACCGAATAAATATATATAGTTCATAAGACATTAATCATAAATGAATCAAAGAACATGATCTAAAATATCATGACATAGGTTTAATACAAATTTTTTTGGAATACAAATAAGAATAGAAAATCATTTCCTTAGTAGTAAAGGATCATTTCCAAGAATACCATAGTTGAATTAATTCACTCCCCAAACCATCATAGTTTTCAAGGTTCACTCATAATAATAGTATAGTGGAAAAACTACGTTACTGAATTGGGTTCACTCCCCATTCTAGTCAAATATATCTCGTTATATATCAATCTTTACCCAATTCTTGGGAGGGTGATATTGGTCCCACCCTTCAGATAATGAAAATCAAGCATATGTATACTATAAGATCATAAAACATTCATTTTAAAAATAAAACCCTTTAAATTGGGTTTCCATAAACATTTTCTCATATTATGAATCATTCCAATTAAATAGGTTTAATTAATTTTTCTTCATTTAGTTGTTGAATGAACCATCGAAACCCTTTAAAATGGGTTTTCTTATCATTTGCTTTTTTAATCACTCCATTAAAATAAAAAAATATACAATATATTATAGAAAAAATATTATTTAGAAATTACCATGGTAACCTATAAATATATCTCAAAATCACTGAGATACCATGATAAGGGTAAAATTCCATTCATTACATACATGTTAAAATAAAACATTCCATTAATAATTTTGAAAAAAACAAAAATACACCACAGTCAAAAAATGACAAGAAGTTTCCTTTTGATTTTTCTTAAAAAATGAAAATATGGTAAAAAATGAATAAAAAAAATTATTTGATAACATAAATAATTTATTTGAATTCATTTTATAATATTTTTGTATATGTAATAGAATGGAGGTTTGACCAATGAGAAAAATAAAGTTGATTTCCCAACCATTTTTCAGTTTATTGAGTACTTGAAGTGGGAAAAATCACTGGAAAACATTTATAATCTATAAATAACTATAAAAGAATAAAATTAATTATATTATTTAATTTTATATCCTAATATTTCCCCATCATAAATTAATCATAGATAATCTCAGTAAAAAAATGATATTATAACATAAAACCCTTACCTTTGGTCCAACATCCTTCATACATGTTCAAAAATCATGTATAATAAATATGGGTTTATTATACATTTATTGAATATAAATAATAAAATATATTAATATATAACCATATATTATTTAATAATGACATTTTATCACCTTTTTGTTATTAATTATTTATTAAAATCATTATCCGGGGTGATAACTACTTCGTTCTTCGTGTGTGTTTTGGTTTGGTAGTTTTGGTAATTTTACTATTATCATGGTTTTAGAATATCCTAAATATGTATAATGATATAAATATCATATATATTTATTATATATATATATTTAGATTCATCTGTAGACATTAGGGATGGGAAAATTAATTACATCATTCATGGAGATGGTCAGCTATATGTACGCACAAGGATTGTATTATTTTTTCAAAATATGGAAAAAAAGAAAGGTAAATATTATTTAAAAATTTTAAAATCATTATTATATCATATAAATTTTATAGATTCACTAAATCTATTTTCATTACCATCCATGCTAAATTTAAATGAAAAATTAATCACATCGCTTCGTGGAGGTGGAAGTCCCCACGTACCAATAAACGATGTAATTATTTCTCAAAAGATTGGAAGGTAATAAATTGGATATTTTGTTATAATTAGAGAACTATAATTATGTTATTTATATCATATATAAATAGTATACCCATCATAAAACCCATCTATAAAATATAGGGATGGAAAAGTAATTTTATCACTACATGGAGACGGTAAGTTGTATGTTAGCAAAAGTGATACTTTAACTTCCAATTTGACATAAAATATAGGGGATCATGTTGGTTTCATAATAATAATAATTTTAAATAAAATACATGATAATAAATTTATTATTTTATGATAAATATCATATATTAAAGAAAAATAAAGTGATTGGTTAATGAAATTAACTCTTCTTGGAATGAACTCCTTTATATATCCTCTTATAGATCATAGGGTTGGTATTTTGGGATGACTAAACCCTCTATAATGTTTTTCATTATGTTAATAATAAATTAATATTATGGTATATCTATAAGGCACAAATATTTTTAAATAATAAAAAGAAAGGTGTTCTTTTATATGGGAGGGAGAGGACACACTTTGAATTTATTAAAAATATAAATTATAATAAATTCATTATCAAGAAAAATTCTTCAAAATTATCATATATTAAAATATATTATATTATAAAGTTTCCATATTAGAAAAAATTAAATTTGGATTGGTTTGTGTGGATTTTTAAACCTTATTGTTTTATTTAATCCATTAGTTAACCCATTTTAGCCTTTATCCCGACGACAAATTGTTCACACTTGAATTGTTATAATTTAACTTATAAGGTAACTATTGACAAATAAATGAAAATAATATGATAATTTAGATCATATAATATCCTAATTTTATAATTTAAATATTTATATAATTTTTAAAATGTTTAATAAAATATTATTTCAATAAAATTACATTAACGTCAATTTTGTAACTATAAAATTAATTTGACATAAATGAAATAAATAAAATGTTCCAATTATAATATAATCCTATAAAAGTTCCCTAATATTTTATATTTATCTATAATATTAATTTAAAACAATATATTATTCAAATTATATTAATTTTAATATTTTTAATATCATCTATTTATTTTTTCATTTAATTGGAGAAATATCATATTAGTGTTGTATAAAAAATCAGGGTAATTATATAATTACAAATAAGTATAAAAAATTTCTATTGGGAAAAAAATGCATTTTTCTCAAAATAGATATTTATAATATTAATATCTTTCTTTTTTCTATATTTGAACACATAATATATATTTCATACTAAGAGAGTGACACCTTGTAACTTTCCATGTTTTATATATTATATAGGTCATTTTCATTGAAAATTATACAATAAAAAAAATATTTTCAAGCATAACAAAATAATGGTATAATTAAATTCATCAAATAACAATTTTGATGAAACATTATGGCCTCGTCACTTAGTTTTAACATAGATTAATCTGATTTACCATTTATAGATGAAATAAATTTTAAGACGATTACTATTCATATTGAACAAAAATAAAATGGGACTATTATCCGTATTTTAACCACCTAATTCCAAATAAAGAATCTATTTTAATGTTTCAATTTATATAAGTTGTGGAAAATAATTTGAATATAAGCATTCAACATTCTAGGAAAACCTCCTTTTCTAGAAAAATAAGTATTTAAGCATAAAAATTTGTGTATTCTTATACCATTCTAATAAAATGACAAAATTAATATAAAAAATAATAATTAAGTTTATAATATATTAATTTCAATAAAAGAGTTATATAATAGGGAATAATTTAATTTCTTAAGATAAAAATACAATATGTGTATAAATATAGTTTTTAAGAAAAAATATATCTTTAACTTTCAAATGATTTTTATTTTTATATATAATAAATTGATACCTAAAGAATTAATTTATATATATGTAACCATAAACTTTTAAAATTTAGTTACTCTTATTCATACATGAAAATTCAACAGCTAGGTAATAACTATAACATAAAAATTATAATAGTATCTCAAGGTTTGTTTATACTATTTGTTGCGTCTAGCGCAGGATACCTAAGAAATCAAATTCATTTGAAAATATTTTTCACAAAATATCAGGGAATAGTAGCCTCGTATACTTGAATGCTAGTTTATATTGATATATCTAGTTAATTGGATTCTCTTTCCATGCCAATGTTGTCAAAGGTGATGCAAACCTAGAAAAGTATTGTATAATCCTATTTTCGTACACTATAATGCCAAGAAAAATTTTCAACTCTATCAAACTATTTAGTGGATCCTAAGAAAAATCACCTCAATATTCATGAGTTCCATATTTAAACCCTTATTAGAGATGAAATAAAAAATAATTTTAACCTCACAGATCCAAAACAGACACTTAGAGATCTTACCTTAAATATGGTATCCCTGATTAAGTCTAGGAAATCCTCAAATGTTATGTATGATACTCCTCTGGAATAGGTTAAATGACTATTCCATCAATGAAGACAGCCAAAAATCATTCCATATATAGATTAATGATCTAATTTATAATATTTATAAATACAACAGGTCATTCACCATGTCGAAACACATCATAGGAACTCATATTGTAATAATAGATATTAGAATGTTCTCTTTAGAATATCATCCTCGTGAGCCCTTAACAGGTGGTAGCTAGACCTAAGATCGATCTTTGAGAACTAAAATGAGCCTCTCAAATAGATGAAGATGATTTATATCCTTATAATGGTGAAATTTTTCATTAACATTTTCTGGTTTACGTGATGATAATCAATTAAAATCCTCATTCTCTTGTATACATTTTTCACCCAGGGGAACACACTATGTCTAATGAAACACTTATCTCAAAGGTCCATCGACTACTCCCTCATCTACAAGATCTATATGGGGTCCATGTAATATTCTAAAGATTATATTAGTGTAGTTCTTGGGTGCATTTTGATTCATAATTCTATCTACCACCTCATATGTAGTACTAGTATATCCTTAGGGAAGCAGTCTATGTAGTCCTCCATAATCAAATGAATCAAGATGCCTAAAGAGTCTGTTGAACCAAGGGATAAACTGTAACACCCCAAAATGTAAAACGGTAAAATTCCGATATGATATGACCCATGTCAACAAGGTGCACCTTCCTTTTCGGGAGCCTACATGATTAGAACTTCATAGATAAGCGTGCTTGTCCGAGAGTAGTCATCAGGTTTGGTGACCTTCTAGGAAGTTACCCAAGGTGTCTATGAGTGAGGGCAAAGCACACTGGAAAGGAAATGTGTTGTCTTGTAGGAGCTGTCATTAGTCAGATGACCTGTTCAGGCATGTGGGTGGGCCCTAGGGAGGGGACCATGTGTCTCCGAGGCAAATGGTGGTACCTGGCGGGCTGAGACCCAACTATCGAGTTAAGGCATGGTGTATGTGCTATCACCGGGACGTAGTTGTCATATTTGTTATCAGAGGTGGAACCCATCCTTAAGTGTAGTACACTTCCTAGGTTGATATGTAGGGCCGAAAACAGGGACGTTGTTCACTGAAGGGGGGGGGGGGGGATTGTAACACCGCGAAATGATAAAGGGTTAAATGATCCAATGATATTACTAACGTCAACAAGATGTACCATCCTTTTTAGAAGCCTATCATAACAGAACCCCATAGTTAAGCCTGCTTTTCTTAGAGTAGTGATCAAGATGTGTGACCATCTATAATTTTTTAGGGTGTGTGTGAGTGAGGAAAAAGCACACTAGAAAGGACATGTGTTGGCCGTTGGAGACAATCATTTGTCAGATTTCCCGTTCATGCATGTGGGTGGGCCCCAAGGTGGGGACCACATTTCTGTGGGGCAACTGGTGATACCTGGTAGGCCAAGACCAAACAACCATGTTAAGGTTGGGTGTTTGTGCTGTCCCCGAGGCCTAGCTGTTACAATCATTACAGTAGGGACCATAATGAGGGTGTTGTGCTCTAAAGGGTGGGAGATTATAACACCCCAAAATGATAAAGGGTTAAAAGAATAAATGATACAAATAATGTCATCAAGTTGCACCTTCCTTTTTGAGAGACTACCTTTTTAGAACTTCAAAGTTACGTGTTCTTGTCCTGGATTAGTGATCAGGATGAGTGACATTCTGAGAGGTTACCCAGGGCATGTGTGAGTGAGGAAAAAGCACACTAGAAAGGATATGTGTTCGCTTGTGGGGACTGTCATTAGTCAGATGACACATTCAGGTATGTGGGTGGTCCTCAGGGCGGGGACCACATGTCTATGGGGAACTGGTGGTACCAGGAGGTTCAGGACCTAACGACCGTGTTTATGTGGGATGTTTGTACTGTCACCGGGACCCTGTTGTCACTTAAAAATAGAAAATAACGACTGATGGGTTGCATCTTCCAAACAATAAGCACTGATCGAGTAGTGATCAGGATGATTGACCTTCTGGGAAGTTACAAAAAGTGTGTGAGTGAGGAAAAAGAACATTGGAAAAGACATGTGTTGGCCTGTGTGAACTGTCATTTGTCAGATGACCCATTCAGGAACATGGGTGGCCCCTAGGGTGGAGACCACGTTGTCTTCGAGGAAACTAGTGGTACCTGGTGGGACGTGACCTGACGACCATGATAAGGCAGGGTGTCCGTACTGTTAGCGGGGCCCAGTTTTTACAGTCATTAGAGTAGGGCCCACAATGAGGACGTTGTTCTCTAAAGGGTGGTTGATTGTAACACCCAAGAATGACAACGATTGAAATGACTAAATGATATGACTCATGTCAACAAGGTGCGCTTTCCTTTTCATAAGATTACTTGATTAGAAAATCACATTTATGCGTGCTTGTCATTGAGTAGTGATCAGGATGGGTGACCTTCTGGGATGTTACCAAGGGTGTGTGTAAGTGAGGACAAATCACACTATAAAGGACATGTGTTGGCCTGTGGGGACTTTCATTAGTCATATGAGCTGTTCAGGCACGTGGGTGGGCCCTAGGAAGGGGACCACGTGTCTGTGGGGAAACTGGTGCTACATGGTGGGTCGGGACATGACGGTCGTGTTATGGAGGGGTGTCTATGTTGTCATAGGGACACATTTGTATCTTAATCTTTACAAATAATGACTCATGGGTTAAAATTTCCATACAACAAGTGCCACTCGAGTAGTGATCAGGATGGGCGACCTTCTAAGAGGTTACCCAGGGTGTGTGTTAGTGAGGAAAAATCACACTAGATTGGACTTGTGTTGTCTTGTGGGAACTTTCATTAGTTATACGACCCATTCAGCCACGTGAGAGGGCCCCGGGATGGTGACCACATGTCTGTAAGGCAACTAGTGGTACTTGGAGGGCTGAGACCGGGTGTCCATGTTAAGGCGAGGTGTCTCTACTATCATCGAGACCTAGTTGTCACTTAAACATTAAAAATAATGATTGATGGGTTGTAGTTTCCAAATAATAAGTTCCACTCGAGTTGTGATCGGGATGGATAACCTTCTGGGAAGTTACCCAGGGTGTGTGTGGGTGAGGACAAAGCACACTGGAAAGAAAACGTATTGGATTGGGGGACTTTCATTAGTCCGATGACTCATTCAGGCACATGGGTGGACCCTAGGGTGGGGACAACGTGTCTGTGGGGCAACTAGTGGTACCTGGCAGGCCGGGACCTGATGAAAATGTTATGGTGGGGTGTCTGTGATGTCACCAGGATGCTGTTTCCACTTATACTTTACAAATAATTACTGATGGATTGCAATTTCAAAACAATATGCACCGCTCGATCTGACATGAGATATCTCTCTCTTGTAATGGAGAATCTCATCTTACGAGTCTGAAACCATATAATCTCATCTGTAATGACTATCAATTTTATCATGAACCACTGATAAAAATTATACACCCATGATGAGATCAAAAATTTACCCCATCATGACCAAGATCCCCCATGATAAAATCTCTCCACTCAGCACCAACTCATAATTTTTACAGATATGAAATATTGTAGGATCACAAACAATGGGGATCACTAACAATAACTAATGAAATAGACACAACATGGATCTATATCTCTAATATATGATATATGTAGATGAAATAAGGACTCACTCATATGCCTAATTATATAAGATCAAGAGTAGAAAATAAAAAGATCATACCTGGAATATTTTCATTAGATTTCTAATCATATTTGTCCATAGCCTACAACTCCATACAAATTTTACTACCAAATATCTAAGCATAGAATGGCCCACCTTTTCATGGTTGTTGAAGTGGCTTGTAGCATCATACCCCAACAATACGTCCTCCATCAAGAGATACAACCCCTCCTCTGTATCATTGCCTCTATAGGGTCCTCCCTTTCCTTGCCTCGGAGATCCATTATCTTCATGTTTCCTCTTCCTTGGGGGTCCAAACACCACCTACCTACCTTTCATGGTAGGTTTGGTTGAGAAATCACATGAAATATGACCTCTCCTATCACATGAATTGCAATATCCCTATGTTGGATGACCAGATCCTCTGTTAAAACCATAATCCATAAATCCAAATGCATGATTCCTTCCATGGGATGGAATTTAACACTGATAAAATGAATAATGGCTACTAATAGACACTATAGAAGTCTCAACCCCGTAATGATGACCACCAGCACTAGCCACTCGAGATCCATCAATTAGGAACATCTTTGTAACAGTATCATTCTCCAGTGATCTCATATAACATGGTATACACAAAGAGACTATGATAGCCTATATTTATCAACATATCACCCTCTCAAACATACAAAACTACATGAATCCATCTTGCATCATATAAAGGGAGTCACATGTGATGTCAGTGAACCTCATGGCATACTCATCAACTATCATATCACCCTGTTGTATCTTGATGATCTCCCGAATCCCTAAAAATGACTAGAAATAATTGTAATACTCATAAAAAAATTTCCACAATAATTTTTAGCATGAGGGAAAAATCTCAGCATGGATGTCCATCAACAGACTCCACCAATTACCTACAACTCCATAGAAAAGACTAGCTACTAGTGAAACCATATGACCATTTGGGGTCTAAACAATTTAAAAGACTCGAATCATCGACCTGATGAAATCCTCATCCACTAAGGGATCTATATCAACATTTAAAATTAGTGGTCTCTATAGATATAATATATATTTAAATCTAATCCTACATGCATCCTAATCCAGGTCTACTAGTTATATCAATTTCATGATTGGTGAAGACACTTCTCCCTACCAACCTAGAGGAAACACCTCATGAGATGGACCCTGAACTGTGGCCTCATCACTGGATTGATCATCATAATTATCCTGTTTTAGTAACCTAGAATTTTACATAATAGAGGTATCTTGAAAGAACATATATATATATATGGGGATACGACTCAATAACGTCATTCAAAGGACTCAATTCTATATGTTGTATTTACCTTTTTCTCTCTACAACGGATGCCTTTCTATGCTGAGTAGTGAAGTAGGTATTAGAGTCTTGGAAAATGGATACTTCATTTTGTACACAAAAAAAGTGTTACCTGGACTAAAATCTACAACCATGACACTCAAAATACATTTCAGTAATCTCTCGACCAATCCTAATCATGGGTCCGACTTTACATAGAATAGAAGATGAACCACATATGATAACACTCTTCCACATCCCAACCCACTAGGGTCTACATGGCCTATGAAAATCCATGTGGGACACCCAAAATACCTCTACCATTGTCTAGATATATGTGGAAAGTGCTAAGATGTCATAAATGAAATTGGAGGCCTTATCCTCAGTACTGATATGCATGCACACATCAACCTCCATGAAAATTGTAGAGGAATAATAAAAGACTGAAATATATAGTGTATAAAAAATCGTGAGATAACCTCTAGGGAATAAATATGAGTATGAAAGTGTAAATAAAATCATAAAATGGTAGAAAGAAACACAACACCATAAATGAATTCCAAACCAGTCAATGACATGAAAAAGGAAAGATAAAGATAATATGGTTATGGATCTCCAAATCTAACACTGAATATAGCCTATGTACCCAAATATCACTATACTTAACCAATATCACCTTAAATATTCCTATTATATATATAATACGTGACACTAGTGAGAAAATTCCATGCATGGGTGAGTATAAACATACCCAATAAGATGACCAAAAACCACAAATAGGCACATAGTCAAATACAATAGTAGTCAGATCAACCCATAGAAAGAGAGAGACAAATCCCAATATATATATATATATATATATATATATATATTCTCAAAATGAAATATAGATGATAAAGAAATGGGTATTTCATTTCTATAGTCAATCTATGGATGATGAGTTTGCTGGTAGCTCAAAAATACCATCTCTGATGCACATCTTCTCGCATATTTGTATAATGAATCCTTGTGGAGGAACATTACCTCCCAAAGGTGATATAAAATTGAGGTAGAATAATATATAATAAATTTAAGAGTCCCTATGTTGATAGGGGGTTTCACTCAGTAGATATAGGACACTTTCTCTGATATGAGAGGGGGTGATTCTCGGTAGATAGAGGACCTGCACCCAGGTGTGACAGGGGGTGGAACATGGAAGATAGAGGACCCACATGCTGGTGTGATGGGGGTGGGGGGGGGGGGGTTCCCCTTGATAGGTCGAGGAACTTACCCTATAATGATAAGGGTGTACCACTCAGTATAGTTAGAGAGTATGAGGAACTATTCCATGGTGTAACATTGGGGTTTCCAAGACCGATATCTCTCAGATGATCCTACCCAATCAAGTTGTTAGTCAAGAATTTATGAAAGAAGCATCATACTCATGAAAATTAATTCCATATCTCAAAATATACAATGAAGGACACCATACTTTTATATATGGAAAACTACATAGTCTAGGGCACTTTTGGTCCAAAATCATGGTTTGAAGAAGTAGATTCACAAGTTAGATGTTTGTGGGAGAAGTATACAACAGGTATGAGGGGACACATGACATATGACCACACCAAGTCAACTAGGAATTTTATCCCCTAGACATGGATTCGGAAGTAATGTTTTCCTACAAGGAGTGTATAGGTGGTAAACAGAATGCTTATACCACTCAGGGATTTATTGTTTCCTCGTGGAATGTTCTTGTGTACATCTTCTCTTGATCATGTACATTAGGTCATAACAGAGTACCAGGTCATTCCCATGTAGTCTAAGATGTGCTTGTGGGCCTATTTGTATCAATTTCCATGAAATCTTAGGGTACACGTCAGGCTTCCAGCCTAGGGTCACATAGAATTCAATGTTTATACATGGTGTAGTATCAGTCCCTTCACCTGAAACTCTCTCCACCATAGTTGGGGGAAAATATAGTGTTTTTTATTCTAGAATACACAATGTGTAGTCGGGTTTTGTTGGAAAGATGCAAATACTAGTCTTCTTGTGGTGTTAGATCCATTAACATTGTAGTAAATCAAATTTTTTGACATTCCAAAATAAGGGGAACCCTTTATGGTCATCAATTTTAACCTATGTGTCTGGACATGGGAATCTGATCACCCACACCTGATTCTGTCAAGTATCCATCACTGTTCAGGGTAGAAAAACCCCTAGCCATGACACACATCCCATGAACCCATCCTTACCCTAATTCAAATCATAAAAAATTCTATATTACATGTAACCACCATGAATATTGGGGTTTAATCAATCTTTAACTAACCCCGATAATATTAGACTGCAACCCCATGGGACAATAATGATGAATACATGGACTAATGGGGAAAAACACATGAACACAAGAGATGAGAATTATTAAACAATGTGATCAAATCCATTGATTCTTAAGTGTTAAATCAAAGGGGTGAAATCATGTAATAACAAAAAAACATCATTACACAGTTAGATTTTAATTTGGGGTCATGAATTGGATAGAAATCATAGATCAAGAAAATAAAGAAAAAAATCTATAATTACCAAATTGAATGGGAAAAAACTGAAAAAATGTTCCTTACCTCATTTAAGGATTTATAATTAGTGAAGATCACATTCTCCAGTGATGTATCAAATCCACTATGTTTGATACATTCCTTACAATTCACCTCAATCTGATCATTGATCTGTGTCTTAATGTCTTCGAATGCCAAATAATAATTCGCCATCTACTCTCAAATTTTCGAAGTGTTTTGTGGTTGACACTAGATATTTACAACAATAGGGTATTTATAGAGGCAGGGTTAGGTATTATCATATAAAATAAATAAATAAATAATTTATTTATTTATTTTACTAAATACACTACCAATGGATGCCTCTCATGAAACATATAACATTGAATAACCATAGGTCACACATTGGGTAATATCGGAATTTTAGAATCAACTATAGTCTCATATATCCCATATAAGGTCCAAAATAACGAGAAATCCATTTAGACTGAAATAATGTGTTCACGTGAAATAAAATATAATGTTATTTTCAATATATTTTTCTTAATCCCGAGACACCGACACACTATGACGAATGAGAGGATAAATTAGGATAGATATAAAGAAATATCCAAGGGTCTAATCTATAAAAATGATATTTCTACCAATCATGTAGACTATAAATATGAATATAGCTCATGTAGTATTTCTTTAACATGAATATATATTATTTTTATGTCAAAAGATCATATTTTGATGTATAATACATGATTATTAGATAATTAGGGTTGGCTGGATTTGTTTTTAATCATTTCATCAATTAGAGTTTATCCAAGATGAGATTTCCCCCATAAAACGAGTATAACATATCGGCCTCTATTAGGATAGACTGAAGAAGTGCATGGTCATTCCTATATTTGACATATATTGTGCATGTTAATCAGACAAGGGACATGGGATGTGATTATCCATAACGATGAATGGCATGGAATTGATTCATTGACTTGGCCATAATATGTTAAGGAATTCCAAATCATTTGAGTAACTATATGGGAATTTCATAATTTTTGTCTTCTGGTTGGTCAATATATTATATAAAGATACCATATGAAAATTCATGATTTAATATAATTAAATTGGTGGTAAAAGATATATCGATATTTGGATTTGATGGAAATTATGCAACATTTTTTTGTAGATTGAGAAGAATTGATTTTTATCTAGAATTTAACCCTTTCTTTCATCTTTGAATTTAGAAATTAATATTATTTAATGGTAAAAAATCATGTAGGGTCACAATTTCTGGTGTATTGAATGTGTATTGAGTTTTAAAAAACTAAGAGAGCTATTATAATGTTTTTATGTTTTATCCAAAAGTAGTTTTGGAAGAAAATGAACAAGGAATTACAAATTATTTGGTAGACAAATATTTTGATGATAGGTTTACAAAAGTAATTTAGATGGATTAAAAAATGATTTGGTAATATTATTTCACATGTTGTTTTATATTATATGATATAAGGTGAAATATAACAATGTCTACGAGGTTTTAATTTTAGTGGGATATTTATAAATATATTCCCTAAATCCATACACATTTGAATTGTGATCAGATATAACATATAGTAAGATATAGATATATCCAATGGTAGGGATTATCATAACTCAACCATAACTAATTGTACGAAATTTTATAACGATATAATGATATGGGTTTATAGTTTTATATAAATAACATAAAATAATAAAAAATATTAATGTTAAATGTTATTGATGAATAAATCCTCCATGTAAGTCATCACCTTGTTAAATGATTCCTAAAATAAAACAAATGGGAGTAATTAGTCAACAGTTTACAAATAGTTTCTAAACTAGTGGAAATACACAAATATTAAAAAATATTTTACAAAATTAATAGAGGTATGAAGAGTGTCCTTGAGGTCTATATGAATAGGTAAAATCCCATGTAAGTTGTGGGTTCTAGTATGTGGATTCTTTATCGAATATCTCTTCCTTCTAATACCATTACCCTGAAAGATTATATCATATCATGGTAATCAATGAGGATCCCCTTTAAGAATAGGGTCATTCATATCATCCCATGGACATGCTAAGTAAGAGTGAGTATCATTCATTCCTATTAACGATGTTCTAAAAATATATTATTAAAGATTGATATAGTGTAATTCATCAGTGAAACATACAAATTGTTCTATATTTTCAGTTTCCTAGTTACAGATGTCATGCATATTGATCATGGGATTAGTGGTTTATATTATATATATATATGTGCATTGATCCAAAATAGTTCAATCCTATGAAAATGTTCATAAATTTTACTTTGGAACCTCTTATATAAAAATGTAAGCATAATTAATAATTATCTATATTGAAATCACAATAATATGGATCATCAATATTTACTTAGTAAAATGATTGGCGTACTTTTCATGGTAAATACCCTTCAATGTGAACTACGAAATATATGGTGTTCTCACTATATAAAGAAAAAGGAATAAATAAATGTCAATATAAATGGTTAATAAGATATAAAATACATTCACTGGATAATAAATTTATACATGTAATAAAAATCTTATATTCAATGGGAGCGATAGGGAGTGATAGATAACATAATCACCTGAAAGGAAAAAAGGAGTTGGAGAAACCATTTAAATAAATAATATAGGTAATAATACTAGGGAACATAAAAAATATATGAAAAATAGTAAGTAAAATTTTCAATACTTTACTGATAATGAAAATAATATTAGATTTACAATAGGGGAAAAATTCATGGATACAATGAGGATTGGGAAGAAAAAAACTAACCTAAATCACTTGCTCAATTCGTATGTCCTATGACATTCTAAAGAATAAAATTATATAAATTATTTAAAATATGTAGGTTACATAGATCATTTTTTTATCCCTTTTCGTTATTTCTTTTTATAAATTTATTTCAATTTATTATTAATTTTAAGGATTATTTTTTGTTCTACTGGATGACTTGACGTTGTTCAATTGAATGTTATAAAACAATTTCAATAAAATGGTAATGATTCAAGGTCAATTTAAAATGGTTCCATATGATCCATATGTTTCAAGTCATTTTTCTTAATATCATTCCAATGATATAAAATTTCCATGATCAATAGATAGTCTAAAATTTATGCAGATTAAATAGATATACATCGACATACTCATTTTATTAAGTTTAAAGGTGCATATTTTTTTATGGTTAATTCCATTAATAAAATTATAATTTTTATATTAATATTCTTAATAAAATAAACAATATTTCATATATTATTTAAATCTATTTTTAAAACCATCAATGTAATGATATAGAAATCGATTTATAACATCATCTATATAGGAAGATAAAACTGACCAAGATGGAATGAATGTTACATAAAACTATGGAATGACTTTTTATTAATTATATTATTTTATATTTATTATTATTTTATAATTATAATCTAAATTTTAGGATAGAATTATATTTTATTAAACATATAAATAGAAATATTTTGATTTAAAAATAAAGGAATTGAAGGAGATTAAACTAAACAACATATTTTATTCTTTCAGTGGGCTCCTTGAGACTACCCATTAATGATTCTATGAATAAATTTTTGATGAGAAACAAAACTATAAAAACTATCATATGAGGCTCTAATGAGGGATTTTTTTATAGATTCATATTCTTTTTGTTTTCTTAAGTGAAGATAAACGAGTTTAAGAGGGGTGTATTTATAAGAAAAATCGATGCCTGTTTTAGAGTAAAATATTAATTTTTTTTCATGCTTATAATTATTATTGTTGTTTGAAAAAAGATATAGTAATTTATTCATGTGAGGCTGAGAAAATGGTTTCTTTACTCATCCAAACATCATGGATGGTGGTTCTGGCCATGTATTTATATTGTCATAAAATACTATATTCACCAACAAATTTTATTATTTAATAAAATTAAGAAAACCCCAAACCTACTTAATTTAAATGAGTTTTTTCAAAAAATGATATAATTTTTTTAAAAAAATATCTAAATGAAGCAACTTTTATAATTAATTATAGTATTAAAATTAATATTTTATTAAATATGATATAAAATGTTTAGATAAAACATAATTCATATAGTTATATTATGTAAAATTGATTGCGTAGTTATTTTATTATATTTTGGTAATTAATTTTACATAATTTATCCTTGATAAACATTACTTATATGGTTACTTAATTAGTTACCTCGATGGACATTCTACTATTCTAAAGGTTCATTTACCATTCTATTAGTCAGGTTATTATTATAACATTAAAATTTACAATGGTCATATAATCCATATACATCCAATAAATACAAATTATTTATATTATCCTTCATTCAATAATTTTATTCTAATTTTTGTATATACATTATTTATAACATTATAATCATTTTTGTAATATTGTTTTTCATTTTAACTATTTCTTCGCAGTGGTGATAATTCTAATAGATAACAATGTTAAATATTTTCAAATTATTGTTATTTCATTTACTTTTTGTTGTCGTATAATTTTATTATTTTCAATGTTATTGAGTTTATTTTTAATTCTTAAGTAATTTTCTCCATTATTGGTCTTAAACACTCTACTTAATCAAAACTATTTTTATTTGAACTACTATGATGAAATTAAATAACATTTGTTGTAAAAAAGTAATTATAGAAGAATATTGGATCCTATATAAACTATTTACACTCAGTCATTTGAACAAAAATTATATATATCTTGAAATTTATTTAGGATATATAGATAACTCCTTAAAAAATCTATTTTTATTGCAAATTATAAAAATATTGTTTTCATGTATTTTATATCAAACTTTTATCTCTAGTTGGATTTTATTTCTAAAGAATATCTATGTGAGTTTCAATAAATGGTTTATCCCTCATGCTATTGAATAAATAATTCAGGTGTTAATAATCCTAAATTGTGATAGTTATTGTAACAACAACACTTCATCAAATTCCATCACCCCCAATGTTCCTGGAGTTATGATATTTTTTATTCAAATGATATCTACATCATTTATGTTTGAAATACATAGTTCAATATCTAATTTCATAATATACCACTCGATAATAAAGTAATTTATAAAAAACATATTTTATTATGATATTTTAATATCTACACATATCATTTAATGTGGTGTATACATCTGAAAATTATAACTCCAAAATGTTAGATATCTCTTTTCATGTGATCCATTATTTGAATAACAATCATTAAAAATGATTTTGGGAATACCATATATAATTGAAAAAAATGCCAAAAACCTCTTTTTTAATTTTGGAGAACTTTATATTTTCAATAACTATTATAAATATTTATTTTCAAAAGAAGGAAATCTTAGTCATTGTGTGACTAAAAACTGGAATTTTTTATTAATCATAAGAAGAAGAATTGTTACGTAAGCTACAAAAAAGTGTATTTGTTATCAATCAAACAATTTTAGTGAAATAAAATACATTGGAACGTAAATTTAATATTATATTAGAATATTATAGTCATGTTATTTAAATAATTTTTTATTTAATTAATATATTTAAATAATATCGTGAAATTTTATAAATAGCACTTTGGATTCATTACAATATTTAGAAAGTTAAAGAAATGAAATGTTTCTTACCTAGAAAAAGTGTGATCCACATGAATGTCATTTAGAATATTAAAGAGGTTTTCATGATTATGAATATTTATTTATTTTTATTATTAATAAAATACTAAAATGATGAGTGTGATAGTAAACATAACACACATGGGATTAGGGACTTGATAATAAGAGTGGGTGGACCATGTATTCACCCTAGTGTTGTGTGTTTTCTTTTTCACTCTCACTCCCATCATTGTATTATCATCATTGTGATCCATGTGGACTAACCAATAACTGGACACATTGTTTGAGAGATGGTTTTTAGGTGAACCACTAATTCACTCCCTCTATAGTGAATGTTTTCCCTCTTTTATACATATCCATTGGTATCCGAACACATTAATTCCCATGATTATGTTGGGATTCCTAGGGAAATAGAAACACTAGTTAAACCAGAATAACAAATAATAAACCTAATATAAGATCTCTATGAAAGATAAATAAAACCATGTATAAACTATAATAACATGTATTAAGTGGGTGACTTACACCAAATTCACTACCTAAAAATATTGTAACCATATTCATTATATATTCCTTATTATGATAAACAAAAAAAATGAAAGGTCATTCCTTAGTTGGTGTATTCATGTATTAAATATAAATCACTCATTCAAATAGTGGGATCATCTTTCATCTATGGTATACGAATACTTCACTTTGTTATAGGTGGAGGATAAAGGGATAACATTAGGATGTGGGAGTTTTGACTTATATATTGGGATTTTTTTTCATATAATCACACATACCCATTGAAGGGGAACACCTGCTATTATATAGAATCCCAGAGGATGCTCCTCATATGTTTAATTAATAAATGATTTGTTACAGTGCATGAATAAATATTACAGATAACTCATGAAACTCTTCAATGAATAGGATACATCCCATGTGTTATATCATATGAAATCGAAAATTCATGATAGATATCATAGAATATTTCACCTTATTTTAATGAATATCATTCATTCAATAATTTTTTGTATATTGTAGAATCGAATCATATGTGAATCATTATAATAATAATTGTGATACAATATAACTTGATTGGGTAGTCGCATATAAAAACCAAATAGTATAATGTAATTCATAAGAAAATAACAAGGTTTATGTAAATAATTTACTACAATATAACAATATCATAGAACAATATTTAGCCAATTTCATCGCATGAAAAAAGATTTAGGGAAACATGCACTCCATTAACCCCCCAATTCCACAAACTCAATTTTTTTTTATTTCACTGATATAATGTATCATGTTGAATAAATTATGAAAACATATCCAAACCACTTTTGTAAATATTTCATCAACCATTATCATGTATCATATCATTTATAATATCTTGTGAAAACCTCTGAAAATAACATTTGTATTAACACTAAAAGTCTATTATCGAAACACTGTGAGTAAAACTCAACCCACATTTAGTTAAAAAATAATATGTAACCCTAAATTATTTGTAACATTGATAACATAATGAATTTATGTATCCAGAAACATTATAAAATATAGAACTCTTGAAAAAACCAATGTTTCCCAGGTTATAAGGATATTTGGAGTTATCTATATCAAGCACTTGTACATCTATACCAATTTCTACAGGTCATCTAACATCCTAGAAAGCACTCTTATAGGTTCCCATTTTCTAAGGAAATAATCTTCCATGGGATATAAGGTATATCAATATTGTATATCCACCTAATTTATTCTTGACAAACCAAGTATTATAAGCCATGTTAATGAATAAATCTCATACCATTCACCTTTATGTATGATAACATCACATTACCTTCATCCGTATAGATAGTATGTAAAAGCCTCAAGTCTAGATACACAATTACAATGCTTAATTTTTTAAATTGGTGCAAGATAAAAACAGTTTCAACATGAAGGATAATATATTTTAGTAGTTTTTTTGGACTATATTTATATATTATTTCAATATTATATTGAAAAAAATTAAAATATACCATGAAAATTTTTATTACATCCTTGAATATCATTCAATGATTACATGTTTATATCATTGGAAAATAAAAAATTAATAAAGGATGATCTCAAATAATTAGAAAATAAAATCATACAATAAAATATATGGTTATTAGATAACGATTTTACAATATGGAAGAATTGATAATCAAAATATATTGTACTTAATCAATAACTTCAGCATTAAAATGTTTCCATAGAAAATGTAAACATAACAATCACGTGGATTATAATAAAAGAAATATTAATAAAGAAATTATTAATATAATTCATATCAATCAATCCATAAAGGCTTCATTCCAATATATGATATCTTTTCCCCTCAATTCCCTATGGTAAGATAATTCAATAAATGGGTAGGTATACACCAAGTACCAAACTAGTTTTCCAATTTTTTGTCTCATAATTAATTAAGATGAATTTATGGGATATATATAATTAGCCCCCACACATCACATACATATGTCTAATGTATTCATTATATATAAAATTTGAAATATAAATTGTAATCAATATGCCTTAATAATAAATTAATATCTGTATTGAATTATGAATATTGAAATCAATATTTCCCTAGTAAATAAAATTAATTTATTAATAAGATTAATTCAACTAAAACCATATATTTAAATGGTATATAGGTATCAAAAATATCAAAATAGTAGTAATAATACTAAATATATCAATGAAAATAAAAATATGTGCATGAATGATACAAATAATGTCTAGTGAATAATCTATAGTAATGGTATGAAAACCCTTATCTTTATTTCACATTAAATCATGACTTATTAAAAAAATTTACACATAAAACAACCCATAAGATCAAAAAGTGTATTTTATTATAGAATTGGGTAAATAAAAGAACATATGGAACATGGTATAAGACATCATTACTGAAAACTTCCATAACAGGCTCTTATAAATCATCAATCTCCTAAACTGTATGGGATATTATAGGTATGTCCATAAGAAATTGGTGGGATATAAATCCAATTAAGGTTATAAGAAAATGATAAAACTTATAAGGTATTACTTGTTTTTCAATGGACATATAAATTGTATATAAAACTGGTGATAATCACAATCATTAATAATGGGGCATGATTTGACATGATAACATAAAAGAAAAATGATTATGAGAAAACAAATTTTAACACGACATCATAAACCTTAGTTAAGGTTGAATAAAATTAAATAATCAAATTAGTTTATTTTGATAACCTTCCATGGACCAAAAATTGGGTCTCATGAGACTAAAAAATTTAATAATGTATCAAAGGGAAATTTGGATGCACCCATCATAATAATATAATGTACAAGAATTAGTGTTCCACTTAGATCATATAACATAAGAAAATATTTGACAAATTTTAATTAAATGATAATTTAGTGTGGAATAAATACATTTAATTACCCAATAAAATAAGTATAGGTAATTCAAGGTTAATAACCTTGATTGGAAATGACGATGGTATTGAAAATTAAAAAGTTTCCCAGGGAAATCACATTGAAATTTATACAGCATAACGACAGTTCATAAAGGTTTAAAAAATGGATTAATTGGAGATAAATGGGTACATAATCATAAAGAAAAAAAATATAACATAATAGGTATGTGGAAAAATATATCCCTATATTAGGAATTGGAAATTAAATGGCATAAAATGAAGAAGATTCTTGAATAAAGAGGGGAAGGAGAGGATCCCTAACCTTTAGAGGGTGATTCCAAAAGACAAGGAGGGGATTCATGAGAGAATTATAAAATCTATTGAGGACTCTATAAATTTAATATAATATTAAGGATTTCTCCCAATGTTTTGGAGTGAAGTGGAATGGAATTATGGATGGTTTTATATAGGAAATGAGATGGGAGTTCATTATTATTTCTCGAACTTAGGATTTGGACTCTATACAATAATATAATTAAAACCACAATAATTAACATGGGGTTTTTAAATTATTTATAAAAATTAATATTTTATTTTATTATTTTATAAGTATTGGGGACAAACTAATTAAAATATTACCCTTAGTAATGTGGAACAGAGTCATGTTCTTAATGAAATTATTTTAAAACCATAAAATATAATATTAGATTTTTAGGATTCGAGAAGGATTTATGAAATTAAATAATTTACATAAAAACATGTTTATATAAATAGGATACATAGAATTGGTCTTGGATACCTTTTATAGCATTTATTACATAAATTTTTGTTTATTATGAGGACATAATACACACTATATATTTATACAGTATTAATTATTTACATAAAAATTTGACTGTTTTTAAAAATTATTAAAAATTCAGAATTGTATAATTTCAACATGATCATTCCAAAAATAAAATTAATTTTAACAAAATAATTATCTAAATACATTAATTTTTAATTTTAAAATAGAATCAAATTTTATTGTGAAATGATAGGTTTTTGATAATTACAGTTTTAGAGGTCTAAAATAATTACATTTGACATTATAAAAAATATATTTTTATATACATTTAATATTATTTTATTAATAATTATATCTTATTAAATTATTATTTCTTTCAAAAAACAAATAATTTAACAAAATAAATATCCTAATAGAAATTTCATATTACCCAAAAATACAATTTGTGTTTTATTGTATCAAAATCAATATAATTTAGAAGGTAACAACAATAGGAAAAATATATATTAATTATTCAATAAAATATAAATATTCAAATTATTAGGTTCATAGTACAAAAACCTTTACTACACTAAAAATTTACTTAAGGGTAAGGCATGTAATTGTGATATTATCATGGGGTCATTAAGCATACAAGGTTTGGTTTGAGATCTTGATGATATTGAAAATAACCCATAAATAATTTCTCTCAGGATTTAATTGTGGGATATCGATATGGGATTAGTCAAGGGAAATGTATAGTGACCATATATTCCTTTTAATCTATTAGAAATGGGATTCATAGGGTAAAATCAAACTGGTCAAGGCCTTCACTTCCTTTTTATGTGCAAATGGGATTTATTCAAACCATGGATTTATACTAATCATATAATAACAATTCAATGGTTATATTATAAACCATTATGATTAAAAATATTATTTTAAATATTATAGGGAACAATAAAACAAAATAAGTTCATGTTGTACCTATAACCATTATAGATTATTTAATTCAATCACGAATGGAATTTTATAAATAAAATTTAGGGTCATTATAATATTCCCTCGTTCTGAAATTTCACCCTTGAAATTTTCATTTCCCATAATAAAATAAATGAGGATTATTTTGCTTCATCACCACCTACATTTCCCTCATCTATTCATAAAAATTTTTGTTTCTCGATATCACATTGACTAGGTGCATTGTCTTATTCAAAAAAACATTTTCTCCATAATCTAATATCTTCACTGACTACTCCTTAGATGATAGACAATTCTCCAATGGTATCACCTCTTGATATAGACCATGTGAGGGGTCTAATATGCACTTCTTCAAGAGGGGTACATGGAACATATCATGTATTTAGATATATTATGTGGGAGTGGTAGTCGACCAGTCACCAATCTGATGTGATCAAGGATCTCAAAGGGACCAATGTATCTTGGACTATGTCTTCCATTTCTCATAAATCTCAGGAATTTATTCCATGGAGAGATGTGGAGGTATAACTTATCTCCAACCTCAAAATATAGGTCTCATTGGAAATTTTTTCATATATATTCTATTGACTTTGAGCATCCATAATGTACTACTAAATGGTTATAATCTTTTTCACCATTTCCTCAAATACATAAGGACCCAAAATTTTTGTTTAACAAAATTCATCCCATCGTGTTGGTTTTTCTTCACATATTCCAAAAAAGGTATTCATAGGGATCCATTTGGATTCACGGGTGGAAACTATTATTGTATGAGAACAAAACAAGAAGATGATATCTATCTCATCCTCCTTTGATGTCTATTGATCATACCCTCAACATATACTCATGTTTCTAGATAGTCCTCTCAGATTGGCCATCAATTTGGGGGTGATAAGATATGATAAAGTTCAAATAATTATTTTGAGAATGATGTATACTAATACAGAACATGGAGGAAAATATTAGATCTAGATTAAATACAATCATTAGTAGTGTTCCTAGAATCATCACAACATCTCTAATATAAATCATTTCAAGTTGATAGTGTGATAATTCCTCCCAGATTATAATATAGTGACTAATATTCATATGATAATCTCCCAAAACCCTAATTGTATTATTTTATATTGATGTATTCAGAAAAATAGTTATAATTTACATTTTTATGATTTCCATTTTCCATGTAGGAATGCGCAATGGTTACATTATTCCCTGGGATTTTTACATTTCACCCTTTTATTACTGACATAGAAGGCACCTTGATGTATATGATGTGATATCCTTCTTTATATTATCCCTCAAATAGTGATCCTGGTGATCCTGAAAAATCTTTTTGATCATTAGATTTATTTAGAAGTGCATGAAATGTGCATCAACTAACAAATCTATCTTTAACACAGTGCTTTATGGTACACATAGTCATGACACAAATTTTTCAACACCTTCTTCAACATTTTTGAACAATGAGGATTTAACATTTCTTAAAAAATCTACCTTATTATAGATTTTCAAATAATCTTTTTAGAATCCTTTATCTACTCCATAAGGGATAGTTGAGAAATAATTTGTGAAATTATTGATGATGTTCCTTCCATTATGATTCCCATTTCCATCATTTTCATGTCAATAAAGATTTGATCCTTCTTGATTAACATCAATAAAAAATTGTGTGATAAATTTTATATAGGGAGATATAAACATTAGTTTTTTTCCCATCATAGTAGTGGATTGATCATTTATAGTCTTTCATAAACTGCAATCATCTTCATTGGAAAATATTCATCTCTTTTTGTGTGAATATATACCTGACATTCTTATGATCCCTATATATTTCACACCCCCAAAAGAGATAATTCTACCAAAATTTCAATGTGAAGATTAATATTGCCCAGTATAGAACATGCATTGGGTAGTATATATTCATGAAGTATCAATTTTCTTTAAGCATATGCTTTTAATTTTTCCTTCTACATTAACAAACATCCAAAGAATATTTTAAATCATCTTTGTATGCCATGAAATGTTTCCCATTTTTGGGTCACATAATTACATGTGCAGTGAAAAGATGCTTTTAAACTCTTTGAAGTTCTCTTTACTTCCATTAAAAAAACAAACAAGACTCCCTTATGAGTTATATTGGATAGAGGGTTTCATAATTTGGATATATTTCCTACAAATCGATGATAGTACAAAGCTAATTCAAGGAAACTATGAAAATCAATTATAGATGCTGGTCTTGGCCATACTTCAGTTGCTTCTATCAATGAATGATATTAATTAGTTGTGACAATATTCGACAATAAGGATAAAATCTTGAACTAGAACTCACAATTTTTGTACTTTTCAGAAAATTTCTCTATTCATAAGGTATTTTGGAAACAGCTCAAATACTCCTAAAGCTCTTGAATCCTTTAAATATGATCTGTAAAGTCTAATTTTTTTTGACATGATATATAGAGACTCTATTAATAAATTACATTTATATTTCTAGAAAACTAGTGAATCCAAATTACATTACTTTGAACACGTAGTGCTCGTACCTTATAAAGAAAGCATCCTTTTGGATATCATTCATCTTCATCATTTCATGATAACACCCTATCCAAAGATCCACATTAGAGAATTATTTGGATCCACATAACTAATAGATTACTTTATAAATCCATGGTAGAGGATACATCTTCATTTATCATGATCTTATTGATATCTAGATAATTAGTGAAAAAGTGAATTGAACCATTCTTTTACTATATGAATAGGAATGATACACCCCATTCATAAGCACTTTCGCGTATGAACCCCTAATCCATATTCAATTGATGTTGATTCTTTAGCTACTCTTGTTCCACAATATCCATTATATATACAGTATTGGATATTATAAAATATCCATATATAATCATTATTCAATGTTCAACCTCCCATCTATGAGGAAGACTAGGAAATTTTTATAGAAAATATTTATTATATTCTTTCACAACAAGATTGTATTATATCATTATATTTACTTTGACTCAATTATTTTATCTAGATACACTTTCTCATGGGCCAATATTATCCATGCTTGAGATGTTGGTCTCAAATAATATTCATCCTCCTACTTGTACATTCACAGAATTAGAGGATGATCCATGATAGGAAGAGTGATTTCATTATAATATAAAATTATGATAGATCTATATATGTATTGCCAATCTATACCCATAATTACATAAAATGCCACTAAAGTGAGTATCATAAGGCTATCTAGGATGTTCAAGCCACCAATTTTGAAATGGGAGGAGTTATATACATGGGATACAATAATTTATCAATTTTTCATTTTCAACAATAAGTCTACTTTTAGACTTCATGGTGTTGATTGAAGATTTCAATAAAAAATGTGTGAAATGAAGGTATACATAGAAATAATAAAAAGTTACATTCTATATTACTGAATGAAAAACTAGTGTATCTATAAAAAATAAAATATATAGAAACACCTGAGTAAATGTGAAGGAATATTCACTCCATTTCTACCATAAAGGTTGTTTGTGTTGATTGTATGTGACACCACTTAACATAGAAAATCGATTCTCAGAGTTTCCTTATTCCTTGCATTATAAATATTGGACAATAGTTTGAGGGTTTTCTAGAGCATTATTCTCTTTTATTTTATTGGTGAGTTTCTCCTGTCAGCAATAGCTGGCTAGGTGACCTTCTTTTCGTCTCTTAAATAATTTCCTTTTCCACTATTGTAAATTCCCAATGTGAATCTTTCCAAACTACTGACATGTGTGATGTTGAAATTTCATACCAATGCCATATTTATACATTACATGACCATAATTAAACTCCAATTTCTAATTATTGTCCCTATAACACCATTGAGATTCATCGATATCAGTTTTCTACTTTTATGGCACATTGAAAAATTCCCTCATAGCTATGAAAGACTCAGATTGCCAGGGCTTCTCATAGGCATAGTTTTATCCCATTAAATAAGAATAAACATTTAATTCAGGGGAAAAGACATAGTATTATGCATATATTTAAATTCTTGGTATGTTTTACAGATATTCCTAGATGTCTTAATCATTTTCTACTTGAGGTAAGGAAATATTTTCCATTTTAACTTAGGGAGTGTAAAGAAAATATTTTTCAAAATTGGTTTTCTAGAATTCCATTCACCGTATGGATACAAGCTCTTCCATGAGATTTGTATTTTTTCAATGTACACCACGAACCATATTATCCCTTTATATTGTAAACAAATAGTATAACCTTCTCTTGATTAGAAATTTAATATATAAAGGTCTTCTAAATAATTTTGACACATTGTACCGTGATTAAGGGATTAGATGATCCAATAAATGTTAATATTCACTGTCACATAAATTTCTCAAATGTAGATTTTTATATATAGATTTTTTGGAGTTTATACTAATTCATCTTTCAATTCATAACCTGAGTCAACTAAGATTGTATCCAAAAAACATCCATGATTACTTATCCCAGTAAGTTGGGTATCTATTTTATATAGAGATCAAATTGAACTTCACATTAGTTTTTTACACCGTTCATCCTAATTGTGTCCATAGTATAGAATAAAGAGAAAATTAGTTATGAGTATTTTAAACTATTAAACACATTAACATATATCCAATTAAATTAACGGGATAAATTAGAAATGAAATGTATTTACCAAAATTATGAATTTATGGGGCCTTCTCTATGTTATCCATGCTATATTTCCTGACATAGAATCTAATGGTTGTTTTTTCTATAATAATTGTTTATAATAAATGTTTTAATCAATAAATATCATATCCCATGGGAGTTTCAAAATAATTGTGCAACAAGTATCATTTTCGTGCAATATTTCCCAATCGTTCCTAGTTTGATTTGGTGTTTTCACGTGTTAACCTTTTGTACATTTAAGTAAGATCCAGATCAACATTTAGTATCAAGACACAGATTTATTTTCATAAAAACCACATAATCTATAATTTACCAAATTATTATGACTTATTATATTGTTTATTAATATACATAATTATTTCTCTTGATTTTTCTAATCCTAAATGCAAAAAAATAAAACGTTCCTCTGATACCAACTATGAAAACCCATTGGTTTGTTACACATTAAATCATGATTTCATTAAAAAAATCTACATATAAAATAACCTAGAAAATGATAAATTCTAATTTATTCAGTAATTTGGTACATAAAATAACATGTTGAACATGAGATACAACATCATTATGGAAAAATCAATTAACATGCTCTTAGAAATCATCGATCTTCTATGAGTTCATGGGTTAACCTGGGGATGTACAAAACAAATGGTTGAGATATAAATCCCAGAATTTGAATAAGAAACTAATAACCTGAATAAGGTATTAAATGATAGACAACAATCCCAACAATGGAAAATAAATGGGGTGATAATCATAAACATGAACATTGATGTATGATATAGCATGATAATAAAATGGAAACATAAGAATGTGACAAAAAATTTAAACATGAATTCAGAAAAATAATTAAATGGTAACCAATAATACATCATAACATAATGATATAAGATAAATTAAAATTCACCACACATGGATTATTAGGAAACAAAATAATTACCCAATACATTAGATCATTATTTGGGTGCACCAATCATAATAATGTCACAGACATGAAAAATTGTGACACATATAGAGCATATAACATAAGAAAGTATTTCATAAATTTTTATGATCCCAGAGTGTGAATAAATACAAGTAATTACCCAATAAAATAAATTTAGGTTCATATGGGTGAATACCCTTGAGTGGAAGTAGTGATGGTTTTCACAATAAAAAGGTTTTGCATGGAAAAATCACTGAGAAATTTCGACAGCATAACTACAATGCATAGAGGTTCATAAAATGGTATAATTAGAGATATATGGGTATCTCATTATTTTAAAATCAAATTACAAATAATATGGATGTCTAAAAAAATATCCCAACATTTTTAATTTTAAATAAAATGGAAAACATTAAGAATACACTTAAATAATGGGGAGGAAGAGAGGATCTCATACCTTGAGTGGGTGATTCCAAAAGCATGGGGGGATCTTTCTGAGATATTGGGGCACCTTGGTAGGAATATATAGAGGTTAGGAAAGATTAATGATGTTCTCCAGTGGGTTCTATTTAATATTAATGGGATATTTGGTCTGTTTAAATTAGAATAGGGAGATGAGTTCTTTATTATTTCTCACACTATTGTTTTGGACTATATACAATAAAGTAATCCAAACTAGAATTTTTCCCTTGTTTTTCTAATTTTTTGTTCCAAATTGGATTTTTTTCATTATTTTTTAGGTACATGGAACAAAATCAATAAAATAATACACTTGTAGAAGTGGAAGTGACTCATGTTCTTAAAGAAATTATTTTAAAACATCAAAATATAAAACAGGTTTTGGAGGATTCAAAAATGATTTATAAATTTAATAAAATGACCTAAAAAGACATTAATTTAAATTAAAGACATATATTTGTTCATAGATTAATTTTATAGAAACTACTACATCCCTTTTTGGTCTTTATGTGGTCATAATACACCTTATATATTTATAATGTGTTTTATTTTTACCCAATAATTTGATTGTCTCAAAAAATAATGAAAAAGTAACCATTGGATTATTTTGAAATGATGATTAAAAAAACATTATATTTTTAATAAAAATAAGTTTCTAAATACATTAATTTTCAATTTTAAAATATAATTTTCATTTATTGAGAAATGTTGGGTCTTTGAAAATAACATTTTTCGAACAATATTAAAAATTACATTTTACATTATAAAAATTATAATATCATTTAAATTTAATAGTAATAACATGATAATAATATTTTGTTATTATTTAATTTATTTAAAAAATCCATTAATACATCAATATAAATTTCTTAATTGAAATAATATATTACCAAAAATATAATTTTTGTTTCATCATATCAAAATAAAAATAATTTATAAAGTAAAAAAAATAAAAAAATTATATTTATTATTCTATATAATCTACATATTCCTATTATTTGGGTCATATACATAACTCTTTATTACACTTGAAAATTTCATAAGGGTAATGTGTGAGATGGTGATATTTTAATGTGTGTGGTTTAGTATACATGGTTTGGGTTCTGATCTTGATGACCATCAACTTATACTTTAAATAGTTTTTCGAATTCATTATTTGTTGAATATTAGCTTGATATTGGTCAAGTAAAAATCGTAGTGATTCTATCTCCCTTGGAAGTTAAAAAATTGGATTTATAGGGTGTGATCTTATAAGTCCAGGCCATCACATCCCTTGTATGTGTCAATTAGATTTATCAAAACCTTGTATTTATATTTATCTTATGATCACTATTCTAAAATTATATTATCAAAGTTTATTATTCAAAATATCCTTTTAATTATCATTGGATATAATAAAACCACATAATTTCATTTTTTTCTCTAACCAAAATAAAGAACTTATTTAATCAAAAAGTTAATTTAATTTTAAATGGTTTGTGTCATTAGAGATAGGGAATACATTCCTCATAAAGTGAATGAAAAAATATGTTATAATCCATATATTAGTAAAATATGGTAGACAACCATCAATTCATTAGAAATAATTTCTGAACCAATTTAAATTGTTTTGTGAATTACTGAGAAAAATGGAAGTTAAACATTAAAAAATGGTCCTCAAATATTTATTAACATTGTTGTATAAACATTGTAATAAATCAATTCTGAAATACATTTCGAACTTTTATAAAATAATTATTTTTACATAATATTAATAATTTTGATTAATATAATAATAGATAAATAAATTTATTTAAAAACCATGGAAAATTATAGATGAAGGTAAATTTTGAGTAATAGTTATAGAAGTGGGAAATTCTATTAAAATTATACACAATATAAATAACATTCTCTTCACACTTTTGAAAAAATGTAAAAACGAACTATTTGAAAACAATTAAAAAATATTAATTTATAAAACCTTGAAAATTTTCAAAATACATTAATTAATTTATTAAATAATGAACGACTAATAAATAAAATTATAGAAGTGTTTTGGAAAACAATAACAAGGAATAAAAATATTCCAAACCTAAAAAGAGAAATAAGGTCACTTTTTCTTACAAAAAAAACTTTTAGTCTTTGCAAACTATAGAGAGAAAAATAAGGAAAAAACATAGAAACCATAAAAATGACAAGATAAGAAGAAAATAAAGGCGGTTTTAATAATATAAATATAATATAATTATATAAATGAAAATTTAAACTTGAAAATCCCAAATAAGGTTCAAAATTTATAATAAACCATTACATCAATAATAACATTTGAATAAATACCCCTAAATAGGGAAAATGAGAATTAAATCTTTAAATACCACAAATAAAGATTAATTAATGAAATAAATTTTTAAATTGAATGTATATAAAAAATATAAAATAAATTATATGCATAATATAATATATATCTTATTATAGAGAAATTGATATGAAAACACTTACCTTGGATTCTTGATTGGTTAAATGGAATAAATAATTCCAAAAAATCAATTTAAATTTATTAAAAACATTATTAGGTAAAATTTTCATCTATATTCCATTTTAAGGTTATTTTTAAAAACATTTACATCCATTTATTTCATTATTCTATCATATATTGATTATGAAGTTTGTTCGATCAATTATTCCAAAACCACGTCATTATGTTGACCATGGTCAAAGATATTATGAAATTGTTCCTTTATTTTTGGAATATTAATAATTTAAATTTAATAATTTTTATCCATTTTATACAATTTCATAATCATCAATTCATCTTGGTATTATAAAAACAAACCACAACACTTCATGGAGCTGGCAGTCCACATATACGAATGAGAGACATAATCATTTTTCAATGGATGGAAGGGTCAGAAGATAGTTGATATATTATATTTTAAGAATCATAATTATTTCATTCATATAATATATATTCACGAATTCCATATTTACAACCATCCAAGGGAAATATTTATGAAAAACTAATTCCACCACTAGGTGGATATGATATTTCATACGTACACACAAGTGATGTTTTCATTTTCTAATGTATTAAAATAGGAAAGAAAATGAATGTACCATTAAAATAAGAACATAAATGTTTAATAAATATACTAATTATATTGATGAAATTTGGTAATTTTATATTTTTATGAGGATTACAAAGAATGGAACTAAAAAAATCTCATTAAGAACATATGCATATTCTTTTTGTAACCTCCTTTGGATTACACCGTATGAATTCATGAAGTTATCTATTAAGAAGAAAAAATCCACTAATTCATGAATAAATAGGTTGTTTGGGTATCTTTTAAGTTATCGGTTGAGATAAGTGGATAAATATGAGAGAAGAAGAGATTATATGATGTTTACTTTTTCATGTGAGGTTGGTGGAAAACATGTTAATATTAAGTACATTAATATATTTTAAAGTCAATGGGAAGGGAATGTGGAAAAAAGATGATAAATTTGAAATATGGTATTATATTGAGTCTTAAATAATTCAAATAATATGATTTAGACATTTTTTTATTTTATTTTAACCCTTATATATTTAGTTTAACCCCCTCATTAATCTCTGTTATCCCTTACCATAATTGTATGTTTTTACCATTGTTACTATTCATTATCACCAAAAATAAGTTTATTTGATTAAATAATTCTAATTAAGATTTGTAAAAAATATTTAATTCATTTTAAAAGTTTAAATCCTTATAATTTGAATAAATTATTTACAATATATGTTTACAAAATTTAAATAGAGTCTATTTTTAGAAATTTGTCTGTTTTAAGCATAAAAATGATTTTATACTGAAATAATTAATAAAATTGGTTCCCATTGAATAATTTATATTTATATAAATAAAATTATACTAATATTACTTTCAAATAAACAAAAATGGGAAGGATCGTTGTGATTATTATATAAAAATTGAAGGTTCATAAATAGTTTTGATTTGAATAAAAAATTGCTTTGATTTACCAAATGATAAACATTGATTACTAATTTTCACATTATATTAAAAAATTTATTATATTAATCAATAAATATATATTTTTTCCTATCAAATAGTTTCATAAACTTTTAAATCATTTATACATCCTAATAATTTCATAAAACTGACATTATTTGTAAACTCATTATTTTTCGCTGGTCTTCCAAAAAAAATATTTCTGAAAAATATAAAAAAAACTAAGATAAATTTTATATTTTAACTAGTAAAAATAATTTTATTTCAATAAATTTAAATTATAAAATTTGTGATGTTAGGTTTTAATCACATTGTTAAATAAATTTTTTGTACATTATGTCATGGTTTCTTTAGAATGAAAAGCTTATATATTGTAATTGAAGCTCAAGTGTTACAGTAAAACACAACTCATGGTTATTTCGGTAAGGAATAATTCCAATCATATCACATTTGAATCTTGTATATTTTAGTATAAAACACTTTACCCTATCAATAATAATGGTAAAAACATCTCAATTATCCTAGTATCCTAACCCTTATAGTTTCCCAGGGAATTGTAATCCAAAGATAATTCATAGAAAGTGACATTTTATTTGGAATTAAACTCTATATTACTTTATTTATATACAAGAGACAACCTAAAGTAAACCCCTTACAATGGAAGAAATGGATTGGATTTTCTTTTGTCTTGAAATGTTTTACTTTGGAAGGAATATAACACTTAGAATTTTGAAGGGTAATTAATATCACCATAATATCTAATGTTATTCCATTTAAATTTTCGTGCTTCTGATTAATTTTTTTGAATACTATTATGTCCACTAGAATAATAAGTTCAAACCATATTTATGTGTTAATATTTATACAACTTATGATTTGTGTTACTCACTCAAAAATAGAATACAAAAATATATGTCAAAAATAACATAAAAAAAGACTATTTATATAAAGCTTTTTAACTATATGGATTTTAAAATCTATATATAAATAGGTTTGGTTCCACATATAGTTAACCCCTACCTTTCAGAGACAACACATAATTATCCATGTATATAGGACATCTGACCTATAGTCCCTCAACCTAGGAATTCATTAATCAAGTGATATTCGAATACATTGTAACCTAAATACCTAATAGGTAAAAACTATATCTAATAATTAAATTCATGCTAATATGTTTAATAAAAAATTGAAATCAATGTATATGGAAACTAAATCCATTATCATACCTATGATGTAACTCCTTATATTAATATATGATAATCAATATAATTATTTTAACAATTAAATTAAATATTTAAAATATTCACTATATAAACAAATTATATCCATGAAAAATCAAGGTAATAACTTTTAAATAAATTATAAATTAATAAATTAAAATATGATGTATCTTTTAATAAAAATTTCATAAAAAATACTAATTTAAACATCTTATAAATTATCTATTCATTATATAATTTCTATAATATTTCATTTAAACACATTATATTTGTTACATATTATGAAATTATTTATATTAATCACTATTTGGAATTGTACATTAAATATATAATATTTAATGAATTACAAAAATTTTGTAATTGAATATATATTATATAAACATTATATATAATAAATGTATCACATACATAACAATATTTTAACATTTATCAAATCATTGATAAAAATGATTTGTATTGGGTTTATATAATATCCCAAATAAGGCCCTTAATTTGAAATATTCAAATTAAGTATTATAAATAAATAATAAGGTTAAAATAGGAAAAATTTATATTTTAGCATTATTTTTAAATTTATAAACACATAATAAATTACCCTTATGATTTATAAAAAACTAATTCTTTGTCATAATGAATTCCATATAATTTTTAAAAGGAATTTTAGTATTAACATTTATTTTTATAGGATACTTATAAATAATGTTTTCAGAAATCGTTATTAAATAATTATATATTATTTATAAATAATTAAAATATATTAAGTTTATAAATCCACTAATATCCATCAAATAAATTTTATCATTGTTTATAAAAAATTAAATAATATAATTCATTTTATAATTGATTTTAAATAAAAATAAAATTTTCTTCGTTGATCATATTTTATAATCCAATGGGAGTCATAGAGTATGACTAATAAACTTGTGGCACTAAAATACGATTAGTTCTGCCAATCAAATTTTATGACTGATCATTATATCATTTCCTATGATTTATACATAAAATTATACTCTTACATTTCATATCATGTTTTATAATATATGAAAATATCATAAAGTTGATACAATACACAATTTTTGAATTCATGACATAGTTATCGGGAGATATGATTTTTTGGATTCACATGTTGTGGCTAATTAAAATATGTTAGACTTTTATAGTGTCCTGAACTATGATATATTTGTATCATATGACTTGACTCAAATGATAAGAACAATAAAAAATATTATATTATGATATGTAATACGATACACAAAATGATTTCGATAATTTTATTTTGATCATGATTTAAGAAATATAAATACGTATTAGAATCTGATACCACTGCTATGATTTATAAGGATCCAAAAACACTTCTTAATTTTGTATAAGAAATATAGAAACAAAGCCTGAGATCTTCTTAAAAGATAAATGAAACCATACATAAATTAAAAATGAATATGTCATGTTTTTTACCTTCCAGCAGACCTACAATAGTTGTATCCTTATCCATCTCATTTTCTTGATAAAAATCACTAAGGGATAATTTCAATATTCTTTCCATTGTGGTCTATCAACTTGTTGAATATAGATTACTCATTTCATGAGTGGGATGAAACTTTGTATAACATATGATAATACCTTATTACGTAAAATATTAATAGATTCCTTCTGGATAATGGAGTTTTTTTTATCTTTATAGGGTTTTCATTCTTTTACACAATCCCAAAAAATTGGAACTACCTCCATTATATAGTTCCCCCTTATAAAAATTTATAGGTTCTTTAGAATTTAATCATATGTTATCACATATGAGTAAATTCCATGGAAAACTCATGATACACTTTTATGACTAATAAACATCTCATTAATTACATCTTATAAAATTCCTTATTCAATATAGCTATTATGGATTATTTCACCTGAACGTTTACTCTTAACATTTTTTCTCCACTTTTATGAATAACCTTATCTTTTATTACACAATTAAAAATATTTCATTACATAAAATTCATTTGATACTATATAGAATATCAAGAGGTATAGTGTCTTTGGGGCTTAGGATCATTACATAACAACTTAAAACATGAAATAAAACATCTTTATTGAAAACATCCTTTACATTACCACTAAATTCCCTCGTACATAGCATTGCATGGGATAACATGAGGACATGAATATGAAAAGGGTGAGCTATAAAGCCCAGTAAGGGAATAATCATGGAATAAAATGAGGAATACAATACATGTTTGAAAATAGGCATATCAATAGAGAAAAATAGAAGCATAGACATAAAGGCATGATAAATCATGATAATCATAACATGGAAATGTGCCAACAACACTTAACATGTAATTAACATGAGCCACGACTCATTGCACATGGATCATGAGTAAAACCTTATTGCACATGAAGCACAAGTATACCCACACTTCACTTGAATTATCATGAGTAATCACCCTTTATACATGATGTATCATGATACTGTACTTTACCCAATTCATTGGAGCACGATAAGGGCGTACCCTTCTTACACATTTCATTCCATGCCAAAGTGTGCCACATAGAGTATAAAATATTGAATCATTCAACATAATAATTTATTCCATGATAAACGAATGTGTAATACATACCTGAAACTCATTAAACAATAAGTTAATGTGTGTAAAGGTGAATACCCTTGATAGAGAAATGGGTATGGTATTCACTACACAATGACTTTGTCTTGGAAAAACGTGTTGCAATTGTGGCCTCATAACGGCGTGACATAAGAACACATAAAAAATGGTTGATGAGAGAGAAAGGGGTGAATCATCATATTTAGATGACATGGATAGTAAGGGGGTCATATATATATGTCCCAACAAATTTAATGGAATTTAGAATCATGATACAAACTAATTTCTTGAATGTAAATGAGGAGAGAGAAACTCTTTTCCGAATTTTGGTGAAGTAATGAGTGTACATGGGAGGAATTTAATGAGAGAGAAAGAGGTATCTCATCATTAAAACATAAATAGGAATGTATGGGGGAGGTGAGAAACCATACCCCAAAATTTATATTATAAATAAAAAGGGAATAACAACTTAAAGAATACTTGACAAAAATGAGAAAGGAAGAAAACCCTTACTTAGAAGTGTGCTTACAAAGGCATGAGAGAGGCCTGGGAGAGGCCTCTTGGGATCTTAGGGCACTATCAGAGGATTCTAAAGAAGGGAGGGATTAGGTTGGATGAACTCCAAAGGATTTATGTGAGGAGGAAATGGGAGAATTGGTGGGTATATATAGGAAAGTTGAGAGAATTCTTTATTATTTAGGTCTGGGGCACCTCACATTAAACTAATCCAAACCCCAACCCAACCCATGGTTTTTTGGAAAAGGGAATTGTAACACAATATTTTTTATGTCAAAAGTTTAAACTTATTATGATAATGGATTTTCTTATGTGGAGGAGGGTCACACTCTCAAGGAAATTTTTTTTAATGGCACAATGTTTTATACGTCTTGGGGGGGGGGGGGCACAAAAGCATTTTAAAATAAATAAAACAAATCTAAAATCACATTATTTTAATTATAAAACATATATTGTCCGAACATAATGTTTATAATATTTTATTACCTCACTATTAGGTCATTATGATGTCATAAAACACGTTACATATTTAAACGGTATTTAGTTTTTACCCCAAAATTCGACTGTCTCAGAAAATAATGAAAAATTCACAATAGGATAATTTAGATTTCCTGATTCAGAAAAAAATATTCATTTTATCTAAATAATATTATAAATATTTGAATTGTTAGATTTGAAATAAAAAACAACATTTATCGAAAATTCATGAGTTTTTACCGAAACAGTTTTCAAAACATAATTAAAATTACAAATCCATTCATAAAATTATAGGATAATTTATATTTAATAAAAATTATTTTAATAATAATATTTTATTAAAATATTATTTAAATCAAAAATCCATTAATTGATCAAAATATATTTCTTAGTTTAATATTAACTAAAAAATACTACTTGGACGTAAAAAACTATTTACAAGGTTACAATAATAAAATTAATGTATATTCATTATTATATACAAACATAATTACGATATTAATAGTGCTAATGTCATGTTACAGAACCCCTTATAACACCCTCATAGGACCGAAGGATAAGGTGTGCGATGGAGATCGACTCTTGGGGTGCCTCAGATAACATTGCTCGGGTGTTAATCTCTATAAACTTCCACTTCTGTTGTAGGTTGTTCTGCTCGAGTTAACGTATTCAAGCTTGGATTGAGCTGGTTCAAGAGCTATGCCCAATGACGTCACCTCCTTTTCGAGCTCTGAAAAATTGGCTTCATACGGGGCAAGTCTACTGGATGAGGCCATTACTTCCTTTTTCTGAGTAAATTAGATTTTTTAATGCCCCTATTTATACTAATCATGTGATCACTATTCAATGACTACAATAGAAACGGTCACAATTCTTAATGGTATTTTAAAATCAAAAAACATAAAACAAAATAATTTCATATGTTGTATAGACATTTAATTAGATCAATAGGGATTTTCATTAATGAAATTTTGGGTCGTTAAAATCTTCCCCCCTTAAGAAATTTCACCCTCGAAATTTCTTTTTCCCACACTAAAATAGATTTGCGTAACTCTACATCATCATTTCCTCCTCCCACGTCACTTATTCAAACTTGTGGTTTCACCACAACACCTTGATGAGGTGAATTATCTTATTTCATAGGACTTTTTCTCTATGATCTATGATCTTCACATGTTACTCCTCATAAGAAAGATCATCCTCTAATTGTACCACCCTTGAAGGGAGTACATGTGAAGGGTCCGATATGTACTTATTTAAGAGGGATACATGAAAGACATCATTTAAATTGTCCATGGTAGGTGGATGTGCTAGTTGATAGTCCACAACCCTGACACGATCAAAAATCTCAAAAGGGCCGATATACCTTGGAAATAACTTCACATTATTTCCAAACCCCAAGAACTTCTTCCATAGAGATATGCATAGAAATACCTTGCCTCCAACATTAATCTCAAGGTCTCGTCGATGGTTATCTGCATAACTCTTCTGTCGACTCTAGGCTACCTTGATATGCTGTTGAATGGGTTTTACCTTCTACACCATTTCTTCGACCATTTCTGGTCCAAGCAGCTTACGCTCACCAGCCTCATCCCAACACACCGATGTTCTGCACCTTTTCCCATAAAGGTCTTCATATGGTTCTAGTTGGATTCTTAGGTAGAAACCGTTAGTATAAGAGAACTCGAACAAAGAAAGATGTTGATACCATCCTCTAAATTCCATTGAGCATACTCTCAACATGTCCTCAAGTGTTTGGATAATCTACTTGTATTGGACATCAGTTTGGGGATGATAGGCCATACTGAAGTTTAGTTTAGTATTTAGAGCATGTTGAAGACTCTTCCAAAATGTAGAGATGAATCTTGGATCTCAATCGGTCACAATAGATAGTGGTACTCCATGCAGCCTTTCCACTTCACTGATATATATTTGTTCCTGTTGATCCAATGAGAAATCCTCCAGAATAGAAATGAAGTGTATAGACTTTTCAAGACGATCCACAACAATCCAGATTGCATTGTTTTCTTTGGATGTATTCATAAGTCTAGTGACAAAGTCCATGGTGATGTTCTCCCATTCCCATTCCGGTAAGGGCAATGGTTGCATCATCCCCTTAGACTTCCTCCTCTCTAACTTCACTTGCTAACACACCAGGCACATTGATGTATATTCAGAGATACCCTTCTTCATATTATCCCAAAAATAATGTTATCAGAGATCTTAATACATATTAGTGATTCTTGGGTGAATAGAGAAATTTGAACTATGTGCATCATCAAAAATTTCCTTCTTCAGCTCCAGAAGTGATGGAACACATAGTCTTTTCCCAAATCTCACAATTCCTTCTCCATTAACATTAGCATCCTTTAACCTTTCTAAAAGAGACGGCTGAGAAATCATTTGTTGAAGGATTGATTATGTTCCCTTATTTATGATTCCTATGTCCAACTTTATTAAATCTAAGAAGATTGTGTCTTTCTCAATTCTCATAAAGGATAGAATTGGTGGATCCTTTCTACTTAGATCATCTTCCACCATGTTCGCTTTCCCAGTGTGGTAATGGATTGAGCATTCATAGTCATTGATCCGCTCAAATCATCTTCTTTGGCTCATGTTCAACTATTTCTGTGTGAATATATACTTGAGTCTTTTGTGGTCCATATATATTTTACACTTCTTCCCAAATAGATAATACCACCAAATTTTCAAAGCGAAGATCACTACATCCAATTCTAGGTCATGTGTTGGATAGTTATTTTCAAGAACATTCAATTGCCTTGAAGCATAGACAATGACTTTTTCATTTTTCATCAACATACATCCCATGCCTTTCTTCGAAGCATCACTGAATACCATAAAAAGTTCTCCACTTGTGGGTCAAGTGAGCATGGGCACAGTGAAAAGCCTCATTTGTAACTCCTTCAAGCTTTCTTTGCATTCATCACTCCAAACAAACATCACTCCCTTCTGAGTTATCTTGGTAAGAGGGTTGGACAATTGTGAGAAATTTCTCACAAATCATCGATAATATCCAGCTAACCCCAAGAATCTATTTATATCCGTTAATGATGCTGACATCGACCATCCCTCAATTACATATGTTTTGGATGGATCCATAGATATCCCATTGCATGTAATGATATGGGCCAATAATGAGACTTCCTTAAACCAGAACTCAAACTTTCTTGTACTTTTCATAGAGCTTATCATTCTGCATGGTCTATAGTTTAGTTCTTATATTCTCCTCATGATCCTCCTTGGTTTTGAATTATATCAGAATATCATCTATAAAGACTACCACAAATTTGTCGAGGTAATATATAAAGACTCTATACATAAAGTCCCAAAATATTTCTAGAGCATTAGTGAGTCCTAAAGGCTTTTCAATGAATTCATTGTTCCCGTATATTGTACGAAAAGTAGTCTTGGGGATAACGTCCTTCTTCACCATTACTTGATAATATTCGGACCGCAAATCCAACTTAGAGAAATATTCTGCTCCATGAAACTAATCGAATAATTCATCAATTCATGGAAGAAGATACTTGTTCTTTATCATGATTTTCTTGAGCTCATGATAATCGATGCGAAGGCACATTGACTCATCCTTCCTCTTGATGAAGAGGACTGGTGCACCCCATGGTGAAGCACTTGGGTGTATATACCCTTTATCCAGAATCTCCTGTAGTTGTTTCTTAATCTCCTCAATCTACAAAACAACCATTCAATATAGATTAATGGATATTGGAAATGCCCAAGGTATAAGATCAATTGATAATTCAACATCTCTTCTAGGAGGAAGACCAGTAAATTTCTCGGGAAAAACGTCTGTGAATTCCCTCACAATAGGAATGTCTTCAGGGATGGTTGCTTCCTTGGACTCAAGCATCTAATCCAGATACACATTCTCTAAGGGTAGTAATATCCATGCTTTAGATTATGGAGCTAAATAAGTTTCATCTTCCTCCTTGAACTTTTATATAATCAGGGGTCTATTATCCACATAGAGAGTGATTTCCCTCTCCTAACAATTAATGTGGGCTCCATATAATGAATGTTAATCCATGCCAAGAATCGCAACAAATTCCACCAGAGGGAGTATGACAAGTTTCGCTGGGAAGATTAATCCACAAATTAAGATAGAGGAGGAGTTATATTCATGGGATTGAATGATTTACCCATATTACGTACTCACCAACATCTTCACATCCCTGATTTGTGGTGGTGCGGGGATTGTTCTACTAATCATTCTAGATATACAATAATGCACAGAACCTCAATCAAAAAGTATGTTCACTACTCTTGAATGAATAAATAGCGTACCTATCACCAAATCATTGTTGGGGTTCTCATTGTCTGTAGTGATGGAAAAATCTCACCCTTGATAAATTGGATTTTGTTGGTTTCCTCCGAAAAACAATGGCTCAGGGAACTGATTTCCAAGATGCCCTTGTTTTTTGCTGTTGTAGCAATGTACCACGCTTTGAGGTTCTAATGGAGAATTCCTCTCCTCTATCGCAGGTGTGGGTCTTTTATTCTATTAGTTAATAGCCAGGTTCCCTACTCTTCCATAACTAAATCATTTCCTCTTCCCTTCGGGCAATTTCTGGGGTTCTTCTTTCCTCACCTTTGGCAAGTGGGGTGCATAATCTTCTAAGCACTATTGGATTGGTCTGTTAGACCACCATCGTTGAATTCCATCATACACTTCTTATCCCCATGATACCCCTGTGATTATCTGATCCCCATTTCGACCTTGAGGGCACGTCAAAAATTTTTCTCATAGATATCGATGTCACAGATCGCTAGCGCTTTCCGAAAGCCAATTGTCAGCGCACCAAATAAGCAGTCAACCTTTCCCTCGGGGATAACAGCAATGCCAAAAGCCTATCATGCAAGCCATGTGATGTTTTCCTCATAAGATCCAATAGATTCTTCATCTTTTTTCTTGATGGAAAGAAATTCCCATTCCGTCTTAAGCCGGACGGTGTACAAAAAATATTTATCGAAAAACATCTTATGTAAATCCTTCCATTACAACGCCCCGATATCCTCCTCAGTGTTTGTATTTTTTATCAATGTCCACTGTTGATAAGATTCACCTTTCAAATGATAAGCATCCAAGAGAATCTTCTCATGTTCAATACATTTAAGTATGGAGAAGATCTTTTTAATGGAGTTGATCCATTGTTCGACGATTGAAGCATCAGATGATCCATTAAAAGTAGGAGGCCTTTGTCTCATAAATCTCTCGATAGTGACTTGTTATTTATTAGGGGGGAGGGTGATGGATGTTAATCTTGACCCATGATTCTATTAAAATCATTAGTTCACTAAGAGATAAGCATGACGAAGATCGTGATTCCCGCTCCTATTGGGTTGGGCATCTCATTAGTATAGTCATCACATTGATCATCAAATCAGTTGTTAGCCCAAGTCCTCCTATTACTGGCCATTGGATAGAATAAAAGGAAATTTAGGGATAACACATAAAGGGTAATACCAGGACAATATTGATGACGTATAAATAACTCTTATTTCCTTAACATATGAATCTATTTTCTTTAGTCTATGTTATCCATGATCTACTTTCTAACACATATTCCTAGGGATTTTTTGTCCCTTAATAATGGCTCATTCTAAGCTTGTGAAATTACTAAATTATACCCCCTTAGAATGTTGTAACCAAGAGTGTAGCAAGTCCCGTTGTTGTGAAACCGTTCCCATTCATGTCTCGCTCAATCTAGTGTTTTTGGGATTTTCCCCTAGGATGCATCTGTGCTAGAGATGCCTCTACCTGCTCGTATCCTGATAGGGATGTATTTTTTTGATAAACCACTTACTCAATAGTCAAAAAAAAACTTAGGGATGTTTTTATTATACTTAGTCTTGTCTCTAGGGCTTTACTAGGGTTTTTAAATCCTTATCCCTAAAATAACTAAACCTATCCTTCGATACCAACTATGACAACCCTGATCTTTTATTAAAAAATTAATCATCATTGATTGCATAAAATTCATTTGATACAACATATAATATAGAGAGGTATAGTGTCTTTGTTGATTAGGATCATTAAATAACAACTTAAAACAAGAAATAAAACATATTTATTGAAAATGACTTTTACATGACCACTACATTCCCTCGTACTTAGCATTGCATGGGATAAACTAAGGACATTCATAAAAAAAGGGTGAGATATAAATCCCAGTAAGGGAATAATCATGGAATAACATGAGGAATAAAATACATGTTAGAAAATAGGAATATCAATAGAGCACAAGATAATTATAAACATAAAGTCATGATAAAGCATGATAATCCTAACATGGAAATGTGACAACAAGACTTAACATGGAATTAGCATGAGCCAAGGCTCATTGCACATGGAGCATGAGTAAACACTAATTGCGCAAAAATCACGAGTAAACCATCGTTACACTTTAATTATAATGAGTAAACAACCATTTCACATGACGTATCATGATACTATACTTTACCCAATGCATTGGAGAATTATAAGGGCAGAACCTTCTTAAACATTTCATTTCATGCATAAGTGTGCCACATGGATCATAAAATATTGAATCATTCCACATAATCATTTATTCCGTGATAAATGAATGTGGAATAAATAATTTAAACTATATAAGAAATATGTAAATATGGATAAATGTGAATACCCTTGATAGAGAAATGGGCCTGGTATTCACTACACAATGACTTTGGCTTGGAAAAATGTAGTGCAATTTTGGTAGCATAACAGCGTGACATAAGAACTCATAAAAAATGGTTGATGAGAGATAAAGGGGCACCTCATCATATTTACATGATATGAACTATAAGGGGGTCATATAGATACATTTTTCATCAAATTTAATGTAAGTGAGATTTATGATACAAAATAATTGCTTAAATGTAAATGAGGAGAGAGAAATTACTATCGGAATTTCTACATAGTAACAGGTGTACATGGGAAGAATTTAATAAGAGGGAAAGGGGTATCCCATAATTAAAACTAAAAGAGGAAATTATAGGAGAGGTGAGAATCCATACCACAACATTTATAATTTAAATAAAAATGGAATAACAACTTAAAGAATATTGGACAAAAATGAGAAAGGAAGAAAATTGTTACTTGGAAGTGTGCTACCAATGGATTGAGAGAGGCTTGAGAGAGGATTATAGGGAGCTTGGGGAACCTTGGGTGGATTATATAGAGAGGAGGGCGAAGGTTGGTCGAACTAAAAAGGCTTTGAGTGAGGATGAAGTTGGATTTTGGGTGGATTTATATAGGAAAGGTGAGAGAATTTTTTATTATTTAGGTTTGGGACACCTCACATTGAACTAATCGAAATAACAAACCAGCCCATGGTTTTTGCCAATAGTTTTTTGAAAATGGAAGTAGAAATAAATATTTTATAAGGCCAAAGTCATAACTTTTTAAAATAAAGGGGTTGATTATGTGGAGGTGAGTCACACTCTAAAGAAAAACAATTTAAAAAGACAAAATGTTTTATAAGTCTTGGGGGGTCCACAAAAGCATTGTAAAATAAATCAAACAAATCTAAAATCACATTATTTAAATGATAAAACATATATTTTACTAACATAATGTTTATAGTATTTTATTACCTCACTATTGGGTCATTTTGATGTCATAAAACAGGTTATATATTTAAACATTATTTAATTCTTACCTAAAAAATCGACTGTCTCATAAAATTATGAAAAATTCACGATTGGATAATTTTGACAACCTAATTCCAAAAATAATATTAATTTTTTCTAAAGAATTTTATAAATATGTGAATTTTTACTTTAAATATAGAAACTAACATTTACCAAAAATTCATGGGTTTTGACCAAACAGGTTTCAAACCTTAATAAAAATTACAATTGAATTCAGATAATTATAGTGTCATTTATATTTAATAAAAATTAATATAATAATAATATTTTATTAAAATATTATTAAATTAAAAAATCCATTAATTCATGAAAATTGATTTCGTAGTTGAATATTAACTAAGAAAATACTATTTTTACTTAAAAAACTATTTACAAGGTAAAAATAATAAAATGAATGTAAATTAATTATTATATAAAAAGAATAACGCACATATTAATAGTGTTAATGTATTATTTAAAAAACACTTATAACACCTCCATAATACTTAAGGGTAAGGAGTGTGATGGTGATTGAATCTTGGGGTGGCTCAGATAACATTTCCCCTGTGGTAATCTCTATCAACTTCCACTTCTCTCATAAGCGGTTCCGCTCAATCTAAATATATTCAAGATCGACTTGAGCATGGTCAAGAGCGAAGCCCAATTATGCCACCTCCTTTACGATCTATGAAAAAGGGGATTAATATGGGGAAATTCTACTTGATGAGGCCACCACTACCTTTGTCTGAGTAAATTGAATTTGTTAAAGCCCATATTTATACTAATCATGTGATCACTATTCAACGACTACAATTGCAACGGTCAAAATTCGTAATGGTATTTTAAAATCCAAAAACATAAAACAAAATAATTTCATATGTTGTATAAACATTTCACATATTACTACATTTAATTAGATCAAGGGGGATTTTCGTTAACAAAATCTTGGGTCGTTAAAATTTTATCATAGATAGTAGAATGGAATCGTAATCCAAAAATTATTACATTGTTAGTCATATAATTTTAATAGCTTTAGAAGTAGAATATGATATAACCCAGTCATATAATATGTTTTAGAATGTAATAGATTGTTTTCTTTAAATTGTGTCTTATAAAATACTAATAAAATATAAAGATTTTAGGCCAATGTCATCACCTGGAAAATGATTCTGGTAATATCATCTCCTCCAGATCATTATTTCTTATCTAATAAATTCAATTAGTATCATATAATATTATTGTTATATAATTTCATAATATTTGAAATTTTTTCCTATTGTTTCTATAATAGTGGATCTAGGTAATTTCATAAGGATCTATGTATTTTTAATTACATATAAATATATGATCAATGATATCTACAAATTCAATGAAATATTTGAACAAAAAAGGAGTTACTATGATCGATGGAAACTGATTTCATATATGGGGATGGATAACAGTTATGCATCCTCTATAACTCAACATAGATGGTCTTGATATAACTAAAAATGGTGTAAATGTTCCTGATGTTTATATAAATGACACATTATTGGATGTAAAGAACATAAAAGTTAATGAGAGAGTTTTTAATTCATTTCTCTCATCCATATTTGAAAAAGATTTCACTAGTGTGATGTCCCAAACCTAGGATCCTCTCAATGATTCCTTGAGCCTGGTTGGCTACACAGCCTCTAGTGTGACTCTCTAAATTCCAAAGGATTTTTAAAATTATAAAGGGCCTATGTTGTGTTCATGAGGATATGATTCCCTCATTACCATAGTGTAGCACAATGGATAAATATCATAATAGGTAGACAGTGGAACTACTATAAAAATATGGCACACTAAAAGCATATATAATTATAAGAAAACATGAATAACAGATTATAATACCCAAAAAATGATGATACATGTCATTCCCTTATAAGATAGAAAGACATGATTACAGGTAAGTATGAAATAAATTCTATACGTAAGATGAAAAAGTCACCCAAAACAATCCAATCATACTGAGCTCTAGCTCAGTCATCTTCTACCAAGCTCCATCCTAAGGAAGAAACCAATGTCAGGTGTCCAAGGTAGGATGGTTTCCCTTATCAACACCTACATACATGTAATTTTCAAAGTTACCAATGGATAATGATCAAGGGCCTAATATAAATCCCATTTGGCCATCACCAATGACATATATAACATCAATTCCATGCAATAAAAAATTAACTGTGTGAAATAATTCAAATAGAAAAGTAATGTAGTATAGAAATAAATATACCAATGTACCTGATTTTGGCTCAGCTTGTGTATGAACATGAAACCATTTCATTAATTAACTATGATACATTTCCTATATAAATTAATGTGACATATAACTAGCAATAACATCCTCAAATGATAATTATAATTATAATGAATATAGTATATAACAATGAATCCATGATGATTATGATAATGAATAAGATATTAGGTAATAACTATGACATCCTTTACCTTAAGTTCTGATAAAAAAGGTAATAATATGTAGGTTGACAATAGGGGTATGATTTTAATCCAAGGGAAATCTCCAAATACATCCCAAAATAATGATCCTATATGAGTCCAAAGATCTCATCTAAGGTAAAATCTGTTAGAAATGACTAGGCCTAATGGATATAACCATGGATCCTCATTCCTATAGATTTCATGATGAATCTAAGGAGTCTTTACAAGGAACCCTATAATAATAGTTGAGGGATGCAACGATGTTATACTGGGAATCCACTAATAGAGACGGACCAGGTTTCAATGTGGGTATTGACCATGGAAACTTTCATCCCTAAATTGGAATGGCATCCACAAGTGATCAAGGTAATCACTCGAGAATCCAAGGATTTATCCAGTCTAACCACTCCCATAAATATGTTAATTTATTTTTACATTAGGAAGCTTATAATTATCCCATTTAATAAATTATTCGATGTAATACTCATTACATTTAATGAGTCATTTGGTTTAAGTCGTTTTCTTTCATTAGTGTAATGAGGATAAAGGACTTGCGACTATTCGTAAATTCATATATGATTGATTTATAAAGTTAAATCGCATACCTTTGGAGGTTCATGTTGTAATCATGCATTTTATTACAATTAAATTTTCATATATTTAATTAAAAACTTGCCTTATTCAATGTCAAGTCAAGATACACCCTAACTGTGGATCAGATAAGGTTAATAAGACACTAAAATCATAATTAGGGAAAAACATACATTTCATTTTGTAAATTGAGAATGTAATCTGCAAGATGGATAACATATATAAAAATGTTTTTATAATGTTCTTATAATTAATATAAGTAAGTCACATGAATTTAATAGGCGATAATCGATGAAATCGTTTTTCACAAAACTCTGACAATATATAATGTGACTAAACTCAAGTGAAGAGTTATAAAAGACCTCCCTTAGGTTCATATTACCATCCTCTTCTAGTATTAGCCTTTTGTTTGGACTTATGTGGAATATTTATGATGAACATATCAACACCCTGAAAATAGGTCATGTGAGACTGCTTCTAAATAGATACTTCAATGGGTAGAAGAATGATGAATAGCTAGAAAAAAATTGAGAAATTATCCAAAGGAATAAAATGAGAAAAAAATAGTCGAATCTGATCTTGTATAAAGGGGTTATCAAATTACCCATTTTATATCCAAGGTGGGAGTGATCAATACAGGGTGGAGCCCAGTCTATCCGCTGAATAAGAAATAATAGGAAGGTGGGGTGAAAACATTTAATTGTGTTGAAAATATTAATTTTAACCGAAATTAAATGGTTGCATGGTTTGGATACATGGTTGGAAAAATATGAACCATCCATTCACCTCAAAGTACATAAAGATGGACCTATATAGTTAGGTATTGTGGTTAGGGAAACTGTGCACTAACTATGAAAATCAACTCTGCTAAAAACTTCAATCATTTATCACAGGCGTGCAGTTGGAGGTAATTTGTTACGGAAAAAGTTTCACCTTTATTTCTCCTCTACCCATCCAAACATGATTATGAGATACGGTTTGGGCTACATCACCCTATTTATATTAACCATGTGGCCTTCTGATTTTCTCTACCATTTGGGGTCTCAAGATTCAAAAAATCCACAGAAACCCCAATAAAAATCCTGAAATGATTTGGAATCTATATTAGGACTGAAATAATGAATTATACAAAATTCTAAAAGATACATACCTGAGATAAAAAAAGTTCTTATATTCTTCTCCCTTAAAGGAACTCATCTGCGATTCCACCTTCCTAGGGAGAAAAAACATCAATTGAGAACAACTTTGGCCACTAGGCATGTATGTCAGACTCCTGCTACCAATTATCATCTTGTATATGTTCGTGATAGAAGTAAACCCATAAAAGAGGGTCAAACCAGCCATGGAGAGCCTTTATTAATCCCATCTATGATGTTTATAGTATAATTTTAAAATTAATCATCGACATCAAACTAAAATTTATCGGTTTCAAATGTGTGAGATGGGTCTTCATGATACCATTAAAGTTGTGAAAGGTGGAAGATGTCATGCATGACATGATAAATTTGAGGTAGTTTAGACAGATAGGCTACCAACCCGACTCTCTCCATAATCTAAAATAGACCCACATAATGTGGTGACAACTTCCCTTACATATATATCCATATATACCCCATCATGAGTGATAACCTTACAATTACACGATCACTATCCTCAAACTCTACATGTTATAGGCATTGATCGACATAAGATTCATGCCTAGAATAAGTCATAGACACACACTTCCTAATCTGTTAAACCCGATCCAAGTGTTTCTTTCATGGTATGAGGAACTAGTAAGGTTTATCTCTTACCTCTAGCTAGAAGAGTGTTGAATGGAACATGTTACTGTACAAGGCCTCAAAATGATCCACCAAAATCATTTCCGGAAATATATTTTTATAGGTGAAATCAATAGGAGGGTTATGATTATACCATGAACCATAAAAATCAAGAACTCATGCTTAGAGAATTTCCTTTGACACCATTATCATTCATTATGACTGACCATCAGTCTAAGGGTGAAAGGCAGTGCTTAGAAGCACCAATATACCCATGTATTTATGTATCCCCTTCTTGAACCATGACATGAAATGATCATACCTATATGAAATGATATTATGCATCACTCCATGTATATGTATAATCTAAAGAATTTAAAATATTCCAAACTCATCAACTATGAAAGTATCCTAGAATATAATAATGTGTTCTACTTTCTGTAGTCTATCAATAACAACCCAAACTACATCAGAACCTAAAAGAGACCCTGTTAAACCAACTAAAAAGTCCATAGAAATATCGTACCATTTACATTGTGAAACTATAAGTAGATTTAACAAGATAGTAGGACATTGGTGCTCCACCTTCAACTACTAATTGGTTTTACACCTAGTGATAAATCCTTTTATCACATCCTTCATCTCTTTCCTCCAATACCGGCATCCCATATCTCGATACATCTTGGAGATTCCTGGATGAACTACCCACTAAAAGTTTAGGACTCTCGCATCAATTCCCGTCACATATCTATAGGAACCTATACTTTTCCATTTATATTTTGGATTTCACCTCTTTCCATAGACTAATACAGAGGTGGATCCTCTCCCAAGATTCTATCTCAAAGAAACAAGCCCTCTGAATCTGAAAATTACCTACACTTCACCTTATCAAGAAGAGAAGTTGAAATTTTTAAGGATGATAGATAATATTGCTCATGGATATCATGAAATTCCTGATGAATATAATTGAATAGGGCCATCAATTTCTATTCATCATTGTATTTATATAAAACACGTTCCTAAGGTTTATGACATATCATATCAGCTACAACATTGAAATTTCCATGATAATAGGAATTCTCAAAATCAATGGAATGAAGATATTCGACCCATATTTTCTATTTAAGAATCATGTCAAACCATGTAAAGATTTATTTTAGGCTCTTTTAGTCCATATAATTCATAATTAAATATCTCAATATATAGTGTCTTTAGTAGTGTATGTCCTAGACAACAACTACTAGAATAAGGTCATGTGTCTAGTAGTTTCTCTCATGGGTACTAAACTATTGAGAACCATATGCAATGAATCAACCCTAATGCATCACTACTGTTCCTAGGAAAATTCTTGATGAATAACATAACACTGTATATCCTCTTTTAGGATCTAGAAGAATCATAATAGCTGTCAAGAAAAGCCTTTCTTTCAGCTCCAAAAAGGATTTCTCACACCGTTTTATCTACAATAACCTAGCACACTTCTTTGTAAAACTTGTTAGATGTGAATCAATGAATGATAATTCTTATACGAAATTATTTTAATATCTATTAATACCAAATAAACTCCGAATATGTAACACATTATTGGTGTTTTTCCAGGAAACCACACAACTTATCTTCTCTCGGTCACAAGAGACTCTAGATTATGAGATAATATATAATTTGAAGTGAATTTTTTTCATCCAAAAGTGGCACATAGAAATCATTTCAAACATTTTATGCACTATTCATGTATTTAAAATGATATAAATTTGATGATCATTATCACTATGTGTGGTATAATATGCTACGATTTCATCAACAAAGACTATGAAAAAAGTGTCCAGATAGAGATGGAAATCCATATTAATCAAATCCATGAAGATGATGAGTGTGTTTGTAAGACTAAATGGAATAAATAGATACTCATATATAACATACATAATATAAAAAGTTTTATGTGGTATTTATGATGTCCAAATTATCACATTATGATAGCCATATCTAAGGTTGGTCTTAAGGAGTCCACTAGCACATATGCATTGGTAAATAAGATCATCTATTCAAGGTAGTGGATACTATTTCTTGAACATAAGTTTGTTCAATTATCTATAATCCATGAAAAAACTATTTTCCCAATGACCTTCTTTGTGAAAATCATAGGTGAACCCCAAGAGTATGTTTTAGGATGTATAAAACCTTTGGAATATAAATCCTTTATCTTTAACTTGAGCTCCTGGAGCTCAGTAGTTTTCATCATGTATAGAGTAATAGACACTATAGATGGTCCTAGAAGAAGATCGACAGAAACTCGACCTTTCCATTTGAAGGTATTTTATAAATGTATTCTAGGAAGATATCTCTGAAATGATTTAATACTGGAATAAAATCTAGCATGTGTAATCCTAGATCCTCCATGAAGAGATTAGAAATATCTATGGTCACTCCACTTATACCATGATGCTCTATTCCAGCTCTACTAGACAAGACATCCCACTCAACCTTGTGTAGATAACTGCTTCCCTCTTGGGATGTAAAAGATACCTTGTGCTGATATCAGTCTACAAAGGTGTGATTTGAGAACAGAAAAATTCGTTCTATGAATTTAATTGAATTCATTCATACCAAAAAAGAGGCCCACAAGAAAGGGTAACTTCTTACCTCAAGGGAACAATCCCTAAATTGGTGTTTTCCCTCTGACCATACTCTCAACAGTGTAACAAATGTCATTACCCTATAATAATACTATATTTACAGCTCGAGACGTTCCATGATAGATGAAGAGTTCAAGGATTATGAATAACGTATATCAAATAATAATATTCTATAATGAAATATACTAGAACAGTACCTCATACTATAAAAATTCCTACACTCTAATCATTGGGTATCAAATCTTATTATTGCAACTGACCTGATCAATGGCCTGGTGCTATAACTATAATAACCTATGTATGTCTGATCTACTTTTTATGATGATCTGGAGCCTAGATAACGCAGCTAAGAACTCCTCCTCGGTCAGTAACGTTGGTTCTACCCCAACTCCCTACCTAACATGTCATAAAAGAACTTACCCTTGAAGGTGGATCCACTATTGAGATTCTTCCACTAGAAGAAGATGGAATGGTCTAGTGGAATCACTAAAGATTTCCCATACTATTTCAATCATGGCACTCCAATGAGTCTCTATCATACCTAGGCTCTATATTCCCCTATCATCCACAGTGATAGAATACAACAGAGCATAATGTGTAGTTACTATGACATCCACACCTCTAACATGAAACCTCAAGATGAAATTTCCTACTATTGGAAGAACTACATACCTTACACAGCACTGAAACTGTATTCCGAACGAAATTTCCCTTTTTAGGTTACTCTCAGTGATAAAATACTCATTAACAATCACAGAGAATGTATTTAGGTTAAAACAATTCCCCTTAGTATGGATGGCATATTTGATCCCATCCTTAAAACCTCTTGCAAGTGAAAACTCATCACTGGATAAAAGTGGTATAATGAACTAAAACACAATAAAACATACAAAATAATCCATGAATGACATGCCACCCAACTCTAGATATAGGTACTATTTAGATCGTTCATCTCTTAGTGTCTGAAGATAGAACTGTTCATAGAAGGCAGTTTCAAAATCAATATATACCATGCCCTAATGAAGACCAAACTGGGTAATTACATACCAAAATCTCTGGTAGAAATCAAAAAAAAGTTAATTAGATCTCTTGAACCTCTAATCCAGAGGAATCTTTAAATGCATGAAAATAGATGAGGTGGCCTCCAGCCAAGACTCAACAGCCTATGGACCATCATTCCCTTGAAAGAAGGGAGGATACTGATGCTGGAACTCACGAGTCTGATGATATATTGTAGGTTCAAGATGTGTAGAAAAATTTATAGAATTAATCTGACATAGGATGCTCTCAAAAATATTATCATCAATTCCCTGATCAAGTATAATAGGGGGTGCCTAAAGTGTAACACCTGGTGGTAAAACTGGTAGCTCATGGTTCACCTCATCTAAGGAATGGTAATCACAAACCTCCTAAAATAAGACATGAGAATTTCATGGGAACATTGGACTAAAAATTCCAAGAACACACCTCAGAATATTCTAGAGACATAAATATACACTAGTTGAAGCATAATGTAGAAAGAAGAGATCACTGCCCAAGGTAACCTACTACAATTACCCGCTTAAAATTCTAGGTGTTAATAAGTGTTCAAGTTTAAATTATTGAGGTTCCAGTAGATGAAGGGTCAATAAAATCATGACTCTATATTTAATATAAACAATATATTTTATAGGTCATGTTCAAAAATTTTATGTTACATTTGATTATAAATTTATATCAATGATTAATGAAAATGAGTTATCAGTAACTGTGAATCTGGGCCCATACACCATATCACTCTAATCAAAACCCATTTAATCTCAATTGAAAATCATATATATACAGTCTCAGAATGTATCATGTTATTTATGAAGTATTGAATTATTAATCTACCCATTTCAACCCAAGAGGACCCATACAACTAATGAATTTAAACAAGAAATCACGCAATCACAACCAAATAGTATCATATGAATAAATAAACAACATTGTCTTCACTCAACAATCATAAGAAAAATAATCAATGAATAAATTTAAATGTACCTTTATTGAAAGATATGTGCATGTATTATGAATTCTAGGTGCCTATGATGATTGATAAAAAAATAATTATTTCCATAAAATCATTACACCATGGATGAAATGAAATCCTTAATTAGGATAATAATAATAACCACATCTTAACATTTCTGTCCCAAAAAAATGAATAGACATCAACTGTAATAGGAAAAAGATGAAGAACAATTATTATTAAAGAAACTCAGAATTTACCAAAAACATGAGTTAGTTATTCCCAAGTACAAAATTTATCTTGGTTCCATGCATTCCTAATCCCATTTATATTGTCACAAAATAGTATTGAAAGAGAGGAACCACTCTGATGGAACTTTTTGATGGCCCGAACCTGGGTACCACTCAATGTTTCCCCAAGCCTGGTTAGCCACATGACCTCAATTGCATATCCCTGAATGCTAGAGGGTGATGACTATCAGTGAGGGCTCAAGTTGTGTTTGTGAGGATATTATGCCCTTTTTACTGGAGTGAAGGAAAGGTAATAAATATCATAATAGGTAAAAGAATAAGTAATAAAAATAGATGGTACAATAGAAGCAGAACAAATAATAAGAAAACATGAACAACATAAAATAATACTAAAAAAATGATGATGCATGTCATGTATCTATAAAATAGTAAAAAATGGTTACAGGGAAGTAGGAAATATATTTTATTGGTAATAAACAAAAAAAATCCAAAACTTATCACTATATCCCTAGATCCATCTTGGCCATCTACTACCATACTCAACCCAAAGCAGGAAAGTAATGTCAAGTGTCCAAGGTGGGATGATTCTAGTCATCAACACTTGCATACATGTAACCATCCTATCTTCCAATGACAGTGAAGATAGTATGTGATATAAATTATTGCATTCATCCACCAAAAACATCAATAACATACAGTCTATGTAATATAAATTGAAATAGTGTGCAGACATGCAAATAAAGAAGAAAAGTAGTACAGTAATGTAAAAACCTTGGTACCAGAATCAGCCTCAGCTGGTGTCTGAACATGAAACATATTTATTAATTTTTTTCCAGACCATACAATAAGTCATGTGACGTACACCTTATAGAAAATTTCTTACATGATAAAAATAATGATAACAAATTAAATATATAACAAGGCATCTATGATGAGAATAATAATAAATAAAGTTCAAGGTAATGAACAAAGAATCATTAACCTCAATGGTCGAGCCATTTCATGTAAAATATTGAAGCCTTAAAATAGGGTTAATAGTTTAATCCAAGGGGAATCACACAAGTAAATCAATAATAATAATTCTTTCAAATCCCATGGATCACATCTAAGGTAAAATAGGTAAGTGTGGGCCAGTCCAGATGGATGTAACCATTGAACCTTATGTTAGTAAATTTTTTGATGGATCCAAGGAGAGTATCCAAGTAATCATATTATAATAATGGTGGTATCCTATGTTTTGATACCAAGAATCCACTAATAGATAAGGATTGGGTTCCAAGCTGGGTATCAACCACGGAAACTGGAATCCCCGAATCATAATGGTGTCTGTGAGTGATAAGAGAATTATTTTGAGAATCAAAATCTATCTTATATCTTAACAATCCTATAAAACTTTCACGGTCCATATACATTAGTAACCTTATAATTAATTCATTTAATAAATTACACCTAGTAATACTCAAGCCATTTAATAAGTCATTTTGTTCAAGCCATTTACTTTCATCATTGTAACACAGATAAAGGAGATGAATCCATTATTTAATTCATACAAGTATTATTCAATTCATTAGGGTCACTCCACTTCCTTACATTAATCATGGAATGGTGTTCCTTTTATGTGAAACCAATTCAATTCTACTACATTAATTACGCAATGTTATATATGTAATTTAATTTAAACTTCCATTTATGATTTATTTATCTAGTTGAAGAACATACCTTAATAGGTTCATGTGTTATGAATGAATGTGTTATAAATTCATATTTCATTTATTTAATTAAAAACTTATCTTTATCAAGTTCAAGTCAATGCACAACATAATAGTGGCGTGAATAATCTTATCAAGCCACTAAAATAATTGTTATAGAAAAAACACTACATGGGGTTGTTATCATTGTTGATGTGACCTCTAATGATGGATAAAAAATATAACCAGGCTCTTAGTAAATGATTCTAATGACTACGTGCAAGACATATTAAATTAATAAGCCACACCCTATAAAGTTAGTGCATGAAAAATTGTGTAAATTTATAAAGTGAAAAATTGAAGGGAGAAGTTGTAGACCACTTACCATAGGATTTTAGGAATCTCTTTGTCATATATCATTCTTTAGATTAAACATAATTGGAAGAGATATGAAGAATAGATGAACACCTTGAAAATAGGGTGTATGAGCCTGCATCTAAAAAACATCATCAAGGGGTAGAAGAATGTAAAATGGCTAAAACGACATCAATATCTTATCAAGAGGAATCCAAAAATATGAATGTAAGCCTAATATGATCTTGTATAAAGGTTTGATCAAATTAACTAGGTTATAACCTAGTTGGGAGCTCTCTAAGCAAGGGAGGAGCCCATTCTTTTCATTGGAAATGAAATAAGAATAGGGTGAGGTCTAAACATTTCATTAAGGGAGAAGGGTTATTCCCAATATTCATGGTTCACACTGTTTGACCACATATTTAGCCAAACCATGAACCAAACATTCACCTACCATTTAATAATTGTGAAAACTGTAGGATTAGACCACATGGTTAGGGAATCCATGAACCAACCACATGAATCACCTACGTTAAAAATTTAAGATATTTTTCATAGGCATGTAGAACAAAGTGTAAAATTAGGGAAAATAAATCACCATGCTTTATCCTCTGTCCATCATTGCATGGTTTGTAGATACCATGTTTGATAGATTAAACGTTTTCTACTAACCATGAGACCTTGTTATATCCTCCACTGTCGGAGGTTTTACGCTTCAAGTAGGACCCATAACCCCCCCCCCCCCGCCCCCAAAAAAAACATTGTAGACACATTTTGAATCCATATTATGTCTAAAATAATGAATTAGAACAAATTTAAAAGGACCCATGTATGAGATAAAAACCAGTTTCTTACATCAACTGTTATGGGGGAAGATACTATATCGAATACGGAGGAAAATCCTTTATATTCATAAGGGATACAAAATTAGTGAAATATTATATGTCGTAAATGATTCCTGATCAATTCAATCATATGTGAATAGGATAAGAAAAAAATGGTGGATGGATTATTTATGTGGATAAAAATAATTGTATGATAGATTCAATGTTATGGAGACATTTTTTAATAATCTATTGTGATGACATAGCTAATAATAATTCTCCATTAAATATTTGTTTCAATGATTATTCCCTAGAGGATCATGAAATTGATGGATAGACCATCTAAAAACATAAAAATTTATTTATTACTTATGATATGTGAATACCGTTATCATTAAGATGAAAAACAAAAATTTGGTAAGGAAATGGATTTTAAAGATATGAAATGAATGAATCAAATTAATAAAAATTAGTTTATTGAAGTTGAATATGAAGATAAATATTTAACCTTTGATTTTGAGGAATTTATATCTATATTATCTAAGGGCATGAAATTATGAAAAGGTAAATACAATGGTAATATTCCTTTTATGTTATTCTATTACATAAATTTTGGACACTTTTCAAAAAAAATTACCAAAGATTAAACAATAATATGAGCATAATGAGCAATCATAAATATCATAAAGAATGAAAAATGGGGATAATGGTTGCAACGGATGAATGTTATTCAAAGGAAAAAGGAGATCCAATATAATGAAGAAGAATTTTTTTTCCACAAAATATGGGGGAATACCATATGTTGAGGAAATTAAAATATATCTAGAGGAATCATGGGATTAAGAGAAAATTAAATCTGTAGGTAAATCAAATAATACTAAAGATACCTTGAGTAATGAATAATAATATATTAGTTAAGATAATTATATATGTTGTAAGAAAACACTATAAGAGTTCCAACTAAGAATTTATCTCTTGGTATTTTTGAAGAAAAGTAGAAATATTTAGAGAGAAAATAAAAAATTAAAATATAATAATGATAAATAAATTGAAATTTTTGATGAATCAATTTAAAATTACATATCTATGAAACTTGTGAAATTAACATGAATGATAGAATATCACAATAAAATCCATAAATTTAGGGGTTATATTATTTATATCAACACAAAATTAATCTCATTGTTTTGATCAAAAAATTTAAATAAGTCAAGGAAAAGTTCATTGATGCTGAAAAAACATTTAGTACTACTCCACATGTGTTTAAAAACACTGAAAATAAGGATATTGAAACCTATAATTTATAAAATAAGGGTTCTAATGCTACCAAGAAACTCATATATTTTCCCATGGTAACAAAAAACATTTATTCGGCCACCTGAGTTTGCAATTAAAATGGTTGTAGGAATGAAAATGGGAATAATATACTTTTTTAATTGAATATGTGAAAAAATATACCATTTCTAAATTCAATATTGGTTTTAAAAATTAAAAAATAAATTACATGTGTGAAATGAAAAATACCTATAATTATCTTAAGGAAAATATTAATGTGAAAAAAATATTTTAAGAATAAAATGTTTGACAATAATCAAGGAATTTTAAATTGGATAGAGTTACATAAATTTAATTTTATGAAATTTTTCTAATACCCAATTATATTTTTATTTGGAAGAATATGGTAGTGTTTTTTATTATATATAACGAAATCATATGTTTTCTGGTAAAATTTATCACTCCCTCAATTAATAAGGGTCTGTGAATCATGGGGGATTTAACCTAATGTTACTGGAGGGTAATCCAGATTAAATCCATAAAAGAAGGTAAAATTTCATAATTCATATGATTATATTGATTAAAATTATGGTGGCTTTGATTAACCCCAATACAGAAAAAAAGGAATCTCACAATGGTACTAGAGACAAAAAACAAACAAATAATAATTCAAAATATATTAAGAGAATGAGTAAGAAAGACAATTAAAAGGTGGTTATCATCTCTTAAAAATATGGAAGATGATATAATACCTAGAAATTTGTTCATCAAACATGATTTTAAATAATAATATCTTGAAACATATCTAAATCCATTTTCGGGGATCTCTTACTTTAAAATAATGGATCACTCAATGTCAAAGGTATTGGATTCACCAAGATTGGTAAGAATAAATCATGTTATATTCAATTTTTTGATGTGTTGAAACACAATATATTATGTTTTTCTAAGATTTATAGAAATGGTAATGATCTTATATTTCATAAGAATGGATGTATTATAAGAAAATGAAATGATGGAAAATTCTTAGTGAAATGACAAAAAACAAGCATAAGGACATGTGTTACATGAGGATAAAGGATGATAATCCATTAGAGTATATAATAATAATATATTTCGGTCAAAATAATATGGTTAATTTTATCAAACATGATTCATTGAAGAATTTTCCAATTCTACAAGATGATTGAGAGATATATAAATAAATCTATTGAGTTAGTGAACTTTGGTGTGTTTGGGCCAATGAGCCTGAAGTCAACCAATAAGGACAGTTACCCCAATAATATTATTAATCGTCTTAATAATATTATGTATTTATATTTTATGTTGAGTAATTAATAATATCCCATTAAATCTCAAAAAAAATTATAATTACTTAGGATCAAATACGATGATCTATTATAATATCATTGTCTAATAATAGATCTGGATAAAAGAATGAATACATTGAATCATATCCTGAGAATCATGGGATAAATAATGAACAGATAGCTTCATAAAAACACCAAAGATAGAGTAAATTATTGGATGAATATAATCTTGGTGGAAAAGGTTATAACTATGTTTTCATAGCATGGAACATTAAAATTACTTTAAATATAATCCATAATAGTTGTTTTCTACATACTTAATCAATCTCCACCTTGATCAGATTTGGTTAACAATCCTAATGAGTTATTTTTTTGAAATAATCCATTATCTATAATATTGAAATTATTATTTTTTTTGGTTTATTAAAATTAGAGGAATAAATTAATTATTCTTTTCTAAGAGATTCGATGAAAATGTATTTCTTAGATATACACCCAGTGGAAGGAGTTTTATGTGATACAATAATAATATCACAAAAATCATCAGTACATTTTAGGTAATTATACGAGAAATAAAAAATAAATTATAATACCAAAAAAATTAATGATTATATTGATTATTCTCTAAGAATAAGTTTTATATAGTATCAGATTATTCTGAATGTATAAGAATACCTGTAAAAATCTCATCATAATTATGAAATATCCAATGATGATGAAGCATTAAATAATTGAGGGAAAACATTATAAATACTTAGGAATCATATATAAGATTAAAAAATCCATGAAAACAATAGAAAACAAGTTTAAAACTTGAGGATTTTGAGTAATTATAATCCGACCAGCTTTCTTTCATAGGTTTAGCTAAAGGAGTGTCAATGAATTTTTGCAACCTGATGATTTGATAACAATAATGACAGATGTGATAAATAAAATAAGTAATAATGGAACCTAGATTTTGTTAAATATCCTAAATATTATAATGTGATTAAGAGTATCAAGAATAAACTCAAGAAGATGTTAAAAGTATCATAGAAAAAAGATCAAATTGTTTTACATGGATGCACTCAAATAGAGGGTATTAACTTTTATGAGTCATTTTCTCTAGCTAAAATATTTAAAATTATAATGATAATTCTTGTAATTTATCCACAATAAAATTAAATTTCATCAAATGGATGTACATTTTGTTTCTAAATGGTGAAAATGATGAATATTTTAACATTGATAACAAGTAGTGTTTATCATAAAAAGTGATGGTTCTCATGTTAATAAGTAGAATAAGGATTTATATGGGCTCAAACAAGAACCCATGACATGGAATTAAAATATGGAAAATAGATTAAGGATTATGTAATCCAAAATCTATGTCACAGTATGTGACATAAATTCAATTATAGTAATTTTGTAAATCGATCACAAAATTTGTTTCCTAAAACAAAAATAAACTTGCCCAGAATTTTCTACCAAAATGAGGAGACACTTTTAAAAGTCCATCAGGGATGAGATGATTTTATTTCTACGTTTTCAATTCAAAAATATTACTGGTTTTCAAGACCTATAAGAAAATAATTATGCTCTTGATTTATTATTAATTTTTTTTGGATGAATCAAGGTAGGTATATACTCCTATAGAATTTATGAAAAAAATTTCAATTGATGAACAATGAATGATAATGGATCAAAATGATTCCCGAAGGATTATTGATGACCTAAATTACATGATAGTTCTTATACCAAAGTCAATCTTTATGGTAACTTTTTCTAAATGAATACAATTTAATCCAAAGGATCCACATATTGATTAATTAAAAAGGATCTTATTTTATATCATAGTATTTTGGAATTTTGGTTTGAAGAATTAAAAAAATTCCTCATCTTGGATTTGTAGGTATTTTGATACAAATTATATCATTGATTTTGTAAATAAACAGTGTACATGAATAGGTTCATACATCATTATAGGATTATGTATTTTGTGGAATCACGTGAAATAAAATTCAATCACATTTACCACACTAGAACCTATTTTTTTCATAAACACTTAAAAAATACAAATTAAGTTGATAATTCATATTTAAATGACATGAGGGTAACTGTATGATAGCCCTTGATGATTAGGTGTGATAGATAATTTTTATTCAACATTTAAAAGAATTTTTTGCATCATTAAATGTCAAAACATAATTAAATAAAGTGCCACTAAATTATAGAGAATTCTGATCATGGAGATCTTTTATTGGAGTATTGTTTATCCGAGGATCTAGTTACACATAGTTTGATGAATCCCCTATCATAGGATTTAGTTTGGAACATGGGAGTAATTTTTGGAAACATTCTATCCAAAAATCAATGTAAATACTCTTGGATTTTTTCCATTTATTCATTTTAAATTTTTTTATAAGGGGTGAAAAAGGGTATTTATTTTCACTATGCGGAGAGACTCTAGATTATTTATACTAGTTATAATAATAGAAAATAAGTGTATGAAACATTTCCCATGATGAGGGAAACCTGAGGCGATTGTGGTTGTAGTTAAAGGTTAAGGAATATCTCTTTCATTGATCTACATGCTGCGAAAAATACAGAGGGGGAGATTTTTGTTAAATTAAAAAATTAAAGTGTATTTAATGATTGGTGACAATTTTTTTGTTTTATATTTTTAAGAATAACCTAATAAAAAGAATTAATATGGGTATTATGAGATGACATAGTCGAAACATGGTACAGAGGGTATCCTTCTTACACTAAGAGTTATAACACTCTCAAAAAACTATTATATATTATGGTGTGTTATTTTAATATCACCACATAAGGGGAATTTTATGAATATTTCTTGAGGAAATTAATTATTAGGTAATGTAGGTGTTTTCATGTTATATTTATTGACAACATGATCATAAATGAGTTCAAATCCCTATGATATTGGGTGGTGATGAAATAAATAATAAAATCACAAGGAAGGATGAAAATGAAAAAAACCACATTATAGACATAAGTAATTTTGATAAGGATAATATATACTATGAATATTTAAGTGAATCCAAGCATTTTAGTGGGAATTTTCGGTTGACTAATTGGTGTTATATCCTACAGGTTCTTCAAATGGTAACGTAACTTTTCATGGGTGACCAAGTAAATGGTCATCATGAAATGAGTGTGGAACCTGGGTTTTCATCCTAAAAGATTAATAATGAAGTTGAGATGTCCCATGAGGTGCATGGGACAATGTAGGAATATTGGATCTTAATACAAAAATAAAAATCATTGGTAGAAATAGTTTGGAAGAAATGACAAAAATGAATGATAGTTTCTGTAGGGGAAAAGATGACTAAGATAATGTTGAAGTATGTGAAGACCATAAAAGAAAAAGGATGAACCATGGATTGTATAATAGGTATTATAGATGGTTTTTATAGTTAAATATGATTTCTAAGATATGAATAAAATTGAGATAATGTTTGGAAGAGATATAAATTCATTTATTGTATTTTGGTAATGGAAAAGACATGTATTTTGGAAGCTTCCATGTCATGTTGATGTAATTATTTTAAATAAATGATAATTCTCAGTTTATATAAAATAAATATATTATTATTAAATATTGAGTAAGACTAACATTCATTCTAGAGAGACCTTATAAAGGGTTTGGATAAGATTTTATGAGAAGAAAAATGGTGAACATGTGATCAATATTCTTGATGATCTTGAGGCTAATGAAGTAGAGTTTAATCAACATGATGAAAATTGTCACTCTATAATGTACTGTGCATTTGGTTCCCTCATCCTAATCCTTTATTTTGTCTTATTGATATTATAATAGGATCCTTGGTAGTAGGATCACAATAATTTCATATAGGTTATTATCCACTTGATAACAAGATTCAACAAACCTTATATTTTACCTTCTGTTATATGAATTCTTTCTCACTCTTCTTATCTTAATTATATCATCATCATTGGGATATATAAACACTAACTAGTAATGGGGGACATTTTTATAGATTTAATATTTTAGGTCAACCTTTGATTCGCCCATCCCACCCCACCCTCTTAATGGTGGATTACTCTCTTCTAGGCCTATAACTACAATAAGGAGAGAAGTATGGATTCCACCCTTGATCATCAAAAAATATTTCCTTATTACCATTTAAATCAGTTATAAACTATTTTGATACCATATTTGGTTTTCTTGGTGTATTTACTAATGTGTTAATGACACTATAATATTTTTTTTGATATGAATGATAGCAACAAAATTATTTTCATACAATTCAAATAAAGGATTTTCAATGAAAATTGACTGTCTTTAAAACCCAATTTTATAAGGATTTTGGAAAAAAATACCAAAATTATAGAAAATATAAATTTACATATAATATTTTTCATAATTGGTTTATAGAGAATGTGTAACACCTTCTTTTGAATTAATTTCTAATGTTTTTTTATTTAATCAATAATTTTTTAGGTACATTTTTTTAATTTTCATGAAACACTTTGTTCATATAATGTCATAGATAGACTTAGAATATACCCAATTCTCACATAGTAAAACCTATTTTTTTTTTATTTTGTAACCTTAAAAAATAAAAAATGAAATAAATTTAATTATTATTCTAAAAATCGTGTTTCTCAATTTGAAATATTATTTTTTCAATTTATTTTGCATCATAACACTCATATCCCACATCAATGATTGATCTTTAATCAACAGATACAAATAAAAATCAGTATCTTTACTAAGAACTTTTATCTAAGAAATAAGAATATATATTATAATGTACTTGAACTTTATGCATAATGGTGGTGTTATGTTATAATTTACTACCAACACCATCCAGGTACAATGTTTGATACTTTTTACACCAATAGAATAAATTTCATATATAGATAATGAAGGATAAAGGTTTAATGTCTTGTTTCCAAACTTATGGTACTCACGATCAATTTCATTTAACAGAGGATAAAATATTGGAAGTTAAATATTATCATTATAAATTATTTTATATGTAATCCATGTAAACTAACTTATGTTCCCAAAATTTTCATATAAGTATCTACATCAAGGATTGATCAGAAATTAAAATATGAATTTTAAAATATATGATTGACAAATTTTTATATCCAGATCTACAAAACATAGGTAAATTTTTATGTAAATCATACTATTTTTTATAATAATATAAAGTTATTTTGACTTTAATATATTCTTTCATAACTCATAACCATAGAACACAAAATTTATTGAGCTTCTTATGTTCAAAAATGAAACTCATTATCTTCTCACAAAAAAATTAAGATGGATTGTGATAATGTAAATGGTCATCACATTATCCACATTAATCCTTCAAATTATATATTTATAGTATTGTAGATATTGTTTTATATTTTTTTTCAATTTTCATTAAATGAAACCTTTTCAAAAATTATTTATCATTTTAAAAAATAAATAATCTAAATTTTCAAATTCAACCCCCAATGTCATCTCTTTAATAAAATATGTTTCATAAATACACTTTTACACATGTCTGATGATTTGAAAATTGCAATTTTATTTGGTTCATGAGAAACATTTATTTTCTCCCATGATTTTTCAAATATGTATAATCAAAATTAATTTATCAAAATATAAAGTTTTCTCCTAGATCATCTAAAAAACTTAATTGAGCCATTATAATAAAAAAATAGTCACATATTTTTGAGATGGATTATCTTCATGATCTATTGCAAAATTGATGAGACATTTCACCTCATACTCATTATATATCATCATACGATTATCATAAATGATATTTTGGTTCATATTAATTTTATTTTAGTTAATAATATTTATATTTTACTAAATAAAATTGAAATAGAAAATGAAATCTTGTATAAATGTATTTATAGTCACAGTCCAACATACTTTAAAAAATATTGTTTTTATAAAAAACATCAAAATTTTAGAGTGAATACTTAATGAAAAAAATATAATAATAAATTGATATAATGATCAGTAATTAATGTCTCCCCTAAAATTTTCCTAGAAAATAAAATAATCCAAATCATCATTTAATTTGAGAGTAATAAATAATTTGAAAATGATGTACATCATTTATTTATGATCATTTATAATTAATTTCATATTCCTATTAGTTGTACACATTTACAAAACACAATCCAACTATACTTAATCATTATCATCAAAAAATGATCAAACTAGTTTTCAAAAATGAATTTGGATATTGGATAATCAAGATCCCTAAATGTTAGCTAAACAAGGGATCCTTTTTTCCCACTAAGAATATAGAAAATAATTTTATATATTCACTTAAAATCAAGATCATAATCAAATGATACCTCAGAATATTTTATAGGTGTAAAACACAGAAAACACTTAAAGTCTCCTCTCTAGATGCACGATAAACAAGAATAATGAAAATAGTCTCCTATAAATAGGTCACCACTCATTTACTAAAAGTAGACCAAGCTTCCCTCCTCTAATTCCATGCCTTATTCTTTTTGTAATTGACCTCCATGTAATTTTTTCCATTACATATGGAAGGATTGGAAACCTTTTACCATTTACTTCCTTATAAAGAAACCTACCATGATCAATCAAGAGAGAGGTAGACCTATATAAGATATACAAGAAAAAATGTTATATATTACATCAATTCCACTCTCAAATACTATAATTCTTATAAAAACAATAATTTATATGATATTAATATATGAATATTGAAAAATGTCAATATATATATTGTTATCTAATTCCATATCTTAGTTATTTTACGGGACCAAGGCATCACAAACAATTCTTGAGAATACATCCTAGGAACCATTTATCATTGAAATACAACATGTATTCAATATTGGATGAGATTCGAGGCCAAGTAGAGTCACATTGAACCTCATCAAGGTTTAGAAATTAGTATCCCCATGTTGATATACAACAATTTCAACTACTGAGGGTTGGATAAGGGATTTAATTTGTATGAAATCACATAATGGTTCAATTTGAGGGAACTTTTTTGTTCTAATTTCCAAAAACTGTATAACATAATTAATAGTTAGGAAGAGATTTTTATATTATTGGTTCCTTTATCTTATACTATCTAGAAATTGTTATCTAGATAAAATCTCGGGTAGGTTGTGAGATATCTAATGTAATCAAAATTTGAGAATTGATTTGTGTGTTAAGAATATTGTGTGTGAATCCATGTAGAAGAATAATTATCAAGAGTTACCTTATATCTTTAATATTGAGGGATTCAAAAATGGAAAAGGAATAAATTAAATGAAAATACCTATAGAAGATGATGTAGGGACGTGATTCCGAAATAATCCAAAGTTAAACCATAAGATAAGAAACATAATGAGTTGAATATGTGATATGATCAAACTATGACTTTACTAAATATGAATCCTATAATTAATGAATAAGAATATGTTACAAGTAAAGGAGACTGAAAATCGAGAGACGATACGAACCCCAGTCACCCTTGACAGGCTTCTTGAAATCATAAACTGGAGGTTGATAAAAATAAAAGTAGAAAAATAGTGTGTATTTTAGAAGGGGGGAGACATCAATGAAGCAAATTATGAAATAAATACTATTGTCATCTCTTCAAAAGAGAATATAAACCTTTGATCCAATTATGATCTTAGTTACCCAATTTTCTCGATGAATGAAGGTCAATGAAAAGGAACTTAGGGGAAGATTCCCTCTGACTACACTAGAGGATGGTCCAAAGGTTATTACATAGGAATGAACTAAGTCATCCATGGAGATATCCCAAGGGACAAGGTACAAAAAAAAATATTCCCAAACATTTAATTTGATTTTAATAAAACACTTTAAGGATAAGTGGGAACCACCACGAATACAAAGAGAAATATAAGTGGGTAAGGATATAAAATACCCCAAATGCCAGACCTTCCAAAAAATAGAAACCAAACAACAGCAACAAGAAACCAAAATCGAAAAATTGGGATGGCCAATGAACACTTTGCAGGATAGACCCACCCAAAAAACACCACTAGAATGCACCTTGTCACAACACCACTCAAACCATACACTACTTCTATAAGAACCTGACCTTATTACATTATATATAATTTATTTTAGATAAGAAATAAATTACTTTACATTGAGGATATTTTCATGTTCATGTATTTAGAGAATTGGGACATAATACATTCATAACATTACAAATTATTACAGAGTGGTTACCATAAAAATAGTTTCCATTCATTTAAAATATAAAACATTAAATGTTAAAAAATTATTTCATTTAAAATTTATCAAAAATATAAATTAGTGTCTTAATTTGTCTTACAAATTCTTATGACCTATGAATATTATTTAAAAAACATGGTATGAGCCCAAAAAAACACAGTATGGGATGTTAATGAAGGAAAGATCACATTAGTCATTGAATACTTGTAACGTGTGAAAACATTTTCCGAAGACATACTAATCACTCATATATACTTAATTAGGGAAACACGGGGTCTACATAAGATTTAAAAAATACATACGAATATAAAAAAACCAAATGAAGGTATCTTGGGTCATTATATACATAAACTTTTAACCCTCTTGGCTACATTATAATTTGGAACCCTCACTGCTACCTTACAATTTGTGTAACCATAACAGTTAAAATTGGAGTAACCATATGACTAACCTCCAACATTCACATACCCAATGAATTGGGGGGGGGGATATAAGTCCCACCCTTCATTGTAAACAATTCCTATGAACCAAAACTTAATCATACTACATTAATAATTTTATAAAAATATTTATTTTTTATATTGTAAAACAGAATTATAAAAGGGGATTTTAAAGGAAATACCCCTTACATAAATCAAATAATTGAAGCGAAAATTATTTCAATGGATGGAATATGTATATACATAGTAAATAAGCATAATAAAACATAATATAAACAGAACCCATCACACACAACAATTATAATTCCACATAAATAATGAAGTACAATTTCATCCCAATGAATGGAAATTTAGTTATGAATTCTCTTACCTTGGGCTTTTCTTACATTAGATTTTTTTAAATAACATCGTCCATGATGTTGGTAATTTGACACATCACTGAAAAATGTTTTTATTCCTTGAATAAGTGGGAGAGGAGAAGAATAATGGTGATGAATTTTCCATGAACATGAGAACATAAATAATTTACATGATTTCTGGAGATTTCATGCCCCTTGGGTAGAGTATATGAGGAAATAATAATAAAGGAAATAATCATGAAATTAAAGAGTATTTGAGAAATCCCTTACAAAAATTTAGCAGCCTAACAACTATGCAACAAGGTTTTAGAAAACATTAAAATGAGATGGGATAATGGTCCCCCATTGAGAAATAAATCATAATAAATAATAGAGAAATAATATGATGAAATGAAGAACATGGCATGGACTCATTAATTGTATTCTATATAAAAGAGAACTTGAATGGAAAAGAAAGAAGTTGAGAACTCTCTTACCTTGTAGAGTAACTCCAAAAACATGATGGTTGGGACCTTGGGGGCTTGAGGTAACCCTGGGAGGACTACTAAGGAGGTAAGGGGACCAGAACATCATTGAGGAAGAATTTTTAATGAGTTTAATAAAGGGATGGGTTGGTATTTATAGCCAAAGTGAAGGAATATTTTAATAATTTCAAGGGACACCTCATTAGTGGTATTTTTAAAACCATGGGATTGACTATGGTATTTTCCTAAGGGGTTATCCACTCGAGACACTTCACATATTATTTTACTGTACATATGTTGACCAGAATTATTACATCATTAATAAAATCATTAACACACTGAAAATCAGAACTATATTCATTCTATTTTCCAAAAAATCATCTGTTTTAGAAAAATCACAATAATTCACCCTTACCATTAGTCTATTTGTAGAATTAAAAAATTAAGTGCATTTTTTTAAAATAAGTTTCTAAATATCATTAATTTATTTTTTTATATAAAATCATACTTCATTCAATAATTAATAATTTAAAATCTATAACTTCTTTTATATCACATTGAAAAAATTGACCAAGAAGTTATTATGTTAAATCCTTAAAAAATAAAATATTAATACAATTTACTATTAATTATGGTCACATTACTCTTCATTTTACTATTCGTAAAGGTATGTTACTATTTACCCAAAAAACAAGTTGGTTCAATCAAACTCTAAATAACATACTCTACATAATTGTAAATGACTGTATTTCAAAATTCAAAACAAAGAATTTGCAAAATTATGTTTCAAGGATAGTTATAAATATCTACATAAAATAAAGTTTCATGCATTTCATTTATTTTTTGATAAAAAACCTTAGGGTGTTACGTTATCCCCACCTTCTAAAAATTACATCCTCACAATTTTATTTACTTACTAAACAAGTGATGGTACCTTTCCCTCATAGCATTTTCATACACCCATGTTCCTCCTTCAACCATGTAGTTCATACACAAAACCATTACCTGATAGATTACATTATTCTACAATACTTTTTCCATTCAATCAAGAATCTGAACTGGTTTCTCAACATAGTAATGGTTATTTTCCAACTGAACTACTTTTGTGCTCAAGACATGTGATGAATCTAGCACATACATTCTCAATATCAAAAGATGAAAAATACTGTGTAACTGAGAAAAACTCAAAGTAAAAGCTACTTGGTAAGAAACTGGTCCAAATTTCTCTATGATTTCGGAAGGACCAATGAATTGTTTACTTATCATTATTTTCATACCAAAATGCATCACACCTTTTCAAGGAGTGATTTTAAGGAAAACATGGTCACCTACCTCAAAAGAGATGTCTTCCCTTATATTATCTACATAACGTTTTTTCCTTCTCTGAGCTATCCGCATGTGATACTAGATCGTCTTCACTTTCTCATCCACTTCCTCTAATAATTCCTGCCCCATAAACATTCTTTCAATGACTTCATCCCAAAATGCTAGGGTCCAAAACTACATTCCATACAATGTTCAAAAGGTTTCTTCTGTAAACAGGAGTGAAAACAATTATTATAATAAATCTCAACAAAAAAAGACGATGATCCCAACATCCCTGATAGTATCTTGAACAAGCTCGAAGTATGTCCTCCAAAAACTGAATCGCTCATTATGACTACCCATATGATTGAGGATGAAAAGTTTTATTGAAATCTAACTCTATTCCCAATGACTTCTGATGTCCCTTCCATAATTTAGAAGTGAACATGGGATCTCGGTCAGATATAACGAAATGTGGAACTCCATGTAGCTGGACAGTCTATTTGAGATACAGTCGAGAAAGATGATCCAATGACATTGTATCTCATATAGAAAGAAAATGTGTAGATTTTTTAAGCATATCAACAATAAACAAAATCTCATTGTTACCTAGAGAAGTCTTTGGTAGTCCCACCAAAATTTCCCTGGATATATTCTCCCATTTCCACTATGGCACTAGAAATGGATAAAGCATCTCCATCGATAATGGTCACTCTGCTTCAACCTATTGACATGTTATGAATTTCAAAGTAAAATCAACAATATCAATTTTCATTCCATCCCACCAATAATACTACCGAATGTATTTGTACATCTTATTACAGCCAGTATGAACTAAAAATGGATAACTATGAGCTTCACACAACAAATCCTTCTTCAACTGTGAATCACTTGGCACACACAACCTTTTTCTAAATATTAAAGCACAATCTTTATCAAGGTTAAATTTTTTCAACTTTTCCATTATAAATAATTGTACTTTTTTCTGTAGCTCAGGGAATTCCTTCTGCGTTTTCTAAATTCTACCAGATAAAAATGACTACACTGAAACATGAAGCAAAACAAATGTATTCCCTACACCAATAAATTCTAATACAAAATTCATCAAATTTATAATCGAAGGGATCATGTTCCAAATGTAACATGGTTAATGATGTGTGATTTTTTTTTGGCTCAAGGAATCCACGAGTTTGTTTTCTTCTCCAAGATGATAATTCATTGTGCAATCATAATCCATTATTAGTTCAATCCATATTCTCTGCCTCATGATTAATTCCTTTCGAGTGAATATATACTTAAGAATTTTATGGTCAGTATATATTTGATATTTTTCTCCATAGAAATGGTGCCTCAAAATTTTAAATGAAAAAATTAGAGCAACCAATTTTAAATCATGTGTGGGATAATTTAACTCATGAGGTTTTAGTTGTCATGAAGAATAAGCGATTAACTGATCATTATGAATCAGAACACAATCAATTCCCTTCAATAAAGCATCATTATAGAATAAAAACTCAGAATTTCATGAATGAAAATCTAAAACTGGAGCATTTACAAATATCTTCTTTAGTTTCTGAAAACAAACATCACATTAAGTTGTCCAAATAAAATTACCCCCCTTTCATGTTAACTTACTTATCGTGCTAGATAACCATGCAATATTCTTATCAAATCTCCGTTATTAACCCAAGAAAACTATGAATCTATGAAAAATTTGTGGGTATTGTCCATTCATCAACCGCTTATGTTTTTGTTGGATCAACTTTAATTCCATCCTTATATAAAATGTTCCCAGGAAAAGAAATCTGTTTTATCCAAAAAGAACACAAGATGAATTTTCCAAAGAATTAATTTTCTTTTATGGTAGTTAAACTACCCTTAGACGCTTTTCATGATCCTCTTTATTTTTATAAAAATACCACAATGTAATAAATAAACACAATAACAATATTATTCAAGGACTCATAAAATATTCTATTCCTAAGATCCATGAATACAACAGGTGAATTAGTTAACCCAAAAGGCATAACTGCACACTCATAATGACCAAATATTGTACAGAATTCCCTCTTCGGGATGCCTTTTATCCTTTACATTCAACTGATTGTACCCTGACCTCTGGTCAAACTTCAAAAAATACTTTTCACCCTGGAGGTTATCAAAGAAACTATCGATATGAGTAAAAGGATACTTTTTTAAATATTATTGTTATTAAAGAATCTATAATCAATTCAATGTCTCATTGAGCCATCTTCTTTATTAACAAACAAGACAAGAGCACCCCGTAGTGAAGTGCTAGGTTGGATGAAGCCATAATCTAATAATTATTGAACCTGATTATTTTAATTGCAAAAGATCCATTTGGGAAATTTGATAAGGAGGTTTTGAAATTGGATTAGCATCATGAACTAAGTCAATAGTAAACTCAACATCTCGATTAGGAATAACACTAGAAAAATCATCAGGAAAACATCCAAGAATTAATTTACTGCTAGTTCGTCATTAATATGGATAGTTCCCTTATCTTAAAAAATATGAGCATGATAACATTCATTTCCACCATTTACCAGTTTCTTAGCTTCATGATATTTTATTATTGGTATGGGTTCAATGTTGTACAAAAACTAAAATTAAATATAAAAAACAACATCTTTTTCTCTGCAATCAATCTTATCATGATAAAAAAAGCCAGTCCATACCCAGAATAACATCAAACTCTACAAGAAGATAAAAAACAATGTTTTCATGTAAAATCATTTCACAGACAAGGATATGAAGATTCATATATTTTATTTTTCCTACAATATTTCTTCTAGTGAGATATTTTTTCATTTTAGGAGGTTGAATTCCGATTTTTTTTGAAAATTTCTCAGAAATGAATGAATATGTAAAATCTAAATCAGACAACACATTAGTGAAATATTTAAAAACAATAAGTGTACCAAATAACACCTCCGTAGATGTTTCAAAATCTGATAAAGTGTTTAGAAATTCCAAACCATTATGTTTCATATCTTACTGATTCCTTGCTTGAGTGACTATCTTCGGAAAAACATTAGTAAAATTACAAAATTCTTACAGTTAAATCATATCACCATTAGTTTATCGTTAATTTTTGGATTGTTTTCACTGTAGTCATGGGACATGTGTCCAAAATTTCTACATTGGTATAATTTCCCAAAATTTACAAGACATTCACTAGGATGCCTTTAACCACCCTTTTCACAAGAATGGAAATTCATTTTTTTACCTCCAGACTTCTTTGATGAGTTCTTCCCCATTTTCTACCAACCTGAGCACTTCTTATTCTTGTCATCCCGAGGAACATATGTGTTAGTAGACTCCATCTGAACTTTTTCAGCACAACGAACAAGTTTCTCATAGCATTTAGACTCTCTTAAAGACAAATTTATTTGCAAAAATGGTTTCAAACCAGAGTGAAATATATTAATTTTACATTATAAATCCCGTGTATAATATGGTACATACCTAGAAAATATTTTAAAATTGGCTTAATATTTATCCATAGAATCACCATATTTCTACTTAAATTCCTAGAAATTTTTCTCTATTCTAAGTCGAACAGTTTTAGGAAGATATTTTTTTTGAAAAAGACTCATAAAAACATCCCATTACATAATATCAAGATCATATATTTCTCTTGTATTCTTAACCAGGGACCACCATTTATTGGATTCAACTTACAAATGATAAATGTATATTATTACCTTTTGTTGTTCTGAAAATACCATGACATCAAATATATTTTCTAGAGCATTGATCCATCCTTTGGCTATCACTAGATCTGCAGTTCCACGGAATGATGGAGGATGATGCCTCATAAAATTCTCCACAAAAGAAATATTTTAGGGTCATTGATTATGTTACTATCTACCATGGATACCAAAATGATTTATTTCTTCAGTCAAATGAGCCATTGTTATCACAAACTACACAGTTTTGATTCTCACCATTTCGGGCTGTAGATTCAGATAAACATCAGCATCTTGGGGCCTACCTACTTCAAATAACATGTTTCATCTGCAGAAAACCATTATAAAAAAACATAACATAGATTAAGAGACATTGTAATATTTAAATTCTATAACATTTCAAATTAATCATAGAGTAAAAATCAGTTATGGGTTTCTTTAAATATCATCCCAACCCCTAAGGTTATCTAAACCATCCTCTGATACCAAATATAAGGACCTGACCACATTAAATAAAATAATCTTGATTTTAGTCAAGAAATAACTAACTTTTTTATCAAGGATATTTTATGGTTTATAGATTTAGAGAATTGGGACATAATACATTCATAACAATACACATTATTTCAGAGTGGATTCCATAAAAATAGTTTCCATTTTTTTCAAAATATAAAACATTAAATAAGAAAATATGCTTTCTATAAAAATTCTTCAAAAATTAAAATTGGATTATTTACTTGTCTTACACATCCTTATGAAATGTGATAACTTTTTGAAAAGACATGGGATGTTCACAAAAAGATCAAAAATGGATGTAAAATAAAGAAATATCACATAGTCTATGAATACTTGTAACATATGAAAAAAATTTCGAAAGACATACTCATCACTCATATATACATACTTTGTGAAACATGATATTTAAAAAAGATTTAAACAATACATAAGAAAATAAATATAACAATAAATGTATCTTGGGACATTACATACATAATCTTGTAACCCTCTCATCTACCTTATAATTTGTAACCCTCACGGCTACCTTAGAATTTGTGTAACCATCAGAGTTACACATGGAGTAACCATATGGCCGACCTCTAACATACACATAACCAATGCATTGGGAAATGATATAGGTCCCAAAATTCATCATATACAATACCCAATAACCAGAATATTACCATACAACATGAATAATTACAAAAAACTTCGCTTTTGAATATTGTAAAACAGATTTTTAAAATAGGATTTTAAAGGTAAAACCCTAACCTAAATCATATCATTGAAGAGAGAATTATTAGAGTGGATAGAATATTTATATAAAATATAAAAAATCATAATATAAAATAATATAAATATGACCCATCACACAAAAAAATTATAATACCACATAAATAATGAAGTAGAAGGTCAACTCAAAGAATGGAAATCAGGTTAAGAATTCCCTTACCCCGGGATTTTCTTACTTAAAAAATGTTTAAACCTATTGTATAATTGTTAAAAGAGTGTTATTAATATCTTATAGAAACATATAAATCCTTATAATACCTTACATGATCAATTAATTACATCTTTTCACCCTTTAAGTGTTAGTTTTTTTTCCATTCATTGTTTTGGGCGTGTTCTTTACATGATTTTCATGATCGGGTCATGATGGATATTATTGTCGATTGGAAGTGAAACTCCAGAATTGGAATGAAAAAGTATTTAAATATTTATAGAACCATAAATTATTATCTTTATCAATTTGAATTTTTATATGGCGATTATTCAAAAATTAAAACATTAATGATGTTCGTTTAGTTCGTTTTACTGGTTCTTTAATAATAATGACCACATTTAGTTTTATAAATTTAAAAAATGTGTACAAAATAATTCCAGAACCTTGTATGTAAAATAATACATATATTATAACTTGGTTGAAACATAAATTTTTTTTCATGACCAGACATGAAATAATTACGTAAATTGAAATAACATCGTCCACGATGTCGGTAATTTAACACATATAGGACAATGTTCTTATTCCTCAAATAAGTGGGAGAGGAGAAGAATAATGATGATGAATTTTCCATGAAAATGAGAAAATAAAGAATATAATTTATTTTTGGAGATTTTATTCATCTTTGTTAAGATTAGATGAGGAAATAATAATAAAATAAAGGAACTCAAAATAAAAAAATAGTTGAAAAATCCCTTACAAAAATTCAGCAGTCAAATGGCTATTCAACAGTATTTTAGAAAACATTAAAATGGGAGGGGAAAAGGGTCACCCAACCAGAAATGAATTAAAATATATAATACAGAGATAATAAAATTAAAATCAAAACATGGTATGGATTCTTTAATTTTATACCACATATATGAGAACATGAATAGAAAAAGAAAGATGTTTAGAATTATCTTACCTTGTTGAGTAACACCGAAAATTGACAGTTAGAAACTTGGAATCTTGATGAAACCTTGGGAGGACTACTAGAGTGGTAAGGAGGCCATATCATCATTGAATAATAATTTGGAATGAATTTAATGAAGTAATGGGTCGGTATTTATTGAAAAATTGAGGGAATATTTTAATAATTTCCAAGGGACACCTAATTAGTGGTATTTGAAAAACTAAGGGCTTGACCACGGTATATTTACAAGGTATTATCCAATTGGGACACCTCACATATTATTTTACTATAAAAAAGTTGACCATATTTATTACATAATTATTGCATCATTTATGATGTCATTAACATACCGAAACTAAAAACTGTATTTTAACAATTCATCGAAGAATCAGATGTTTCAGAAAAATCCCAAAAATTCACCCGTACCATTTTCTATCATGTAGAATTCAAAAATATTGTCCATTTTTGAAATTTTTCTTTAAATATCATAAATTTAATTTTTAAATAAAACTTTACTCAATTCAAAATTTAAAAATTTTAAAACTATAAATTCTTTTATATCACATTGAAAAAATTAACCATGATGTCATTATATTAAATACTTATGAAAATAAAATATTAATAAAATATAATATTTATTAGGGTCACATTACTATTCATATTACTATACATAAAGTTATGTTACTATTCCCTAAAAAAGTTTTCCCATCAGACTCTAAATAACTTAATGAACATAATTGTTAATGACTATTTTTTGAAATTCAAATAATAGAAGCTAAAAAATTATGTATAAAGGATAGTTATAAATATATATATATAAACCAAAGTTTCATGCATTTCATTTTTAAAAAAAATCATAGTGTGTTACAACTTCCACCTCGAATCCATCGCACACATCTCCCATCATTGAGACGCTACACCACCGCTGCACTAGGGACCACCCATCCATGCCACACACTGCTCTGGGAGTTGGAAAGCCAGACTGCCAGAGGCACGAGGGAGGGGGAGGGAAGACACCAGAGAACCAAAAACCATAAATGAAGGAATACATATGGGGATGGCATCATTGGTATTGCTAAGATGAGAACGAAACCACCATTCCAAATGACTATAACAAAACATCCATCACTGAGGACACCAACATATTCCAAAATTCCTTGGGAGCCATAGAATCTGACCAAATTGGGGATGTGAATGATGGGGCAGACAAAATAGAAAATAAATCCAAGAGAGAGAAAGAACCATTAAAAGATAGGGAAATAAAAAGAAGGAATGTCGTAAAGGACAGACCAAACTAGAAAAGGTCTGCAAGAAAATTAAGAAGCAAAAACCTCAATGCCCGATGACGGAGGGTGAGAAATGGTAAAGGATTCATCAATAGTATTCTGAACGTAGAACAATGGGATGAAAAACTAATATTTTGAGAAACATGGCTGAAAGGATCAATAAAAAAACAAGAAAGTGTATGTCTCTAGATCTGAGCATTCCTAAGGTCGCTATTTGATGACCCCATTATGACCCTGGAGGAAGATGATGACCATGTCATATTTGGACAACAATGACCTCAACTGGCCATGAACCTGAAAGTGACCCCCGAGCAAAGCCAGGACCTCATCTGCAAGCAAATCAACATGATGGATTTGAGTGCTGGAATCCTGGAGGATGAGCCGAAGAAGGAAGGGGATTAAGTGGTGAGCACTGAGAGCCCTTACAACAGAGAGAAAGACACCCTAGAGGTGGAGTGTATGTAGATAATGAGAGAGATATGTCCTTTACTGGCCCATCCCACCATCCAAAAATAAATAAAACCCACAAGTACATATACAAAAAATCTATATAAAATATAAGTACACTTTATATATATATTTATTTTATGAACAATTCATATAATAAATATACATATAGTATACATATTAAGTAATTTATTAAGAGTATATATGTATAAAAAAATGTATAATGTATAAATTCATAAAGTATATATATACATTATAAACATATTATAACAAAATTTAAATTATACATATAAATTATATCTTATAAAGTATATAAATTATACACTTATAGTATTAATATTGTGTGTGTGTGTGTCTTGTCTACATATTAAATATACATACATAAACAAACACATATACATATGTGTGTGTGTGATGCTTACAAAATATAATTTATATATATATATATGTGGGTGTGTGGGTGTAGAATGTTTCAATATTAAAAACAAATATATATTACCATAATGTGAACGCACACAAACATAGACACACAGATATATATATATATATATATATATATATATATAAATTACATGAAACATATCGCAAACACATATATAATTGGACAGACACACCAACATATATATATATATTTGTGTGTGTGTGTGTGCATTATTTATTTGAAACACACACACACACACACACTCTCTCTCTCTCTATCCCTCTCTCACACACATATATATATATATATATTATTTCCTCAAAAATTGGTATATTCTTTAAAAATAAAATAATATCCCTAAAGAAAAAATTGGAATTTCATGATGTACTTTGGATTTAAAAATGAATTCACCTATGGAAACATGAATATCAAACATTTTTTAGTTTGGATTCACATGATGTGGAGGGAGTTTGTGAACAATGGTAATAGTTTAGTGGATATGTTTAAATAAAAATTAAATATAATTTATCAACAGTTAATTATAATGGACTAATAATGGTACCATTTATCATCATTAATAAATATAGTTCTAAGAAAGATATTTTCTCCAAGTTATTATTCTAATGATAGAAAGGGACATTATGTCGGTGATTTTTTAGTATTGAAGAAAAAATTTATTAACAGACAAACATGGGGAAAATTTTGTGAATGTTGTGGTGAAAAAAGTTCTCAATTTAGTCTAATAGGTTTAGAGTTTAAAATACTAAATGAGGTTAAATCTTAGGTAGAAATGAATTCGTTAAAACTTTTCTAAATAGATTCACCCCATCCCCATTGCAACACCACCACCCCCACTATCAATGTCATTGAATGATCCATGGTACACATAAATTTCTTTCATAAAGAAAAGTTCAAAAAAATATTTGATTTAATTTTTTTTACTAGTTGTGTTTATCTATTAAATATTATGTCTTAAATTGTGGTTGTTTGTGAGTTCCCAATCAAAGAAAATGTAAAAAATATATCTTCCAAGAAATTTAAGAATAGGATGAAAATTTGAGATAATATTTTAAGGTAGATAAAATTTAAGGGAAATAATAAAGAGAGTTTACTTCTAATTAAAGGTATTCAAAGAGTTAATGTCACAGTAAAACCAATTATATGTTATCTTATTAAAGGATCTATCTCAAGTTGTGAGAATTTAGAATAACATAGGGATTTTTATTCTCATTTTAAGTTGTACATGAAAAATTTTCCTAATAAGGATTTAAATTTTAATCTGACATAAATGAAGTATATATTAGATAAAAATACAATCATATAGATGTAAGAGGATGCAATGGAAAAGGAATCAACTAAAAAATTTCAACAGTACAACACCCTCATTAAAATGTGAAAGGATAGGAATGATCCTCAACAATATATAAAGAGAAATTCTACATGCCTGAAGAATTATTATAAAATATCCTTGATTTTAAAGACAAGAATAAGTATAATTGTATATAGAATATTAATGCACTAGAATAAATTCACAATGTTGTCGTTAATTTCAAGGATACATTGTTGTAGATCAAGGATAACATAATAAAATATCATGATCACTTCTTTCAAGGAATGAGTAAGATGAAATAAGAATGAAGATTAAATGATGTGAAAATATTGGTAATGTAGAATAATATTTTAGGATGAAAAAGTACCATCAACATAAAGTACATTGAACAAAAAGTTCATCTATGAAATATGGTATTGGTTTGACTCAAATGTTCCCAAAAAGTTAAATTAATATGTTATTTCTAAAAATTTTATAAAAGTGTAATTATTTATAAAAAGTTCTTTACTAGTGTTAATAAGGGTTTGAGAACATCCAAATAGTTATCTACAACAAAATTAAAGGAAATGACATACCGTAGTTATAAAAATTATGTGTGAAATAATTCCATTTAAGTAAATAGTGCAGGTTATAATTCAAATTCGAAATGAGAGTTGGTGGAGAAAAATGATGAGAAACCCACCACATTATTAATTATATAAGAAATCAATAAATAAATCAGTTGTTCCCCAAAAAATCCATGAAATTGCTTTTAATAAAAAATAGCTAGCTATAAAGGTTATGTAGATTACAACATAATGGAAGAAAGAGATATTTCATGGTTATAGTTGGTGTTATATAATGTTCGGTCATAATTATATGGAATTTTTTTAATAATATATCAATCTATTAAGATTAAGGACTAATATAATGGTGGTAAATGGGATGTTATGAATAATCCTGATGAGGTGAAGGAAATTACGTAGAGGAAGGTAAAAATACTTACTTCTATCATATTTGAATGTTTTATAAACATCTATGGAATGCGTAAAAAAATTGGTTGATAATAATTATTTTTCATGAATCCCTAAACAATAAATCCATATTGCCGAATTATAAATAATAGTTATCACCCTATGGTTGATCTCTAGGTGTTAACTCACACAACACTAGTTTTCTAATGTCACTATTATATTGTAAATAATATATATCCAATATTGTACTAATATAATTGGGTTTTTTAAAAATGAATGTTATATATAAATAAATATATGTAATGAAAAACAAACATTCATATATAATGAATTAATTAATAACGGAATAATTTTTTCAATCCTACGAGATCACATTGAATAATATCATCAACCATTAAAATTTTGTAGATACTCCAATTAGTAAATTGATCAAGAACTATCACACTACACCATCTACAACTTATGTATTTTATTTTCTAACACTTTTAAGGGGTTAGTGAGAACCCTCAAAGAAAATCTAATCATACATCAATGGAAACTACTGAATTATTAAACACAAGTCTAAGGTAGTTGGAATCTTCATCCCTCAATAGTTTCCAGGGAAGGGAACTTACTTGGTAGTCTAGATCTACCTCTCTATTGTCTTCATAGAGACTTTCTAGATAATACCAAGCTTTCATGTATTCTTTTTCACTAATATTCTACATATTGAATACTATAATCAATATACGATCTTTCTTGTCAATCCAAAAGGCATTTGGAATATCCTTCCCTCAATAGTTTGAAGGGAAGGGAACTTACCTGGCAGTCTGGATCTACCTATCTATTGAATTCATAATGACTTTCTAGATAATAACATGATTTTATATATTATTTTTCACTAATCTTCTACATATTGAATAATATAATTAATATATGATCTTTCTTGTCAATCCATTCAGCTTTCTCCCTAGAATATTCCACATGGATCAATCTTCACATCATTTGGTCAACATCTTCCCTAGCCACCTTGATCAACAAAACATCCTCCTTAATTTCTTCTACATAGTGAATGAGTAGTTCCATTTGAGTATCTATATATTCATAGTTTTTGAATTTATAGCCACCAGAGACAATTCCTCACATTGTTGTAATTGGGTAAGAGAATCCTCCATTACCCACATCATCTCAGAATGCATATTCATATATTCTTACTGGTCAGCTGCCGTTGAGGCTCAATTCACTTACAAGTGAGACTCTTTGGAACTATCTTACTGGGCCACCTCTCCTACCTCAGGCTAGATCTTGCGCTCTTTGGGTTTACCCTCTTTCATGGCTAACCGAGTCTCCATCAGTTTAGGAAGATAGGAGTAGTTCTTATGGCCCTTTGGGTTTCAGCTTCTTGGAATCAATATATATCTCTAGGTCCTTGTTTTATTTATTCCATTTCTTTTTTCATTGATCATGCAGACCATTAATAACCCCTGCCAATCCAATGTCCTCTATGGGTTTCCTATCTCCATCATACTCGGATGCAGAGGGATATTTGGAGTTTCTTTCAAGCTCTCCAGGATTACTTAATCTTTCAAATTGGTTTCTTAAGTTGAGGCAGGACAATGTCCTCCTTGAGTTGGTTCACTAACTGGTAATCAACGACAATCCTACATCATATTAAGGATTCTCACACTCCTTAACATCCCTGGACTTACCATTTCCTGTAGAATCTATAACCCTGTCAGATTTTTTTTATATCACCAGCACGCACAACCATAAAATAAGTATATTGATTAAGAATCACCGTACCCTTGGAAGTTGGACCAACAGCTCCAACAGATATCCCCAGAGCCTAAGATTGAGCAATTTTCATATCCGAAGATTCCATGACCATCATAGAAGTCTGGACATCATATGAAAATGAGGTGATTGTTGGAGGAATTTCCAAATATCTCCTCACCGTGTTAATATCTCTACTTTAATGGGTTCAGGACGTAATCTCTTTACTGGGTTTTGCTTTATTTCTCCATTCAAACACTGGGTATCCTAAGCCTTTCCCTTCCCCTGACCAGACCCGACACAACCATCAACATATCCTACACCAGTCCTAACTAAGAGGTTACCATCTTTACCAGGAGGACCACCCTGGACACTGCTTCTCGGATCCAACACAATGGCTTCTATATTAAACATTTTTACCACATACGGAACATTGGAAGGGATTACCTACCCACTGGTACCCTGGTGATCCATCTTGTTGGCATAGCTTACATCATACATGCCACATTAGTGGCTTTGACAACATCTATAAGATTCATGACCCAAACGATGACAACCAAAGTGTAATGGAACCCAAGCATCGTAACAATACTTCTGATTCTAGTGGATCTCTCCTTCAATCTCAATGATGATGGAGTCCAATGGTCCCTTTTGAACATCCACTTTGACACAAATTCTTGGTAATACTGGATGAAAAATGGTGTTGTTGCTGGCATCTGAACAGAGGGATCAACCTATAATATTTATAATTAAAGGAAGAATTTTTTCAAATTTGAAAGGTAATGGACGACCAAAATGTGAAATCAAGAGTTAATTAAATGGGGAGTTTCCCATAAAATGAAAATGGAAGTTTCATCAAAATATATTAAACTAGAAGACCTCCATAGCTCGTGGAGCATTGTCCAAAGTGTAGATGAGATCTTCCTTTGACGAAAAATGATTCGGTATGTGATTTCAATCTAAAAGACCAACATCCACCTAATCCTGAGGATTCCTAGAAGAAAAAATGAACCTATCAAAGGAGTCTACAGAGGGTTGGTTCTTCCCAAAATAGGCAACTATGGTAAGATACAACATTTAGAAAGAATTTCTAAACTCCAATGGAGAAATAAAAATGTATTGAACTCCATTCACACAAGAATGGACATTAGCACTCACTTCGATTGGAGGAAATTGGGGGAGAAAATGAGTCTGTGTAGGGGGAAAAGGAAAGGTCATGAAAGGGACACAAGATTGAGGGAGGAGGGTCAACCCCACTCCCCAAATGGAGCAGGCCATGTTGGGGAGGCATGGGCGTAGCCATGACCTACGACATCGTCACCTTGGCCTCTTCTAGTGGATGTCTCTATCCATCGATTATATGGTTCACCATCTAATTTTAATTCTTATTACCCGACATGAATTTTTATCCATGTGTGTAAATTATCTTCATAAAATATAAAATAATACCACTTCACTAACTATCTCTACCAAATCCATACTTCATCATATAAATGCCATAAATTGTAAGGGGAATGATTATATATGAATTAGAATAAGAACTCATATGATAGAGAAAATGGGGAAATCACTCAGCCTAATAAACTTGAACATCACTAAAATTATTTGAAATAAATAAAGAAAAATATTATTGCAAAAGAACCTCAAAAAAATTATTCTTAACTCCTTAAAACAATTATCATGTTTAGTTATCCATCTTAGTGGAGTTTGGAAGGGAAATTGACGAGAGAAACCCAAAATAGAAAAATGAAAGGAGATATAAAGATAATAATAAAAATATATTTTAAAAATGAATAATATTACAATAGTAAGATAAACACTACTTAGCTATTAAAATATCCAACAAGAATTGTCAACACCATGATATAAAGAGTGAGTACACATCTATTTCTATTAGAGTGGCTCAATTTTGCTTCAAAATCATCTTTACAATGTTTTCAAGTTAAAGACTTACTCAATGGAATTTGATGTAGTTTATTTTATGAAATTTATTCCTTAAATATTTTTTATTCAATTAAAAAATTTAATATTATTTAGAAATGTGTTTATAATGTTACATCTGAATAACTAGAAAATTTATTCTTGTCTGGAGAATCTATTCAAATTTTAATTCTCTATCTTTGCAAGAATTTATGGCCATGATATAGTCCGAATAACATTTGTGAATATTTTAATAAAATAATCTTTAGAATATTATCTATCTACAATTATAGTCTAATATCATTTAATTATGTTGTTTAAGAGATATGGTCAGATCTCTAAAAGTATCCTAAACTCTGTATATATATCCAAGACCATATCATGAAATACATTTATGTCTTGTACTTTTTTATTTAACTTTGGGTCCAATTTAGTGAAATTAAACCTATGTAATATGGGATGTTTAAAAATAATTTCATAATTTTTATTTTTATAAAAAAATTTGGGTTTAAACTCAACAATAATTAAAATATATAAAAATCCAAAAATTAATCTATTTTAAATATTAAGCACAAAATAATGTTAAAATATAAAAATGGGGAAATTTCTCATCTAATAATAATTTTTAACAATAAAAATATCCAATTAAATAAAAAAATATAAGAAAATATTAGCTTAATCAATCCCCCACAGTTAATCTTTTTTCTCCAATGAAATATTCTATATTTTTTCAAAACAAATCTTAAGGTACATATGGAAAACACTAATTAAATTTCACATCCAATAGACATATCTAGAATTTTAGATTTTTACAAAATCCATAAATCTTTAAAATTCATAATGTCCAATTCAATATCATGTTAATCTATATGTTCATTTCATTAATTACTCTCTTTAAATTTATTTCCCTTTCACTCAAGAATTTTATTTACATGGAGTTTTTCTCATTCTATAGAAAATCGATTATCTCCACAGGATCATTATCCTTTTATTCTGTATACATAAAATATTCAAAAAAAATTCAATCATGATATATTTTTATTGTTATTTTTATAAGGATTATGTATTGGAGTTCTTAAATGTAGAAACATCATAGGCAGATTAAGGTGGATTAATATTTAAAGTGAATTAAATGAATGAAAGCAATTATTCTTAAGAACTTGTCTTCATCAGTTATCTCAGAAGTGATTCACGTTAAAAAACCTATTAGTTTTACTAGGTATTCTACAACCTGGAATTTTGGGATCAATGATATATTCCATCCCCCTTTCCCTCATTTGTATCAATATATCATCTTGAATTCATATCAATAATTTCACATTATAATTATATTTTTTAAGATGATAGAGGAATATATAGATCTTTAAGTATTTTTAAATTTATATATCATATTTATAATGGTATTTGGGACACCAAATTATATTTTCATTTCAACATAAAAAGTAGTAATAAATGTTGTAACACTTTTATTTTCAATTTTCAAAAACATATTCTTCATAAAAGCTTTATATAACTCATCTCCCCCATACATGATTTCAATAATAATCTTGAATTTAACTTCTAGAGTAGGTTGAAAAGAGATAAGTGGGTTGTAATTTGACTTTATAAAAAGTAATTTCATTGATTCTATTAAATTAATTTCAGGTAAATATAAATTTAGTCCAAAATAAGATTTGAACATAAAAATTCTCTTTGAAAATGCTTCGTCACTCATAATTAACACATTCAATGAACTCAAAAAAATTGAAAAACATTAAAAGATAAAATTTTGGATCAAAAATAATGTATCATTACTTTAAGTAATATTATAAATGTAATTAAAATGTGGAAAAACGTTAGAAAACTCTCATATTAGGAAATATTTTAAATTTTTACATTACTAGTAGACATGAGTTTTAAAATTAACCAAACTCCCTTAAATGAACATATTGGGAATTAAGAAATAATACCCATTAAAAATCAATTATAGCATCAGATATTCAAATAAATTATTATTCAAAAAATTGCAATATTCCTTGAATTTTCTATATAATTTTTTTTCATAATAATCCAGTCATAGTATATAAATAAATAACTAAAAATCAAAACAATAAAAATTTAGGAAAAACATGAAAAAATTGAACAAACATAAAAATAAAAAAAAAATGTTGATATCCATCGACCACACTTATTGAATTTACTACTAACATTTTATTTCAAATTGAATAAACAAATATTTGTATGATGAATTTAAATTTGGTTGAAAATAAAATAAAATAAAAATGATAGACACAACGTAATTAATTGTTTAGTGGAATATTTGAGTTAATATCATAAAAATTTCCACATTTAACTTGAAATAATGTAGGTTATAATATAAAAAACTAATTGGAATAAAAAAATAAAGATAAATGGGGAATAAGTGGGAGAAACCTTAGGTTATACCCCCATGTGGATTCTAGGTTTTTACTTCCCCCTAGTTAGGAAATTTCAATGGTTACCACCAATATGGGGGGGGGGGGGTTATTTTCTTACTCATGAATCGCCCCATTATTTCTCTTCCAATTTAAATCCATTCACATTGTTTGTGGAAGAACCATTGGATAGAGTACCTCAATTTTATTATCATAAAATTTTAGTATAACTTGCAAGGTAACATTTGGAATATAATAGGTCTTACTCTTCCATAGCCTTATATTTAGACACTTATTTAAAATCATACATAGACTACAAGACTATAGTAATATTATAATATATATAAAAACTATTTAGGAAAATAATTCAATATTAATATAATTAAATGTGATGAATCAATATTTATATATTCCCTTTAATATAAGTCAACATGGAAATTAATTTCTTCTAGAAAGACCACCAAGATCGCTTCCTGACCTCCCTCTATTAAATATTCAATATGTTTAGGGAGATTAATGTATTACTCATCAGGTAAATCATAATTTTATTCATCGTTGAAATTAACCCATATTTTATATGTATAATAAAAATTAAAATAATTGGAGGTGATACTAAAGTCATCATTAATAAAATCAGAAATTAATGAGCTAAAAAAAATATCATCACCCCCAATTATCTATAAAATAATTTCCTTTTCATTGATTAGGGAAACATTGAGTAGGTATATTATGGATGGATGTAGGGCTTAAATACCCTTCATCGTTTCATTAAACTCTATCACTTTAGTGGTGTCTTTTTACAGACAAATAGATTGGTATAGAAGAGTTTATTTTCATTGTTGATGATGGGAGAATCACTTATTATTTGAGATTCTACAAAATCTAACCAATACCCATATAATTAATTTTTATCTACCATAGTTTCATTACCTTGCTTGTTTTCTTCTAATAGAACCTTGAGAAATGGTTTATAAACATTAAATAGATCATAATTGAATTAGTTCCTGGCCTCCTTATGTTTTTCAAATAGAATATTATGTTTAGAACACTCTTCCACTACTATATCTCGTTCCTCCTCAAATTGATTCTCCTAGGTTACATGGGAAAATTCCGCAATCCAATAAATTTTACAATTTTAATTCTATATGTTTTATCTAAATCAATATAGATGATATTTTCTCTTATTTTTAATTTATTATTATTCTTGTTTCACATATGAGTAGCCAGTTCATCCATAATTATTTGATTTAGAATATATCATGGAAAAGATTTTTTTTATTTTTTACGAATTGAGGATTTGTTTCATTTGAAAAATAGTTTTTAATGTTTTTTAAATCATTGGAAATAATAGTAAATTGATGAGAATTAATAATCCTGAATATCTAAACAACAAATTCTTATTACATAAGAATGCATCATGGTTCACACCCTAGGGTTGATCTCAAGGAGGAAACTCACATAACACCAATTTTCTATTAACACTTTTATATTAGAACTAATATATTTATAATATTATAGTAACATAATATATTTTTTTTATAAATGAAAGTGAGGTATAATTATTTAAGAGGAATAATGAACTAACATTCATATAGAATGATGTTATCAAGAAATAAGGAATGAAATTTTTCTATGGAGATCATTGTTATTGATATCATCATTCATTTAATTTTTTATATTCAAATCGATTTAGTGATGAAGAAATATCACACCACACCCTCTCATATTAATTATTATTACACCACATTGAGATCATAGAATTTGGGAAACACTCTTCATAAATCTACTACAAATATCTCTTCATCGACCATTAGTACTCAATCCAAACAACATCATTTTCAGGACATAGATAGTGGAGAGAAGGATTATAGATGTATGGTAATAAGAACTTGGATGATATAGAAAAGTGGGAAATTGGTTATCCTAACCAATTCAATCATCACCTAAATTTTAATAATTAACTACAAAGAAACATTAATTCTAAGTAATCTCAACAAAACCCCTTCTCCCACCCTCAAAAAATAATCAAGATTAGTTATCACTTATTAGTTGAGTTGAAGAGGTAAAATAATAAAAGAAGCACAAAATATAAAAATGAAAGTTATGGATATGATGAATATTAATGATGTGTATTATAAATTTATAAGTTACAATTGTAAAATAAACATTATTAAGAAACAAAAATGTCTAACTATAGCCACTAAACCATTGAAATGGAGGGTGAGTAATAAATTTATACCAATGAAGGAGGATCATTTTCTAGTTGAAATATTCCTGTAGAGGTTTTCTGAAGGAAAACCTAATAATTATAAGAATTGGAAAAAAAGTTTCTTGAGATATTATCTCATATGTATTACTCATTAATGTAAAAAATTTAATCATATATTTCCTCATGTAGAGAATTTTTTTTTCTAATTACTATAGAAATTATTTCTATCCAGTTTATCATTTCTAATTCTAATGGTCTGTGTTCCTATGTATTTATATCCTTCATATAAGAAAAATAATATAGAGAAATATTTCTATAAATTTATACTTGGACACTTATATCTCTATACAAAATCATTTGTTGAGTCAATAAGGTTTTCCTTATGACTTTTCCATTCCTTCTTGTTTTGAAAATCACAAACACCTTATCTTTAAGGAAAATCGCTTTTATAAGGAAAAATTCTTTCTTAAGGAAAATCGCTTTTATAAGGAAAAATGCTTTCTTAAGGAAAATTGCTTTTATAAGGAAAATTGATTTCTTAAGGAAAATCGCTTTTATAAGGAAAATTATCCTTATCATATTTTTTCATATTTTTCTTAAGTGTGAGATTCAGATTCGTTTTCTCGGAGTCATTAAAACTTTGATATAAAAGCATTCTGTTTTAGGATTCAGTTCTGGACAAGAACTATAAGGAAGTTTCATTCCGAATTCCGGATATGAATTCTGACTAAGTTCTATTCCAGATTCAGGATACGAATTCTGAAGAAGAATTCTCATTACGAATTCTAATGAAGAAATCCCATTCCGAATTCTCATTACGAATTCTGAAGAAGAATTCTCATTACAAATTCCAATGAAGAATTCCCATTACGAATTCTGATGACGAATTCTCATTACGAATTATGATGACGAATTCTCATTACGAATTCTGATGACGAATTCTCATTACGATTTCTGATGACGAATTCTCATTACGATTTCTGATGATGAATTCCTATTCCGAATTCCTACTCCGAATTCTCATTCCGAATTCTCCTATTAAACAGAATCTGATTATCATTGTTTTATACACTCTGAATTTACTCACTCCGAATCTTCACTCCGAAGTTGCTATTCCGAACCTTTATGTTAGAGTTTAAAACGATGTCGTGCATTCTGTTACACTTACTTTGTTATAAAACGATGTCGTCCATTTTGTTATAAACTAACCGTTGTCTAAGTGACACGTGTACAGGTCCCTCCGAACTTTAAGGAAAATATGACCGTTGGAGAAGGAGCCGACCTTACCTATAAATAGGAGCTCATTTGAAAGAGCTCGGTGCTGTTGGAAAAAACAAATGAGTTTTGTGCCTACATGCTGTTGAAGTGATTTCTAGAGAGGGAGAGTCTCTTATTAACTCTCAAAGCTTCGTGCGACTCCGAATGTTGGTGATTACATTCGAGGGCTTCCGGGGATAGGAAGACAGAGGTTCCGACTACCTTAAAGATCGAGGGCTTTCTTGCTGAGAAAGACAGAGGTTGCCAACTACCTTGAAGTTGAGGGCTTGCGGGGATAGCAAGACAGAGACACCGATCTTCGTATCGAGGGCTTACCCTGGTGTGGGTAAGACAGACTTGCTTGAAAGTATAAATCAAGTGAACTTTATCCAAGGTTGTTGGATACCCTTCTCTTTGGGTTAAAAGACTATTATCTTGTTACTAGTAGTTTTACTACTTGTCTTTATTCCGCTGTAATTTGTATCTTAAGGAAAGTATAACTTTCTTATACTTCCTTACTTACTCTGATTAGTTTAGATTCTATACGCTTTAAGGTAGAATCTTATATTGTAACTTTTGTTAAGTTTCAATTTCCGGAATCATATTTCCGGAACCTACTTTTGGAATCCCTTTCCAAGTTCAGTTCGGTGTTAGAGGTGTTGTGAATTTACTTAGTTTAACTTTGTTAAACTTAGTCCTTTCCTTTTCTTAAGGAAACTCTAGTTATTCATAACTAACTTTAAAGGTTCCAAAGGAATTTTTAAAGTATACAATTCACCCCCCCTCTTGTATATTGAGCATCTCATATTATATTTCGATCCTACAATTGGTATCAAAGGTTGGAAACCTCTTACTCTATACCATTCTTACATTTGGTATCAGAGCCAAGGTTACTGAAATACTTGTACTCACATACAAGTTTTTCTTTCTCAACTTTTCAATTCCGAACTTTGTCATTCCGGATTATCCATTCCGAACTTTTCCCATTCCGAACTTTGTGATTTCGATTCTAAGCTACTAACAAGTTTGTATCCAAGTTATTATTCAGTATGGCAGGAATTAATGTTGGATCTATTGACAATCTGAATCCTACAAGGCCACCAATCTTCGATGGTAATGACTATGAGTACTGGAGAGATCGTATGAAGACTTTTGTTATCAATACTGGAGTAGACAACTTTGTGATGCTTACTGGTGATTATAAAATTCCTGACAAGGAAGTCAGAACCTTTACTAACCAGGAGAAGCAAGAATATCAACTCAACTATAAGGTACGCAATACTTTATTATGTTCAATGACTAGAAATATATATATCCAAATTTCTTCTTGTGAAGCAGCTAACTGTATATGGAAGAAGTTAGAGGTTACACATTTTGGGACTTCTAAAGTGATTGAGACTAGAAGAGCTATGCTTAGAGCTGAATATCATGGCTTCAATTTTCCTTATGGAGAACCTATCTGTAAAGTTCAACAAAGATTTATGACAATCGTCAACAGTCTACAATCTATGGGAGAGAAAGGTTTAGATGATGAAGCTCTTGTGGACAATATAATTGATATTATGCCCAATGAATGGGAATCCAAGAGAACAGCTATAGATGAGAACAGGAAGGTCACTCAAATTACTCTTGATGAATTATTTGGAACTCTTCTCCAACATGAGACCAGAATGGAGAGAGATGTTGACAACATTAAGAAGAAGAATGGAAATGGTACTGTTGCTTTTACTACAACTTCGAATCAGATGAAAGCTAAGACTCCTGAGAGAGTAACCAGATCCAAGTCTAAGAAAGTTATTTTCCAATCCGAATCTAGTGAAAGTGAAGTTTCAGAAAATGAATTAGCCAATCTTGCTCGAAGGATGAACAAGATAGCTGGACAAAGAAACTTTCAATCCAAGTATAAGAAGAAGGACATGAAAGATAAGAAAGAAGGAGAAGTTACATGTTATTAATGTAAAAGAGCTGGACATATTAGACCTGATTTCCCTATGCTCATAAAGAAAGAAAGGAAGGAAAGGCATTCAGAAAAGAACAGGAATAAGTATTACAAAGCCAAAGCTAAGAAAGTTTTGAAAGCTAATGACACCTAGAGTGCCAGTGGTGGTGACTCTTCAGATGAATCTTCTGAATATGAATCTTCAGGACAGAAGAATCTTGGTCTTATAGCCAGATTACCTATTGATAATCATTGTCTTATGGCTAAGGTACGAAATGCTGAATCTTTGACCAATGTATCTTTAAATCCTAATGATAGTAATTATTATAACTCTTCTGATGAAGAATCATCTTCTGATGAGGAAAATACATTACCTACTTATGAAGAAGTCTCTAGATTTGCTGAACTTCTTGAGATTGAGAACTCCAAACTCAACAAGAAACTTGATAAGGAAAATTCTAGGAATTCTATTCTTACTAAAGAGATATCAGATCTTTCTAAAGATCTTGATAAGAAAAATGCTGATTTTGAAAATATTTCAAAAAATCTTGAGGAAGTAAGTTCTGAGAAGAATAAACTTTCTAAAGAATTAGAAAAAGTAATTTCTAAGAAAAATGTTTTCGAGCCTAACTCTAGTTCCAAAACTAATGATTTTGAGGATAAAAACTTGGTTGTAAAACTCAAGTCCAAAATTTTTTCCTTAAAGAAGTGTTTATCAAACTTTACCCATGGTAAGGAAAATTTTGATAAGATGTATTCTCAAATACGACCTTTAAGAAATAAATCCGGATTTGGTTATACCCATGCAAAACCAGTTTTCAGTAACAATTATTTTGTTCCTCAAAGTGCCCCATTTTGCACTAAATGTCAATGTGGTGGTCACTGGGCAAGAAATTGTTCCTTAAACAAAACCCAATCCTTAGGTTTTCATAAAGCTTACTTTTCTAAGAAAATGTGGATACCTAAAATTTTATTGTCTGGAAATCTCGGATCCAAACAAGTTTGGATTTCGAAAGTCTAACATTGTTCTTAATTTCAGGAAAATAAAGGAAGTTCCAGCAACAATATTTGGTACATGGATAGTGGATGTTCTCGGCACATGACTGGTAACAAAAGCTTTTTTGAAAAGATTATCAAAACGAAAGGAGGAAAGGTAACTTTCGGAGACAATGCTAAGGGAGAGATTGTTGGTATTGGTAATATTGTTCTTTTAGGTAAAAATTTGATTTCAAATGTCCTTTTTGATAAAGGTCTTAAGCACAACCTCATTAGCATAAGTCAGTTATGTGATGAAGGTTCCCTTGTGAATTTTAGGAATGATAAATGCTTAGTTCACAATTCCAAGGAAGAATTTATTCTCTCAGCCAATAGGCAAGAGAATGTTTACACCTTAAACTTAGAAGACCTAAGAAGCCAAGATTTACCTTGCCTAAGTGCAATGGAAGATCATTCTTGGTTATGGAATTGAAGATTAGGACATTGTAATCTTAGGAACCTATGTAAACTCTCTAAGAAGAAACTTTTTAAGGATCTACCAGAGCTTTGATTTGATTCTTCTAAAGTTTGTTATCCTTGTCAATATGGCAAGCAACATAAATCTAGTTTTAAGTCAATCGGTGAAGTCTCAACAACCGATGAATTACAGTTAGTGCACATGGATCTTTTTGGTCCAACACAAACTGGAAGTATTGGAGGCAAATACTATGTATTTGTTCTAGTTGATGATTACACTAGATTTACTTGGGTCTATTTTCTAGCAAGAAAATCTGAAGCTTTTTCTTATTTCAAAAGTTTTAGAGCCCAAGTTAAAAATGAGAAAAACCTTCCATTGAAAACTATTCATAGTGATCATGGAGGAGAATTTCAAAATTCTGATTTTGAAACTTTTTGTAGTAAGAAAGGTATTACTCACAACTTTTCAGCACCTAGAACTCCTCAACAGAATGGTGTAGTTGAAAGAAGAAATAGAATTCTTCAAGAAATAACTAGAACCATGATGAGTGAATATTCTATTGCTAGACATTTCTGGGCTGAAGCTGTAAGTACTGCTTGTTATAATATAAATCAAGTTTTGATTAGACCTTTTCTTAATAAAACTCCTTATGAGTTATGGAATGGTAGAAAACCAAGACTTTCCTACTTCAAGGTTTTTGGTTGCAAAGTATTCATTTTGAATACTAAAGATAACTTACATAAATTCGCACCAAAGTCTGATGAAGGAATTTTCTTAGGTTATTCCACAACCTCTAAGGCTTATAGAGTTTTTAATAAAAATACTTGCACTGTTGAGGAAACAGTACATGTAAAATTTGATGAATCAGACCCTTTTGTTTTTAAAACCTCCCAACCTACATCTTCAGATGTGTTTTCAAAAACTGATTGTCAACCTTTGATAGAAGAACCTTCTGATAAAGAAATTGTTCTAGAAGATACTTCTGAAACATTTACCCCAGAAGATTTTCTACCTTATGTTGATGAACAAGTTTTACAAAACCCAAATCAGGTGTTTCTTAAGAATCATCCCAGTGATAGTATCATTGGTGTTGTAAATCAACCTGTAAGGACTAGAAGTTCCTTAAGAAATGAAGTAGAACATCTAGCATTTCTTTCCCAATTAGAGCCTAAAAGCACTGATGAAGCTTTAGGTGATGATGATTGGATCAAAGCAATGCAAGATGAACTAAATGAATTCGAAAGGAATAAAGTCTGGACCTTGGTTGAAAGACCTAAGGAAACTTCTGTTATTGGAGTAAAATGGGTTTTCAGAAATAAATGTGATGAAAATGGAGTCATTGTTAGAAATAAAGCTAGACTTGTTGCTAAAGGCTATAATCAGCAAGAAGGAATAGACTATGAAGAAACCTATGCTCCAGTAGCTAGACTTGAATCTATCCGTATTCTACTTGCCTTTGCAGCATTCTTTAATTTCAAACTTTTCTAAATGGATGTGAAATGTGCTTTTCTTAACGGTTATGTTCAAGAGGAAGTTTTTGTTGAACAACCTCCCGGCTTTGAAGATACAAAATATCCAGATCATGTTTCTAGACTTTCCAAAGCTTTGTATGGCCTTAAACAAGCCCCACGAGCATGGTATGATAGACTTACTGGATTTTTGCTTCAAAATAACTATGTTAAGGGAAATGCAGATCCAACCCTTTTTATAAAGAAAGATAAGAAAAATGTTTTGATTGTTCAAATTTATGTTGATGACATTATATTTGGTTCAACTCAGCAATCTTTGACTGACTCTTTTGCTAGTCTAATGAAATCTGAGTTTGAAATGAGTATGATGGGTGAGTTAACATTTTTCCTTGGTTTTCAAATTTCTCAAAAACCAGAAGGAACCTACATATCTCAACATAAGTATATTAAAGATCTTCTTAAAAAGTTTGGTTATGACAACAGTAAGAGTATAAGTACTCTTATTGGAACCTCAAACTCTTTAGATCTTGATGAAGCTGGGAAACCAGTAGATCAAACATCTTTTAGAGGTATGATTGGAAGTATACTTTACTTAACAGCTAGTCGACCAGACTTAATGTTTTCTGTATGCTTATGTGCAAGATATCAATCCAATCCTAAGGAATCTCACTTAAAGGCAGTAAAAAGAATTTTTCGCTACCTTAAGGGAACCATGGATCTAGGATTATTTTATACTTCTGGAAATGATTTTGTTCTAAAAAGGTTTTCTGATGCTGACTTTGGTGGATGTAGAATGGATAGGAAAAGTACATCCGGAACATGTCATTTCTTAGGAGATTCATTAGTTTCTTGGTCATGCAAGAAGCAACATTCTTTTGCACTCTCCACTGCTGAAGCTGAATATGTAGCAGCTGGAAGTTGTTGTGCACAAGTGTTGTGGATGCAACACACACTCACAGACTATGGCTTGAGTTTTACTAAAACTCAAATTTTGTGTGATAACACAAGTGCCATTGCCCTAAGTAAAAACCATGCACATCACTCTCGTGAAAAACACATAGATATTAGGCATCACTTTCTTAGGGATCACACACTCAAAGGAGATATTATTCTTCAGTTTATCGGAACGCAAGATCAACTTGCTGATATTTTCACAAAATCCTTGCCTTCTGATAGATTTGAATATATTAAACAGAATTTAGGAATGATAACCGTAAGGTAATCTTCCTCAATTAACTTTCTGTTGAAAAAATCTCCTTACAGTAATAAACTCCTTTTCATAGGGGGAGTACATTTGATTGTTTGTTTAATAAAGTTTTTCAAAATTTGTTTTCAAACTTTTCGGAACGAAAATTTCCGGAACTACAATTTTCCAGAAAGGATATTTTGGCACAGAATACTTCTGGAATGGAAGTATTCGTATTGAAAATTTCCGGAATGGAAAACTTTCGTACTGGTATTTTCATAACGGAACTTTCGTACTGAATCTTCCATAACAAGTTTTTATTTACTTTTTCGTATTGAGTTTTTCGTATTGACTTTTTTGTATTAACTTTTTCGTATTAACTTTTTCGTATTGACTTTTTCGTATTGACTTTTTCGTATTTACTTTTTCATATTGAGTTTTTCATATTGACTTTTTTGTATTGAGTTTTTCGTATTTAGTTTTTCGTATTGAGTTTTTCGTAGTTGTCTTTATATTACCCATTACGAATAACTTTCCTAAGCTAATCCGAAAGGTATGATTTCCTTACTGAAGTTTTCGTAATCATATTTTACTTGCTGGCAATTTCTTATAGTTTGTTTTTGGTTTTTGGATTTCTTAATTCTTTACTTTAATAAAAACCTCAAAAAGATCGGATTCAAGTTCTCAACCGTCAGATTTGATCTCAGATCATTCTAAACCGTTAGATCAACCGAGGAAGTTGAACCGTCATCCCATTTCCTATATAAAGGGAACCCTATTTTCTCGTCCCACATCGGTTTCAAGCTTTTGCGTGCTGAAGCTCTGACTCTCCGATTTAAGGCTGTTCCGAACCACAGTTTTCTCAGTTCCGAACTTCAGTCTTCTCTGTTCCGAATATCTCAGAGGACTTCTAATACGAATGTCTGCAGAGTTATCTTCTCATGAAATGTCTTCAACCAAGCCCATTTCTCAGTGGTTAGTCTACAGAGAGAGGTTAGTTCATCCGAATTTCTTCAGCAACTACGATTCTATTATTTCAAAGAATATCAAGCTGAATGGCTGGGAAGGTGTTGCGGTATCAAAAACCGGCAACCAAGATGAAGTCTACTCTTACTTGCTTGTCGAGTTTTATGAGTCGGTTTCTTTCTTCAAGGAAGATAATAGAGAAAAATTTTCTTTCAAATCGTATGGCAAGACATATAAGCTTTCTTACACCAAGGTTGCAAGCTTGGTAGGGCTAAGTTATGAAGGGGAAGCTGAGTTTATTTCCCACGTATTGCCAGACTCTTTGGGTAGTTTCAACAAAGAGAAAGCCTTAGAAATTCTCGTATTGGATGATGACAATGCTCTGAAAATTGCAAGCCTTTCTACAAACTTCCGGATTATGGAGTTATGGGTGCAAGGGATTATTGTACCGAGAAAAGGAGATAAGGATAGCCTGATGAAAAGTGAGATATATATCTTAGATTTTCTGATAAATCTAAGGAAGTTCAACTTGATGAAGCATATTCTTCTTAACATTGAAAATTTGAAGAAGAGGAATCTGAGAGCTCAAATTGTGATGTACCCAGCAATATTGTCAAAGCTCATAGTTCGGTGCCTAGAATATTTCAAGTTAGCTTGAAGTTCTAAGCCGAAAGTTTGTAAGATCATGCTGCTTAGTGATGCCACTCTTAAGAGAATGAATATAGCTTTTGACAAGGAGTCAGGGAAGTTCATTGATCTGCCTCCTCAAGTAGAAGTGACTCCGAAAACTGCTGATCCGGAATCATCCAAGCCAGTAAGGAAGAGGAAGCTGAAAGAAGTGGTACTCGAAGCTGAGGAACCTAAGTCTAAGGAAGTCCACTTCGAACCTCCTAAGTCTAAGAAGAAGAAAACCTATACTGATGAGGTTGCAGCTAAGTGGAGAGCTGATAAAGAGAAGAGGAAGGAAGGAGATCCGCAGTTCGGATTGGATCCTGCAGAGGCTAAAGCTCTGAAAGAGAAGGCTGCTGATGAACTCGAGAAACAAGCAAAGGAGAAGAAACTGAAGAAGAAAATGTCCGAGGCTGAGGTTGCTCAGGCCTTGTTAAAGTTCAACGAAATGGTTTCAGCAACCATTCCCATTCCGAGATCTTTCTCTCTGGAATCTCTACCTGAGACTCCAGGAAGAAATCTTGTTACTCCGGAAGAGGCTGTTGCTACTGAGGAAGTAAAGCAAGTGGAAGAAGTTGAAGAAGCTGCTGAAGGAAGTGGTGAGACAAGAGATGTGCTCAAACAAGTAGATGAATATAAGGGAACTCCTTCGGAACACCTCTCGCTCCGAACATCTGAAGCTCAATCTTCAAAGCTTGTTACTCCGACTATGGAAGAAGAGAAAGGCGAAGAAGAAGTTTCTTGTCTGAGAGAAGAAGAACATCTTTTACTTGATGCTGCTCAGAATGAAAATGTAGAAGTTGCTGATGATGAAGATTTGGTTGTTCAAGTCTCTGACAGTGAAAAGAAATCTCCGGAACAGGTTTCTATTCTGGAAAAAGATAAGGGGAAACGAATTCTTGCTGATACCCCGAGTTCAGAAAAGAGTATGAGGAAGGAAGCTGGTAGTTCTTCGAAGAGGAAGTTGAAGCTTATTGAGGAAGAAAATTCTCCTAGCAAGATTTCAGATTCGGAGTCATCATCGTTGGGGCACGATTTTGTTGTTCAGTCCTTGAAGAAGTTGGTGGTAACCATTCCGACCTTCTCTAGCATTGACTCTAGATGCCAGATGCTTCAACATGCGCTGAATGAGAAAACCGACTCCGTATCCATGGTAATGGATAAGTGTGTTGAGATTGAAGCTCAGTTCAAAACTTTCTTCGTTGGTTACGAAGCACATAAAAGATCTTGCAAGAGGATGACAAGCTAGTCTAAGAAAACTGTGGAAGAGATGAGGTTGCTGGATGAGTTTCAGGATAATGTTAAGGATGCATTTGAAACCGAGGACAAGAAATTTCATAAGCTGACTGCATCCTTCGAAGAGAAATTGACAGAGGAAAAGAACATTCGGATTCAGGAAGTGAGAGATCTGAATGGAAAGCTCAACTCCGTTAATCAGAGTTGGAAATTTGAAAGGGATCATCGGATCGATTTTCTAGAAAGAATGAAGACTCAGGAATAGAAGATGAAAGCCCAGGAAGAAAAGTTGAAGGCTCAGGAAGAAGTCATTGAAGCTCAGTCAGCAAGAATAGTTGCCTTAGAAAAGCAAGCAGAGGAAGATCATAAGGACCTCAAGAAGATCAAGACGATTCTTAAAGGGCTAATGTCGAAGGAGAAAGATCCGAAATGACCAATCCGATCTTTTTGTTGTAATTTTTTTTTGTTGCTGACATTTCAAATCTAATGAGAATCGTGCTTGTTGTTTCTATTGTTTTCATTACTAATTTTTCAGGTACTTTGTTAAGTTTTTCCATTCCCTCCAATTCTTTTTGAAAATCACAAAGGGGGAGAAGGAAAAGATTCTTAAGAAAAAGAGGAAATCTAATAAGTTCTCATCAAAGGGGGGGAAAGAAAAATACCAAAGGAAATAGAACTCTAATAAGAGTTTGTTTAAGGGGGGGTTTTTCTTAAAGAAACATCACTCCGGAAATATGAATACGATCCTTAGAGTTTCAAAGCCTAAGGGGGAGTTAGTCGTATTCATCTATATTCTTAAACCAAGGGAGATAAGCTTTAATGTGTTTCTTTCTTCTTAGAATAGCTTTTTCGTAAGGATGTTTGTGCTTTCCAAAAAGGGTGAGATTGTTGAGTCAATAAGGTTTTCCTTATGACTTTTCCATTCCTTCTTGTTTTGAAAATCACAAACACCTTATCTTTAAGGAAAATCGCTTTTATAAGGAAAAATGCTTTCTTAAGGAAAATCGCTTTTATAAGGAAAAATGCTTTCTTAAGAAAAATTGCTTTTATAAGGAAAATTGCTTTCTTAAGGAAAATCGCTTTTATAAGGAAAATTATCCTTATCATATTTTTTCATATTTTTCTTAAGTGTGAGATTCAGATTCGTTTTCTCGGAGTCATTAAAACTTTGATATAAAAGCATTCTGTTTTAGGATTCGGTTCTGGACAAGAACTATAAGGAAGTTTCATTCCGAATTCCGGATATGAATTCTGACTAAGTTCTATTCCAGATTCAGGATACGAATTCTGAAGAAGAATTCTCATTACGAATTCTAATGAAGAAATCCCATTCCGAATTCTCATTACGAATTCTGAAGAAGAATTCTCATTACAAATTCCAATGAAGAATTCCCATTACGAATTCTGATGACGAATTCTCATTACAAATTCTGATGACGAATTCTCATTACGAATTCGGATGACGAATTCTCATTACGATTTCTGATGACGAATTCTCATTACGATTTCTGATGACGAATTCCTACTCCGAATTCTCATTTCGAATTCTCCTATTAAACAGAATCTGATTATCATTGTTTTATACACTCTGAATTTACTCACTCCGAATCTTCACTCCGATGTTGCTATTCCGAACCTTTATGTTAGAGTTTAAAACGATGTCGTGCATTCTGTTACACTTACTTTGTTATAAAACGATGTTGTCCATTTTGTTATAAACTAACCGTTGTCTAAGTGACACGTGTACAGGTCCCTCCGAACTTTAAGGAAAATATGACCGTTGGAGAAGGAGCCGACCTTACCTATAAATAGGAGATCATTTGAAAGAGCTCGGTGCTGTTGGAAAAAACAACTGAGTTTTGTGCCTACATGATGTTGAAGTGATTTCTAGAGAGAGAGTATCTTATTAACTCTCAAAGCTTCGTGCGACTCCGAATGTTGGTGATTACATTCGAGGGCTTCCGGGGATAGGAAGACAGAGGTGCCAACTACCTTAAAGATCGAGGGCTTTCTTGCTGAGAAAGACAGAGGTTGCCAACTACCTTGAAGTTGAGGGCTTGCGGGGATAGCAAGACAGAGACACCGATCTTCGTATTGAGGGCTTACCCTGGTGTGGGTAAGACAGACTTGCTTGAAAGTATAAATCAAGGGACCTTTATCCAAGGTTGTTGGATACCCTTCTCTTTGGGTTAAAAGACTATTATCTTGTTACTAGTAGTTTTACTACTTGTCTTTATTCCGCTGTAATTTGTATCTTAAGGAAAGTATAACTTTCTTATACTTCCTTACTTACTCTGATTAGTTTAGATTCTATACGCTTTAAGGTAGAATCTTATATTGTAACTTTTGTTAAGTTTCAATTTCCGGAATCATATTTCCGGAACCTACTTTTGGAATCCCTTTCCAAGTTCAGTTCGGTGTTAGAGGTGTTGTGAATTTACTTAGTTTAACTTTGTCAAACTTAGTCCTTTCCTTTTCTTAAGGAAACTCTAGTTATTCATAACTAACTTTAAAGGTTCCAAAGGAATTTTTAAAGTATACAATTCACCCCCCCCCCTCTTGTATATTGAGCATCTCATATTATATTTCGATCCTACATCTTTAAGATCATTTTTGGGAAGTTTAAGTGGCATGGGATGATTGTTGAAGGTGACAACAACCATGTACAAATTTTGAGGTGTGTATTGTGATATTCATTAAGACTTTATCATATTTGATTCATATTTGAGTCTTGTTGAATGAAATGAAACCCATTTAAAATGGAAAATTTCAAAAAATTAAATTTCAATATTTTAATTTTCATAGAAAAAGTTGTTTTTATAATAAAAACTAACTTAAAATACATTAAATTCCAAAATTAATCCATTTTCACAATTAACCTCAAAATACATTTAAAAACCATAATTTTCAAAATCTCCCAAAAAATTATAATTTTGTGGGATTAAAATTATTTCATTGTGGAAGAAAATATATGAAATTATTATCTTTATTAGGGGTTATAGTGATAATGAATATCATTTCATGCCTACCGAGAATAATTATTATATTCCCAGAGAAAGAAGGCCATAAAAGATTAAAAAGAAATAAAAATAAGAAATTGTGGGTTAATGTTGGGTTTTTATTAGAATATAAATTCATAACATAAAACACATAATAATATATTTGAGAATTATTCTATGCAAAATATTAATGCCAAATAAATTCTCCATGAATTGTTTTAGGATTATACTATAAAATAAAAGTCCATGTCATGAATTATTTCAATAAAGCCATGAATATCAATGATGAAAGAGGAATAAAGTTGGAATAATAAAAAATAATTTAAAAAATAACTAGTGGATTTTTTTATATGAAATAAATTAGTTTAGAAAAATCTGAACAGGTACTAATAAATGGAAACTCAATGATTTCTGAGAAGTATTGTGGAGAAAATAGACCTACTGTGCATTTTTTTAGGATTATTAATCATATGTCCACAATACTTCGAATAAGAAAGGGAGATGAAGTAGGTATAATAAAATGAATTTTTAAGCTAGATGAAGTGAAAATGGAAGTACTTTGTGTGAATAATGCTAATATTAATAGTAAATACGAACTAATTAAGAGGATTATTTCATAAGAAATCATGGGAGAATGCATGGGGAATGTTGGAGAAAAACATAATAGAGTTTTTTAGCTGAGAAAATATTCTCAACCTTGTTTATATAACTGAAAAGTGAAGGAGGAATAAAATTATTCCCATGTAATATTTTATTTATTTTCCCTTGTAAGGAATTATAGGGGATTCTAGTATTTAGGGGGATACCTGATGTAATTAATTTTTTAAAATTCATAAAACAACATGACAGGTATCCATCATGGGGTACTTTATTTCAATTTGTATCATCCACAGTGAAGGGGATGGGATGGGTCTTACTCATTGAGAGATACTTTAGTTTAATATGTTTTAGTTACTAATTTCATTTGAGAATTTAGAAGTTCTATAAAATTATGGATTTGAGGTATAAGAATTCAACATTTTATCATTTCCTTTGAAAAAAGTAGTATTATTAAAGTGAAGAAGTTGTTTAAATTTTTTATATAAGGAGTAATTTGAATGGGGAAAACCGCACTTTTAGTTGAATATTTTTTATATCATTGTTGATTTAAATGTATGTGATAAAATTATAATTAATATGAAATACCCTTAGAAAATGATACATTAAATGGAATCACATATTATGTTTTTTATTCATAGATTTTATGTAAATGTAAATATATCTTTTTTACATAAATGTTTATCACATAGACAAAGAGGTGATTAAATAATGGATAATTTCATTATGACGCATAACAAAACATAATTGAAAAAATTCCATTTTATTAATTATCAATAATGGGATAGAAAATTATAAAATTATATATGGTATATTGAAAGGAATTCTCTATATGGGGTTTGAAAAAAACTCTAATGAGGGAGATTTACGTGCCTATAGAGATAGAATAATACAACGTATTATAGTACTATGTTGGGTTTTTTTATCAAAAAGATATAATGTTAAGATGAGATGAGAATAGTATATTTGAAAAATATTGAAATAATACCTAGTCAAAAAAAATATTCTCATTGATGTTAATTAATCATATATTTTATTATTTATGAACTGATATTTGATTAAATAATAAAATGTTCTGATGGTGTTATGGAAATAGGTTTCAAAATCACTTACAACTATAGTTTAATAACATGTATTTCAAAATATGTTTAGATGTAGCTTTCTAAAAAAGTGAGATAATTTATATGTAATTTTTTACACTATAAATACGATGATATAATTCTAGTAATGGGAGATGAAGAGTTATAGAGACTTTGAACATCACTGAGTAAAATATTGGATGTTAAAGAAGAAATGAGAAATTTGTAAAGAGACATGGAGTCAAAAGAAGTATATCCTATCATACCCATATATAAAAAAGTATTAACGAATAGAAGGAATAAAATTATAAAAGTAGGAAGTTTTGTAGAATAATTATGATACTATATTGGGTTTTAATGTGTCAATATATCATGCATTGTAAACTCAACGAACATTGGATCATGTCTGGAAAATTGGTTAAAAAAAATTATTTTGGAATCTGAACACCAAAATAAGTATGAGATGGTACTAGTATGATTTGTTATTATATATTGATATACATAATTTTAACTCTGATAATTTTTAATAAATTTAATATTGAGTAAGTGTTTTGATAGAATATGTAAATACATTAACTATGAATTAATCTTGATGTACTTTCTAGATAAAGAAGATTGATGTGGGAAGCATCAATCCAAGTCATATTAACTTCAAAATTATAAAGGATAAATTGGAATAGCATGGTCCTCACATAAGAATAAATAGATTGATTCAAAAGTTTCATAAGTAACATTTATATGTGGTTTTTATGTTTTAGAAGAATGATAAATTTATTAAAGACAGATCTAGACGATTTAAATTTTTTTAAAAAAATTCTGTATCGATATTTCAATGTAAAAAATATAATGGTGTTTTGATAATAAAAAATGATTCATGTTGACATAATTTGTAAATTCATTTGATGATCCATTAATTTGTTTTGAATTTTTTATTCCAGAATTTAACATGCTAAAATTGTTAAGTATTTAAAGGTTGTTACCAAAGACACTAGAAACTAAGAAAATGAGTCTGATTTAATGAGAAGAATCTTCTAGAAGATAACCTAAAAACATGATAAGAATAAAGTTATACAATTATAAATTTTTAATGAATTAATGAGATGTTACTATAGATGAATTGAATTCAATTTAATATTTTTGAAAGTTTAATAAAAATAGCAAAAGAGTCACTTGTCAGAAGCAGGTAAGAGAAGAAGGTAATGTGAGACAAAAGTTTCAGGTTTGAATGATGATTCTAAAAAATATAACTTATTCAAGAATGAGAGTTCAGAAGTGGATTCTATGAGAATATAACATCAAGTTTTTATTCCAGACTATTAAACTATACTATAATAAGGTGTTCCAAAAATGAAGTAAAAATGATTATTAGGGCTGATGTGAATGTCTGAGATATTTAAAATGATTTAATTAATTATGAGTATTTTTTATAGATATACTAGAATAAAAATGAATTTAAAAATATTATTGTTTTGAGAGCCATAAAAATTTCTATATAAGTAATTTGTATGAGATAAATAAAATAGATGTCCATAATAAAATAAATTGAAGCTTTAATGGATGTTGAATCTAAAGTGGATGTATATGTTAACTATTGAAGATCAAAAACTGAAATAGTGGATAGAGATAAAAAGTATGAACAAACGCGAGTGTTCATAATTTCATTATGATGATGTTAAACTATAATTTAGTGAAAATATCACAAATAGTATGAGATTATTCAAACCAAAAATTACAAATGTGATTAATAGGATTTCTGTAGTTTTAGAAACATTTAATAATGTTGACAATAATATTTTAAAAATATGATTAGGTTTTTATTATAAGGATTAAAGAAATTATATAGTGGGAGAATAATTGTTTTTATAAACTTTTGGTGCATGTGCTACCATATATTTCAAATATTTAAATGTGAACTACCACCTATAAATATAGGAGAACTCATTCAATAAAGATTGTGTGAGAGAGAATATGATCTAAGAGAAAAGTGGCAGGAGCAGGAGAACATGTTTCAAAAATAATTTATGTTGAAGAGTTTGAGGGTATATAATTTGAGGTTCTAAAGTGTAGAGTTGATAATGTTCTTGAAGTTAAATATCTTAATGTTAGTGCTAAAACCCAATGTTTTGCAGTAAACTACAAAATTTTTAAACAATGAAGTACTTTAAGAATAATAAGTTATGAATCTAAAAGTTTTGATATTAAAGAGGATTAGAGAAAGTATATTTTTATGTAATTGTGGGAAAGTTTCTAACATTGTAATAATATAAAATGTTGAATTTCTATAAGCATATATTTTGTAAAACATTGAGAAAGGAACATGATATTATCATGTATACGATATGAATGCTGAATCCCTTAAATAAATGAGAAATAGAAACATTATGATCATGTATAATGTATAAAAAATTAGTTCCTAAATAAGGGAGATATTTATAATTATGAAATTCTGGAAGACTCTGAGTAATATAAGCTATTGTTGCAAAATCATCCAAGTGACGATGTGATCTTACTTATTCTGGTTTCTGAGTAAAATTTTAAACTAGTGGGAGCTAGTGTAAAGAACCTATCAGGATAAAAATAAGAATTGGGATATAGTGATAGTATTTTCATGAGATTACCTATTAGGTTAAAGAAGTTACATCCCTAAACCATTTGTAATCATTATTTGAAATTGTGGAAAATATATGTCCCAGACAAGACCAACACATAGATTTTGATTATTTGAAATATAAAGTGGGTATGATTTAGTATACTCTGAGTGTTTCTATGTGAGGAAGTTAAGATGACGAGACATGAATGTCATTAAATATTTTCTTTATTTTGGGTTGAATAAATACCAATGTAATACATGATTTTTCAGTTTGGATTTAGTTATGTGTGCTCCAATGGAAAAGTCTAGATTTTTTATGCTAGTTCTGTAACCTAGATCATTTTTAAATAATAAGAGTCATCTAAGTATGTTGGATCACATCACTACAAGAAATGTTGTTTCATTGAAACCAGTTTTATTCTATATTACATTTAAATACAAATATTATTATCTAATTAATATAATATATATTACTTTCACTAACAGAAAATAAACATTTAGGAGCTTTTATTTTTCATTTTTAATGTTCATTAAAAATTGACACAAATGAAGATGACATAAAAAGGATTTTTTCTAAAATATTTTATATAAAATTAATGAAATATAGAATTTAGTATCGGTTAATATACAAAATTTATTTTAAAAACATATAAATTTTCATATTCATAGTCTTTTCTTGTCATTTTAAATGAAAACCCAATCTTTAAAATATATTTCAACATAATTATTGATAAAAACATACATTTAATGCCAAAAAAATATGGATATTTTTTATCCTTTTAATTGTAGTATTTATTCAAACAAATGGTAAATGTTTCATTCCATGTATAATTTAATAGAAACCCTATGTTGAAGGATAAAACACAAATATATATTTTTTGTATTTCAATAAACGTTTTCCTAATATCCAACATTTAAAGCCTCCTTCAAAGTAAATTTTATTGAAAATATGATGTTCAATATTAATTAAATTAAAAATATGTATCTAAAATACAATAATACATAACCTATAATTAGAAAAAAAACATTATGAGATAGAGCAGAAAATAGAAATAGATATCAAAAAATAAGTAGAAAAACTCATTGCAAACCTGTATATAACATCACTAAAAAATTTTTTATATATGAATATTTTTGATATAAATCTAAAAATTAGTCAAAAATAATAAATAGTATAATAAGAAAGATTTAATGAGTTTTAATAATTTATCCATTTATGATTAGGGATCATAAAAAACTACAAGAACAATAAATTTTATTAAATTAAAAATACAACATATAATTATAAAACATAAGAGTTGTAATTAAAGTTATCATTTTAAAATTATTATCATTCAGGTCATGTTAATATAAAAAATTAATCACAAATCATAATAAACACATTCATATCATCTCTGTTTATGATGGAACTGTATTTATGAAACAACACTTTGAAAATTAGAAACACTATAATTGAAAGAAAAAACAATTATTAACTAATATAAATGCTAACAACATATAATTTCAAATATTTAATTTTATTTTGATTATCTATTAACATATGAAAATTTTTAATCTCTTTCAATGACATATTGTAATTTTATATATTAATTATCAAAACGTATATTGCAGTATGAATTTAATATTAATGAATTAATAGAATAGAATAAAACCTAAATTTTCAATAAATTTTAATAAAAATTTATGGGGTCCACTATAACAAGATAGTAACCAATATACAATGAATTCATATGGGAATCATATAAATTATATAAAATTTCCAAATAAATATAAAAGATACTAAAATCACTAAAATTTTAATTAATAGTAGTTTGTAATAATATATTCCTTTTTACCCATCAAATAATGGAAAAAAAATCTATATATTTCAATCTATTAGATATATATTTATCTCAATAATAATTTTTTACATATTTTATTAATGTTGATTTTTTATTTCAATTCTGTGTTAAGATTAACAGTTATTAAATTGAAAACGTAAGAGAATAAAAATATGAGAGGAGGTAAAATAATGCTAAAAATCCCCCAAACAGAGGCCATAATCTAACAATCAAAAGGGAATAAAAAGTGGCAATAAATAAAACATAGACTGATAAGCATCACCTTCTTCACCCCAATCAGAGTCCTTAGTAAAATATCTAAACCTATTAGAGTGCTCTAAAAACCCAGCGGCTAGCGGAGAGGATCTTGTACATAGTGTTGTCCTATGATTTGAATAGTTATTTCAAGGGATGTTTTTCTTTATAGAGATATAAGTTACCTTATCATATTTTTTCATACATTGAATCAATTTATCACTATAATTCCTTCAATACTTTTTTACCTTCTCATCCTCATCAAGATAAAAAATTTATTCACATTTACTTGTGAATCCTAATGTTTTTTTGCTTCTTTAATGGACGAAAGATATTTATTGTGGATCCATAAATCCATAAATGTAATTTCAATAATTTTGGAGGAAAAGAGTGTGGATATGCCTAGTTAGATAAATAATAAGTTTATAAGCTATAAATCATGAAATTAAAATTGAAATTAAAATTATCTTACTTAAAAAATAATAACAGGATAGGTACAAAGAGAATATCACCGGTTATAAGATCCATGATATTCTATCAAATATTTTTAATTCTTAATCGCTACTATATATACTTGTAGTCATAAAAAAATTTGATGAAAAATAAAAAAAATTATTCATAATTTTGTTCATCTAGTGAAAATATTAGATGTATCTAAAAGGTTTTTTCCATAAACATTAATTTCCTTAGTAATGATTACTATTTTTAAGTTATCCTATATAAGGTAAATATAATGTGACATTATAGTTAAATTGAAGTTAAAATTTAATAAAAAAATTTAGAAACAACACATAACTCATATGTCAACTGTTTAAATAAGGCTATCTAGATAGAGTAAACAATGACACATAGGGTCTCCAACTCTAGACACCTACACAGAAGGAAAAAAATTTGAGCAGTTAGATCAATAATATATTTTATTACTACTTTTACCCAACCTGAATGCATAATATGATGTTTTATATAATCCATAAAGAAAATTTATCATTATGTATGATATAATATATACACATGGATCCATAGCTTGAAAATCATAGTATGCAGTCTTGTCTGATTAAAGATGTGGTAGATTTTGGTAGGTTGGTTGTGTATGATCATTCTTTGCCACCATTTAAGGAAAAATAACCAATATAGATGATTTAATATGATCATAAATAAACTGATTCTTCTCTGACATATCATTCTTTAAGGAATTTATTTTTCATTCTATTTAGCCTCCCTTAAAGTCATGCTAGTATCGTATAAAAAATCTAATAAAGACACCCAACCCATGTCTTATTACGCGACTAATGTGTTCTTTATTTCTTAAAGATGTATCTTGAATGTCCATCATACCCTTAGGGATAATGTTCCCCTATTTAAATTTAATTTAAAGGTATTATTTAAATTATATATGGTACATTTATCTTAATGGTATGGATTTAAAAATAAATTATATTAATGAAAAATAATAATGGATTTCCTATAATATTATTGCCAACTTTTGTTAATGGATCCATAATAAACATCCCATTTTCTATGCATTATGATTTTTAGTTTTTCATGACAATTAGAGAGAGATAGAGGGTTGAATAGAATATACTTGGAGATGATGCTCGATTTACCTCATTTTTCATAATACTTTTTAACAATCTTGTAGTCCTCTCATAAAGGAAACCCTCCATATGACAAGGTTTGCTGCTATATATTACTTGATTGCATCTCTTTATGAAATATACTAGAGGCTAATTACATTTTAAAAAAATTAATACTTTATTAGCAAATTAATATATAATGATATAAATTTATTTTATATAAATAACATTTCATTCCAGAAAGGATTTTAATCTCCACCTCGCAAAAAACTTCTCAAATGTCTCTATATCTAAATATTCATATTTAAGGAAAGGGATTTCTTTTTATTCTTTCACAAAATAATATTGATGTTAATTTTTTCTTAAATACCCACAATATAGTTCCCAAAAATTATATCAATCTCTTTTTAATTCCATTCATATCATGAAATTAAAATGTCAATTAAAATTGAATAGGATAAATATTATTCATATAAATTTTATAATATTTGAAGAATTAGGAAAAATCATTTATAATTCATTAAAATTATTAACTCTAACAACTAATATTTTACCATTTAGTTGACACCCCTTTAATCAAGATATAATCATTAACCCTATAATTTAATTACATGTGCAAATTTCTATTAAAATACTTTTCATTTGTGCTAACTAAATGATAAAGATTATCAAATTCATTCTGCAACCTATTCTCCCCATAATAAAATTAATGATTTTTTAAATTATTTAATCTCACATCTACTAAATCAATGTATTACATTATCTAGAGAAGAATAATATATCACAGGAGACTCACTTTCATTATTTTAAATAATTTGGAAAAAAAATTAAACTTTTATGGATGGATTTAATTATTATAGATATATTAATATAATGAAATGTACACATACATCGGTAAATGTCCATCTACCTCCATATCCATCATTTTAATGGGTGAATGTAATGAAATTATATGTACTTATAATTTATTATAACTAAAGGATAGTTACAAGTAAAAAATTTAATTTTTTCGAATAGAAATAAAATTATATCTATCCAAACATATAAAATACAAATAAATAGTCACAGGTAAATTAATATGTGAAACCTATTCATTCATAAAAATTTTAACTAGATATAATAAAAATAAAAATAAAAATAAAAATAATGTAAATGATTATTATATATAAAATAAAATATAGAATTAAAATAATAATTCCATTACAAGTGTAAGTTTCAAAAAAATAATTACTATTTCGTGATCTTTCAAAAAAAATTGAAATAAAAATCGATAATTATAAGATAAAGTAAAAATTGGTTGAAATGATCAACATTTAAAGATTTAAATATTCAAGTTAAATATTATTGTTTTTACATGTGTAAATTTCACATGAAAATTATGTTGTTATTATTCTTATATATAAAATTGATTAACTGAAAATAATTAATATTATAATTAATAAAAAATTGTTGAAAATTTCAACAACTATATATTTAAATTTCCATGTTAAAAAAATCAACATTTACATGTTTATGTTTCCCTAAAAAATGTTAATAGGATTATTCAATTGAAAAATGATTAACATTAACTTATTAACATAAAATTAAATTAAAAAAATAGATAAATAATCCATCATTATATATTTTAATATACATGTAAAAAAATAAAATTTTTAGTTGTTTATGTTTAAAAAAATAGATGTTTACCAGAACAATAAAGAGTGTGATTGAGTGTTTCCACATATCCCTTTTGTGTTATTGTTTCATATAGCATAGATAGTGTCTATATTACAGTCTTTGTTATCCTCAACTAATTGATTAATAAGTTAAGAAACCTCACATAAGTCCACGACATTATTAATATCCCCATTAACCAAATGAATTTTTTCTCTGAAAAATGATCGGCCACTGATCATTTGATTGGTCAAGAACATAAAACATCATTTTTGAATGTGTTTCCATGATATAGGGTTCTTATTTTCATCTTAATCATTTCAAATCAACTAGTGTAAAGAACAATTATAATGATTCACGCAAGTGTTCTTATCATCTCAGTTACACTTAAACATTGATACTCAAAATTTTTTATTATTAATTTCTCATATATCTTTAACAACCCTAAAATATTCTATTAATGCATAAATTGTTTATTTATCTTTTTACGAGAAAAATTCATTACCTCAGATACAACCATTAATTAACTATTTTGAGAGGAACTCTTGTTTTTTTGATATTTTTCATAAATTATATACCCACTAATGTAAATATTTGATCATGTGATTACATAAACTCATGGTCTTATTCCCAACTATGTCATTTTTATTGTGAAAATGAATCACTATTAACATTCTCCTTAAACTATGAAACAAATATATTGTTATGCTCACTTATCATCCACTTTTCATTTCATTATTAATTTCATAACGTGTGATTGGAAATATGTAATGATATATATGGTTTAACCTCACTAATTTTGTACAAAATGTATAATTTTTCATGAAGCACTATATCATTAGAAATTAACTTTACAGAACTCAATCACCCCATCTAATATATATTTTGTAATAATTTATTCATGTGTCTGGTTTATATTTTTAACATATCCATTTAATATTTACATAGACCAATAATAAAGGCACATCCAACCATAATTGGTTTTTTAGTTAATTCCCACCCCTCTAAACTAAAGGTTTTCTAGAATAGTTGGAATTGAGTCCTTCCTAATAACTAATTCCAATGGTTTTACAAAATGTTGTTATATTGGTGCCTATACTAAAGTATTCTACCAATAAATGGTATATAAGATATGAGACAAATTTTTTTAAAAAACCTAAGGGAATTGATTCTCTATATAACTTTCTCAACCTCCCCTCCTCCTCTACTCACCAATGATACCTAATCTCTCATAACCCGAGAGAAGACCTCCCCTCTCTTCTGTTATAGTGATATATATTCATTCATTTTTTTTTCGTTTTTCATTAACTTTAACTTATTGAGTTTATAATCCTTAATATATTCTAACAAGTATTTGTTTCAATTTTTATATATGTATCTAATCCATACAAAGATATTTTTAGGTCACGATTCTTACCAATTCATTGAAAATTATTTATTTAGGGAAAAAATTTATATTATTTAATAGTAAATGGGATTTTAATATATATATATATATATATATATATCTGTTTTTTAAATTTATTTATCTTCAAAGTTTACATAAATCCTATAGAACATTTTTGATATATAATAATAGATTATATAAATAATTTTTGTAGTAATTTGTTGTTTTTTCAAAATATTGAGGGGATATTACATTATTTATATAATTTTTTTAACCCATTAACGTATTATGAGATCAGTGTATCGGGAGGTTATTATATTTCATATGTTTATAAAGAATAATTAATGGAAAATAACTTGGATTCTTTTGTGGGAATTAAGGATAGATACTTGGTTTTTTGTTGATGTGAGATTGGGTTTGATATTATTTAAATTATTAAATTGATTTTTATGAGGGTATTTCACTCCAATGGAGTAAATAAATTGGGGATGTGATTATGCCATGAAACTTAAATATGAACATGGTTATCACAGGAAAATAAACCGCAATGATATGGACATCCCATATAAATTGAACTATGTGGACATTGTTCTTCTATGGAAATATTGCACAAGCACATGGCTCTCTAAAATATATAAACCGATTCTAAAACTTATCCCTTTTGGTACATTCCCATGCTGTTAATTGTATACTATTATTATAAAAATATTATCTTAATATTTTTTTTATTTTATCTAATGCATCTCATTTAGTAGATTTTTCGTTATTGTGTTTGGTTGCATATGTTCATTATAATAGTATTATTGATTACTAATTCCTATAGATTTTATATGAACTAAGTATGATTATGAAATGGAATTTAAAATATACTTTCAGTTTTTATAATCTTGTTCATTGTGAATAAAGTGCTTTTTTTTGGAATTTCTTATTTCAATTTATGCCAACGTTGTTTCTATATGAATAAAAAAATTTACTTGTCTCTTTATATTCTGTATGTCTCGTTGACATTTTCATTTAAAGACTCTTTTGGATTCCTAAATTAATGTTATTTCATTTATATGTTTACTTTTATTAATTATTAATAAATAAATTGTCATATATTTTTTAAAATCGGATATATTTCATGTATTAAAATCACTGTAGAAAAGTTCATTATTTGATGCATATATTTTTTTTCTGAAAAATAACATTTTAGTTTAACAATTTTATTTCAAACTAACATAGCACATATTATATTATAATGGTTAGGAATAGATAATTTTGTAAATTCCTTGTATATGTTATCGTTTTCACCATATATGAACAATATATGTTTATATATACTCAATTTAATTTGATAATGGTAGTCGAATACTGTTATTTTAGTTAGTGGATGATAATTCGATATTATTGGGGAATATAGAAGGACACAAGTGACAATATTTTTATTTCCACTTAGACAGGGGTAATTTTTGCTAACATATTTTTTAATGCATTCATATAACAAACAATTTCATGATTCCAACTCCTTTATCATTTTTTTCATATAATTTATTGATTTTAAAAAATATTTTCTTGGATGTTAGGATTAGATGTTTACGTATATTTATAGTTTTCATGGTCAAATTTCCATTATATTATTATAGCGTGTTTTGTGGGTTTTTTATTTCAAAACAAGGAAGTTTTTCTAAAAAAAATTATTTCAAAAAGTTATATTTATTTAAATGGATTAGGTAACATTCATTTCTAAATCCATGTATTATACTTTTTTTGGTTCATTATTTGTACGAATCAGTTATAGAATAGTTCATTTTTCATATTATTTCTTTGTATAGGTAATTGTAGGCCTTGATGTATTTGAAATTAATTTTTTTTGTAATGAATTTTGTAATTATAGTTTAAAATGTTAATTTTAAAATATATTTTTCATTTAATAAAATATATAGAATATAGATGAATCATACTGATTGGATGTCAACTCATTTTAAAAATTATTTGGGGTTTTTTCGATTTTTCATTTAATAATTTTTTAGATTGAGGTATTATACATTTTCCATGTAGTTTTTCGTAATCCATTATTTATATATTGAATAATATATATTCTATATAAAAAATTGGATTTTAATGAAACTATTATTTTTAGTATTACGACAAAACGATGAGCCAATCTTCTATTGTTCATGAATGGAATGAATGAAGATGTATATGAATTTTATATTTTATTTGTTTTTATTTGTGAATCATCATGAAAAATATATTCTATCTAGGTACATTTACTTTATTGAGTATTATAATATATGTTCCTTTTTATCCTAACAATGATATAGATTTCTAATTAAAACCAATAATAGAAGAGTTGATGTTTTTTTGGGATGTTGTTATGTGCACATTCAATGCATCTTCCAAAAACATATTTCATATGTGTGTTTCCATTCTGTGGTATATAAATGACTTCCCCACTTATGCAATTTTTTCTAATTGGTGCATAAAGAAAAAACTATCATATTCAGTTTGTATTAATAATACATGATGTAGAGGACCTAAATATCATCTTATTTATTGTTTTATGTGGTATATGATGATTCTATCCAATCGATCATCCAAATAAAAAAATCACTAATGATTTAATAATACTATTGAAACTGAAAATCCACATCAATGTAGGTTAAGAACTGATTTTCTTATTTAATTGAATGATTTTAGGTTTTTCATAGGTTAAGGGATCATGAAATTTAAAATGAGGAAGATATTTGGTACTAAATGAACATTCAATTGAAAAAATAAAAATATATTTTATGAGTAGGAAAATTGTTCAACTAATTTTTGACATCATTTTTTAGATTTAATGCACATTGAAAAAAATATAGGTGAAATGATGATTTCAATTCTTTAAAATATCAATGGTAAGAAAAAAGATAAAATGTGATCTCAGTGTGACTTTTTGTATTGGGTTATTTGACTAATACATTATATGGTGTGTATTAGTGAAAATAAATCGAATGTCCACTTTTCTTATTATGTGATGAAAACATTAAAGAGATATAAATTTCTTTATGTATTAGAAATTATCATGGTTCTTTATGGATATTTAATAAATATATCTATAAGTTTCAATAGAAGATATTTGAAACAAAAATCCCAAAAAAAATAATGATTGTCACATCCTTCTTCACGAATTAATTACAATGGAAATCATTAAATTACTATGAAATAATGTAATTTTGATTGTGATTCAATTTTTACCTTCTTTATACAAGCCTTTATACTAAATTTCCTTCCAATTAATTTTTTATAAAAATATTCCATGTGGAACAATTTATTTTATGTAGTGTGGAGAAATTTTTTCCTCCACCATTTCCCACAATAATGTTTCATTAAATGGTCCATATTAGATAAAACAATTCATGGGGTCTTGTTTCTTTTTTCTGGTTGTATCTTACTATATAATTATTTACAAAATGATTTATGATGTATAGAAGAAGAATCATTTTGAAGAATCCATTGCGAGAGGTTATCAAGCTCAATAATGTGTGGATATTTATTCAATGTATTTTTATAATGAAAAAATAAGTCATAACAGACCAATGAGAACTGAATATAGGAATTTTGGGTGAATTTAACCCTCATTTACATCTTTTTCCCATATAGGATGAATTTTCAGGCAATATCCATTGTCTGTATTGATCCTTGAAGATATGGATGAGGCACCTCACACTATCTTGTCTCACTATGGGGTTTTCGATGACAATATCAAGTAAGTAATTTGAATATGTAAATTTGTTATGATTCTATAAAATTTCATATATAACTGAAAATTATATTATCATTTTATATAGGAAAAAAATTATAAGGAGGGTTCATCATTATTTTTCTCCAATAAGGTAATAGAATTTCCAAAGAAAATAGTTTCTTACTCGGTTGAAATCCAAGGATGACCAATAATTTAATCAAATTATGATATATATATATTAATTTATTTTTATTTTTCATAAATATATTTCAGGTATTGAGTTTAACTATTTCATTATTCTCTCAAGTATTATGATTATAGGATTTTGGTCCCAATTATTTGGTTTTTGAATGAAAATATTTAATAATGAATGGCTATAAGTTTTTTACAACGGATCGACCAGTGAACATGAGATCACAACATTGTGCCTATTTGTTAACAAAAACAATATAGTTTTATATCAATGTATCATATAGTATTAATTGATATAAATATGCTTCTTATTTTGGATTTATGGAGAAATATTTTATTTTGATTACTAAACTCGTCGTTTAGTCACTATGATGATATAAAATGATTTTAATTAATTACGTGACATGGTATATTTATTGATCACCATGGATCTGTAGTTATTGACATGACTTGCATCTTGGATATCAATGAACCATATATTTTGGAATCAATGTAAAAAAGTGTTTTTTTGAAAGATCATCTAAGGACAAATTACAATGTCTTCATTAATATAAAACTAAGAAATATTTTTTATAATTGGTAGAATTAAATTGATACTGTTTCCCCCCATTAGTGTTAAAAAAATAATATATTTTATGACTCAAATTGTCTAATTGTGAGAATTGTTGTTGAACCCAAAGTGGTGGTCAATAATATATAGAATCAAGAAAAAATATTCACATTTCATTATATTTAGCTTGATGTGAGTTTCTTTTATTAGTAATACTATACTTAATTTTTGTTGATTCAATTTAGAATAGTATGTTTGTTTTATTTTTTTATTGAATTTAATTATATTTTTTCAGATTCGAAAAATTGAATTTAAAACTGTTTATAACGGCATGTATAAAATGATTCAAGATAATAGTTTCTAAACCAAGTTATTAAATAAACATATTTAAAAAAATATTTTAATCAAATTTTTAAAAACCTTTTGAAGGAAGGTTTAAAACAAGTTTAATAAAAATAAATAGGGTGAATAAAAGTGGATTTTAGAATTTAATTTATGTCTTATTTGGATTCTAATCTATATGAATAATATAAAAAATGATTTAAAAATAAATAAATTTAATTCCTATTAATGTTTTGAAAAATATTGATGAAATTGTATATAATATACTTCTTTATAATTACTAATTTCTATGTGAACTTTGGGCTTCATCCTCTAGTTATTTTAGTAAGATTTAGTAGAAGTCATTTAAAACACATTGAATAGATATGAACAACACCCAACAATATAAAACAACCTGCAAAATAACTGACTGGAAATAAAAACACTATAAAATACCCACTCATTGAAGATCAAACTAAATGAAATTGGTTCAAATAAATTAAAATTAAATGTAATGGAAATAAATACAACTATAACATAGAAAATAAAAACAAGAAAGGGAAAATAAAATATAATTGAATTGAATTTAACAGAGATGAAATACAAAAAAATTAAATTACCAATAAAGAATCAGACTGATAATATTTGAACTATTATTAATTCAACATGATATAAAAGTGTCAAATCACCCCTAAAAAAATTTAAACCAAACTAAGTAAAACCTAGTTAAATTAATATATAATAATTGAAATTGATTAAATATAAATTAAAGATCCAATCTAACCCAACACAATATAAAATGTAAAAATAGTCTAAATATACATCATCTAACATAATCAATGTTCAATGAAATATAATCAATTTTTTTTTTATCTTTTATAAATTTAATATCACTTAATATTATTCTATTATTGAAATAAAAATCATTTTTATTATAAAACTATAAACATAGAAGTCTGTGTGCCTTGGGTAAATAGTTTTTCTTGAGTTGGAGGAAATAATTTGGATGTTTTGTAAATGAAAAAAATAAGAAAAGATTGTAAGATTTATTATTTACATTAAAAATTCTGATACATCATTTATAATTAAAATATTGTATTTATATTTGAATCATTGGTCCCTATAGAACATGGATGATAAAGATGATGACAACCATGGTCCAATTGATTATTTTAGATATGTATTAGGGGAGGAGCACTAGGGGTGAGCCTAATTTTGAACCAGTAGAATAATCATCCCCACAAAGTTGTTTCCCTAATCTAAAACCACTCAAATATCTAATAACACCAAGAAACAGAATTCTCATGTAGAAGTAGAAGATGGAAAAAATAGATATATAAGGGTATAAAAGAGGTTAAATAGTCATCGTTCTGTTTTGTAAATATATTATGGCTTTTTTCTATAACTTACATCAAATGATAATACAATTTTTAATTTATGTATGAGAATGATTCACTATTTATAATATTTACCCGGTGATGTGAATAAAATTATTATTGGCATTTGAGGTGATTACATTATTGGTGATGATGATGATGATGATGATATTTAAGATAATGATATTTTATCTTAAGAAAATGATGTTGGTGGGGATATTCATTATGCTAATGGTGATTATATGATGGTGGGGGTGGTGATGAGAGAGATAACGATCCCCATAATTTTTAAGTTCATAGTAATCTGAAAAATTCAAGGATGGGGTTTGGTTAATAAAAATAATCTATTATGTGTATTTTATATGTATGTTATAAAATTTTAAATGGTTAGAAACTATTGATAAGTGATTAGTTATTTAAATTAAAAATTAAAAATATATATACAATATGGAATGTTTACAATGGTTGGTTTTTTTACAGGTTTTGTTATTGATTATTTAGAGGTGTTGGATGGGTCTGTGGTACTGGCTAGGAAGAGAAAGATATAACTATGATTTGTTGAACCATTGGGGTATATCTATACTGAGATTATGAATAGAAAATGTTGGTATATCCAATATGGTGAGATCAAGATAAAAACATGGCATTTATAGGTTTTTTATACATCTATTCCTTCATTTTAGTGAAAACAATAATTTTTTTAGTTTTCCCATGGGTTATACCAATGGTTTCAATAGAAACTGTTGGTATAGCACTATACTGAGAGCTAATGATCCCATGATTTGTAGAACTACTGGTATACCCTCTACTAATGATTTTATGGCCTATTAAAATGGTTTCAAACAATTGGAATATGGTTATTTTACAATAGTTAACATAAATATACATTCCCATATATCCATATCTCTTGCGCAAAATTAATAATAAAATGAACCATTAAATCCAAACAAAATTGGTTGAAAATACTTTTCCAATTGATATATTATTATTATACCATTTTTTAGAATGAATTTAATAAATTTAGATCAATATATTTGATTCCAATGGAATTTCAAAAATTGAAAAATTTGATGATAAACTTTTTCATACACATCAATAAAATGTCATAGAGTATTACTTCCAGTAGTTGGTTCATCAATACATGATAGTATTAAAATTTATGTCTTATTAACATTGAACTTTTTATTGAAACAACATTTTTTAAATTTAAATAATAACAACTACAAGAGTTAATACCATACAGATCTTGACATAAATTCATATTTTTTACTCAAATATACAGTGTTTCATGTAGGAGGTAAAAGTGTTCTTTCATCCTTCTATGGTGGGAGAAAATTCCAAATATATTCTTATAGATATTAATTATAATATTTCATGAAATAAATCATTTTTAATATCCATTTATTTCTAACAAATTTCCCATAAAAAATTTACATATTTTTTTCTCAACATACATCACATCAATGATATGTTTTACCTATAAACATTTCCAATAAGATATATCAACATAGGATGGATTATATCTTTTGTGTGTTTCTCAATGGCCCTTAAGTTATCAAATGATGGAGTATTTTTTAATAATTTTATGTTAAATAAATTAATATTTTTATATGATGATAAATTTTCTACCATGATATAGAATAAAAGTTATTTTTGCAGTTTCAATTTAGTATTCGTGTGTGTTCATAGTTAAGACACTTGAAAAAATTAAAGATAAATAAGTAATTGGAATTTGATAGTTGATCTTATAATATTAATCTCAAAAATATGTTTTTTTGGTGATTGTATTGTTTAAAAAAATTATATAGTGTTTAAAGAGATGTTTGAATGTAAAGATTAGTTAAACTAACATAGAAAAATAAGAATGGTACAACGATTTATTAAATTTCCAAAATGATATTGACTTTTGATGATGATATTAATGGGTTACAAAGAGGTATTATATGATAATTATATGATTTATTTAGATTATTTTTTATCATTTAAAATTCCTTGAGATCATCCCAATAGGGTCTAAGCTGATATAATGTTGTTTCAGATTGATTTGAAGCAATTCTTGAATTAATGTTATATATCTAAAGTTCTGAAAAAATGAAAAGGTATTTTTCATACACATAAGAGATTATAGTAAAATTATAATTAATTTCATATATATAAATGTTATTATTTATATCTTAAAAAATTGATTAATGGGTATCAAATTTGGTTACAGGTATGATATTTTAAAAGGTCGTAAGACATTCTATTTATCCATACAAGAATTTAGTTGGTCATAAGACATTTGGTTTCCTAAAAACATTATCCAGTATATAATAGAATTATGTTGTGTTGAAAATATTTTATCTAATTTTAATATATTTTTCCATTAGTTGGAATATTTCTTGCATAAGATATATTAAGCCTATAATATATCTTTATATCAGATAATTTACATTGAGAGATGCTGAAAATGTTTATAATTGTGTATTCTGAGTGATAATAATTTTTTCAATATTTTTCTTGAATACTTCATGTATTCAAAATATTATGATCGATTGAATGACTATAATCCAATTATAAAATGAATGAAGACGAGTTACTTGATAAAATATAGAGATTCCACCTCATAAGCTTACATGAAAGAATTTAAAAACAAATTCCAAAAGAATTTAATGCTATTGAATTTGTGGGAATTAAAATTCAAGATATTATATATCATATGAAGAATATACAAACACATATAAGTATTTAGGTTATCTAAGAATAATACATGATTTATAATCAAGTAAATAATAATAATAATGTTAAAATAGGATTTTTTGATTGATTATAAATGGAGATCATTATTTTTTTCAAAGATAAAAGAGTTTCCAGAATTACTCTATAAAAACTAGTATTATTCATGTTATTATCTTTGTTAGTATAACACATGTATGTAATGAATAATTAATGGTTCTAAAGGTATAACTCATGATAACCATATGATATATTTTCAGGGATATAGATACAAAGTATCATATCAAATAGGGAAGGGTGTTTTGAAGATGAGGATCATTAAATAAGTGGAAGAACAATAATAAGACTTTTTGTTTCTTGATTATTCGAATAATCTATGAGAATAATTTTATGTGATGAATTTGAGTATTGAGAAAGTCAAAAAACTATTTTCTAAAGAATTATTAGATATTTTAGACCATGAGTTGAACATGAGAATACTTTTTTATTTAATCAATTTATGGAGGAAGATCATTTTCTAAGAGGTGTATAATTCTCTTAGATCATACATGGATCTTTATTTGATTTAATAATCAATTGTAGTGCTGAATGGTGAATCTTTAAGACTCGTGTACATGACTTAGGATCCAGAAAACAGTTGTAATATATTTTGATCAGACAAGTAATGTATGTGGTTATATATTATTGTTTTAATACTGGAATAATCTTTTTTTGGGGGGGGGGGGAAATCATGGAAATGAGAAGGAAATTTTTGATGATCAATTTAAATCACGGATTTTATACTCTCATTACATTATATTCTACATGAGGTGAGGATGTAATATTCAACTAAGTGGATAAAAACATTAACAAGTATAATATATTATGTTTAAAAATTGAAGTAGTGAAATAACACCCTTGATTCACCCACCGCCACCCCTAGTGGTTTATCTAACATGTGGAATTACAAGTGTTATTCGGGCTTATCTAGATTCCCTCTAAAAATATCCCAGATGTTTCAGAGTATAGTGAGTCAATGTTATCAGAATAACCTAGGTTTACTAACTATTTATGGTAAGAAATAACCCAATCAGAGGAATATAATAGTACACTACCTTCTATCACATATCATAGAGGTAAAAAATTCTTCCATTGTTGTCTTTCCACTAATTATTAAAAAAGATTATATAAAACTCTCTATTAATTTAAATTCTTAGGATTATGGATAAGTAGAAAAGTTTCCATAATTTCACATTTTTAAAAGATGTATACAGAGGTAATGGTACTCTAAACATATAGAGAGACTTTGGATAAGTAAATAAGTTTTTATAAGGGAAATATAAGAGACAAAAAATTCCGATTATAGGAAAAAAGGAATAAATAATAAACCATAATGATTTATTATGATGAGATCATTTGAAACTAATTAAAAATTATTAAGGAGATTGTGATTAACATCTTAGGGTTTGTTGTAATTTTTGAGGATTCCATAATTGTTAAAAAATTGAAGAGAAATTTTAAAAATCATTTTATCCAAAACTATCAACTCTAGAAGATTAATATAAAATGAAACATGATGAGTTAAAAATTATAATCATTGATTCTGAGATGATTAAGTCTTTATCAATCAAATAAACAACAAAACATGAGACATATTTTGGGTCCATGAGAAATAGAAATACCAACGAATGGGAATAAATTAAATCAAGTGATTTAGATAATGTTGAGGATGATGATGACTTCAGAAAAGTTGTTACTCTTCTACCAAAAATATAGAAAAAGCAAAAATGGAAGGGAAATGGAAAAAACTACCAATGTGATCCAATTGTAATAAAATTGGAAGTTTCCCAAATAATTCCCATGAAATAGAGCTGAAAAATCTAAATCTGATTAGGAGGATGAAAAATATCAAAAGCTAAAAAATGTAAATGTGAGAAAAATATTTCCGAAATAAGAAAAATAATATTGATAATGAAAGAAAATAATAGATCATGAAATATGTAATATGGTGAATTAATTTTCATTTTTCATGTTAATAAAGGGTTTTAATGTTCTAAATATGACTATAATAAAAAATAGTTAGAAATTTAGTGGTATCTGAAATGGAGATTTGAATCATGTCCTGAAAATATTACACAGCTCAAGAATGAAAAGTGAAATATAAGAAATGAAATTAAGGAGGTAGTGGTTGGTTAATAAGAGTATTTCAATATGTATGTGAAATACCTTAGTTAGTTCAAGAGATAAAAAACTAAATATAGTAATTCATAGAACTAGGTGGAGAACATGATGAAAAGTTAGTAGTAGAAGAAGAAGGGTTGTCTAAGATAAAATTCATATGTTTTGAACCACAAAATGAGTTAAAGAATATCCAATATCAATTCACTAATGTGGATGAAGTTAAATTATAATCTTCTCAAGAAGAATAAATGAAGGGTTCTAATTGTCATTTCAAATCATTTTCCAATAATTTTCAAAACATACGTGTTGTATTTGACTATGTATCACTTAAAAAACCTAAGAATGTATAGTCTATAAGTAATTTTGAGAGACAATATTCCCCATAAAAGAAATATAATAGGATAAAAATATCACTACATAAGGTAAAATATGGATCAGTTTTCTGTAGGATAGAAGGAATATTAATCTAGATAGATTAGAAATCAATTTTGGAGACATAAATTCTAAGGGTTCTGTTAGTTTTATAGAGGGTATGGACATAATGAATTTTCATTTTGACTAATATGTCTTTTCTATGGAATTTTCATAAAATAAGGTCAGATCTGGTGAGAATATCAGAAAAAAATCTAACAAAATTCATTTTCTGACCAAACTTGTAAAAAATATGTTTATGTAAAATAAATTTTAATATTTAGGAGTGGTATGTGGAATATGTGAACAATAATTTAATATAGACCATAAGTTCATGACTATGCCTATTAAATATTTTTCCTATGGTGTAATATGGAATAAAATTCAAAATACAAAAAATAATGTTCGTATAATGTTGATACTGGCATGACACTTTATGAGAAACCTAATAAAACTACATAAGTCAAAATTAATTTCATAAAAATATTCCTAGATCAATTGGATATGGACAATAATATGAAAAAATAATAGAAAAGTTTTTGATCAAATGATAGGAATCGATTTCATAAGAATAGGTCAAAATTTATGAGATTCTATCTAAAGGTGATGATATAAAAATTCACTGAATGTCATGAAAATAGTGTGGATTGATATATTAAACAAAAAATATAGTATGATCATCACACCAACCTAATAATATTTTATGTGAAAGAATGTGAAATCAAAAGGTAATGAAGTTACTTTAAACTATAAGATAAAAAAGACTACCTAACACATGAATACTTATCATTGAAATAAGAATAATATGTAATCTTTTGTGGATATTAAAAAAGGAAAAAAGTGTTGAGTTTGGAATAAAGGATAATCCATAGTTTAGAGAGAACTCTCAACCTCATTATTACAATTTAAGATAAAATAGATATATCTTTATTCTATATTTTTCATGTTTATTTAAATAAATATTCGAGTAATTAAAGGATAAAAATGGGTGTTGTACACATTAAAAAAATATATATAATTCGTCTTTGTAAGGTACCCTGATTACTCTTAAGACGAGGAGTTCATTTGATCCCTTAATAGGGAAATAACAAGACAAATATTTCATGTAGTGAATCTAAAAAATCTAGATATCTATTCAAAACTGGAGAAAGAGGTTAAATATTTATTGATTAATCTAGTTAAGAAAACCCTTAGAATGATCTCTATGTTAATTATACATGATGAAAATTTTATGTATAACCCCAATAACTTGGTTAATTATATCTTGTTTTCTAAACATATTTTCCCATATAGACATATAATAGATGAAATGAACAATCTTGGATATGGGGATATGTGATATGATACTTCTCTCAATAACAACATAAAGGATATTATTCAATATAGAGAATAAGTTATTGAAAATTTCCAAATGAATCCTAATAATACTTCTACAATAAATTTTAATTAATTTTACATAATAGGGGATAAATTATATCGAATTTATTGAATATTTAATGGATATTCATTATAAAAGGCAAAGGGGAGATTAAATTTCGTAAATCACAATATTTCAATTTTTTCAATAAGTTTGTGTTCATTAATTTGTAATTTTTCTGAGATAATAAAGGTGATTCCATATTAAAAAGAAAAAAGATATGTTTTGAGGATGTATCATAGAGTTATTTTATGGAAAATGGAAGACACATTGAATAATTCAAGAAAATGTAGAAATTTGACTATTATAATTTATTTTCGAATATTCACATCAAAGACATGTTTTGATTATTAGACTGTTGTATACAAATATTTTTATATATCATTTAGGAGATTTATGAATGGTTAGATTAAATAATTTTTTTAAGAAGAATAATGTGTGAAGATTTATGCAATCACCTAAATGATGTTGACATTCGAATATTCAATGAACAGATGCTATGGACTTGTCAAGTAATAATTTTCATATTTAATGAGAATATTTTTTAACATTGAAATTTTTTTGAGATCATCAAAATAGATTCTATGTTAACTTGAATTGTTTTAGATTTATTTAATGAAATTATGGAATTATTGTTCTAGAGATAGAAATTGGAAATATGGAAAAGGAATTTTTCCTTTAAAAAAGTGATTATGTCCAGAGAAAAAGTAATTTAATCTCTGGGTATGTTTTTTTCATCACATAATAAATTTTACAGATGTCTAATTGAATTTAATATGGGCCGAAATATATACAAGTCCATAAGAGATTATATCTGTCCATAAGATATTTGAGTCGACCATCAAACAATTGGTCACATAATAAAATTATCCTATGTGTAAGATAATTGTTTCTTATGTATAATATTTTTTTGTACATGTGTGATATTTTTTTCAAATAATATGATTTTTACATTATATACTTCATGATTTTATGATATCTACATGTGAGATATTTTAATTTGATAAAGGATTAAAATTTTTAAAATTTAATATTCTCAAGGACAATAAAATCAATCGATGTCATTATTGTTTAATTCATGGATTGAAAATATTATTATCATTTAAATGATTGTAATCCAACATGAAAAATGAGTTGTTTGAGTTCCACTCCATAATATAGAGATTCCACATCACATGCTAGTTTGGAATAATATTAATAATATTTTAAATGAATTTGAAGTAGTGTACTTCTTGGAAATTAAATGTAATAATATTTTATATTTTACAAAAAAGGTAAAAAAACCCATGTCATCATAGAATTCAAAACTTATATGTGAAAAATATTCAAATAAATTTTAATGAAGAATTTAAAATTGCATTATGTTGACTGATGTAAAATAGAGATCATAGTTATCGCTAAAGATTATAGATTTCCTAAAATTACACAATTGAAATTAATATAGTTCGCAATATTATTTTTTCAATATAAAACATGGAGGACGTGAAGAATAGATGGATGTAGTTTGAGAACTCATGAACACTGTGTGAGAGACTTTTTGACAGCTAAATACAAACAACTATATATAATAGAAGATAATAAGTTAAATGCTAGGAGTAACTAGACAAAATTAAAAAGATGACTCATTAGGATTGAGTATTTCAATAACAGAAGAAAACTATTTTCTATGAAGAAGTGGAATGATATAAAACATTGATAGCCTAGTTTTAATGAATACCTAGACGTACAAGACTTTGAGATATATTGGATAATTCCCATATAACTAACTTATTCCTGTAGGAAAGTCATTTTTAGTTAGTTTGTAATCTAATATAATTTTACAGGGATATTACTATGAATGGATCATAAATTATATTTTGGTGGGCTGAAAGTACAATACTCCCATATGCAACATAGGTTCTTGAGAATAGTGGGAATCTACGTTGATCAGATAGGGATGTTTTATTGTTATATGAACTTCAATTGATAGTAAAATAATCCATGTTTATCAAGACTAACCAATCATGTAAAATAGTAGTCTGTTCTGGATGAACCATGTAAATCCTGTTTTTGTTCCCTCATTATATTTTACTATACATAATATGAGGCTGTGAGATTTAAATGAGTGTATTGAGACATTAACAAGTCTGAAAGGTTAATATCAAAATGGGAATTTGTAAATGGAGACAACTAATTCACACCCACATTTTTCAATCCAACCTCAGTCATTATAAACCAAAACATTCCAACTTTCTAAATGTGATATCGATGTTTTTCACCATGTTTGGATATTATGTAGTTAACAAAGGATGTTCTGAAAAATTAGACTCTTATAAATTATTAAATTTCCCTTTTAATCTTTAATAATGGTTATACATTTGGAAAAATATCATATGAACCCTATAAACTATATTTCCATCATTATATTATTTATGATATCCAATTATTTCATTACAAGATAGACAATATTTATATCCTTTAACACTAAATCCATATATGTTCACAATTACATGAATTTTTTTTGTGAACATTACAATAGAACACTAAAGAAGGAAATATTTCTTTTATATATCTAACAATTTAACATAATCCTACCATAAAAATTTCAAATCATTAATCAATGGTGGAATATCATCGGTATCATTTCCAGGCGAGTTCGGATAAAGAAACAAATATCTTAACAGTCGTTTGAAATGCATGTCACCCCATAACCATTTTCTATTCTAATGGATCCCTACCATATATTTGTAAATCTAGTTTCGTTGATGAATCTTTAGTCTTACATAATATTGGGCCTCCTCAGTCCCATCTCCCTTAATTTGGACTCTATATATTGTGTACAAAAAATATTTTCATTCAATCTATTTTGGTCCAATAATCATAAATATCATCATAACATATTTCTTCTTTATTATTATATGTGTTTATAGTTTGTATAATTCCTAAAAAATTGATCATGTGCTGTTTTTACTACTTAGGATTTTATATGGATTCATTCCATCTGTGCAGATCCCCTTTCTGAGATTTGTGATATAATTTCCAAAATAATACTTTTTTATCAAATCAATTCTATTGTAAAGAATAGAAATGGTAACATTAGTTACAATGAGTTATTCACTCATTTATATATCATCTTACTCACTTTCAATCATTATAATTTGAATATAAATTATTTATATAAGGAATTCTTAGATGATACTAGATTTCATTTGAAGGATGTTTGGTGTCTATCCTTATGAGAGAATCACAATTGCATCTCCCATCCATTGTATGTCATGATTTCCCATATTTAACTCATTTTGATAAACATTAATAATATTTCATATACATAACTCAATTAATGGGACATGAATGCTTTTATACAAAATATTTTTTAATTCATAATGAGAATATAGAATCAAAATTTTCGCTCTAATTATTTCAATATTTTATGATATCTACTCTTAGTACTTATAAAAAAAATATAAATTTCAAGAAACCATGGATTTTTGGTTTTTTGTTATCTCCATATAATGTTTCAATACATTGTATTTTCTAATGGATTCAACTCACATATCATGAATTAATTCATCAAGACAATCCCATGCCTCATACTAAATTTCATCAAAGTATTCTTATAATTACTTTTCTATATTTTCTCCATGTTAAATATAGGTTGTATAACTATGATTAAAACCAAAGAAATAGAAAGAGTATTTTATTTCTCTGGATGTTAAAATTATCTTTTTCTAAATTTTCACAGAAAGATAGAAATACATGTCTCTGTTTCCAAGATTTCATTTATAAAATTCTTGGAAATCGTTAACCCCTTTCTCATATTCATTACTGGTTCTTCACGAATTTATCCAATTATAATCAATTATTTACCACATAAAAATATATATAATATAAATATATTAATATAGAAAACCATTTAACTACATAAATAAATATAAAATTTTAAAGTATATACCCATATTAATTAAAAATGTTTAAATATTTAAATTTACCAACATATAAACATGTAAAATATTATAATTTGTTGAATAAAATTATATATACACATATAAAGATAAAAATATTAAATAATTAATCAAAATAAATCTAAATAAAATAAAAAAACAAATAATAAAGATGTTGGCATGATATCTATGACAAGAAAGTTGAAAATAAATTATAAACATAACAAAAGTCAATAACATTAACATTTAATTTTAAACATAAATACAATATAAACATTTAAACATTTAAAAACAATAATAATAAACAAATTAACTTACAATAAATGTAATGTACATATAATTAAAATGACATTAGTAAATAATATAATAATTTAACACCCACAGATAATGGATATTTCAGTACTTGATCTTTTATAGAAAAAGGTAGACAACTAAAACTAGTGGAATTTGGAGGTGGATTATAGAATGCGACTGTGATTAAGAAACATGGACAGGGATAATGGAACACATTTGAGAAAAATAGAACACATATGAGGAAGAAAAAATATGGTCGTATATGATAGAATGTATTTAAGGAAGATGTAATTATACTGAATACAATGATGGAATGTTAACAAAAGGAATAAAATATACCTTCTTCTTGAGTCACGGTGATTAAAATCTAAGAAAATCAAATATCTACTGAATGATGAGAAAAGACACACTCGAATGTTTTAATATTTTGAAATTTTTTAACATTCATTATGGTATAAGTGATATTAATTCTTACAGAGAATGTTTTTTTAACATTGGTTATTCTAATAACCAATTTTGAACTTAATTTTTAACATAGGTTTTCAATATCTGGTGTAAAAAACCCATTTCCAAATCTTATATTTATAATAGTGTAATATATTTTTATTTTATAAAAATTTATAATTATGTGCTTAAATTTTATTATTATAACTTTATTAAAGTCACACACTTATGTTGATAAGAAATAAAATGATAAAGTATTTTTTAATATACAATGTATTAATTTATCAAAAAATATATGCTTCATTAAAACATTTTCAAACTATCATGATGGTTTTCTTTAGAATAGAGATGTATATAATCCTGAAAGTAATCATGCTAATTTACATACTCATTCATAATATGTAAACACTTGGTAAACATTTTGATAATATTCTTGATCTATTATTTAGGTAGGTGATGATGTTCCCCATTTATAGTATTTAAACAAGGGATTGAGATAATGATTTATAGTTAGTGACATGAATAGATTGTTGGTGTCATACATAGTTACATATTTATATAATTATATTTTTATTAGGGGATATGTGTAATGGAAATAAGGGATTTATCCTTATAATTATTTATCCTACCAATGTATTATTTATGGATCTTGTATGCTTACATTTTTTGGTTGGATGTTAGTTTATTAGTTATTCTATGTTTTTCATGAAATTATTTACAAACTAAAATTTTCTATAGTATGATAATTACATTATACAACCATGTTATAATGGATTTCTAGATAAATACCTTAGTGTACACTTATTTATTTTGAAATGGTAAATCATTCCCATCATTCATATATAATACGAAACCCAATTTTATTTGTATATGGTGCTTGGGAACATGCCTTAAGTGTTTTGAAAGTCGATTTGTTTTATCGATTCCTGATATCTAGGACATTTTTTTAATAAAATGGAATCAGATAATCATTTGGTGTTTGGGTAAGTGGTAGGTATATGTACGATTTTCAAAAATTTAAAATTAAATTATAAATATACTTGATACACCTATTTAAAGAGGAAAATTAAGACACTGAGGATGTTCCAGATTTTGGAAGGTCTATTAACACTTCAATGCATTATTTGTTATTTTATTTTATGTTAGTAAAGATTCATTTTGTTTCATTTTTGTAATGAAATATTTCATTGAAAATTAATAATTAATTATTGTTATAAATTTAATTTTAGAAATTATGAACTTTTGTGGGAATATATTTTTCATATTTAGTTTCTAAAAATCATTTGAATTGTTTTTTCGTAATGATTCTAGTAATGGTAATTCATTATAGATTCAAAATGTAAATTAAAGAAATCATATTTTTTATATTTTTTAAATATTCATTAATTCTTGTTGTGTTAAACAAAATTGATTTAATTTATTTTTATGTATATGTGTTTTTATTAAAAACTATCATTTTGAAAATTTGATATGAAGGGACATGGTTTTGTCTCATGGGATAATTTAAATGGGTTTGACAATTATTTTATAAATATTCAATAATATATAAGGATTTAAATGGAATAAATTGGATCATTGTTTATTTTTTTATTATATTCTTGAAATTTTACTGGTCACCTTGAGGGAATTTAAAATCTTTTAATCATAATAAATAATGTTTAAAATAGTGGAATTTAATGTATTTTTTAGTATTATTTATTTTTATGGTATACATTTGTTTTAGTGATTTATTTTTTTAATGTTAGGTGGTCATAAATTGAGTTATAACCTAATTAAATTTAAATTCAATTAAGTAAATTTGTAAATTATGTTTAATATTTAGTTGAAATGGTGAGCTAAATATTCAAGTATTTTCAGTCAAATTTATGATTTGAGTGTTTCATATATATAATTATATTATATATATTTGGTTTAAATTAGTTATGTTATGATTAAGTGGTAAATATTTTCATTAATTAAATTTATATTTGATGATTTTTATGAAATTGGGCACTCTTGTTTAAAATTCTATTGATATGATAATGATGTAAATACTTCAACCCTATTATCCAAGAGTCAGTAGATACTTTATTACATTTGAATAAGATACAAGAAATCACCCACCCAAGGACCAAGTTTTTTAGTATTATTGGTAATGTAGATAAATACTTTAATCTCATATTAAATTTGAAAATGTGAAATATAGCATAGTGAAAGAAAAAATTGTGCATCCTTGAAATCATTTAATGATTCATTCTACATATCCCTAGGAAAATAAAAATGTATGGTTGAGCACAGATACACAATAAGAGTAACATAAAATGGATGCTATCATGAATAAATGAATCATAATAAATAAGGCATAATAAATATGGAAAGTTAAATATCTAAACATAGTAACCATTTAATCAATAACATGACTATAATGATTTGATAAGGCACAATAAATATGAAAAGGTAAGTAATTGAATACACATAAAATATAATGAATAATTTGAGAAAAAATGTATCAATAGATAATATCAATTCAATAATCTCTTGGATAATAATAACTAAATATTTCATTAAAGAAATTATTTATATTGCGTGGAATGATCTCATAAATTAGGACATATACACTATCAAGACCTCTCATAAGATGGTTTAAAACTATGGGTAAAACCCCATTCAATTATAGTTTTTTAATTCACCTCATGAGACTATCAATGCATTGGTCTTCTATATAATTACATACCCCTTATATCAATTCATTTTCAAAGCATTTATTATATATCGAATGACAGATTTTATTCATGGACAATATAACATATCAAATAAATGTCTATAATGAAAATTGAATATATAATATCAAAATTTATCTATTAAAATAAATAAAATTTTAATTAAAACACCATATTTATCAATGATATCTGGTTTAATAAATAATAATCTCTATGAAAAATAATATGGATATTAAGGGAAAATGTAATGTCAAATATTACAAAAAATTTAATATTTCAATGGAAATTTATTGATTTAAAAAATTAATAAAAAATAGAATGTCAATACTTTTCCTGAACAAATTCATCAAAAACCATCCAGATAAAGAATAATTATGGTATCATTACAATATATACCTAGTGGAGTATATGTAAAAAAGTGTTTGGGATGTTGATGAATATAATGATCATAAAAATATCATTTAAAACATTAATTTGAAAAATAAACTTTTTACATTGAAAATCTCTTTTAAAAAGTATAAATTGATTGAATATTATGGAAAAAATTTTAATTGAAAATAACCTCATAAAATTTTAATTTAATCTTCAAATAAATTATTTATCATGATGGTATAGAGTTTATGTTCATGTTCATTACATTTAAAACAAATATTCCTTTCACATTTTTAAGAAAAGTCAAAAGTACATTTTTTTGTAAAATTAAAATTATATTAATATTAAAAAAATCTGTAAAAAACTAATTAATGGTAAAAATGATATTAAAAAATCATAGTAAACCATTTTCTAATTTTTTTATAAAACATGGATTTAAAAGAAAATTATTTTTGACAAAATTGAGAAATGAAGATGAATTTTATTAAAACCATTTTCACAATATTTTTAATTACCAAAGAGTTGATAATGGAATGATTACATGAAAATAAAATGAATAAACATGGGAGAATAAAATTAAAGGTTTTTATTATAATATTATCAAATAATTTCATTCGATGGACTTTCAGTCATAAACAATATCAATTAAAATGAGATTGAAACATCAATCTCTTACCACTTTGGTAACATTTGAATCGTAGGCCACATGAAATAAATAACATAAAATGAAACCTCAAATAAAATGAATGTAATTTTATTAATGATATTATATATCAAATTGGTGAAATATACACCTCATAAAAGATAAATGTGCATAACATAACATATTTACCGAAGTGGACAATTCCAGACGAGCAACCCTTAAAATGATCATAACGTTGTATTGAGAATTAATAAATGAATATATTATTTTTATCAAATTTAAATCTAAATAGAAAATTTTTAAATAAAAAATAATATTATTAAAGGTCATTATACAGATAATATTATAATATTAAAGACAATAAATAAGTAATATAACCCACTAAAAATAAATTTAGTTATGAAATTCTTTACCACTAGTTGACTTCAAATTAAAATCCAATTCGATGAAATAATTTTAATTAAAACATTAAATACTGTAATTTTTTTGTATTAATTATATTAGATGTAAAATGGGGTAGTATATACACCATATAAAATAAATTAGGTGCATAACATTATAATATGATTCAATGAAAGGAAATTGAGACCAAATCGCTTACCCCAAGATTCATTTAGAATAAATGCACTTCATACTCCTGTATAATAACTCTAAACATTTTATTAGTTTATAATATAACCATATATATTTATAATAACATATATTATCCTATTAGAAAATCTTACTACTCATTAGATAATACTCATTTAATATTGTTATTGTATTGGGTGTTAATTTTCTTATTTTTTAATGTGTGTTTTACCATAAAAGTTATATTTCTTGTGTAAAATATATACCTCTATAATATATATAATTATATTAATTTTATAAATATCATATTTATTTATTTTATTTATTTATAAAACAATTATTTGTATTTGGACATGGAATATGAGTCACATCGCTTCGTGGATATGGTTGGTCATACATATGCACGAGAAGAAATATCATTACCTTATTAGGTGAAAGGGGATGTAAATGGATGGTATATTAATTTTTAATAATTAATATCATGTAATATTTATTATATATAATCATTATTTCACATATTATTACTATTCATGTGAGAATGTTATGTAAAAAAGATTACATCGGTTCGTGAGGTTATAGACCATCGTACCCATGATGTATGGATTCATTTCACAATAGATGGAGGAAGAGATAGATTCATATTATTATATAAAATTAATAAATTATATGTATATTTTAGATACAATTTTCTATATTTTAAATGTTAATACATAATTGATTTTGGAAAAACATAATAACAAAAATAGAACTTAGTGAAGATAATTACATTCTCTTAAAAGATCCTCCTTTGGATACTTTATTAAGGGACATAGGGTAGGTATTTTTGGATGACCAAAATCACTATAATATGTATAAAGATTTTGGGTAGAGATTTTTGTAGTGTTTTATCAATAACATTTTCTTTATAGGATTAAATAATTGAGGGGGAGCTCCCTTTTATGAATGAGGAGGAGGAAACACATGGATGTCTTTAAAATAATAAATCATACCCACATTTTATACACGACACAAGGAAAAAAAAATTAATAATTATTGAAACCTATATTCTATAGGATATATATATAGAAATAATATACTATTTAAACAAGATTTCAGGTCAGTACTCTTATCTTCATAGTTTATGCCCCTAGTAAAATAATTTTAACATTAACCATACTAATTCGTTTATAGTCTTTTTACTATTAATTATAACCAAAAACTATTTTTACATTATAATATGATATCAATTGTGATGAATCAACATTTGTAATCAATTTTACCAAATTAAATTCACATAAGTAGGAATTGTTTTTAAATATAATCCCACAAAATGTTTCAAAAAAACGAGTTTTCAAAAAATAATTCAAGCTTACTATTATCTTATATTAACTATATGTACAGTAATAAACATAAAATGGATTTAAATTCATTTATTTTTTAATACAATATTTCAAAAATAATTTTAATATTTAATTATTACTGGTTATTCTACGTAATCAAAATGGAGTGAAATTATGCATTTAAAAACAATTTTAAGAAAAATGTGTTTCAAGTCTGAAAAAATGTATAAAAATTTGGGAATAAATATGATTAAAATTTTATAAATTATTTTTGATGTAAGTAAATAATACTTATTTAACTTTAAAATAAAATAAAAATCATAAATATACATTCAAATTATTTAATTTATTGAAATTATTTTACAATATTATAAAAAGCCGTATTTTTCTTTGGTCACGAAAATATTACTCTTTTCCAAAAAAATAAAATAAAATTGAACCTTAAAATATTTTAATTTGACAACTTGAAATATGGAGTTACTTTCTCAAAACAAATTTTATAAAATTTGAAAAACATTAATTATATTATTTTTTGACAAAGATCCTTAAAAAATCATTTTTGAAAAAAATATAATTATTGAAGATTAAAAAAACTATCAGAATATTTTTATGGATTGGTAGATCAATATATGTTTTATAATTCATTTTATCTTAGTCATTCCTGAAAATTCAACAGTTTGTTTCTAACGGTCATATTAAAATAATATATTTCTTCAGTCATTTAAACTCAGTGTTTCCTATTGTATAAGTTATCAAATATAATGTTATTACATTAAAATCACAAGGCGGTTAAAATATTAGTTTATTAAATTCTCCTCATCATAAATAAATTTCATCATCATAATTTAAACATTTACTGAGAAATCAAGGGATTGAATGCTTTCAATTCCTTGGTTGGAAAGTTACATCAAAAAATGGGTTAACCCAAATTTATATTGACAATATATAATTGGATGTATTTTTTACAAGATAATGACTAATTAAATAATTCCATAGTTGGGTGGGGGGGGTGATTTTAGTTCTATAGAATTTCTTGAATATTAAAAGAACCTCTTTAAAGTATGCCAATTTAATTCTTTCCAAAACAGTGTATATAGTGGAAATGTGAAAAAATATTGAAAGAAAGCAAAATAGGGATTATTATAGTGGTTCGGTGAATAAAAATACCTAGTCCACTCCACCAATACTCTTCTCTACAAACATTGTGATTTTCACTAAGGTGGCCCTTTTTTCTGGGAATACCAAAAAAATATAAGAAGTTGTCACATAGTGAAAAGTTCTAAGATATTTCAATCAAGATCTCTCATTAATAGACATTTCCAGGGTCATACACACTCTTACAATGAGTGAAAACACTATATAAAGAGATATAATATTCTAGATACTTTTTCAGTGCATTATAGCAAGGAACTACTAACAGTAGATGAAGATTCATATTGAGAATATGATAGGCTTCAAAGTGTATCTCATAATTATTTTTAGTGTAAGTGATAGAACTTTATAAGTGTAGCACGAATTATTTATGTTGTTCTATGTAGAAGTCTTCAACATTTTTCTTTTCAGATGTTCAATTGGAAGTATTGTATCATTATTCTTATTTTATTCATCATAATGTTTGTCAAAAATTTCTAATCCTTTTATATGTTAGTTTAAACATGAAATCTGAAGAACTATAATGGAAAAGTGACATAGATAGTGATCTTGACAATACAACATATCAAAGGACATGTAACTGAAATTTCCAAATATGGGAGTTTATTTTGTAGCATAAATCTTATAATTCTTCTTATTTCTTTATTCAAGAATGTCTCATACATACCAATATTTATTTAAATAGATAATATCTTTTGATTTGATTTAAATAAATGAAGTAAATTATTGAGATATTATTATACTAAACATGAGGTTATTAAATACTAAATATGTGTATGATATCAACTGAAAGAATTACTTATATTAATATAAATTCTTATATAATAAATTGGTTATTCCTCGCAAGATATGTCTTCAGTAAGGAATATTCTAATTCTATAGCATTGGATAAAAATTTATTATAATGCAATTACGAACTTATTCACTTCATATAATAAATTCCATTCATATTTTCATGTATATTTTTGAGAATCTTAATTAATATTGGTAAGATAAAGCCTTGCATTTTTCTTTCTATTTATGAGTAACTAAATATTTTCCTCAAATCTCATAAGACAAAATGTTTATGTATCTTAAGATAAATACATGAATACACAACTGAAGATAAATATAATATTTTACACTAAATATAATTTCATTAGAATAAAATTAGTGATTTTTTAAATCATGAAAATACAAGATGTAGAGATATATTTGAATAATAAACTCTTTAAAACAATCTCCCGCTTTTCATGATCACAAAACCCATGTGATGGAAAAAGATTCAATTTTATTGGTTTTGAAATAAAGATGATTTATTTTATTTTCTTTCAGATAATTTATATCCTTTTTGAAATAAGTGGTTTTGAAATATAAATAATTTTTTCCTTCTCTTCTTTTTCTAATTTTGATATATAAATTCAGTATAATAAGGAAAAAAATTAATATTTCACACAAATATTTTTAATCAGTATATGGTAATCTTGATAAATAGAATTTTGGTAGTTAATAGGGTACATAATGAAATATTTAAATTTTATATCATGATATGATAGTAAATATAATGTTTAATTTGAAATTATAAAAGAATAATAATAAATGTCAATAAAAAGTTTAAAGGGAATAATAAGGATAAACCTTGCATAAAAATTATTAAGAGTATTAAGGTTATAAGATTAAATATGATATAGTATTACTATTATATAAAAGTGATTTTAATGTAAGTAGATGAAAAGGATCGAATTTCAGAAAAAGTGGCACAATTAAAAAAATTAGAGTTCCCAACCACTGGGAAAGAAATTTTCTTATCTTGAAAGTGATGAGTATATTCAACTTTTCTAAAAATGATTTTTTTCATTAGGTTTATTGAAATAGAGGGTTTGGTCATGAGGTATCAAAGATGAAGGCAGACGAGAATCAAATTTTGTGACAAAAATAATTATAAACATTTTTTAGGATGCTCCAAGACCATAATTATCATCATAGGAAAACAAAATTGGTGTACACTGAATATTATGTGTAGTTTGTTGCATCCTTTCCGAATCAATGTTATATGTGTGAAGATATATTTAAAGGTTGGTTCAGGTGAGATAAAATATATTTCCTTAGAAAAAATAGATGATATCCTTGATGGTCAAAATATGTATCAAATATTTCATTAATTATTTGATAGGAATACCATTATTAGTTATCAATCTGAGGTCTATAAATCCTTATCCCGTGCATTTTAAAATATTCCTCAACATAGGAATCATTCTTTCTTAACATGTCCTTCTTGAAAAAGTCTAGAAGATTTGAAAAACAATTCCACACACATTGAGAAACAATTACAACAAATTTATGTTGTTATTGAGGTATCCTTTCTTAACAAAACTGGATATTAGGTTCCTTAAAACATAAAACATATTATCTATTATTCATGTGATAGAAATACATTCCTTTTCCATTAAATTATCAACACTCTCTGAAGATTCTCTAAACAAATCAACTTCTACATCATCATCTTCTAAGAAATTCTTGTTGAGACTATTCACTTATACTTTTTGGGGATTTTCAACATTATATTCTTTTTCACCACGGTTGTTTGAAAATGTCCTAGTTAACATCTATTGAAGGGCGATGATAAAACATTCACCCTTATTTATGTTAAGATAGATTCTTTGAGTGTTTTCCAACATCTGTTTGAGCATAGAACTTAATTATTTTGTTGATCTATCAATAGATCCAACAACTTCCTTCATCATAACCAGTAGTCTCCAAAATTAATATATTTTTGTTCTCTCTAGGTTTTGGAACAAATTTTTGGTCAAAAAATCCCATTAATGAAATTCAATAGCTACAGTTACTGAATCAATGGCTTGGGATAACTTCATTATATTTAACTAAACATCTAAAATATACATAGTTCAAATAAGGGGTTGTTCTAAACACTTCTCTAAAACAAACTATAATAATATTATCTCTTAATGAATATATTATTTTGAGGCCATATTATCTCACAGAGATTTCATTTCATGATTTGATTCATATATTTTGACTTTCAGGGTTTAAAATTAATATAATAATTTTTAAAGGCCCGGTTGAGCTCATTCGTAGATACTTTTATTGACTTCTGGTGCTTCTTCATTTCCATATCGGAAAGGGATATAGAAAACTCTTTCCTGATAGACATTGTGAATATTTCCTTGAACTGATTGTTTCTTGTAGATGTTATGTATTTAAAAAAAAATGAGTTTCTATAGATTTATTCCTTTTGATTCTTCATTCTTCTCTCTACTCCAACTCTTGTATGTGTGATTCGATGAAGTTTGGAGACACTCATTGTATTTATATGGCTGTTTTTTCTTTATGAGAGGAATAATTCCATGTAATTTCTATGGATATTTCTTCCATTTGATAATGGAGAGGTATATAAGAATAAATATGAGGGGCTCTTTCCTATCATCTAGTTTTTGGTTCAGATAGAATACATATATGATATCTTCACCATAGAGTTAGTGTTTATTAATCCTCATGGAGTTCTCTAATATAAATATTGTAAGATGAATCATATATAATTACTAATGTTTTATGAAAACAAGATCACTCTCTCTAAGATATAGTAGGGTCTATTTGAGGAATTTAAGAGAAGGGAATCAATATGTTAAGGAAAAATCCCAATATAAGCCACTTTTTTTAAAATAATTCCATTTTTGGTTAGAAATCCATGTTAGGGATTTTCTTCATTATCTTAAAAAATTACTTTGAAACATTGAATGACTAGAGTTTAGATTTGTCTATATCTGTAGATGTTTAGTGAATTACTTTGGACATGGAACATATATTTTAAGACATATCGTGTTAGGTTCACAGTATTTTCTCGAATAAAAAATCTTGGAAATATACAATTTTCTCAAACTCTCCATTTCATTGAGAAATCCCCAACTAGATTGATTTGATCATAATATTTCATTCTAGATCTAGATTCTTCGCTTTATTTTTCTTGATGATGGTGGTTATGAAAAAAAAATCATGATATCTATAAGATTAACATCATCCATTATAGATAATAAGGTATTGACCAATAGGTACCCTTCTTGAGAAACTTTTAATGATTCATATAGCTTGAATACCATTAGAAACAAGTCGTTATGGTTAACCATTATAGTGGCTAGATCCTCATAATCACAATAGTGTTAAACAACCATCTCAAAGAACTCACAAACTTCTTTCAAGAAAACTATAGTGGTTTGCGATGCATAAAAAACATAATCCCAACCATTATGGTTAATAACATTATTCAAAAGCATGTCTATTCTATCCAACCATAAAAAAACAATAGCCCGTATTTTGAGCATTTTTTGGGTGTCTTTGATGTTTCAATTTGTTGGTCAAGGAATCACTTGTTCTTTTTATTTGGTCCATTTGATGTGGGTTTGGAGAGGTTCGAAGGATAAGGTAATGATACATTAAAGATGTAAAAAGTTAGGGTTCAATGATTTGTAGGTCATTTCACATGTAGAGTTGATACTCAATATTTTTGATTCATGGTAATAGAGGGGTCACAGAGTAATGTGCATGGTAATTATTAGAAAATATAGCAGATGTGTTATATCATATTTTACTGTAACTCGTAATAGAGACTCAAAAAAATTTAAATAAAACATATAACATATTTACAATATATAATATAGATAATGTAAAAAATATATTTTCGTAAAATTAAACACCCCTAATTATGAATTAATAAAATAAAACCTTTTAGTAGATATGGGTTTTATAAATATGTCTCCCAATTTTTTCCTGTAGAGATAAATTCTATTGATATATCATCATTCTATGTATGGTTTCTCAATAAATGATGTCTTACATCAGTGTGATTCTTTGTTGAATGATTTATTATATTCTTTAAGGTGTTGATATCACTAGTGTAATCACATGTAATTGCAACATGATTAAATTGAAATCCAAAATCCATTATGGTGTGTTTTATCCACAAAAACTATTTAAAAAAACATCATATGGATATATATTCAGCTTCAGTAGTTAATAGTGTTGTATAATATGGATTTTTACATCACTAAGACACCAGATATTTACCATGAAAATGCTAGGATCTTGTGGTGGTATAACTCGCTAATCTAAATTTAGAAAAATTTTCCTCCAAGTATAGAAATAAATTCAAATTGGAGGATTCATGTAAAAAGAAGTGAACGATTTTGGGTTCCTTTGAAATATCAAAAAAAATATTTATAGTTTTTAAATTTGAATCATTGGCATTAGATTTAAATCATTGAAAATGATAAAATGAAAACACAATGTTTTTTCTACTTGAAGTAGGGTAATAAAACATCCAATGATTCCTCTATACAACTTGTTGACAACTAGATTTCAAATATCATCTGAGTCAATATTGATATTTGTCCTAAGAGTTGAGTAGGTATTATTGTTTTCACATCCAAACTTCTTAAGTAATTAAAGTATTTATTTTCATTAATTTTAAATATTTTTGAAATATTTTGGATATACTAGAAATCATAGAAGAATTTTTATGTCACCCATCATACTCTTTTCAATTTATTATTTTAATTTTTTTTTGAAAATTCATTGATTTTTTTTGGATTTATTCATCCAAAAATAACATCATATTCACATATTTTTTCAAACAAAATATTATAAAATGATGTTCTGTTAAATAGCATAGGATATGTTTTACCTATAATGATACCATTTTGATAAAATAATGGAACATAATCTTTCATACTGTTAGGTCCACTAGGTCGAATACCCTAAGAGAAGAGTGAATCAAGGTATGACAGATTCAAACCATTTCTTATTCAAATATTGTTTCGTTGTAATAAAAAATCTCAATTCTCTCTCCATCCCATAGAAATATACAACCTGATATAACATCTTGCACATGAGAAAATGATTTTTACTTACTTCACCCTTATTGGTCTACGTTTAAGGAGCATACAATGACAATGTGCAAATGGACCAAATTCAATAAGTTTCAATGCCAATACTGAGTGAAATGTTCAGGCTACATATTTTATTCCCAGGCTCACTACCTTTACAAGTATTTGGGTCTTCTCACTGTATTACCAAGGGTAACTCTCCACGCCTCTTTCTCTGGGTCACTACCAGTGGAAAGGGTCACCATCTTCCTCTTCCTCCGCTCCCTTATCTAGGAAAGAAATCTACACACTGTTTATAGGCTTGTTGGCCGATCACAGTTTATAGACATTTATTTCCTTTGATTAGAATGAATTTTTGCATCCTCAACTATAGTTACATGAAATGTTGATGTTACTTTTTCACTAGTATATGAATTCCACTTTCATGAGTATTTCTATGAATCGGGAAATACTTTTGTAAACTTATCTGAAGCTATATTAAGATTCCTAGTGAAAATCGTGAACCACCTTATTCCGCTGCGTACTGTGTAGTGGTTTTGGTATGCAATCACCTCCTCATCGTACTTCTACTATCTCTACAAACTGCCCTTCATCGGCAGACTCCCTCCACCTTTGCAGTCGCATACTACTTCTGTGTACCGATTTCGTAAACCTCCTTCTACGAATCACCATCTGTCTATGAACTATTCATTTTTCTGGAATAGACATCACTTCTGGATACCTGAGATCTCCCTCCGTGTACCACTTGTGGAATTTACTATCTCTCATATTAGATATTCCTCCTCCCTGTACCAAGTCTTAAGAAGATACAACTTTCCACTTAAAACATTCATCGGTAATTCTTCCATGAAAACCACTCTATCCTTTGCGGGATTATCCCTTGTGAACCACCTTAGACCTTTAAAAAAATCCCAGATCAAAAAAAATTTCTAATGATATTTGATCTCCACAGTAATCGATTGGACTAATGAGTCTTATATACGAAATGATATTTTCAAAATACGCTATATCTAGATTTACCCAATCTTAAATCCAACCTTAACTAATTACATATACTTCTACCCTAGAAGACCGCAAACCACCCATGAACCATTTTTCCAATCTTGGGTGCGTACTTTTTTTTTCTCTTACACAGTCGATTTCCCCTACGAACGCCAAACCATATGTGTACCGCAACTCCTTCCGCCACGAACCATTTTTTATTTCGTGAACTACAACCACATACCTCTCTCATATGCGGTCATTTGGATTTTTCAACAAATACAATCACACACAAAAAACACTGAGAGGACGCCTTAATGGATTTATTCCCCACACATACCATGTCCTCTGATCTTTTCTAAGTCGATTTTGAGCCTTAGTAATTTTAAAAATATAATTTTTTAAATTCTAATCTTCAAACCTAAGAGGTTGTTCTACATAAACATCATCCATTAAAACCCCATTTAAAACAGAATATTTTACGTCCATCTAATATAATTTAAATATAATATAGGATGCATAAGGTAGAAGGATTATAATAGCTTTTAATCTCTCTATGAGAGAAAATATTTATTCATAATATATTTCTTCTTCTGTATTATACCCTATAGAAACTATTCTGACTTTCTTCCTAATTATTACATAGTGGTTATATCTCTTGAATCTAAAACCCCATTTTGTCAATTATAGGAAAATTTTATGGTCTTTCAACTAACTACCCTACCATATTTCATATAAATTGATTTATTTCAAAATGTGTTTCTATGAGACAACTCTGATCTGATAAGGCCTTTTCTATGGATTTATGTTCTAATTTTCATAGAAAAGAAAATAATAATAGTAAATTTCCTATGTTTGTTTTGGTTATTATTCCTTCATCTGTGATTCTAATAATTAATTGTGACGGATTATATTTAATTTCTATAGGTGTTCCAAGAAACAGTTTTTATGGTTAATAAGTGTTTATCCTTATTATATTTGGTTTTAGTTAATAATTCTCCAAATAAATAACCCAGTTGTCATCAAAGAAAGGTATTCATCTCGTATTTTTGAAAGAATAAATATGATCATTAGTTTTAGTCATTTTGTGACCTAAAGGATCATTTTAATCAAATTTCACATGGGACGATTCATCAAAAATCCTCGAACTTTTATTGAAAACTATATATGAATTAGTAGTAGTATAATTTCATAGAATGATACATTCATCAGCCTTTAGATAAAACCTTCCAATATTAGCCTTATTTTTCAGGATGAAAACAATACATCTAAATACATTGAAATATCCTACCTTAGGTTTTTTATTGTTCCAAAATGCATATGATCTTTTATTTAAAATTCGTCTACAACATTTTTTTTAACAACTTAAGTTCCAAAATGAGTGGGCATGTTAAGTTTTCATTACATATTCCTACCATTTCCTTTCAAAGTCTAATTTCTCTTTTCTACATCAACATTATAGTGAGGTGTCATAGGGGTAGAGAATTTATGTTTAATTCCCTATATTGAGAAATAATAATTAAATTCACGATTCTCAAAATCACCTCTATGATTACTTATCATGGAAATTATTTTTAAATGTTTTCTATTTTTCACAAGTTTACAAAATTCAATAAAAACTAAACATGATTCACTATTGAGTCATAAAAAGTAATCCCACGTAAATAATGAAAAATCATCAACTAGAAAATAAAAATGACTTATAATATATGAGTGATGTTATATTTGGTTTGAATAAATCCATATGGATATGATCAAGATGTCAAGAAGTAGAAAATTCAATAATTGTTTTGAATGATGAATTATATTGATTGGCCCTTTGGAGAGCACTACATAGTTTCTTTCTATCCAGTTTAAGGTCAGGGAAGTCAGAAATTAAATGATTTTAGATAATTTTATCAAAGAAAAAATATGTTAGTGTCTAATCCTTTTATTCCAAATTCACGATTCATCAATTTCATTGTTTAATCATTACATAAGTAATTATGAAAATGTGTACAAACATTGCTATTATGGGTGCTTTAAATTTAATCCATTTATCATTAAAAGATAAGCTTTCATTATTATAAAAATCAACATAATAATCATAATCTCAAATTTGATAGATACTAATCATGTTTCACTTTTAGACTTTAATTTAATGTACATTATTGATAAGTATATACTGAAGATTTCTAATTGACCTAATTAAAACCATCTTTTAATTTTCATTATCTCAAAATGTGACATATCCTAGATATAATTTAGTTATAGAATTAAAATTGGAGTAGTCTATACTCATATTCCTTGAACAAGCACCATCCATGAACAGTTTTGTATTGTTTTTCATATGAAAAATTTTGTACAATGAAGAATGAAACACCAAACATTGTTGGTAACCAACTTGTTTTGGATCTAGAAATATTATCCATAAGAGATGGAGGTGTTGCATCCCCCGACTGGTTCATCCACTCTTTGACCATGCATTCCTTCTATCCTATCCAGGTCGGATTTGGAGAGATGGTAACACTACGGTTTTCGGATATGTGGAATGGTGGTCAAGGTATTTATTGACACTCTTGTGTTGGCATGATCATGGTTTTGGCTTCCATCCATAGATTAGACGAGAGGTTGTCACTTGGTGGCACAAGCTGCTCTTATTCTTGTTCTAACCCTAGGACCCTGTACTTCCCTCTGATTTGGAACTAGAGAGGTGGTTTTCCAATGGTTTTTGGGACATGGGATATGACAGAAGTTGTTTCTTATCATGCGATGTGTTTCAACTATATTTGGTGATGATGTGTGTATTATTTCTTCAGTAGTGAATTTTTATGAAGTAGGTTCGGTTATTTTTTTTATTCTTCATCTGGTATGTGAATGTTCTAGCTTTCCTCGACGATGGTGTGGTATTCGGAAGTGGATGTTGTCGGTGGTGTTAATCCAGTGTTGTTGCCACTAGTTCCGGATGAAAGTTGTTTTGTTGATGCCCTTAGCCTCCAAAACCACGGCTCTGACCCCTCATCTCCTCCGTGACTCACCATGTCGTATCTAGAGCGGAAGTTACATAGGGGTTTTGGATTAAAAGGCTCAGTGGTCTTCAGTTATCCTGGCACTTCTATAACAGATTCGGCGTTTGGAACCGTGATGTGGTTTTACGGTGTTTTCAGATTTGAGTTTGGGCAGTATTCAGCTTTCCATGCGGTGTCTCTTGTGATGTCTTCATCATGTTATTTGGTTTCATTCTGGTTGATTTGTTCAGTGTGTTTAGTTTTTTTTCTCTGTGATGGTGGTTTTGTTTTCTAGTGGTGACGTTTTTCTCTGGAAGCTATGGATCTTTCAACTCACCAGAATGTGCTGGATATGATGATGATTTTTTTTACAGATGGCTATGGTACTGTTGTGATAATTATTATGATGTTAGTATGAAGATAGCATTGTTATGATCACACAGTTTCCTCTATAATGCATGATTTCTTGGACAGATGCGCGATTTGCGGGATTTGTCGTTGACGCGAAGGTCTTGAAGCAATGCTCTGTTTTTTGAATCTTTTATTGCCCCTTAATTTGGAATTTTTAATGTAATTATTGGTTTCCACATTATCCTAAAAGTGTATTTTATGAAAAAAATAATTCAGAAAAAAATTAACTATGGGAGGATATTTATTTTTTTATCAGGGCACAAAATATATTATATTAAACACATATCTTTCACCCTGGCTTTCCAATGAGAAATATTTTTATTTCATGTTCATTTTTTCCAAGAATTTTTTTAAATATCCTTATACTTTTGTAAAAATACTTGCAACAACCTTGAAATTTTGATCCTCGATCTATTGTTCTGAATTTTTTAGTAGTCAAGACATTGGATTTTTATAACATAATTTTCAAATATAAAATATGATTGTTAATATTTTCTTCTATTCCAAAAATATTATTATAAGAATATCAATGAGATTTATTTTTCATTTTTAGGTTTTAATAAATGATTTCTAACATGGTGCAATACTCATTTAATTCCTTATATGGGAAATTTTCATTTTATGATTCATGTTCATGCTTGGAATAATAAGAATTTACCTCATCCTTATATTCCATATAGCATATATTGCACTTTTTATTTTATGTTTTATCTTCCTATTGTTAAGATACATATTCACTAGAATATTCAAAAACACTCCAGTAGGCCTTCATAGTATTTGTGCTTGTTAATGGATCTTCGTAAACCATATCTATTGTTATATAATTTGTTTCAACTTTCAAGAAAATTGAACAAGGTCAATATTCTCTTTAAATTTTCCGTGGAAGTATTATTTTTCAAATGATTTTGAAATTTATTAATTTTTTCTATTTCTATCATCTATTGAGGTAGAAACATTCAATTTGGATGTTTTCATTTTTCATCATTTTAGGTTCATCAATTTTAGTTTCCATTTCAGGATCATACATCATGAGTGTTCCAATGAGATATTTTATCTTAATGTTCTTGACTTCTATTGTGTTTATGATCGATGATATGAATCCACACCACTTATGTGGTAATTCATTAAGCATATTTAATTCGTATTCAGGCAGAGTGATAGGAATTCCTAGAGCATCAATGTTGTTAAAAACTCAGAATGTCTTAAACTGAGTAATTATTTCCTATTCAACCATTTTGAAAGTATCCAACTTATGTTTAGTTGTATCATATCTGAGGTCTTTCATGTTTTCAGTGCCTTCATATTCTACTACTATAGTGGTTTATATTTCATATGAGTTTTGACATTATGAGATCATATTAAACTCATCTAGTCCTAACCTATATATGATAACATTCCTAACTTTAGAGTTTAAGACATAATTTTCATCAGCCACAACACCCCATGATTCATGTCATGTTGTAGAAATTCTATATGGATTTATTGCATTAAAGAATGATTTCAAACCATGATTTTTTATATAGATGATCATACGATCTTTCCAGAAACCATAATGATTACCATTAATGTATGAATCTCTAACCAATGACATGCCTCCTCGATTATCAACCATTTTTTCCATTCGAATATGGATATTTGGACCTCAAAATTAATTAGTTTTGGAACATGAGATTCACTTACACTGATACTAATTAATGTCTTAGATAATTATTGGTTTAATAACTCAATATGTGTGTGAATTTATTTCTAAAACATTTCTCGAATATAAGACCAACCTCTTCAAATTACTATAGTTAAACTCTTTTATTAAGAGTGTATGCAGTGGAAAAATGAGAACATGAAGAAACAAAATTGAACATAGACAATTTTGGTCATTTAAATAATATAAATTCCCAAGTCCACTCCACCTACTCTCTTCTATTTTATCATGGTGATTTTAAATAAGGTAACCCTTTTTAGTAGACCTCTCTACACACGAGTGATGGCTTTATTTCCAATATGATTTGGGAGGAGATGGATAAATATTTTTTCCTAAACATAATGAAATATAATTAAATGGGAGATAAAGATATTATTATATTATTATTTTTAATAAATAATTTATGGTGTAAAAAGAATAATTAAGAGGAAAGATCATAGTAAAAACAATTACTTTATCTAAGAAGAACCTCCTTTGGAACCCTTATTATGGACCATAGGGTAGGTATTTTGGAAAGACTGGAACTGATAGAATGTGTATATGGATTTTGGAGAGATATTATGGATGTTTTGGGTCAATTAAAATGTATTTATATGTTTGAATAAGTGAATAAAGGTAGTGACCTAGTATAATTAAGGAGGACACACATGAAATTTTTGAAAAGAATAAATCATACCAATGTTTTTTAAATGAAAAAGACACAAAATGGATCATTTTAGCACCTTAGATGTGATAAGGTAGAAATATTTACATAAAATAGGGTTTATACTTATTTTTAGGAAATTATATAACTTATCTTAAATTTTTAATCCCCAATAATCTAGTTTTCAACATAACTATGTTAATTAATATTTAATGTTTTTACAATTCATTGTGGCCAAACATTATGTTGAACTAATTATATATTATAAATTATTATTATTTCAAATATCTAATCCATTTTACCAAATTCCATCCTCATAAGTATAAACTTATCATTTAAATAATAATTTCCAAAACCCATCCAAAAACAGTTAATCAAGAAATGCAGTTTTCAAGAAATATATGATTTTATATTAACTATAATACATGTTATCAACCAAAGATGGATTAAAATTAATATATTTATATATATAATCTATGAATTTCATTTAAATAATTCCTTAGTAGTTGTTATTTCAATTAATTAAAATAGAGGAACATTATGCATTTCAAAACCATTTTTAGAAAAAAAATTATTTCTAATCCTAAATATAAACGTATACAAACATTGACTATAAAGATGATTCAAATGTAATTAATTATTATAATTATAAATTAATAATAATTATATTAATTTGGAATAAAATTAAATTAAATATGGGCATTTTTAATTACTTAATTGATTGAAATGAAATGACAGTTTTACAAAAAAAGTGTTTTTGCTCACTATTCTCTGAAAAATCAACCATTTATGAAAATACATAAATTTTAACCTAACATAATTCTGATATTATTTTTTCAAATACATAGTTAGTTTTACCCAATAAATTTTTAAAAATTGAAAAAATTTAATTATATTAATCTCTCACAATGGGAAGTAAAAATCATTTTGGATAAAAATGTATTTTTTGGAGAATAAATTGAATTTACTAATTTTTTTATTGTTATCAATAAATTTATATTGATTTGGACCTCAATATATATTTCATAATTTAATTGATACTATAAATACCAACCAATTCAATATCTTGGACATAATATTCATGTTTAAATAATATATTTTGGGGGTAATTTATGATTCATGTTGATTTTTATATATGATATTGAACATAATATTCTTCTTTTAGAATTTAGGGGATTTATGTGTTATAATAAATCGAAGAGATTAAATTTATTTAAGATAAATATAGTTTTCATATTTGGGTTTTAAAAAATAAATGTATATTCTTACTGGTAAAATAATTCTTTTAGAAATATATTATATTACAATTAACTATTTTATTTGATTTTTATTTTTTATAATTATCTATATAATCTCTCAAAGTAATGGTGTTTTTATGGTTCTATAATTACATTCTCATGATTCATTTTTTTGAAAAAAATATATTTTGGGAATATGTGTATCGTTTTATAAATATTACCTATATATATACATATATTTCAAACATGTTATAATGGAGAAAACTAATTAAATTTCAAATAAACTAATTTATTTTAATGTTTTATAAGTTTCTTGATATGTTAATAGTTATAGATTTGATGTGATTATAGAAGATCGAGTTTCTCTTTATCCTGATATTTTCTAATTTGAGTATTTTTTATTTTGGAAAAGAATGTTTTGAATAAATTTAATTATAACACAACATGAGATTGATATTAAAGAAATTTAGAAATAAAATAAAATATTGTCATTTTTAAAGGCATATTTAATGGTAGTGTAATTTAGTTTTATTATAGATTGAATTTGTTTTTTTGTGTATATATTTATGAATTTCCATAATAGAAATAATTTAGGGGTTTTTTATTTTATTTTCTATATTTTTTAATGTTTACACCTTTGTTGGTGATTATTTTACTATGGTTTAAAGCTATGTGTCAATGTTATGGTATTCATTAATTTTTTTTTTGAAAAATATAACTTATGGGAAAAATGAATATAAAAACATTCAGATAATTTTTAAAATTATATTATAATCTTCTGATTTAATTACATGATTATCTAGTTTTAAATTGAATCTAAAGTATTATAAAAAGCGGAATAAATTATGTTTTTAGTGTAAAAAAGAATCTATATATGATTAAATTGAAATTAATCTATATACATATGAAAAATGTGGTATAATAAAATATTTTTATGAGTTTTTCAAATATTTACGAATATATTTTAGGTACATGACTTATATTAGTGGGGTTTTTTCATTTTTTAAATAATAAAATTCTATTAAGGACATGGAAATTTGAACAAGTAATTTTTTTTTAAATTTCTAAAAACCACATCATAATTTTCTAAATGCAGGAAAATGGTTCTTCAAATCATAAATCAATATTTTTTTATGTTTTGAATTTATTTTTACCTTATATACTATTTTTTATTTATTGATTGAGAGAGATGAATTCAAATTACGTCAAATGATTTTGAGATTGAATGGATTTAAATAAGATTTGGTTTCAATATTTCTTAATTGATTTCAAATGTGTTTCTGAAATAATTGGGTTTCCTTTTTAAGATAATTTTAGTTGTTCTTGAACTTCTTTGTATTATTACTCCCAGTTTGGTAGGATTTTTATTTTCAATATGGTGTTTTGATAATGGATAAATTTTAAACTCCTTTTATGTTTTGTTGGTATTTTAGTTGGAGTCTTATTTGGATATCATAAAATAATTTGATAAGATTACATTCCTTCTTGAGACAGGGATTTATTTTTGTTGGGAGTGATATAATTTTTTTATGATGTGTTTAAATGGATGATTTGGGATTAAATTTTCTATTCATAAACATGATTATGGTGAATATAGTTTTTCTATTAATGTAAGGTTTTATAAATTCAAAGCCTGGTTTGATGTATTGGACTATGTGTTATATTACTAAATAGCCATATTAAGATTTAAATTGAATTATTTTTAATCTGAAATCTATAATTTGAATGATTAGTTACTGAAGTTTTACAAAATTTAATAAAATTATGAATTGAATTATCGAATTAGTAATTATAATTAAAACACATATCTAAAAGATAAAATAAATAGTTTCAACACTATTCATGTCATATGAAGGAATAAAAAAATGGCTGTATAGAAATAAACCAATTTTTCATTGTTATGAAGGGTTCTATGGCGGATTTACCCTTTTTGTTTGAACCAGATTTTCATCTCAGCCTAGGTGATGATGGAATTTTTGGCCCATCCATGTGGGGACATTCCAGTGTATCCTTCTCATATTGTGAAGAAGATACCACAATTGAGTGGTCCTTGCGGGAGATTGAAGGGGGATTGAGTATATGTTCAATCAATCCACGTCAGGTTTTATGTCATATGATGGCCTCTAATGGGTTTATATTTGGAACTAAACAAACCAATGTTCCCTTGTATCCAAGATTCAGGGACCTATTTTCCAAAGGCCAGTGCTCGTTGGAGGATGATTAGGCCAATGACACGTAAGGACCCCATTGGTCAAGATGATGGGAGGTTGGGCTCATCACAAAAATTTGGTGGAAATTATTTACCAATCCAGGACTCACTTATAGATTTATGTAATTTTAATATTCTCTTTAATACTTGGTTCTTTCCCAAACCTAAGTCTGCAAATTACCCATGATTTTCAAAATCAATCCTGGATACACATGGATAAGGAATTACTGAGAAAATTTAAATAAAATCCCTATAATGAGCAGATCTGGAGTCATTCATCATCCAAGGAGGATGGAAGTTTATTTGATATCTGAATCCAACCCATGAGAAGGGCTTACTACATATTCTTGTGAGAGGAATCAGAAGCCACGTAGTTTCATGCCACTTAACTAGACACATCACATTTTAAGGTCATGTGATGGGGTCCCATCAAGGCAGTTTAGCATCATGCACTGAGGAAATCTACCCAAAGAATTCATATTCAATTTTTTTTAATGGACTTACACTAATGTATCCATAGATACTATAGAAAGGCATGGTCTCTTAGGTGGATCTGGACTTGTCAAGGATATGTCCTGGTGAACACTATGGTAATTTGGGAGCTAGTTTTGGACCTCAGTGTTGCTTACTAACTATGATAGTTTGTTGGCAAACAAATATCTCATAGATTAGTTTATGTTTTGGATTATACCATAACAGAGGCCCTTCTATAAGAGTCATAGTGGTGTTTATACCAAAAGAACATGCCTTAATGAGTTGGGGTGAATTTTATTAGGACGGACTTTTAAGGAGAATTTCCCTTGATCATGGGCCTTAGGAATGTGTCGTATATATCCTGATAAATAGAGGAATCAGAGTACTCAATGGTCATAGGGGTGGGACTTATGCTTGGAATCATACCATTTGTTTAGAACCATGAGGGGCATCTTGACCCATGATGATTTGAAGGTTTAGTTGGGTATTACAGCTTGGAGGATTCCAATGTTTTGGGGCTATATGGATGTCATGATCCCCACTAATCTCTAACTCGGCGTTAGTCGTGATCAGTGTATGAAACAAAAGTAGTTAGAGGATCTGAAGATCACAGGTCCCACATCATATGCTGATAGATAATACTGGATCCCAAAATAAGAGAGAAGGGGGATTTGAATGTTCCAATTTCCTCTCCCGTGTTGATACCTAGGATTGTAACATTTCGAAATCTACCCGGACATGTCTCGGACATAGCCTTAGTTCAGAAAGGGCCCCACCTCACGTGTAATAGTTAGGGTCTTACCTCAGGGATAGTTCTTGAAAGATATTTTTAGAAAGGGGAGAATAATTTCTCTACATCAAAAGAAAAATTAGGATGATCCCTTTTACATTTCTCTTTCCCTCATTGAATGGAAAAGACAATTATTACCCTTAATCCCTAGAATGGGGAGGTTCACAAGATTATTCCAAAGTTGAGACCCTAGTAACCATGGGAATGAAATCATAAAGACATTTTGGGAGTCCAAACCCTTATAAAGATTACCCATGTGACTCCGATTAACATGGGTATGCTAACTTAGTAAGAAGCGTTGATGCACCTGATGGTCCTGTAATATGAGTTCGGTGACTTTTAAAGAAGTTTATTTTCAGATTATGATGGACTGGTTAGTAGGGTGGATATAGAGGATGGGATGGAAACTGAAGGGAATGATTAAGAGTGGAAGGAGGAAAGGGAAAAGGTACCCAATTTTGTGAACTATTTGTTCATGTGGGGTGGGGAACCCTTCGGCTGGAGCATTTCCATGTGGGTGGAGGGTACGTTTTCATACTAAGGTAGTACAAGACCTTGGGTATCATCCACATTGAATGACCCTAGACAACCCTGAGAGGGGGGGGGGGTGAATCAGGGTTTCAACTCTTTCACTTCTTTAATGGATCTTGTTCGCATCTTGGTATTAACTTGTTTAAACCTGAATGAGGGATATGTTTAGTAATTGAAAAATAAAGAAGGGAAAAAATAACTTATTAATCGGGTTACCACTAAGGTCTACGTCCAAGGAGTATACACCGATAGGTTTCCAAATGTTCGAAAGTTCACTAATATTCACTAATTGTTGATTACAAAGGTCCGGGAAGAGTCACTCTATCCCATGCAAATTGCATTAAAAAATTTTTAGAGCTAGCTTACTACATTCCTCAGGTCACCCCCATTGGCTCCCATTGGCTCACTGAATTGGGTAAAGTTCCACTTAGTTTATAGACATGACAGTCTCCTCAATAGTTAATCATTTAAGTCTTTGTCTTCTGTTCAACATGAGATGTTTCTTGCATCATAGTCCAAAATTTATTCTCTTTTGTATTCAATAATCTCTTTTAGTGAAACAAATGAATGTAGTAAATCACCTTAATCTCTTCTTGGCGGGAGTCACACAATATTTTCTTCTTCTTCTTCTCTTCCTTTAGTTTCACTTATTTTTCTTCTTCTCTTTTCAAAGCACAACGAAGGTGTTAAACACCAGTCGTGTGTGTGCATTACTAATTCTATTAATAGAACCGAATGGTTCATGGTACATAATTCTTTGGGAAGTTTCTTAGAGAGTTCTAAGCAAATATTGATGTCCTATAGGAACCACAAATTTTTCTCTCACCCTTTTATGTGTCTCGAACGCAACTTTTATGCCACACTTACAAGATTTGACTTTTGTCGTGAAACACCTCTTACGCACAACTCCAATCTTGAGCACACATTTCTTCTTGAGTGAAACATATCCTTCTTACACCCAACCCTATTTCTTTTTCACATGTAATTTTTCTTAAAATTATTTCATGCCTCATAGCCCAATATTTCTCTATGTGTCTAGCTCTATCAATGTGAGGGAGCCACCTCTTATTTATAAACCCCATTGTCCCCCACGTGCAAAAACTACTTTCGGTTGTGCTAGATCATAACTATTCGTGCAAAACACATTTGAAATCATATATGGTGGGTAAGTCTCTTTCACACCATCCCCATATTTCATACACTTCTTGAATCTTTTGCATAGTTCATGCCTTTTCCATGTTTCAATGTTCTGACCTTGAATCATGCCTTGCGACCAACATTCCAAACTCCCTTCAATCTTGCACACAAAAAACATCTTTTTCAAAAGCCTCTGCTTTTCCATATTTTGATGTTTTGATAATGTTACTCCACTTGTGCACAACATTATAAGATATCTTTAAGCTTTCGTGCAACATCCTTTTCCAAAATAACATTTCTCCAAGTCCCAATTTTCAGCCCCAAATATTTGGAAAACACTAGAGAACAATGCATCCTTAAAATGTTCATTTATGCTTCCTCTAGATCTTCCATTAATTTTTCATGATTCTATTCACTAAATTTAATAACAATTATTCATATTTCTTCATTAAATACACTATCTTGATATGTATCCTTTGATCTAACAACTTTAGAATCGTCAGATTTTCAATAGGAAATACTACAACTTCCCTATCTTATAGAATCATCTTTATTTCCAATCAAAACATAATATCACTTTCATCAAATTTAATCCCACATTATTTCATAGTGATTTCATCACATGTTCTCTAAAAATATGATTTTTGGGAAATAAAAATCAGCAAAACATCATCTGTTTTAACTATAATGTAAAATTCATAGCCATCTCAGAATACCAGGACCTTTCACACTCTCTATTATTCTTCAACCATAATTGTCTACGTCACTTAAACTATGTGATTCTATTCTTTAATTAAGATCATGTGTCGTTCTCATGAAATCATGATGAATTTCATGGTCTTCTATAAATACTCATTTTTCTTCAAAAATCCTTAGATTGGTGATACCTCACCAACCATTATTTTCATTGGAGTTATTCTTTATCTCATTCATTTTGATCTTCATTGAATGATATTGACAACAAATACAATTTTATAACCAAAGTGGTCCCAAAAATCTCCCCTTTTTTATTTTATTGTCAATAACATAAAAATATCTTGAAATGAAAACGTCAATGTCAAAATGAGAATCCTATCTCTCATCTTTACTTTAAAAACATTCATTTCACTATCTCCTCCCATTATAAAAAACGAAATACAATGTTCATGGTAGAGAGGGTATCAGTCCACACTTAGTCAATGTGTCAACAATCATTTCACTCTATGTCTACTAGAGAAACTATCATTGTGGAAAATATAAGGATTTGATTTAGAAAAAAGTTCCATCCATTAACTACTTATCATGATACTTCATGAGATTAGAACTCATATACTTGTCTTTAATGAATTTCCAATTTTATGACATGATGAGAATAATAAATGTGATATGATATTATAAATCTAAAACTCCTGCACTCACTTCAACAAATAGATCAAAATCATTCAAAATAAATTGGCATGATAAGTGACCATAGGGAACTTCCATTCTTCTTATCTGACTGATTAACTTTGTTACTACCCCTTTTAAAAATAATTCTTATTTTGTGTTACCAAGGTTGAGAGATGAAATTCCATTGCCAATGGCATGATCCTTAGACAATATTCAAAGTAGGTGATTTCAATACCAACAAAAGTTGGTATTTTTTGAGATAATAACTCTGACATCTTCTTCACTTGTCTCTCCCTCAATGGAAATTATCTCTTTCTTATTCATCAACGGGTGATACTTCAATATTTTAATCATTGAATATCAAATGAAGAATCTTCCAGGGATGGAAAATTCTTCTGTTTAGCTATCAAGCGTTGAAAACATTCATTTATTCTCAGGTTCTCCCCCTAAGAGCATGCTTCACCTTTAATTCCCAACACTATCACCACAAACGCAATAAAAATTATAAGGGAATAAGGTTATTCCTCTATACTTCTTCAATGTGATCAGAAAGGTTGAGATGGTTTTCTCAATCAAGATGTTATATTTTGCCCAGTCTCCATGCTTGCACATATGAACATATTTTCTGATCTGTTTTGATGTTGCTTGGATATCTTCGCATTCTTTTATTCTTTTTGTGGATAATTTTTATTCTTAACAACCAACATGAATGATAATTTCTTACTCATCCTAAGGACTAATTCTTTCTCTATTTTTAATGTTTGACAATCTTTTTCAATGTGACCATATTTCATACATCTGTAACATATAACTTCTTTAACACATGTATTTCTCTTTTTTTGCAATATCGCATGCACTTTATTTTCATCATGTGAATCTTTTCCTTTTCCATCAGCATCAACCTTGAATTTTTTAGTCTTCAGGATTCCACATAGTTCTCAAATCATTTTTCCAGATGAAAAACATGTCATTTGGGACTATTATAGTAGGTTTGGATCTTCAACACATGCTCATCTGAGTTTCATCAATGTTATTTTCTTTTTTGGATGAATTGACCTTCAATTTGATGGATCTAAAATCTAGGTCCTTCTCAGCTTCCCTAATTGAGATCTTCTTGGTGAAATATGTGGTCGCAATATTCTTCTTATTTATTCCCAAGGTAGATTATTTATACTTAGCAATAATCAGTGGTATTATTCTCTTATGAACCTTAAAGGCATGTTGAGATGGGCATGTACCTACCTTGTGACCACTGTCGTTGCATACACCACAAATGTTATCAATCATTCCAAATCTTTTTGCAATAAACAGATGCTTTTACACCTGAAGATTTTTCTTCAGCTTTTTTGGATTTATTAACTTTGATATAGGCTTTCTATATGCTTTTTCATTTACGATATTATACCAACAATCTAGTTCACAATGCCCAAATCTATTGCATCACAAACATTGACCCACAAATATTGTATTATTTATGTCTTTTATATAAGGTTGATGGGCCTTATTCTTAATGTATTTTTCCCTATTTGGGGAACCTTCTTCCATATTTTTCTTTTTATCCACCCTATCCATGGTGGTAGGTCTCTTATACTAACTTTTATACATCAATACTTATTTAGAAATTTTCCTCTAACATATTCTATTTAAAGAAACATATTTAGAATCAATTGTACAAGTTGGTATGAATGAAACCTTCACTTTCTCAACTGCTTTTTATATGTTAATGAGTGAATTCATGATATTTTTATCACATGTTGGAAGTCTTTTGACAATAGGACATTCCAGTGAGAATTGAGTAGAAAAAGAAAGCATTTCTTGCGATGGATAATCCTGAGTTGTCATAATATTCTTGTCACGTGTTAGAGGTATTTCATCTTTAGAGTCCTGCAGTGAGAATTGAGTACCAACAAAAATGGTTTAATTATTTATTGAAGTCTCAATAAGTTTTTTATCAATATTTTCCACTAAGAATCCAATTCTAGTCAATTTCTATTGATAATGACCTTTTGTTCTTCAATTATAGTCATCTTCTCTTGAAATTCTTTCTTCATTCTAACAACTTCTTCTTCATGAAAAATCATTTTTTTCCGAATCAATGAGTCATTTTAATTGTTCTTCTAAGATATCCCTTTTAATTATAGATCATTGACATCATACAATATTTCAATTTCCTTTCATGTACATGGATATTTTCTTATAGATCCTTTTTGTCTCTCTCATCTTTTTCAACTTCTTTGAACCATTTTGATGTTTTTATTTCAGGTTTCCTCATTGTTTCTTCCAATGACTAAATATTTCTGGAGAGCTTATAGAATTATGATATGTTCTTTACCAAGCCTTTCCGAATAGAATTCGCTTCTTTTCTTAGCTGGGTGATTTCCTCCTACATACATTGAAATATTCAATAAATACCGATGAATCTATCTTAAGATATATCATAATGTTTTTTTGAGGTTTATCAATTTTGTTTGAGGCTAAAGATTGATCAATGGAGCAAACACATACGTATCGATCTCCCAAATATTTTTTTTCCAGGCCTAAAACATCAACGTTTTTAAATGGAATGGAGAACGAGATAATACCTCTTCTTTAGATAAGTTTGACTTATTCAACTATCTATTATATTTATTTTTACTATTCATCATGATCTTGCTGGTTAGAGATTTCTGCTCAGAGAAAACTAAACATTCTCAAGACTTCTCTTCATTTTTGGCTAAGGAAAAACAAATCAAATCCCCTTATAATTAGAATTATTGTAAATTATCCAACATAAATGAACCTCTCCCTCTAATACCAATCGAAGGACACTGAACTACCCAGAGGGGGGTTAGTTAGGGTGTAAAATGTTTCTCTTATTTATGTGTTCTTTTTCCCACATTAGTAGGTACTTTTTAAACCTATATGATGGATAGGTGCAGTAATTGAAACATGCCAAAGAAAAAAATCTTTTTACTTGGTCCACTACTATGGGAAATGTCCATAGAGCAGAAGCTGATAGGTTGTCGGTCATACCAAATTACTCAAATCATCACTAGATTTTGATTACAATGGTCGAGGAAAAATCACTCTGTCCTAGGAACACTACCTTTACAAATGTTTACAGATAGATTATTGCATCCCTCAGGTCACTCTCATTGACTCCCTTTAGCTCATTGCCTTGGTTGAAGTTCCACTCAATTAATATACACGATGGTCTCTTCAAAAGATAATATTGGAAATCATTGTCTTCTGTTTATTATGAGACATTGCTTGCATATTTTTCTCTAATTGATGCTCTTTTGTATTTAATATTCACTTTTTGTAAAATAACTGTATGAACTAAATCTCCTTCTTCTCTTATTCCTCAGACTCACACAATATGTTCTTTTTCTTCTTCCTTTCCGTAATTTTCACATGTTTTTCTTCTTCTCTTCGGAAAGCATAATGAGCGTGTCAAACACCAGTCGTGTGTGTGAGGTACTACTTCTCATTGTAGAACTGAATATTTCATGGTACTTCTTTCTTCGTGAAGCTGCTTCAAGAGTTCTAAGCACCTTCAAAGGCCTGTGGTACCCCCAAATTTATCGTGCACCCTATTATTTGTCTTGCGCACAAATTTATTCCATGTGAACAAGATCTTACTTTTTTCGTAAAACACCTCTTACAGTAAACTTTCATCATGCATGAAGCTTTCTTCTTGCGTGTAACTTATCCTTCATTCATGAAAATCTATTTCTTTTTCACACTACCCCTTTCTTAAAATTATATCAGACCTCATATCTCAGGATTTCTTTTGCACACTACCCCATTATTCTTGTTCATAATTCACTAATCTGTGGCACCAACATTGTTCAAACTGAAATGCAACAAATGGTTAAAATACACACCATGGGGAGACCTGATGGTGGTGTATTCTTCAACTTCCTAGGCCATTCAAATCAGTTTATATCCTAAATAGCCATCTATAAAAGAGACAGCCTCACATTTAGTAGCTGTATCAATCAGAAATTCTATGATTGGGAATGGTAAATCATCTTTCAGGTAGTGTATGTTGAGATACATGAAATCTATGCTTTCCCTGATCTTCCCATTTTTCTTATTGATGGGGAAAATATTTTCTATACAAATGGAGTAGTGGACCTCTTGAATGATGTTAAATCTGATGATCGTTCCAACATTAGCCTCTATCATGGCTGCATGTGTCAAGTGTGTCATTCTGGAAGCCTACTTGTAACCTCAATGGTCCTCTGGCAAGCCCCAGTAGTGAGTGGCCACCTCCAGATTGAGACATTAAATTTCAATATAATTCCAAGAAAACACATCTTGATTCTACTTTAATAAATATATGTATACGTATTTATCTTCAGAAGGCATGTACACAAAAACTATAGTGGGTCGTGGGTCCTCTCCCATACCCTAGTTGATTTCATTGAGTTCATCAATGGTGGTATTAATGGTGATAGAGTTTCCTTCCCCAAATGATGTAGGGGAATCCCCTAGGTCTTATTCTTCATCCTTTACATCCTCACCATCTTCCTCTTCATCTTATTATGGGGGAAGCAATATGTGAAATGATTTATCTATAGCTATGGGACGAGTGGTAATTTTAGTTTCTAGGTGGTCAGTTCATCTCCTCTGCCTCGGCCATTGGCGAGGTATTCTCTAGAAAAGAAGTAATGTGGGGTAAAATAGTTTTCCCATCTTTTTTGAGTGACGAGACACTTCCTCCTACCTTAGCTGGTGATGGGGAAATTTTCTAGGGTTTTGATGATGGTTTGAGTGCATTTTCATCAGTATTACCACCATTATGCTAGTATTAGGTGAGTTATTCAACATTATTGGGATTTTCAATCTATGTAAAAGATCATGAGTACTAATGAATACATGTCCTCATTTAGACTTATGATTTCAATCTGATTGACGGGCCATACGTATTCTTCACCGAGAAACTTGAGGGGATTAGTGGGAATATTTTCCTAACTGTTTGTGGTGGTGACCCAATAAATTATGTCAGCTGAGGGTTTTTTCCCCTTTGATTAATATAAACATGCATCAATTTTTTGTGATTCGTAGAGATAAAATCGGGATTTATCATCATTTAGTGTCTCACTATGTCCATTAATACTATATTTTTGTCACTGATAGTACAAGGAGGGGGTTTCTGTAGCTTTATGCATTTAGGGCCTCCCAAGAAGGGTGTTAAAGGCCGTATCATTTAGGACACCAAGAAATTATGGGTGATCTATGAGGTCATTGAATCGGGTTTCAAGATTTATTTTTCCTAACAACTTCCACTTACTTTTCTCATATCTCAATAGGTTTGTTTTTCAGGGTGTACGATCATCATAATTGTAGCTCATCCAATGAAGTGTTTGCGTGGGAGGAGATTAAACTCATACCCATTGTTGATGAAGTATTTTTGGATATCGGTGCCAATTAATATGAAAATAACATACAAGGGTTTGATGTTTCCATTCACGATGGCATCTTCATCTTAATTTTTGAAGGATATAACTGTGTAAAATTATTTAGTATTGGTCACTATCCAACCGACATCAACAATAGCCACCTTGTCTTCAAACTCATAGGGACTTAGCAGAGCTTTGATGAGTGGTTCATTGAGATCTACTAATAGATTCAGCTCATCCATGACTGACATCTTGATTGGTACTAAAGCTAGCTGCTTTAGAATGTAATATTTTTGATCTATAGGTCGGTGCTTCCCAGATTTGGGATTCTCTTTCACATGATCATTATGATCTTGAGAATTTTCTGAAGAAGAGTTGACCTTTGAGATCAGAAATGGAGGAGCTTCCATCCTCTTTGGAATGGGACAGGGAGGTTTACATTCCTTCCAAAGACAATTAGTCATTTCTTATTCCTTTGATGAATATTTACAAAGGATTATACTTGGGATGCTTTTGTGGGGGTATGAAATTTTTCATGTCCCTTTCGAGTTTACAAGATCATACTTCTCTGTGTTTCATCAAAACATATCATTTGTTAAGGGGTGAAGCCATAAACACGATTTCTTCCATGTTTGTGTCTCCTGTGATATCCCTAGCTTCTGTGGACTCTTCTAATGGGCACCTGATTGGGTGTGGGAAATTCTAGTTGAAATTCATATTCATCTTCGAAGAAGAGATCCATCAAGTGGATGAAATTTATGAAGCCAAAAATCATGTCCTCTACAGATGATGACTTTTCCTTATCATATACCCCTAATGGTTCCATTTAGAGGAAAAATTCCCATGTCTTTAGATTTGATTGATTGAAATCTGATAGTGTTAGATCCAACATTGAATTTGGTGTAAGTTAATCACCATTTAATTTCTTTTGGTACTTCCGATTGGATTGCATTTTTGATGGTTGACTATTAAAGGATTGTGGGGTTAAGGATGTTAGTTGTTTTGCATCAGGAGATATTGGAGAAACAATTTGTTTCCTTAGATATGCTTGTAAAATACAGTGGGATTAATTGATTATTTTTCCATGTCAACCAACTATCATTATTTTTATTCAATTTTTTAAAACATTTTTCCACTCCCCCTATTCATACGGGTCAGTAGGGGAAACATATAAAACTTGTTCTGGAAGTGGACCCGGCTTGAAATATATGGAATTGATAATTAGTTACAGGAGGTAGTCGAATAAAAATAACTCCTTAATGTTGTTCCCCAATATCTAGTGTAAGGGACAATAATCTGTCTGGTCTCAAGACCTACTTCATCATCTCGCTTCGGTTCTGGAAGTCAGAGAAAGTTTCAATTCATGGAGCCTATGAAGTAGCCACATACATGGTCATCTCAAAACTAATAAAACATATTTACGCGTTACTCAAATTGATTTATTTTTTCCCCTATACTCTTCTTAATGTGGCAGGAGTGGATGCTAACATATAGAGGGACCTGCACGGTTTGGTGGGGGCCTTGGAGCTAGAGCTAGTGCAAGGGTGTCTTAAGAGTGAAATGATCCACTTCATCTATCCCTGCTCTTATTAATAGGGCTGATGGGTCTGGCTAGGACTTAAGGTTAGTCCATTTAAAGTGATCCTCAATTGTTTTATCAATTTTTGACAATTACTAAAATCCACTGGTATATTTTACTGGAATAAGTGGTGTTCAGAGCTCATCATAGAGTTTATTGATGCACAGGGACAACATCTCATATTGGGGGAGTGGTTAGATTAAGAAGTATATCAAAGCCTTCAATAATGAAATAAAGTCTTAAAATATCTCTTTCTCTCATTTTTTTGCAGTTCATGGGGCCATTGCCTATTTTTTTTTGAAAATGTTGAGCTAAATTGGAATAGGAATCAGCATTGGAGAACCTCCCATCCTGTTATTGAGTTAGCATGAAAACTGATGTACCACACAAAGTTTGAACCTTGTAGTGTGTGCACAAAGCATCTGAGCTGCACAGTTTTTTGTTACCCTAGGGTTCCCATCATGAGATCACAGTCGGAAGATTAGTGAATTATATGCCGCTACAGGTCCCAAGATCTATTGAACAATTAGATTATGGGGTTCCTGAAATTTGTTAGTTGAGGGAAGTTTCCTTCCCAATCATGTTGGTGCTTCTGTTCATGTTGTATTGGAGAATTCCTTCCTTCCTTTTCTTTCATTCATGTTTTCAATACCTCAATGGTATTCAGGATCCCTTGAAGCATGTAATGTTGGACCATGTATCAGTTGTTGTTGCATGGGGAAAGATTTGTTGTGTCGGCACTGCTAGAACAAAAGGTGGATACCCAACCAAGGACATACTTTTTGGATTTTCGTAAATCTGTTACATTTGAATCCCATATGGAGGTAAATATTTAAATACTAATGGAATTGGGAAAAAGTAGACTGATGGTCCCGACCCTACATTGAATGAGCTTTCCATCCATGCTACAACTGTCGGGGTGAGCCTATGAGGTATAGGTACACGTGTTTGAATTGTGTGTTGATTCTCCCCATAAATAACATACCCGGTAGGATGTCTATCTCTTAGTATATCAACATTGATTCACTTTATCTCCTTTATTTCTTTCTCATGTCGAGTGAATCTCTCTTCAAGTGTGCGGTAATAGTTTTCATGATGAGGAGGTTGTGGTTTGTAGAACATTCTCTTATTATTAACCATATTGGGTATCCAGGTGGGAGGTGGTGGTGGATTGAAAGATTGGGTGACAAATTTTTAGAAAACCCTTTGGATTTTGGTGTGCTTACCAACAAGATAGGTGTGGATTGTCTCTGAGAGGGAACCCTCTTCTCTTGTTTCCTCATTAATTATATCATTTTTAGTGAGTTCTATTGAGATGATGACCATGATTTTTATGAATTTATAGCTCATTATGAGTGGATTACCAGGTGTTGAATGGTAGGAGAGATTTAGGGATCTTTTTTGGGAACTTCTCTGGCCATTCTGTGATTCTCTTCATGTTTCATAGTGAAGAGTGACTTGAAGAGATCCTTTATATGACCTTGCAAGGAACCTAAATTCAAGGGGACGTGAGTCATGAGATGGTATGGAATGGGTGACCCATCTATCCATTTTTCTCCCTTTTCAGAATAATACAAAAGTATATTGGGTGCGAATTTGATGTAAAAGGCCCCAAGCCTTGTGGCCTGGGGTTTCTCTTATTATTATATTCATGTGAATTGAACCAGATTTTCTAGTCTTATCTGGGATTTTTGTGTTAATAATTACGCCATCTTTATGGGATAGGGCCGATCCCATGTTGTGTATGCTGCTACATCTATTTCCACCTTCTTGATATCACACATTCCCCCACGGTTTTGAGACGGATATGGTGATAGGTCTTTCTGTGAGTTTTTTCTCCTGAAGACTTCAGTAGTTCTAGTAGATTTTCTTCCCTTAGATTAGAGGTTTTCTGGATGATCTCGATGTCTTCACTCAAGAGATTCATGAAGGATTTATCTCATCGGTCCTGATGCAATTAAGACTAACTCTAGGTCGGTTCTAATTGAGAGTTCTAGCATTCCTAGGTAGGGACATCATTTGACTACCTTCTATGGATGAATGAATTATAGTATTCCAAATCTAGTGGAAGTTTCTTGACTAAAAGTGGGATGATGTGTAGAGGTCTCTTTTCTCCCAATATTTCCATATGAACACAATATGGGGAATTTCAGATAAGGCAGGGAAACTTGTGTAGTGCATGAAGGAAGGTCATCTCAAGGTCTTTCTTTCATCCTTTTTATTGTGGCCACCATTAAGAAGGAAGGGACTCTTGGAAAATTTGATGGTGAAGTTCTCCCAAGACATTAAAATTCTCTTCAGTCCCATGATAGGGAAAAAACATTCTTTTAACTGGAATATATTTTCCAATATATTGAGGAAAATTTTATGCATACATTCTTCTGAAAAATATGATGTTATGTTTAACTGAGAAGATGTTGTGGGCCATTACTTCCCTAGTATATAATCCTGAGATAGTTATCTTTTCACAATAAATATATCATTTTTTTTGTTCTACTAGGGACTCTTCTTCTTGGTCCACCCATTTTGAATACCCCTTGTTGATTTCTTTTCAAGAAGTGGGGTTAGTGGAAGTCTCGTTGCCATGTGAATGTACAAATGGTGGATTAGAAGATGAATGTAGACCCTGGCCATTATCTATGTGATAAATGATAGCTTTTGTCATGGAGAGAGTATCCAGCAATTCATACTCCATTTTTCCATGTGCCTCGACAAATGAGGTCTTTCCCGCATTTGACCCAACGAGGGGAGGACCTTCTCACCGGCATAAATTATGACTATGGGGAGAACCTTGACAATCAATTCTGTGATGGAATGAACTACCATCATGGATTAGTGTTCATATATAGGGATAAAATCTATTGTGTATACCATGGGGAGGACCTTCAGGGTGGATCGTACCATGGGGAGGATGATCTTTCAACTCAGCGTCATTGAGGTATGACATTCACATTCACTACCATCATGGGGAGGACTACCATCATTACTCTGGATATGGAAAGTGTATCTATAGTGTAAATTCCTATGAAGGACATTAGGATATACTGTAAAGAGTAGAGGACCTTCTCATTTCTTGATGTACCTATGGGGAGGGAATTTTCAACGACTTATTTCATGGAGAGGAATACCATCACAAAATGTCTTCCGAATTCAGGGAGAAACATGTCAATAGTTTATACCCTGGGGAGGACCATCATGGTGAAAGATAGTAACAGGAGAACCTTGTTGATGTTCGATGTTCTATTCAAGGGGAGGGAATCCCTGACATGCATTAGGAGATATTCTCTCATGATTGATCATTTCTGGCACACAGAGTATTCCCTCATGGGTTCTAGAGGGAGGACTACCAGAGCAGCCGGTAGAGATATTGCGAAGAGGACTGTTGAAATGGCTAGTACCATTTACATAATTTAGTAACAGTAGAAAAATATTTGGATCCTTTATTGATATATGTTTGATTGATTCATGAATGCGAGCTTCCAGTTAAGCCAAATCATGAATGTGATCTTTATTTTATGGTTTCTGTTGGAACATTTCATGATTGGGTGCTCTCTTGTTGGAAATTGGCCCCACCTCTTGTTGGTAGAGGCGTTCATATATAGTTCCCTATTAGGATGGTTCCAGCGATGTCATTGGGATATTCCAATGATCATCTTTAGTATTTGGAAGGGTATATGCCATCCCTAGAGTGGACACCAGGTTAGAGAAATGTCGCCTAGTTGGGACATGTGTTTTTTCCTGATCCAGTTTTCCAGGTATCAATGAATATGGTCATTAACCCTCGTAGACTAGTGTAGAGATATAGGTCTTCATCAGGGTGACTATCTAATTTTGTGGATGAATCCCCCTACCTAAGGAGATGGGATCATGGGCCCAAATCCTTTCTTTTTATGATGGGGTAGTGATGCCTTGACACATCTGGAGGAGATTGTCTAGTATCAATGGTTAATACTATTTCATGGACAAGATGTGTTGAGATAAATATTTGGTTGGAATGGAAATGAATACACATTCCGATGTTGAAGAAAGATTTTATGCATGCTCCTTTCGTCTATGGGTTTTTAGGGGTTACTAGGAGTTCTCCTATGCCAAGACAGAGGAACGAGTATGTTGCTACATGTCTTATCTAGTTTACACCATATATTGATGGTTGGATTTTTGTGCATCCAAATGAATTTTACTTTTCTCATATTTTCATTTAATTTTATTTTACTTGTGGGATTTTTTTTATGTAGTAATTTTCATCACCCTATGTATTTCCATCGTATTTTATTAGTGGGATTCATTTGCATCTTTAGTGTAATTTGACTTCCTATGGGTTTTCTACCCTATTTGGATGGAAGAATCGGTGTGAATCAGCATGGATTTCGGCCTGCTTATAGCTAGGTGTCATCCTATTTAGATTAGGGGATTCATATTCATTGGTAGTTATTTACATCTACCTATAATTTTATGCTCTATATGCATGGAGGGACTAGTTAGCAGTTGAAGGAATTTGCATTTTCTCATATTGTGCCACCCTATTTTTGTGGTTTTTATTATAGGAGTGGGAAAAGATACACATACACTCATTGATTAACACCATACTTCCATGAAAAGCTTCAGTAGGAGTGGAATATTTGTATTCATAACCATTATATGTTGTTGCGTTTGTGTGGAAAACCTCGTCCTCAAGAGCCATGTTGATAAGGTACTACTAATCGGGATTTTTAATCCCTTTTCGGGTATCCTAAGGATACCATGTCTATTGGACTTTAGTTGGTCCCCTAGACAAGGGATCCTCTTTAGAGAAAGGATATTTTGTTGTACGATGCTAGTGGATACATCCTCCAATAGGAGCCCTTGAGAAAAATTCCTGTATAATTGGGAAGAAGTAATTAGTGTTGAACTCATATTTATCCCCAATATAAGGGAGTTATTCATTGTCATGTTCCATGTATAGGCTCCCTAAACAATCTAAGATGGACATTGGAGCTGTCCCATGCTAGATTATTGGACACAGTTGAAGAGGCGGATGATGATCTCTTTCCAATTGAAGGGACTGCCTTGTATCCTCCACCATAGACAGGGTACCATATTTTTGGTACTATTTGATCAACGCATTTGAAATCTAGCATTGATGATTTTGGGTATGTGGGAGAGTCATGTTCATTATTGGGGGCCTAGCCATCAGTGTGGTCATTGACATGCGTGTTTCATAAATTTGTTAGGATTCCATCTGGATCAAATAGATCTTCGCAAAATGCATGCAATATATATAAATATATGTGACATATACAAACAAAAAAATGTTGTCAAAGTAGAATATCATGATCACATGCACGATTTATGATCATTATTTTCCCTATACTTTCTGTTTGGAAGGGCTTGTGGTGGGATAATATCACCACCTATGTTATGGATTCACGTCGGGTTCATCATTTCAGATTTGACCCGATTTTCATTGTACAAGGGACGAAAAAATGGCCTAATGGATCAAAACCAATTTTCCATTATTATAAATTGTTCCACATTTGGTTTACCATTTTTGTTTCGACATGATTCACATCGCACCTCGAGTGACTAGGGTTTTAGATGCCAATCCTTGTGGGGACGGTCCAATGTACCATTATCATATTATGAAGGGTGTTCCATAATTGACTGGTTCTAGTGGTTGATTGCAGGGGGTTGAGGATATATAAAATCATTCCGCATCAGGTATGATGTCATTTTATGGTATCTAATTGGTTTATTCATGGTGATAGAAACACAAAATGACCCTTTTATCCTTGATTCAAGGACCTTCTTTCTAAATAAGGACCTCACTTGATGATGATATGGACAACGATACTTAAAGACTCCATTGGTTGAGAGGATGGGGGTTAGGCTCATCACAACCTTTTGCGGGGAATTATTTTTTACTCTAAGAATCTCTTATAGATTTAATCAATTTTCATATGTTATTGAATCCTTAGATCTTTCCCATTCATATTTCTGTAGATTACCCCTGACATAATAAATCAATAATGGAGTCACATAGATTAAGAATGATTGACACAATGCCAGTTTAAGCACTATGATGAGATGATCTGGTGTATATCATCATTCAAGGAGGATGTAAGTTGAATTAATATCGGGAGAAAATCCATGAGATGGGATTCCTATATATCTTCATGAGAGGAATTACAATCCACATAGTTTCACACCACTTAACATGACACAACACCTTTTAAGGTCATGTGACGGGGACCCATCAATGTAGTTTGGAATCATACAACGAGGACGTCTAGGAAAGTGATTCATATTCAAGATTTCATGGGTGAAATAAATCATTGAATCTTTAGATGCATAGGAGATTATTGGTGTCCTTGGTGGATATGGCCCGACTGGAGATAGAGCTCGGTGAAAACTAGGATAATTGGGGTGTTGGGTTTAGACCTCAGGGAGGATTTCTATCTATCCCAGTTAGTTGGGAATCAAATCCATCATATTTTGGTTTATGATGGGTATTATGTTGTAAATGAGGCCCTTCGGGAAGAGTCACATCAAGGCTTGTACCTAAAGAGGTTTCCATAATGATTTGGGGGTGATTTTATTGGGAATAACATTTAATGATAATGTGCCTCGAGCTTGGGCTTTAGTTAAGAAAGAAAGAATCAAATATCTCCTAGTTTATTGGGAGTGGGGCTTATTCAAGGAAGATGGAAAGTTTTTCGAAACCATGAGGAGGATATCAACCCTTGATTATTTGAAGGTTTGGTTGGGTCTTACACCTAGGAGGGTTGACATGTTTTGCGGAATTGATGTTGTCATTATCACCACCGACATCTATTCCAATGTGGGTCAAGCTCGATGTCAGAAATGAGAGGAGGAAGTAGATAAAAAGATCATAAGTCCCACATCATCTACTAATAGATTGTACTGGAGCCCAAAGAAATAGAAAGAGGGGAGATTTGAATGTGACAATTTCCTCTCTTCTGTTGATATCAAGGATAATTAATTTTTAAATCTATTTAGACATTTCATGGGCTGATCCTAAGAGGATAAAGGGCGCCACCTCCTATTGAAAGGTTAGGGGCTTACCACAAGGAGAGTTCCTTGAAATAAGTTCTGGGAAAGGGCAGAAGCATTGTTCCTAATCAATGTGAAATGAAGGCTGATTCCTTTGACTTCTCTATGTACCTCATTGAATGGAAAATCTAGTGATTACCCTGGATCCCTAGAATAGGTATGTTCACAAGAGTATTACCAGGTTGGGCATAGGGTTACCATGGGAATGTAAACATAATGACATTCTGGGGGTCCACACCATTGAAATGATTATGTATGTGACTCTTCTTAACATGGATATGTAAACTCAAAAAGGTGTTATGATGCACCTTCTTATTTTATCATATGGGTCTGGTAGCATTTGAAGAGGCCTTGTCCTGATTTTTATCGACAGGTTAGTAGAGGGGATTCGAAGGATGGGTCAGAAATGGAAGGGCATGATCGGGGCTGGAAGGAAGAAATATCATAGGTACCCAATTCAATTAATATTGGTTTAGGTAGGGTGGGGTAACCTCTACATAACATATTTCCATGCTGGTTGAGGATCCGTTCATTTAATGAGGCAGTACGCTGGCATGGATGCCATCTACTTCCGAGGTGGTATGCAGGCCAGGAAGTGGCCCATGTACCATAGTGGTATGCAACCATGGGATCCATCTGCATACTGTGGTGTTATGCTGTAGAGACCCTATGCTTGACGTACATGTACATTACATTACTTTTGCGGAATACTTAGTACATAACAAAAATACCCACACAAGGATCGTAATAGTTTAGTGTCTTTGGAAACTCAGAATATAATTTTCTAATCGTGGTGAAATATCTTCAACATCTCTCATAAAGATATTCCTTATTTTTCTACCTAAAAACATTTTTTATATCCTGGGTAAATGAAAACATAAAAGGGTGAGCTCAAATGCTCAGTAAGGGTAAACAAAAGAAATATCAATCACATCATATTCATAAGACCATAACATTTTGGAAATCCTAACCTGCAAAAGAGATCATAATATCATAACATGGGATAAAGCATGGTAGTGAAATGTAATCCCAATAATCACAACCTAAAACCTGAATCATTGTGGCATATACACAAAATCATAGAGAATCATTTCTTGTTAGTCAAGACTCATTTCCAAGACTATCTTAGTGGACAAAGTCCATTTCTGAACCGAGTTCATTCCTCGTTTCAGTCTTGTTTCACTGAACCAGTTTAACCTGCCGTTCCAGCCATGTCTATCTCATGAGATATAAAATCATTACCCAATAAATTGGAGGGAGATATAGGTCCCACCCATCTCATAATGATACCATTATTATGTGTGCCACAAAATCATAAACCATACATCATTGCATAACCCATGTAATAAAAAAATGGGATTCTTAGACATCATGACATCATAAAACAATTCATATAAGATAAAGGAATTCATAAAAATATTTCCATCACAACATAATCAAATCAATTTAATAATAGGGATAGAAACAAAACCCTATATTATCTTATATGGAAAATAATTTTGATAAAACACTTGAACTCCATTCTTGAGGAAAATATCCTTTCTACTTCAAAAACATTTTCCTTTCTTAACATGTCATACAATTTTATACTAAAAGAAGTTGATTAAAAATAAACTTGAAAACATGTAAATGAATCTTCTGAGGAATAATGTTTTAAAAATCCATTCATGACGTATAAGTTAAAAACACATTCTTCTCGTACTTTTGTCAGAAAAGTCAAAAGTACCTCGTACGAAAAACGACAAAATATTCCTTTCATATCTTTTACTAAAAACACACCAAAGCGGAAAATTGGATTTAAACAATTGTAGGTGGATGGAAATAAGATTACATATTGAGGAAACATGGATGTGGATGATAAAATACACCCCAGTAAATTTCAAAGTATAAACAATCTCGGATAGAAATGAGATTGTGATATTTCCCTTACCTTAGGTCCGATTTTCTTCGTAAGTGTCCGAACCTCCTGTATAATGATTTAAATAATGTAATTGACTTATTACAGAATCATACTCATTGTTATGATTTCATATATGGTTCACTTACGACTTTATATTACCCGTTCATTTGTAAATTTCATGTAAAAGAGCGTTTTGGGTAAAATCGTTTCATTTGTCGTCCGTGTTTTGACTTGTAATTATTCATAAGATTACTTAGATAATGATTAATTAATTCCAGAATATAAAACATGATTTATATATAATATATATTTAGAATATACATATATATAATAGATCAGTAAATGGAAATAACTACACCGTTCATGCAGACGGTAGGCCGTACGTACGCATAAACGCTGTTTTAGTTTCTTTATTGAGTTGAATGGAATTAAGTAGATGAAATACATATATATACACATAATTCCAGTATCATTATTATGTCATATATTTCATGAATACTTATTATATATACTTTATAATCATTCATGACTGGTTAACGTGGAAAATGAATCTCATCGCGTCGTGGAGACGGTAGTCCGTACGTACTCACGAGCGATGGTATCGTTCTCATGATCGTGGAATTGTATTGGAGTGTATGTATACTATTTCAGAATCAATATCACTTTAAAATAATTATATATATTCATTCTTTACACCATTATACCCATCCAAGTAAGGTGGTGGTGGAAAATTGATTACACCACGGCGTGGAGATGGTATTCCATACGTACGCACGCGCGGTGATTTCATTTTCCGTAGGATAGATTGATGGTGAAATAGGGTTGTTTTATACTTATAATAACATATAATTATATGAGAGATACTGATGTTATTACTTCATAATGAAACAACTAAAGAAGAAGAAGTGGAAGAAGAAATAAAGTTGAAGGAATTGGTAACAGACATTACCTCTTCTTTGAAACGCCTCTTTGAGATCTCCTTTTAGGGCACTAAAATTGGTCTTCGAAGAAGAACAGGACCTCTAGGATGTTTCTAGAGAAGTGGAGAGAAGAAATATTCATGGTTTGGCCAATATTGAAGGCTCAATGTGGTGTGAGGAAGAGGGGGAGGAGGTTCCCTTTTATAAGGGAGGAGAGGGGCACCTTTGGAAAACTAAAAACATTATTTTATTATAAAGCCAAATTCGGTTTTAAATAGCTTCAAATTGATTTATTTCAAAGCTAAGGTGGGGAGGGGTCGAAATAATCTCATCCAATATAATTTAGACAAGTTTAGGTTCCTAGTGTAACCTTATCATGTATATTTAACTTTAAGTTAGATAATTTTACTTTTACCGTGTCTTTTTGTGTTCATACACTATAAGGTTAATAAACTTACAATAACAAGAAAAACGAACCCCAAGTTGTTTATTATTAATATATATAACCTTATATTAGCCATTTTTCCGAACCTTATATTTTTAGGATTAAATAACAATTTATAATATAATATTTGTTTTAAGAACTATTTTATGTCAATTTTGACACTATTTAGTAATTGATTTTTGTGAAACTCATAACAGAATGATTAGTTGGAAAAAAGTTACTTATATCAATACTAACATGTCATATTAACCTATAAAATTAGTGGAATTCATAAAAAATCTCAAATTATATTTATTTGGGTATTTATAACATCAATTATGTCAATATTTCATTAATAAGATAATTACTGTATCATATTTGTGTCGTAAATAAATTATATTATATAACGTCTAAAAATTACAAATAAAATCTCATTATGTAGGAAATATTTTTATCTTTCTAATTAATATTTATAGTTGAATTTATCTTATGTATAACCCTATATTAAAAATTATATACTTATTAAACATTGATTTTAACTATTTTAACCCTTCTTTAAATAAATTAATAATAAATGTCCTAATCTAATCCAAGTGGGCCTAAATGGTCATATATTCTTCGTAAGGTTGTTTTTGGTCGCATTACACTTGTCCAATGGAATTAAAACATGTTTTAGGGTAATAATAATATCATTTTTATCCGTAATTACCCTATTTACTTTTAACCGTGGTAAATAAAAGTAAAAAGTTACTATTCACCAAAAATTCTTTTCATCTCATTGAACCAAATTTTACTTACTGACATCAACAGTGTCTCTCGGATTTTTGAAATTCCACTCTCAGAAGCGGTAAAATTAATTTTTATGAGAAATTCATTTTTTTTAACTACCACTTAGTGGTTTCACTATTCATCAAAAAAATGAAAGTTTCCAGAGAAATACCAGAAATTAGGCCTAAGATATATTTGATATTATGAACTCAAAAATGATTTATATTTTACCGAATTCTAAACATATCAGTTTCATTAATTAATTTAAAAATTAATTCCCGTCGTCAAAACAAATAGCGTGTTCTTAAGATATAATAACTATCAAAAGATTCACACTTGTTTATGTCTGGTTTAAATGTGAAATTACATCCAATGACCAACATTGTATTAAATTGTAAAAATATATTCTAAATGTACTTTAAAACCACTAAAATTAATAATTTATAACTATTAATTATTTCGATTGAAAAAGTTGTTTTTAATCAAAATATGAAAGTTATCTGAAAATTACCAAAATTTCACCCTAAGATAATTTTGATATTCTGAATCCAAAAATGAAGTCCATTTTGAAAAATAAAATTTACAAAATTTCAAAAAGTGGTTATTAAAATTCATAACGGCTAGTTTTAATAATATTTTAATAGCATATTGTTGTTTAGTGAAACTCGTTATTGCATACTACACACGCTATCGAGGAAGGTCGCGATTGCGTGTAATACAAGGCAAGTCAAGGATGCGTGTTGTGCAACCTCCTTTTGATGTAGCGTACAACACAAGAAATTAATGAAATTAAAAAGAATACTTTTCATAAAATCTCAGGGTGTTACATTCTACCCCCCTTAAATTGAATTTCTCCCTCAAAATTCGTCGGGGTTATAAATGGTTTACTACTCGAAAGTTTTTTTATTAGAAACCCACATCGTAAAAAGGAATACCAAAACCAATCTTTAAAAACAAAATTACGAAACAAAAAAGTTACCCAAATAAACTAATCATTGGGTTTCCATATAGGTGAAAATATGGATATGGAAGAGAAACCTGGCCATCATGTTCTGATTGAGAGTGGTAGAGAACATGGCTTTGGAAAAACCAGCAATCACAAAGCCATAAATTTGTGACGATCTAATGTACCATATGATTCATCATATATAAGAGCACTAGGAAAAAAATTTTGGTTTTCAAGATCATTTCCCCTAAAGTTGATGAAATTGGAATTATAAGAAATACTTTCGTGATTTTGGTGTAGTCTCACCGTTAGCCGTTCTTTGGAAAATTTCCACTTCATCTCTTAATGAAATAAAGTTGATTTTGTCATTCGTGATGTGTTAGCAGATCATGTGATAAAATGAGGGGTCATTCCATGTAAAGACCCGTAAATTTCAAGGATTTTTTTTAATTTTATTTGGAATTTTACAAGAGCGCAGCTTCTGACGGCACCTGATTCCGAGGCCCGGTGTGCCCGGAATCATTTTCTGAAGTTTGGCTCGGGTACGTTCAGTGAACGAACGTGCGGGTTTTTCTAACTTTTGAACCGGTGCCCGGAATCGAATTCTGAGGGCTCTGATGAAATCGCAGCGCCGATATTCTCTTAGAAACACCTCTTCCGGAGTTGCGTTTGCTCGGGTGTGGTTTTTAATTTTCGGGCTTAATGTTAAGAAATTAAATAATTTTGCGACAACTTTATTTTATTTCGCTTAAGCCACTTGGAAGCCACTTGAATCCACTTAAAGGCGGCTTGAACTGAGTTGAACTGGATAGGATGCTATCCAGAAATATCCTACCCCTTGGTAGGATATTTGTCAGGTGGGGCTCGCACGAGCCCCGTCGTTTCTTTCCGCTAAGAAACGCACCCGTGAAAACCCGTCTTAATGAAAGTCAACTAACGTGTTTCCTAAAATCTTAACAGACCATTTAATTGGGTTGTTTCTTTCATGAATTAAATGGGCTGTTTCTTTCTTGAATTAAATGGCCTGTTTCTTTCGTTGAATTAATTCAACGAATTAATTCAATCGTTTCTTACCCCCCTTTTGTGTGTTGGCATAATAATAAAATAAGACCAACCTATCTTTTTTTGGAGGATTTCTCATTGAGACAGAATCCTTGTATCTTCTTCCTCCTTCGCGAAGAACGCTAAGAACGCGAAAAACGCGAAGAACGCCGAACCCGGAAATCGACGACGCGACGCCGTGATCCGCGACGCCGACAACGTTCTTCTGCGACGTCTCTTCCTCCGCGGTGGGTCTTCGATCGGCTGCTTGAGTTCGCCGACTCAAAGCCGTGTTCCGCGACGACGCGACGCCTTCCCGCGACGACGCGACGATCCCCCCTCTTCCGCGACAAACAATTCCGCGAAGAACGCTCATGCGCGAAGACTCCGAGGTAGGGATTTTATAATTTTGGAATACCCCTCTTTATATTCCCGTGAACGTTCTTTAAAAATTAAAGAACCAGTTTCAAATGAACAATTTTATTTTATTAAAATTTTCGGTTCATGCGTTGAACAATTTCTCCCATTGCTTTTATCTAACGCGGAGGGTGCGGGTCAAACGAACACGGCCCGGCAACCCTCCGCCGTTCTTCGTGTTTTGCGGATTTGGCGGGCGACGACAAAATATGATGCAAGGGCAATTTGATGATCCCGCAGTAAAGAGCGGAACTCGGGAGGAACAACGGCGCAGACGAGAAGGAAAACGGGCCCCCGGAGCGACTCCGGCGGCCCGCGGAAGCCGGTGGCGGCGCGGGTCGCCGGCGCGGTGGGGCCGGCGGCTGGAGGAGGCGGCACCCCGCGGGTGCCGCGGGTGTCCAGCGCGACACCCCGCGGGTGCCGCGGGCTTGTCACGTGGCGCGTCCGGCTGTCTGGACGACACCCCGCGGGTGCCGCGGGGGTGTCACGCGGGGCTGCGGCTTTTCCCCGCGACGGCCGTTCGGCCGCTCGGCCGAGCCGCGCCGGACCAGCCCTGGCCAGGCTGGGCCGGGCCAACCGGGTCGGACCCGACCCGGTTCGGGCCAACCAGGGGGGGTCGGGCCGGGTCGTCCCGGGCCCGGACACCCCGTCTTCGGACGACTTTCGTTCACACGCCCGTAACTTGAGCTACGGGCCTCCAAACGACTCGCCGTCAGTGGCAACGCAATCCTTGGAGCAAGACGGTCGTTTCGTTTTATCGCATTCAAGGTTTCGGAATACTTTGGGTTCGGTCGGGTTGGTTCGTACACGAAACCAACCGGGCCCTCGGGGCGGAAACGCTCATATCTTGAGCTACGGACGTCCGATTGGTGTGCCGTCAGCTTTGTTAGTTTCCTCTTAGTGAGACAGATCTTTTGGCTCACTCCGCCCGAGGTTTGGACGCAAGTGGAGTACGGTCGGGTTGGTTTTGTCTTAAAAACCAACCGGGCCCCTGGGACGAAAAAGCCAATAACTCTCAGACCGGGCGTCCGATTGACGCGCCGTCTGTTGCGTTGAGTTCCTGTTGACGATATAGAACTTTTGGAATCCTTCGCCCGAGTTTTGGATACAGTTGGTAGTGGCCGGGTTGGATCGCACCCGAAATCCAACCGGGCCCCTGGAACAGAAAAGTTGATAACTTTCAGACAGGACGTCCGTTTGACGAACCGTCAGCGGCGTTGACGATCACATTGAGAAACGGTCCCTATGAGTATACCCTATGAGAGATCGGGGTACAGTTGAGATACGGCTGGGTTTGGTTCACTCACGAAACCAACTGGGCCCCTGGGACGAAAAGGCTAATAACTCACAGACCGGGCGTTTGATCGACGCGTCGTCTGTTGCGCTGAGACCCCTGTGACGAGGTGGTCCTTTGAGATACTTCTTCGTGGGACCTTGAGATACTTGGAGTATCGACTTGCAGCTCGTGGAGCGGACCATCCCAGAGTCGAGCGTGCGGAGTACGGAGACCGTGTAGCCGACTGAGACCTGACGACTGCTTGACCGACTTGACTTCGAGTGAGTCGATTAGCCCCGTGGACGGAGCACTACTTTTTTTGGGTGCAGACCCATGGCGGACGGAGAACTACCTGTGTGATAGTGCAGACCCGCGGTACTCGTCCGGAGAGTACCTTAGTAGGCTACTAGGGGGTGTGCACTACTGTGTTTGGGTGACATACCTCGGCGGGAAGCACTACTGTGTTTGGGTGGCTGGCCCGTGGTACTCGACAGGAGGAGTACCTCAGCAGTCTTAGGTTAGTGAGCAGTACCTCGGAGTCATGACAGGACCACTGTACACTCTAGAGACGGAGCTCTTCAGTAGTTACGGTTTCGATAATGAAAATCCTGGTTTGAGCTGAGACTTTTGACCTTGGTGTTTTCTCATGATTGAGATGGGTTACTTGATAACTTAAGTATATGTATGGGCATATACCTGGGTAGTGGTTATCTGTTGATCTCATGATCCTTGTGTTTCCTCATGATTGAGATGGGTTACTTGATAACATAGGTATATGTATGGGCATATACCTAAGTAGAGGTTATCTGTTGAGATCTTCTTTGTGGTTATCCTTGTTGGATTTAGTGAGACCTTGAGGGTCTCGGGGTCCCTACTGAGTATCGTTATACTCACCCATGCACGGGCTATGCCCGCACCTCGTTGTGTTGGTTGCAGACGACAGGCAGTGCTGACGGAGGCCGAGTGTTCGAGGACTGGACGGTACCCGGAGGTGGACTACACGACAAGTCAGTGTCCGGAGGTAGACTTCACGGCAAGACGACACTCGGAGGAGGTTGACGGATGAGAGAACTGTGGAGGCTATCTGTACCCACCCTTCAGGTAGGATTCGTGGTGGACGATCCAGGAGCTGCGCCATCTGTACCTACCCTTCAGGTAGATCCGAGGAGGACGACCCAGGAGCCGCTTCCATCCCTCTAGCTGTTGTCTTTTTCTATTTTACTTTGTTCAGTTGTAGTTGTACTTTCTTTTGGGTTTGTATTTTGGCCCATTTACTTTCCAGCACTTTTTTTTGTACTTAGTGTTTTACTTCCGCTTGTACTCTGTGGTGTTTCGTTACTTTTATAAAGGCAATGCCTTCCCAGTTATTGGGATTTACGCCTTGGGTGCTAGTCGCCAGCTCCTGGCCTATGGAAGGCGGGCTTGGGGTAGTCACGGAATGGGCCCCGAGGATGGGTCGTGACAAATTGGTATAAGAGGTGGTCGGTTCTACCGCAGACTCTGATCTTTCTTTCTGTGAAGCAATAGTGTTAAGGGTACCGAGTGTGGTTTTCAGTTCAGGGAGTCCAGTGTTGGTGCGGACGGCCGACGTATCCATACACTAGGACCCTGGCAACTGATTTTCGACTTTGTGCACGAAAACACTGTTTGCGTGTGAGTTTTCAAAGGTTTCCCCTTAAAACAGCTCAAACCAGGTCAGCTCACCAGGTATAATCGTTTGACCGTGTTACATTGTTTCTTTCAGGATGCCTTTTCTCGGACGACCAGCTAGAGCCCAGAGGGATGTGCGTGCTGACAGCATGTCGAGTGACGAGGCTTCGGTACAGGGCCCTCTTGCAGTTGAGGCACCATCGGAGGCGCCAACGGTACTACCATACGTTAGGCCACCGATGCCACCATCCCCAGCAGTAGGCGATGCCCGCTACTTGAGCGCACTGCATGAGTTCCAGCGCCAGAGGCCACCCAGGTTCGGGGGAGAGACGGACCTGCAGGCGGCTGAGGATTGGCTGGAGGCTGTGGTGGGAGTCTTCAGGCTAGTGGGGACGCCATCAGACTTCATGGTGACCTTTGCTTCCAGCCTTCTTCAGGCAGCAGCAGGCAGGTGGTGGAGCCACTTGTTCCAGTTTTGCGATGGGATGGCTTTCACATGGGAAGACTTCGAGACCTTCTTCAGGGTGGAGTTTGTGCCAGTAGCTCTACACCCCGAGCGTGTTCAGGAGCTGCTGCCTTTGCCGCGTGTTTTTCGATCAGAAGCCGAGTCATCTGTGGGCAGTAGACAGATGATGCAGAGGTCCAGGAGGACCAGACCAGAAGTTGGGCGATCTCGGGTTTTAGGACCGGTGGTGCGGGGCACCCTGGGTGGGGTCAGAGCCAGGCGTGCCAGAAGCAGACTGTGTTACTCGTGCGGTGGAAAGGGGCACCTGGCACGTGACTGTCCGACTCCTCGTACAGTTGATCCATAGGCTTTTGAGGAGCCACCGAGGCAGAGGCAGCGACGAATGCTTGAGCAACAGTAGAGCAGTGGACAAGGAAGTAGAGCTCCTGGAGCAGGTGGACAGGAGCGGAACTAGTGGATACGTCTCTTGTACTTCTAGTTCCATGTTGATGTTGTTTTTTGTGTCTTTGTACCATGAGCTGCAATAAAATAAAGACACATATCTTATGATGTTTGCTTTCCTGTCCTCTTTTGTGATGTTACTAAGTGGTCCTGGTTAAGACTATTGACTTGACCCTCACTTTCGAAATTCCTACTGGAGGAGACCCAGTGACCTCACACTGATGCCGACAGTGTGACTCGACCCTTGGAGACGAGAGTGACAGTTGGATCTCTTAGTAGTTACGTCGAGGCCTTACGACGTCATCCATGGCATGAATGCATCCTTCATTCCAGGATTGACTATATTAGGCAATGGGTGTGGTTCATCTAGAGAGGGGATGAGACCGGGTTTCACTTTTCGGCAAAGGAGAAATTTTATTAGCTCTTCCAGATCGTATGCAAAGGAGGTGAAGTTCATCCAGGAGCGGATAAAGACTGCACAGTGTAGTAAGAAACAGGAAACCAGTGCCAGTCTTAGAGACTCGGGCATGTTAAATGTTTCAAGAAGAGGAAGCTTAAAGGAGAGATGAGTCTACAAAGCAGCAGACGTGGAGGCACAGCTAGGTGAGAAGCATGAGGTGGTGTACATCCTAACATGGTACAACCACCCGCCTAAGTTATTCCCGCCAGGCTCAGGGAGCTGGAGGGCGGTGGAAGAATGCGGCTGCATGCGGTCAAGAAGTGTGACCCAATGGCTCTAGAAATGATTCAAGGGACAGTCTGTGTCCACTACTAGCAGCTGTAGTAACAGACGTTGATATGAATCATTCCTTACTTTCACAAATCTTGTTCCAGACCTAGAGTTTCCGGTAAGCCATGGACTTGACCCTCACGTCTGGAGATACCTTGAGAGGAGACTTGATAATCACACTTATGCCGACGGTGTGGTCAGACCCTCGAGGCGAGAGTTCTGGTTGGAATCTCTCGTGGCAGCAGTCGTTTTGAGTTTCAGTTCCAGCAAGAATTGGAGACCTCTAGAGTACAAGGATGACGATCACGTCCTTATATGGGTCTCACCTCGACGAGGGTTACGGAGATGTGGCCAAGGCGGCAAGTTATCTCCGAGGTTCAACGGACCTTTCTATGTTCTCAGCTGGGTAGGCGGGATGGTTTACCACTTGGTCCATCCACCTCAGTTGCACTAGGTGCACGACGTTTCCACGTATCTCAGCGGAGGAGATACGTGAACGACCCGACACAAATATTTGACCATGGGGAGCTGGTCTTTGGTGATGAGGTGACTTTTACGGAGTTTCCTGTGGGGATCGAGGATCGACAAGAGCGGATCCTAGGAGGACGGTCGATTCCTCTTTTGCACTTTCTTTGGCAGCTCGGGGACCTCCAGGAGAGCACTTGGGAGTGGAAGGCTCAGATGCATGCTCAGTACCGCCTTTGTTTCCCTAAGTTTGTGTTGGAGCTTTACGGGGACGTAAAGCCCTGTGGTGGGAGTAATGTAAAGACCCGTAAATTTCAAGGAAATTTTTTTTCTTAATTTTCTTTGGAATTTTACAAGAGCGCAGCTTCTGACGGCACCTGATTCCGAGGTCCGGTGTGGCCGAAATTATTTTCTGAAGTTTGGCTCGGGTACGTTCAGTGAACGAACGTGCGGGTTATTCTAACTTTTGAACCGGTTCCCGGAATCGAATTCTAAGGGCTCCGATGAAATCGCATCACCGGTATTCTCTTAGAAATGCCTCTTCCGGAGTTGCGTTTGCTCGGGTGTGGTTTTTAATTTTCGGGCTTAAAGTTAAGAAATAAAATAATTTTGCGAAAACTTTATTTTATTTCACTTAAGCCACTTGGAATCCACTTGAAGCCACTTAAAGGCGGCTTGAACTGAGTTGAACTGGATAGGATGCTATCCAGAAATATCCTAACCCTTGGTAGGATATTTGTGAGGTGGGGCCCGTACGAGCCCCGCAGTTTCTTTCCGCTAAGAAACGCACCCGTGAAAACCCATCTTAATGAAAGTCAACTGACGCGTTTCTTAAAATCTTAATAGACCATTTAATTGGGCTGTTTCTTTCGTGAATTAAATGGGCTGTTTCTTTCGTGAATTAAATGGTCTGTTTATTTCATTGAATTAATTCAATCGTTTCTTACCCCCCTTTTGTGTGTTGGCATAATAATAAAATAAGACCAACCTATCTTTTTATGGAGGATTTCTCGTTGAGAAAGAATCCTTGTATCTTCTTCCTCCTTCGCGAAGAACGCGAAGAACGCGAAAAACGCGAAGAACGCCGAACCCAGAAATCGACGACGCGACGCCGTGATCCGCGACGCCGACAACGTTCTTCTGTGACGTCTCTTCCTCCGCGGCAGGTCTTCGATCGGCTGCTTGAGTTCGCCGACTCAACGCCATGTTCCGCGATGACGCGACGCCTTCCCGCGACGACGCGACGATCCCCCCTCTTCCGCGACAAACAATTCCGCGAAGAACGCTCACGCGCGACGACTCCGAGGTAGGGATTTTATAATTTTGGAACACCCCTCTTTATATTCTCGTGAACGTTCTTTAAAAATTAAAGAACCGATTTCAAATGAACAATTTTATTTTATTAAAATTTTCGGTTCATGCGTTGAACAATTCATCCCATTGCTTTTATCTAACGCGGAGGGTGCGGGTCAAACGAACACGGCCCGACAACCCTCCGCCGTTCTTCGTGTTTTGTGGATTTGGCGGGCGACGGAAAAATATGATGCAAGGGAAATTTGATGATCCCGCAGTAAAGAGCGGAACCCGGGAGGAACAACAGCGCAGACGGGAAGGAAAACGGGCCACCGGAGCAACTCCGGCGGCCCGCGGAAGCCGGTGGCGGCGCGGGCCGCCGGCGCGGCGGCGCCGACGGCCGGAGGAGGCGGCACCCCGCGAGTGTCCAGCGCGGCACCCCGCGGGTGTCGCGGGTGTCCAGCGAGACACCCCGCGGGTGTCCAGCGCGACACCCCGCGGGTGCCACGGGGTTGTCACATGGCACCGCGTGGGTGTCCAGCGCGGCACCCCGCGGGTTCCGCGGGTGTCCAGCGCGACACCCCGCGGGTGCCGCGGGGTTGTCACGTGGCACCCCGTGGGTGTCCAGCGCGACACCCCGCGGGTTCCGCGGGGTTGTCACGCGGCGCGTCCGGCTGTCTGGCCGACACCCCGCGGGTGCCGCGGGGGTGTCACGTGGGGCGGCGGCTTTCCCCCGCGACGGCCGCTCGGCCGCTCGGCCGAGCCGAGCCGGACCCGCCCTGGCCAGGCCGGGCCGGGCAAACCGGGTCGGACCCGACCCGGTTCGGGCCAACCAGGGGGGGTCGGGCCGGGCCGGGCCGGGCCCGGCCCCCCCGTCTTCGGACGACTTTCGTTCAAACGCCCGTAACTTGAGCTACGGGCCTCCAAACGACTCGCCGTCAGTGGCAACGCAATCCTTGGAGCAAGACGGTCGTTTCAGTTTATCGCACTCAAGGTTTCGGAATACTTTTGGTTCGGTCGGGTTGGTTCGTACGCGAAACCAACCGGGCCCTCAGAGCGGAAACGCTCATATGTTGAGCTACGGACGTCCGATTGGCGTGCCGTCAGCTTTGTTAGTTTCCTCTTAGTGAGACGGATCTTTTGGCTCACTCCGCCCGAGGTTTGGACGCAAGTGGAGTACGGTCGGGTTGGTTTTGCCTTAAAAACCAACCGGGCCCCTAGGACGAAAAAGCCAATAACTCTCAGACCGGGCGTCCGATTGATGCGCCGTCTGTTGCGTTGAGTTCCTCTTGACGATACAAAACTTTTGGCATCCTTTGCCCGAGTTTTGGATACAGTTGGTAGTGGCCGGGTTGGATCGCACCCGAAATCCAACCGGGCCCCTGGAACGGAAAAGCTGATAACTTTCAGACAGGACGTCCGTTTGACGAACCGTCAGCGGCGTTGACGATCACGTTGAGAAACGGTCCCTATGAGTATACCCTATGAGAGATTGGGGTACAGTTGAGATACGGCTGGGTTTGGTTCGCTCACGAAACCAACCGGGCCCCTAAGATGAAAAGGCTAATAACTCACAGACCGGGCGTCCGATCGACGCACCGTCTGTTGCGTTGAGACCCCTGTGACGAGGTGGTCCTTTGAGATACTTCTTCATGGGACCTTGAGATACTTGGAGTATCGACTTGCAGCTCGTGGAGCGGACCCTCCCAGAGTCGAGCGTGCGGAGTACAGAGACCGTGTAGCCGACTGAGACCTGACGACTGCTTGACCGACTCAACTTGGAGTGAGTCGACTAGCCCAGTGGACTGAGCACTACTTTGTTTGGGTGCAGACCCATGGCGGACTGAGCACTACCTGTGTGATAGTGCAGACCGGCGGTACTCGTCCGGAGAGTACCTCAGCAGGCTACTAGGGGGTGTTCACTACTGTGTTTGGGTGACATACCTCTGCGGGAAGCACTACTGTGTTTGGGTGGCTGGCCTGCGGTACTCGACAGGAGGAGTACCTCAACAGTCTTAGGTTAGTGAGTAGTACCTCGGAGTCGTGACAGGACCACTGTACACTCTAGAGACGGAGCTCTTCAGTAGTTACGGTTTCGATAATGAAAATCCTGGTTTGAGCTGAGACTTTTGACCTTTGTGTTTCCTCATGATTGAGATGGGTTACTTGATAACTTAGGTATATGTATGGGCATATACCTGGGTAGTGGTAATCCATTGATCTCATGATCCTTGTGTTTCCTCATGATTGAGATGGGTTACTTGATAACTTAGGTATATGTATGGGAATATACCTAAGTAGAGGTTATCTGTTGAGATCTTCTTTGTGGTTATCCTTGTTGGATTTAGTGAGACCTTGAGGGTCTCGAGGTCCCTACTGAGTATCGTTATACTCACCCCTGCACGGGCTATGCCCGCACCTTGTTGTGTTGGTTGCAGATGACTGGCAGTGCTGACGGAGGCCGAGTGTTTGAGGACTGGACGGTACCCGGAGGTGGACTACACGACAAGTCAGTGTCCGGAGGTGGACTTCACGGCGAGACGACACTCGGAGGAGGTTGACGGACGAGAGCACTATGGAGGCTATTTGTACCCACCCTTCAGGTAGGATTCGTGGTGGACGATCCAGGAGCTGCGCCATCTGTATCTACCCTTCAGGTAGATCCGAGGAGGACGACCCAAGAGCCGCTTCCGTCCCTCCAGCTTTTGTCTTTTTCTGTTGTACTTTGTTCAGTTGTAGTTGTACTTTCTTTTGGGTTTGTATTCTGGACCATTTACTTTCCAACACTTCTTTTTGTACTTAGTGTTTTACTTCCTCTTGTACTCTGTGGTGTTTTGTTACTTTTATAAAGGCAATGCCTTCCTAGTTATCGGGATTTACGCCTTTGGTGGTAGTCGCCAGCCCCTAGCCTATGGAAGGCGGGCTTGGGGTAGTCACGGCACGGGCCCCGAGGACGGGTCGTGACATTCCATCTGTCTCAAACAAAAGGTTATAAAAGTTATCAAAAAATACATAAGTCCACTTATAGTGAGATTAATAATATGTGGTTCCTAAAATGGACTTATAATTCTTATATTATACTACTTAATATAATAAAATGTGTTTCTACTAAACAGGGACTTCTTGTAGGCCTATGGTGGGTGATAAAGGCCAGTCTCACTTCGGTTGTCGGTTCGATTCCCACAGCCTTGTCTGACGCGATGGGCCTTCGCCTGTCCTACATGTTTTCCTTTTTCTAAAACTATATTATTATAACATCCCATAAATAATATCTAAAAATACTAACTTATGTCCAACATAATCCATTCCAATCTTTAGGTTTATCTAAAATATTTCTATCCAAGCTCATAGTATAAAGAAAATGATTACATGAAATGTCACATAACAATCACGTGAATGCCATAATTTATCGCCATATATCATAAGATATATCTTTTTGGTCAAATTACAAACATGTGAATACCTTAATCATGTATTCCCTTGAAGAAGGAATACCCATTGAACCTTAGTGAAAACATGAATGTTGTTAAAATTTTAACACTTTCCACAAACCAAAATCCTCAAAATTCATTATAATCAAACCATCATATCACTTAGTCCTGATATGAATCATGAGCTCATGAATACTGTTAAACATTTCATATTCTCATTTCCCTTCATTATGCGCATATCATCTTATTTCCAAAAATATCTCAATAACTTTCCATGGTTACTGATAACATAAAATTATTGAATACCACAATAGACTAATACATAAATATTCCAATATTCCATGATACTATATACAACATTATTTTGGAATCCCATTACATAAACACTTAATCATTCCACCACATTGTTGTCATACTCAACATCGCCAATAGTGATAGCATGTGACTTCCCTTTGTCCTTTTCCTTAAGCGGTTTCTCAAGTCGATCATCACTAACCCTTGGATTAGGGCATTTATTAGCATAATGCCTCATTTCCTTGCACTTGAAGCATTGAAGTGTTGGTGGTGCGTTCTATGCAGTCTTTTCTTCATTCACATCATTGGAAACCCTTTTTCCATTACATCGACACTCAGCTACTCGATGGCCATCTTTTCCACACTTAAAACATTTTCTAGTCCCTTTAAGACAATCTCCACCATGATTCTTTCCACACTTTGAGCATAAGGAAACATTCATATTCTTTTCACCATTATTATGAGATTTCTCCTTGAACTCCATCTTTCATTTCTTGTCAAAACTATGAGATGGATAAGTAACACCAACTTCCATTTCTACCTTGATAGCACAACGCACAATTTCTTCATAGCTACTGAAGTCTCTTATAGCTAATGCCCTTCGAAGACTTGGTTTTAATCGACTAAAGAATCTATCAACTTTACATTCAGGTTGGATGATAATGCCAGATGCATAACTCGAAAGACTTGTAAAAATTTGCATCGTATATACCAACAGATTCATCATCCTTTTGCTTTAGTTCAAGAAACTCCTTCTCCATCTTTGTTCGATGAATACGAGGGAAGTACTTATTGAAAAATAAGTTCTTGAACTTGTCCCATTCCATGGACTCAATTTCATCTATTGGCCTCGTATTCTTGATAAGATTCCACCATTGATCAACATCACCTTCCAAACGATATACTGCTAAGATGACTTTATCATGTTCAAGACATTGAAGAACTGAAAATATCTTATCAATGGTAATGATCCATTGTTCAGCAACAAGTGGATTAGAAGACCCACTGAACGAAGGTTGACGTTGCCTCATGAGGGACTCAATAGAATATTGTTCCCTTCTCTGCTCATTTGGAAGTCCATAATGACTTATAGCTTTTGTAAGTATAGCAATAAGATTTTTCACTCCATCTCCCATAACATTTGTTTGGTCAGGAGGACAATCATTGCATTGTCTGTTACATTGATCAACACGGTTCCTTCAGGTTCAATCCATCGTCTAAAACCCAAAAAGAATAGTGTGAGAGGCAAAAAAACACGCTAATAAAAACAACATAATAAAGGGGGAGTACCTTCAATATCTAACATCTTATGTTACCGTAATTCTAGCAATATAACCTATACTTATACTTAACCTTAGGGACATCCCTATACATACCATAGAAATATCTATAGGGATCTCACTAAAGTTCTTTCATCCTAGTTTCCAAAGGTTGACTAAACCTTTCCTCTAATACCAACTATAGAGACCCTATGCTTGATGTACATGGACATTACATTACTTCTTCGGAATACTTAGTACATAACAAAAACACAAACACAAGGACCGTAATAGTTTAGTGTATTTGGAAACTCGGAATTAAATTTTCTTATCATGGTGAAAGATCTTCAACATCTCCCATAAAGATCTTCCTTTTTTTCTACCTAAAACCTTTCTTTATATCCTGGGGAAAAGAAAACATAAAAGGGTGAGCTCAAATTCTCAGTAAGGGTAAACAAAAGAAATATCAATCACATCATACTCATAAGAACATAACAATTGTGAAATCTTAACCTGCAAAAGAGATCAGAATATAATAACATGGGATAAATCATGGTAGTGAAATGTAATCCCAATAATTACAACAAAAAACATGAAACTTTGTGGCGTACACACATAATCATAGAGAATCATTTCTTGTTATTCAAGACTCATTAACAAGACTATCTTAGTGGACAAAGTCCATTTCTGAACCGAGTTCATTCCACATTTCATTCATGTTTCACTGAAGCGGTTTAACCTGCCTTTCAAGACATGTCTATCTCATTAGATATAAAATCTTTACCCAATGCATTGGAGGGAGATATAGGTCCCACCCATCTCATAATGATACCATTCATATGTGTGCCACAAAATCATAAACCATACATCATTTCATAACCCATGTAATAAAAAAATGGGATTCTTAAACATCATGACATCATAAAACAATTCATATAAGATAAAAGAATTCATAAAAATATTTCCATCACAACATAATCAAATAAATGTAATAATAGGGATAGAAACATAACCCTATATTATCTTAGATGGAAAATAATTTTGATAAAACACTTGAACTCAATTCTTGAGGAAAATATCATTTCTACTTAAAAAACATGTTCCTTTCTTAACATGTCATACAATTTTATACTAAAAGAAGTTGATTAAAAGTAAACTTGAAAACATGTAAAGGAATATTCTTGAAAATAATGTTTTAAAAATCCATTCATGCCCTGTAAGTTAAATAAACATTCTTCTCATACTTTTGTCGGAAATGTCAAAAAGTACATCGTACGAAAAACGACAAAATATTCCTTTCATATATTTTACTAAAAACTCACCGAAGGGTAAAATTGGATTTAAAAAATTTTAGGTGGATGGAAATAATATTTCATATTGAGGAAACATGGATGTGGATGATAAAATACACCCCGGTAAATTTCAAAGTATAAACAATCGTGGATAGTAATGAGATTGTGATATTTCCCTTACCTTAGGTCCGATTTTCTTCGTAAGTGTCCGAACCTCCTATATAATGATTTAAATAATGTCATTGACTTATTAAAGAATCATAATCATTGTTATGATATCATATATGGTTCACTTATGACTTTATATTACCCGTTCGTTTGTAAATTCATGTAAAAGAGCGTTTTGGGTAAAATCGTTTCATTTGTCGTCCGTCTTTTGACTTGTAATTATTCATAAGATTACTTAGATCATGATTACTTAATTCCAGAATATAAAACATGATTTATATATTATATATATTTAGAATAAACATATATATAATATATCAGTAGATAGAAAGAAATACACAGTTCATGGAGACGGTAGGCCGTACGTACGCATGAACGCTGTTTTCGTTTCCTTATTGAGTTGAATGGAATTAAGTAGATGAAATACATATGTATACACATAAATACAGTATCATTATTATGTAATATATTTCATGATTACTTATTATATATACTTTATAATCATTCATGAATGGTTAACGTGGAGAATGAATCTCATCGCGTCGTGGAGACAGTAGTCCGTACGTACGCACGAGCGATGATATCGTTCTCATGATCGTGGAATTGTATTAGAGTGTATGTATACTATTTCAGAATCAATATAACTTTACAATAATCATATATATTCATTATTTACACCATTATACCCATCCATGTAAGGTGGTTGTGGAAAATAGATTACACCACGGCGTGGAGACAGTATTCTGTACGTACGCACGCGCGGTGATTTCATTTTCCGTAGGATGGATAGATGGTAAAATAGGGTTGTTTAATAGTTATAATAACAAATAAGTATATTAGTGATACTGATGTTATTACTTCATAATTAATCAACTAAATAAGAAGTGGAATAAGAAATAAAGTTGAAAGAATTGGTAACGGATATTACCTCTTCTTTGAAACACCTCTTTGAGATCTCCTTTTAGGGCAATAAAATTGATCATTGAAGAAGACGCGGACCTCTAGGATGTATCTAGGGAAGTGTAGAGGAGAAATTGGCAGGGGTTGGCCGAGCTTGAAGGTTCAATGTTGTGTGAGGAAGAGGGGGAGGAGGTGCCCTATTATAAGGGAGGAGAGGGGCACCTTTGGAAAACTAAAATTATTATTTTATTATAAAGCCAAATTTGGTTTTAAATAGCTCCAAATTGATTTATTTCTAAGATAAGGTGGAGAGGGGTCGAAATAATCTCATCCAATATAATTTATACAAGTTTAGGTTCCTATTATAACCTTATCATTTATATTTAACTTTATGTTAGATAATTTTACTTTTACTGTGTCTTTTTGTGTTCTTACACTATAAGGTTAATAAACTTACTATAACAAGCCAAATGAACCCCAAGATGTTTATTATTAATATATATAACCTTATCTAAGTCATTTGGCCGAAACATAGATTTTTAGGATTAAATAAAAATTAATAATATAATATTTGTTTTAAAAACTATTCTATGTCAATTTTGACACTATTTAGAAATTGATTTTTGTGAAAATCATAATCGAATGATTAGTTTGAAAACGGTTACTTAAATCAATACTAACATGTCATATTAACCTATAAAATAATTGTAATTAATAAAAAGTCTCATATTATATTTATTTGGGTATTCATAACACCAATTATGTCAATATTTCATTTATAAGATAATTAATGCATCATATTTGTGTCATAAATAAATTAAATTATATAACGTCTAAAAATTACAAATATACTATCATTATGTAGGAAATTTTTTTAGCTTTCTAATGAATATTTATTTTCGAATTTTTCTTATGTATAACCCTATGTTAAAAATGATATACTTATTAAACATTGATTTTAACTATTTTAACCCTTCTTTAAATAAATTAATAATAAATGTCCTAATCTAATCCAAGTGGGCCTAAATGGTCATATTTTATTACTAAGGTGGTTTTTGGTCGAATTACACTTGTTCAATGGAATTTGGACCTGTTTTAGGGTAATAATAATATCATTTTTACCCTTAATTACCCTATTTACTTTTAATCGTGGTAAATAAATGTAAAAAGTTACTATTCACCAAAAATTATTTTCATCTCATTAAACCAAATTTTACTTACTGACATCAATCGTGTCTCTCAGATTTTTGAAATTCCACTCACAGAAGCGGTAAAATTAAGTTTTATGAAAAATTCATTTTTTTAACTACCACTTAGTGGTTTCACTATTCATCAAAAAAATGAAAGTTTCTAGAAAAATACCAGAAATTAGGCCTAAGCTATATTCAATATTATGAACTCAAAAATGATGTCTATTTTACCAAATTCAAAACATATCAGTTTCATTAATTAATTTAAAAATTAATTCCCGTCGTCAAAACAAATAGCGTGTTCTTAAGAGATAATAACTATCAAAAGATTGAAACTTATTTATGTCTGGTTTAAATGTGAAATTACATCCAATGACCAAAATTGTATTAAATTGTAAAAATATATTCTAAATATACTTTAAAACCACTCAAATTAATAATTTATCACGATTAATTATTTCGATTGAAAAAAGTTGTTTTTAATCAAAATATGAATGTTATCCGAAAATTACCAAAATTTCACCCTAAGCTAATTTCGATATTCCGAATCCAAAAATGAAGTCCATACTGAAAAATAAAATTTACAAAATTTTAAAAAGTGTCTATTACTATTCATAACTGCTAGTTTTAATAATATTTTAATTGCATATTGTTGTTTAGTGAAACTCGTTATTGCGAACTACACACGCTATCGAGGAAGGTCGTGATTGCGTGTATTACAAGGCATGTCAAGGATGCATGTTGTGCAAGCTCCTTTTGGTGTAGATTACATCACAAGACATTGATGAAATTAAAAAGAATATTTTTAAGAAAATCTTGGGGTGTTACATATGTGGTGATATAGTCCATCGATTTGGAGGAACACTATGTGGGTAAGGGTTTCATTTTCATAGAGATGTGTTATGATATATGCTGGATTGGTGAAGGGAATGGGTCCTGTAGTTCTTGGGAAGTTCATCTACAAAGAGGGTATGTTTTGTTTTTTGTCTATTAGGTTCACTATTTTTCTATATTTTTAATATTCCTTCTTTTAATGGTTCAAATCGTATTTATACATGGTGGAAACCATTCACTGTTATATACATCACCAATCCTTTTTCCATTGATGTGTTCTGTCCATAAACTCCATGATCTCCAAAAATCCGACCCCTCCTATATCTTCCTCTCCTCTAGGTCCTTTTACAGAGTTCCTAGGAGGCTATATTTGTGGGTCACATGAAAAATTTTGTGGAATCCCATGGGGAAATCTTCCGGCCCTTGGACGACTCAGTCAAAAAAGATATACAATGTCGTGGTTCGTGGGTGAAGAAATAACTGCCTCAATACCACGAACGACGTGGTTCGTGAAATGTTGTGGGCCTCACTATTTTGAAAACTGATTTTTAAGGGAAAGTGTACGGAGTTGTAACTCTCTGTCATGTTTTCTCCAATTACATTATTAATGGAGCTATGGTTCATTGGTGGAATTTCTTAGTCTCCATTCCACCAATTACATGGTTCATGGGGGAACAGTTTCATTCCCAATTTATTTCATGAACAACCAGTTTCGATCAACAACCCCTGGCAGGCCTACATTTCACGGTCTATCCACATAACATTCAGTTCAAGGGAAATACCATCGGTATACCATTCACATAAATCACTATGTGGTCCAATTTGGTTAATTTTTGAAATTCGATTTCATCAGTATTCTAATGATGTTTTTAGTTGAACCCACTTCTTATTCCTTCATGTAATTTTTGGGCGTATTTTCTTAACCTTTGTAGAGATTTCAGGACCCTATAGAAAATATAATATATGGATTTAGTATTTAAATTATATTAGTAATTTTTATAGTTTTAATTATTAAAAATATTAATTAGCTGGGCATTTATAATAGATGAACAATCAACTAGGAAAGATACATTATTTGGATACATCATCCTCTAAACCATAAAACCTTTAAATTTTCATCTAGAGACTTTTACATGGTTTCATGAAATGTTAGGAGCAGAATATCATGGATTATTCAACATTATATAGGGTAACATACATGGTTAGGTGCACATTTCCCAAGACATTGTAATCTGACATTAAATTTTTTAAAAAAATGATAAAAAAATAAATAACAAAAAGATCATATAAATAATGATTTGCGTGACCATTTTAGCATTGTAATATGTAAAATATTAGCTAATTTTATTATATATTAACATAATTATATCATATACCCGTAGAAAAATAATTTTTGACTCAAAAAGGGTCAAATAGACCTTTAAAAGTGGGTTTCATGTCAGAATAAAAATTTACCATCATCGATAAAAAATTAAAATTGTTCAAGTAGGGCCATGAGTTTTATCCTTTGTCACTTTATTTCATCAAATTAGAGTTTACACATATTTCATAAATATTTTTTTGTAAAGGTGGTTTTAAAATTGAATTTATATTATAAATAATTCGATTTTTAAACAAACATCATATCTACTTTTTAGGAAAGAGAGTTTCAAAACATATAGTTTGATGAATGTGATATGAAAATGTAAATTTTATTATCTGTTAATTAATTATGATTCCTTGGATATGGTGAGTATTTCATTCCTATGAATTACATTTTAAACATGGTGTTTCAAATTTGTGTGTTTTTATAAATGTATTTAATTTTTAATACATTATAAATATTTTAAAAATAAGTGGAGATTATGTTTTTGAAGTAACAATTTGTTTTTCAATAAAGAATATTTTAGGGGACATTCTACGAGATGGAAATTTTATAGTGAGGAGAATATTATGAACGCAATAAAATTATTTTTAATATATTTATTATTACATTATTTACGAAGAAAATATGGAATTTATTAAAAAAATTAAGTGTTTCACTGCTAGGCACACAGTCTAAAGAACATATATCTTTACCATGAAATGTGTGTTTTTGAACAATGAGGTATATATAGTTGAGTAGATAGTCTGAATATTTTTCCTCGAGACCGTGAATTCTTAAAAATTAACTTGAAATCTCATTTTTCATTTATATTGCTTCACGAGACTTGGTATATTTGAATAACAGAATGATATAATGATATTATTGAATGTTTTATATGATTACAATGATATAGAAAAAGCCTTCTACAATTCTAAAAATTAGTAGAACTTTTTTAGTTCTAATAAAATGTACCATTTTTGAGTGCTTTTTTTGTTGATAGAGTAACCTTCATCAATGCTTTTCTTTAGCGCTAATAAATAAAATCTTTATCAGTGCTTAATTTTTAGCACTCATAAAGCGTATGCTTTATCATATCTTGTATAGGACTAATAAAGGTCCCGAATAAAATTAATTAATAAAATAAAAAATAGAAATGTGTTTATTAGAAATATTAAAAAATTATTAATTAAAAAAAATTGATAAAAAAATTAATTTAATATATAATATATTAATTATAATTAATATTATATATTATATATTAAATATGTAGAAAAAATTAAAATTTAAAATTAAACCAATAAATATTAAAAATATTTAAATTAAGAAAAATACTAAAAAATTTATTTATTAATTTTTTTTATAATATTAATAAATAGTATATATTAAATAAATATATAAATATATATATATATATATATATGAATTTATATAAATATGATTTCTATAATAGAAAATATATATTTTACAATATTTAAGTCATATATTTAGTGATTAATGGTTTATAATTATTAACTAATATTAATTATAAATATTTACTAATTACCTCGAGTAATGGAAATTATTGAATGCTATTTTATTTCTCAAATTAACATAAATAAAACATGTATTATATTCATTTCACATACATATAATGATAATTAATTTATTTTTTATTCAATGTACAGACAAAAATATTAATGTAATTATTGAAATATTACATAGAAACACAAACCCCTAATATTTTTATAATTTGTTAAATATTAGTATTTATTTTTTAATTTCATTATAACATGATACATTTAATATATCATGCCATTAAAGGGTATATGTTAGTTTCTATTTTTTATTTTATTACAATTATGTATTAGTTCTTTTTTAATTTTGTTATTTTTTATTTTCTTGTGGAAACTAATCAATTTCTATTATTTATTTATTTATTTTTATTTACTATGTTTTAATATTTTCAATTTGTATTCATATTTATTTCAATATATATCCATAATTTTTTAATAATTTATATTTAATTAATAAAACATATCCATTGCTTCAATATTTTTATGTTGTACCCATTATTAATTATTCAATTTCACTCATTTTTAACTTACATGCACTCAAGATTAATTATTCATTAATAATATTAAAATATTTTCCTAAAAACATTCCTATAAATAAATAAATCTATAAATGTATATTTACTATATTTATACATTTATATAAATATAATTATAAATAAATACATATTATTTTTTTAAAAAAATTATTTATATAATTATAAATGAGAAATTATATACAACTAAATAATTATAAAAATATGTTAAATTTTTAAATAGATAATATATTTAATATACATATATTTAAATATATCTATTATATAAATATATAATTATATATATATTTAAGAATTTAATTATATAAATATATCAATATTATTTTTTAAAAAGTATATAAATAACTATATACAAAAAAATATATTAAAATAATAATAAAAATAGAATAAATATATTTAAATAATGAATATATTTACTATATTTGTATTTTCATATATTTATTAAATATATATAAATATATAAATTTATTTATAATTTTTATTACAATTTATAAATCTTTTATGAGTGGTAATATTTTGTTGGTGATAAATATTCATTTTATCATCACTTTTTTAGTGCTGATAATGATGTCGTTTCTCAGTGCTTATTAATTAAGCACTGATAAATATGTCTTTCATCAACACTTTTTAGCCCTGATAAAGATCTATCTTAATCATCACTATAAAAATCTATCATAAATATGTTATTTATGAATACTTATTAACTTATCATGGAAAAAAGGGATCTTTATCTGCACATTTTTGGAAGCACAGATAAAGTGTCCCAATATATTTAAAGAACCCTAACCAGTTGCGAACCAGTCACAATGTCCAAAGCTTTTCATAGAATCCATATGCTGTCAGGGCACCTCCCCAATGAATCTAAGCTCAAATCATGGCTTGAATCAAGGCTCAAACATTTCAATGAATCGAATCAAGGGGTTAATGATTCAAGGGTCAAAGGAAACCAAGGCTCAAATGAATTCCATTTTTAGTGATTTCTCTACTCTCTCTCATACAATTCAAATCACCAATCCACATTTTAGTATTTTCTCATCCTCACTTGTTGATTTCTTGTTTGGTGATATCTATATTCATTTATTTGTTCATTATCTCTTTCTATTCATTACCCATCACTAATTTCCAAACTAGAATGAATTTTTAATTGGGTGATTCTATTATTTTGGGATCATTATCTTTATTATTTTTTCTCTTTTATTTTTTTCATTATCTCTTGTGTTTTCAATGATTTCGTGTTTTTATTGACCATTTAAGGGCATTTCATGGTACCTTGTAGCATATTATTAATTCCTCCCTATAGATTGAAAAATGATTCCCTTTCAAAATTTATCTTGAATATAATTGATTATGGTGATAATATTGGGAAGGAAATGTTTACCACTGTACATGTAAAATGGGGTTCTCTTCATAAATTCATCTTAATGTATGAGAAATCTAAGGGTATTCTACTCAATTGTGGTATGCATCCTTACATTGGACATAAGAAATACTAGTCCTAATGCACATATGATAGAAATTCACCAGTTCCTTACATGGGATAAATAACCAGAGGTAGTTAGGTGAAAGATATTGATCATTTCTATAGACTGTTAATTATACTGTAACAACACATTAAAGAAAAATTTAAGCACATGTATATTAAATACTCTAAGGATTTATCATTGTTTCTGAAAATATTTTATTCATAATTTTTTTTCATAATTTTTTTTATTTTGATTGAATAAATTTTCAAAATCCACAATAATTTTTATTTTTTCAATATATATATATAATACCATAAATATAAAAATTTTGTAGGAAAAGTGAGTGACCCAAAATAAAATATTTAATGGAATGACCATGGATATCAATTGTGTTGTACTAATGACTAATACAAATATTTATTTTTACCATCATAACAGGTGTGACATATACTCAACCCCATAATATAATATAGACTTCTTTACCACATAATGAAACTCATTCATGATACATATTCTGAAAATTGAAATACTTTTAGTATAATTATATATATATTATTAAAACATAAAACATATGATCTGAGTATAATTATAAATGGTTGAAATGAAATACTTATCACAATTAATTGATTTATATATTGAGGTTTCATATATATCATAGTAAATAAACACCATGTGTTTTTCCGTTTAAATCTACAATTTATTAAATTAATTATTAACAATATACCCATTATAATTAGAAAAAAATATCTATCAATTTTATATTTTCATCCTAAAAAACATCTCCACCCACCCTTTTTTATGTCACTGTATAAATGTCTCAATATATAATATAAACAATTTTTCACTATGATCTTAAAATCCAATGGGAACATGGTAACATCAATAGTCTTATTATTTTTGAGTCATTGGGGTGTGTAAGAATCAAATTCACCTCAATACGACAGAAAGTGTGACTAGTATGACTCCAAGTGCTTCTTTTTATTTAAAACTGACATTAATTTTAGTAAAAAAGGAATCCAACCTACTCAAAACTAAAAAAACCCATTTAGATTGTTTTGGTACATTAGGATAAAAATATATAAATCATTTCTGACATTTAGGAATTAGCCGCACCTCGATTATATATAGGTTTCTCTCTATATGACTCAAAGGGTGAATTATTAGTTTAAAATTAATATTTTAGTTCAAAAAGTGTAACTCGCATAAAACCAAAAAAGGCACTCAGATTGTCCTGATAAATCATGAAAACAATTTAGAAGAAATTTGCGACATGTAAGAATATTTTTAAAATTAATATGATACATTATATGATCATAATGACTCAAAGTGTATGTTTCTAATTGAATGTGACATTTTAATAAAAAAGAAAAAAATTAATAAAAAATGAGAAAACACATTTTTATTATTTTGATAATTTTGGAAAATAATGCATATTTCATTTTGGATTTCTATGTATATGTATCACATCAATATGATGCATGGTGTGACCAATATGACTCCAAGTACCTTTTTTTATTTAAAAATAATATTAATTTTAGTAAAAAAAGAGAACTAACATATTCAATATCGAGAAAAGACAATTTTATTTTTTTGATACTTTTTGAAAATGATACATAATTCATTTTTTATGTGTAGAAATGATCCCCACATAAATAGAACACATGGTGTTCCTATAACGACTCAAAGTTCCCATTATCAGTTTAAAATTGATATTTTAGTTCAAGATGTGTCACTCAATTGAGAAAATGAACTCATATTGTATTAATAATTAAAGAAAATGATTCATAATTCATTTTTTACATATAAGAATATATCTCAGGTAAAAGAGATACATGATGTGTTCTAAATTACTCACATTTCATGTTTTTAGCAAAAAACAACATTTTAGTAAAAAGACACGTGAAATTCTAAAAACAAAGAAAAAATATTTGGATTGTTGAAATTATTTATTAAAATGATTCATATTTCATTATAGATGTCTAAGAATCCTCCAAACATCAATTGAACACATGGTGTGACTGGCATGCCTCTAAATGCATATTTTTATTTAAAATTGAAAATAATTTTAGTTAAAAAGATAACTTCTATACTCAAAACTGAGAAAATTATTTAATATTGTTTTGATGCATTTGTAAAATGATACATAAGTCATTTTTATGTTTAGGAATCTTCAACACATCAATATTATGTATGCTGTTCTTGGTATGACTCAATGCCTTCATTATCTATTTGAAATTCCCAATTTATTATAAAATGGGTCACTCAATGAAGAATTTAAAAGCACAATCGTATTTTCATGATAATTTATGAAAATTATTCATAATTCATTTTTTATGTGTAGGAATTATCCTTTAATCAAAATAATACACGATGTGACTAGTATGACTCAATTTTAATTTTATGTTCAAAATAACATTTAAGATAAAAAGACAAGTGAAATACTCAAAACTAATCAAACACGTTCATATTTTTTTGATTCTTTAGGAAAATTACACATAAGTCATTTGGGACGTATATTAAATATCATAACCTTAATCCAATGGACTATGTGACCTATATGACTCCAAATACATCTTTTTATTTAATATTGACATTATTTTTTGTTAAAAGGATAACTGACGTACTCAAAACTAAGAAAATTGGTTAAGATTAATTTTTTTACCTTAAGAAAATGATTTATAATTCATTTTTGATGTGTGGAAATCAGCCTCACCTCAATCTGACACACAGTGTTCCTGGTATGGCTCAAAGTGCATCTTTTTATTATAAATTAACATTATTTTTTTTGTAAAAAAGGAAACTAAAATACTCAAAACTAGTTAAAATCATTCATAATATTTTGAAACTTTAGTAAAATGATCCATAAGCCAATTTTTAAATTTAAGAATTAATCACCCCATAATATGATACATAATGTGTGCAGTATGACTCAATGTTTCCGTTATTGGTTTAAAATAGATATTTCAGTTCAAAAAGTATCACTCACTAAAAAAATAGAAAACACACACAAATTGTCATGATAATTTGGAAAAACAATTCATAAGTAATTTTTGACATGTAAGAATCATTCTTACATTAATCTAAAATATGATGTGACTGGTATTACTCTATGTGTTTGCTTCCATTTCAAAATGGAATTTTACTAAATAAGGAAAGTTTTGTACTCAAACCAATAAAGTCAATTAAGATTGTTTTTATACTTTATGAAAAATCAATAAGTAATTTGGGATGTTTAAGAATCATCTCCATCCCAATCTGACATATGGTAACCAGTAGGACTCTATGTTCATATTTCAAATATATACATGTCATTTTAGTATAAAATTCACATCACATCACCAAAACTAGGAAAACTAGCCTAGATTGTTTTCTCATCATTTTATCTGCTATTACTTAATTAATTTACTACTCAATTTTATCATATACATATTTAAGTAATTTTCATAGATATTTTTCTTGATGATGAAAAGGAAATGGTGTGACATGCAAGAATCAACCACTACTCAATATGACACAAACGTTTACTGGTATGACTCAAAATTTAATTTTAAATTAACAATTTCTATTAATTTATTGCATTATATTGTTACTCACATAAGAATAGTTTCTTATACTTCTTCATTTTTGTTTCGAGCATTGGTGGTTTGTTCGAAAATATCATGAGTCAGGGTGAGGATCAAGAGACAAAGAAACATTGATATTTTTTAATATATAAAATAATTTTTACTTTTTAATTGTATAAACTAAATTTAAAAATATTTACAATATAGTTTTTTTTCATTTATTTGAGTTTTAAATTTTATTTCATTTAAAATCATAATTGGTACTTTATTTTTTTTTTCTTTTCTTGTAGTGTTTCGAGTGCTGTCATGTGCTGTTACATCACACCACACTAATGCTTTTGTGTGATGTAATAGAACACTACAATTTATTCCTTTATCATGTTTTTTATTATTGATAAATGATCCATTTATTGATTCATTTTTAGTGTTGACAAAATCCTAGATATTTTAATCTTTCTATGTTATTCATCACTTGTCAAGATTGATAAGGTCCATTTTTAGTGTTGTCAAAGTTCTATTTGGTAGTAGTGTTATATGATTTATGAAATGTTATTTATAGATTTTAATTTATATTTTATATTGTAAAAATATTATATTTCATGTGTATTTATTTTATTACAACAAATAATATTACTAAAACAAAAACTACTATTATGGTTGGTCGGAATTATGATATAGGGTTTTATAATTTGAGGGAGGATTATTATTATTTTTATATAAATAGTTATAATATTATTATATCTAATGTGGTGGGTGGATTTTCTTTTATTTTATCATTATTATTATTTTATTTTTATAATTTTATTAGTATTTATTTAGTATAATGAAAAAGGGGCCTTTACTCCCTTTCGTTCTCATTCATTCAATCCTTTAAGTGGAAGAGAGAAATCCAAATTTTTGAATCTTCTTCTAATGGAGAACTATGGTGGATCCAAGGTACAATCATCCCTTTTACTATTTATTATCCTTATTATATTAATTGGCCAAAACCTCCTTCCCCAACAACCTTAAAATTCATCATACTATGGAATGTTAACTAAAATAAATATCAAATTGATTTAAAGTTTTTTAATATCTAGTAAATATATTTGAATATGTGATGGATTTTATTCCAAAAGGGTTAATAATAAACCTATGGATCTACCGCACCTCATTGGAGGTCTCATCACCGCCCTATCAACTATGACTGAGTATTTTACTTTTATGGGGTTTGATCGAATTATTTAAATAGCTACTTTGATTTGATAGAATATTTTTTATTCTGCACTTATATTTGAAGAAGTTTATTCCATTATTAATGATCATTAAATATCTTTGGTTTTGATGAGATATTTGATTCTATCCTTCGTCCTTAGTTTTATTATGATCCATCATGCTTGTGTGTTCCAAATATTTATTTTTATGTGTTTCACATGACTAAAAATGTTTTTTACAGATGATTTTATATCCAATGAAAATGGTTTAATCTAAGATATAAATTGTTTTGACTATTCCCAAATAAACAACTTTTTATGACTTTAAATGTGAATTTTAAATGATATGAAGCCATCTTAATGGATGTGACCATGTTTAGCATTATTTTAAATAGTGATAAAAGAGGTAATATTTTTTTTGATGTCCCAATGTTTTATTTGTATATTATAAATGTTAAGATTAATTTATTATTTTAATGATTTTTTATGTGATTATTCATAATAATTTTGAAAAACAAATCCTTGTATGTCTTGAAAAATGGGTTATTTTTTATTTTAATGAATGTGTAACACCCATTTTGTTTTTATTTATAAATTAAATTATATTTTATTATTATTTAAAATATCAATTTGATATTATACATGATATTGGGGTTGATTATATGCAACAAAGTAGGGATAATGATACATGAATGTTTTTGTGTAAATATATTTTTTGATTTTAGGGTAAAAAGTTTCAAAGGAACATGTGGGATTCTATTTAGGATTTATTTATTTGTCCTCCATTTTTTGGCCTTGAATCATGCACACACATTATGATACCTAAATCATTATTATAAAACATGAGTTGTGTGAGTGGATTTAATTTCATCACTGCTAGCAGGGTGGTACGATTTAGAAAATTTTATATGTTATCTCAGTTAGATCCTAGTTATCATAAACCATGATTATAACACATATGACTATATTAATTATTTTTTATAAAAATGTGTGTGTATATTTTTAAATTTCTTCATTATTACATTTTAAATGATGAATATAAATTTTATATTGAATGAAATGGAAATAAAATATATTTTATATATAAAGTATCCATTTAAAACAAAATTAAATTTTTAGTAAACTATTTTCAAACTAGAATGTTGGTGTTAGATTATAATGGAATCGAGTATAATATTTCAAGGAATCATTCAAATTTTCTTACTCACTGACTATATGTATTTCCTATGTGTACATGTCAATGTTATTCTAGATTTATCACGTAATTATGGGAGGATATTCTCTATGTATAGGATATATATGATATGTTCAATGGGAATATATAGAGGTGGTGATATGTAGAGATAGTTGTTATTCACATTGAGTTATTTTTTTATTTAATTTTACTTTTATGTTGGCTTATATATTATGAAAACATTAACATTATCTTTGTTTTTATTTATCTAATCATTATTGAAGTTCCCAAATGGATTCATTAATATTGGTTATATTTTTCTTCAATATTATTTGTGTAAAATTTATTGTAGATGATGACATATTTATCTTGAATAAATGAAAAAATTATTATATAATGGTGATAATGTATCTTCACACCATTTAATTATTCTTGAAGAAAGAATTTACATAAAACAATATTAATGTTTCTACTTGGAATAACCAGGTGGATATGTTCTAGGATTTAATCTCTGACATGTGATGATTGGTGATATTTTATTCAATTTAACGATAGTTGTTAATGAATAATCTTATTCTATATTAGTTTGGATCATTTTTTTGAGTAATATAGTTGATGGAGAGATTGAAGAAATAATATTAAAGTGGAAAAGAAAGATAATTTTGTAAGAATCCATACAAATAATGTTAAATGTTTACGATTATATAATTAGTAGAAAAAAATATTTATATAATTTTTTAAAGTGTTTGACAATTACTTTAAATGATTCTAAGTTCATTTGAGATACTATAGATGTATCTGGAACTATTTTATTTGAGTTTTATAAATCCTGTTTTTCATAGGTTGGATGAAATTAACCAATTATAGAACCATACTAGGATTTTAATGGATGATTGTCAATTATATAAGATTCATCATGTGCAGAACATAGTAAGAGTCACTTTTACTCTTTGAAAGATTCATAATTACTCTTTTATTAAAAATGGGAAAAGGCATTGTTGAACTCACCTGTTTTGATAATCCCAACTATGATTTCACATAATTTGATAATCCCAATAAATTTTTATCTATGTTTATATGAGTTTTGAATTAATTCTAACTCAATCGGATGTGTTCTGCATAAAACAGAAGTGTTAAGTCACTGATATGACTATAGCTAACGATAGACTTAGTCTACCGATAGACATAGTCATTGATAGGAGAAGGTCACCGATACGTGGAGCTACAGATATGCACAAACTAAAATTCTACTGATACAAGCTACTGTTACACAAGAGCTACTGATAGAGTAAGTCTGCTGATATGAACAAGTCTACCGCTATGAAGCTACCGATACAAAATGAGGTACCGATAGATGAAAAGTCTACCAATATATATACTTCACTGGAATCAAATAGAGCTACCAATATGAAAAAACTAAAAGTCTACTGATACAAGCTACTATTACACAAGAGTTACCGATTTTGTAAGTCTCTCGATATGAACACGACTACCACTATGAAGCTACCGATACAAAACGAGCTACTGATAGTTTCGAATTCAATCGATAGATTATGTCACCGGTATATAGAGCTACTGATATACAGAGTAACAACTACAAATACCAGGGTCTACCGATACATGTTTAGAGAGCAACTGATACAACATCAAATAGCTACCGATACAAGGAGCTACCTATATATGATAAAAAAACCACCGATAGAAGTTCACTGCTACACAAAGTCCACCGTTACACATCTACCAACAGAAGGCTACTAATGAAACACTCGCCAGTCAAACTCTATACTCTCAATTATATATGTTTATTATGCAATAGTTATATTTTATGTTTTTAATGCAATTAATGTTATTTATTGATAGTTTTTGGCATGTCAGGGAACCGTACCAAGTACCCATGAAAAAGGTAATCATTTTTTAACGGAGATGAATGCTATAAATGGAAGGACAAAGACTGGGAAGAAAGAGATAAATAAAGAACTAAGAAGGCACGTGAAGGGTGTAAAAGACAAAGGCTGGACAGAATTGAAATGTGGTGCATTCACACAAAATAAAAAAGCTACATTCGTATTGGAAAGCACTGGACATACAAAAAGCCACTCATTCTAGGGGGCAACACAAGATGTATCTTGAGTGAAGAACTACAACGATCTATTCATGTACTCAAGCTGATAAAACTGAACCTAAAAATCAAGGATGAAACTGACACTCTGTTTTTAGACCAAAACCAAAGAAGGACTTAGAAGCATTTCTATAAATCAAAAGAGTCAAGAGCTGCACTTCACATCACTAGAGCATTCTAATCTCTTATCTATTCATTTAGTGATTATTTTATTTACACTTCAAGCAGTGTGTATATACTCTTTATATTTCTTATACACACTATATCCTATGATAAGATGTAGGATTTCTAAATACTCATTCAAACTCTATAACTCCCTTGTTTCCCACTGTGGATAGTGGTAGAGGTCAAGTAAGACAAGGATATCTTGGTAGCTGCTGTTGGTTTTCCCACGTAGAACTGTGGTAGAGTTCTTTGTACCTGGATAGTGTTTTTCACTGTTGTATACCCAGATCCAGGGTGTGGATCAAATTTATATAAATTGTTTCAGAGGACTAGGTCTCATCTTGAGAAAGTTCCTCTTGGTTACATATTTTGGTCATCTTTATTTAAGTTCTAATGTATTCTATATAATTAATATTCCACTGCTAATTACTTTTAATTAAAATTTGTTTTAAAGATACTTTGATAGTTAAATTAGCAAGTCTTAATACTTATTGTGAACAAGTAAGTTAGTTTCAAAAGTTAATTTAATCTTATGATTAAATTAACTGAGACCTAATCAATCATTGAGAAACTAATTGAACTTTTACAATCTATATTAATTTACTACAGTTTAACCTGTTTTTAAATATGGGGATTTAGAGAGAAATATTTTTAACAAAAAATTTTAATTCAAACTCAATTTTTCCCCCTCTTGAGTATCCACTCCGACCAACATTTTGTATCAGATGATTGTTTTTGTGTTTCGACGTTTTCAAAATACTCTGTTTTTTCAACTATGATTTTAGTTTCATATTTAATGATCTTAAATTTCTGTAAATTATAAATTTTATCTCGTTAAATATCTTTTCTAAAATCTAGTTATGGACAATAGACTAGAAGGTACTACTACCAACATGACACCTTTCATTAATGATACAAATTATGCTCAGTGGAAGTTTAAAATGAAAATTCATTTTGAAAGTATGGGATTTGATATCTGGACTACAGTAGAAACTCAATATAAAATTAAAGAAACTGATAGAAGTACTTGGGATGAACCTACAAAGACTACTTAAAATAATAATTGTAATGCTATGAATGCTATGTATTGTGCTGTAGGAGATGAAGAGTTTAATTGAACATCTGCTTGTAAAACTACTTATGAAATCTGGGACACATTGGTTGTTTCCCATGAGGGAACAACAAATATTAATGAAATGAGGCTGAATACCTGTACTATTAAATATGATAATTTTAAAATGAAGCCTGATGAACACTTTTCTGACATGTATCTCAGGTTCAATGAGATTTTCAACAGTATGAGCTCCCTTGGAAAGGTTGTTCCAGCAAAGGAACAAATTATGAGAATATTAAGATGTCTGCCAGAAAGATGGAGAGGCACATCTGTCTCCATAAGAGAATCGTGTGATATATGTTCACTACCTATTAAAAATCTTATTGGTAAGCTTATGATGTATGAGGAAGAACTCCAGGTGAATAAGGAAGAGGATGATGAACCTAAAAGGAAGTCAGTGTCATTTAAATCTACTGCCTCAAAGGGCAAGGACAAGGAGAAAGCTTACATATCTACTGAAAGCTCAACAAGTGAATGTTCATACTTTTATAGTGATGCTCAGATGGATCAGATAGCCAGAAGATTTAAAAAGATCTACAGGGAGAAGAAATTCTTTATAAAATCAAACTATAAAGGTAAATATGATAACAAGGGTCATTGGAAGAAGGACTCGAAGAAGCCTGATAAAATTGATGAAGTTATCTGCTACGAGTGAAAAAGGAAAGGACATGTAAAAGATAACTGTCCAAAATTGATGTTCAAGAAGAAATATGACTACAAGGATAACAAGTATAAGAAATCAATTAAAGAAACTAAGTGTTCTTAAGAAGAAACTTCAAGTGATTTTGATTCTGCTAAGGATCATAAAGCTAACATGTGTTTTATGACAAACACCTATGAGGTAACATTGGAAACTACTTCTTTAAATTCATACTATTCTGGTGATGATTGTGATTCTGAATCTAAAAATATGTCTAGTGAAGAATTTTTTGAATACAGTAATATGCTATAAGAGACCTATAATGAACTTAAGGACAAGTACAAAGCCTTAAAGAAACAGTCTCGCACAGTTAATTCTTCCATTGATTTTGAAAAAGAAATGAATGCTCAATTACTTAAGGAAAATACTTAACTAAAAATGCCTAATGAGAAACTGAGAAAGGACATTGAAATGTTTACAAATTGAAATAACAACCTTACAAAAATTCTAGGTAAACAGGTAGAACTGACATACACTACTGGTTTGGGATACCAATCAGGACAAAGACAGTTTACCAAAATTATATTTATTGCTAATTCTGGACAAAATTATTCTAGTTCCTGTTCTGGAAATTAATATAACTCAACTAGTTATTCACATTTTTATAGATCAAATAGAGTTTTTCTTTCAAAATCTATTGAATATAATAATTATATGAGACCTATAAGACAAATCTGGGTACCTAAAACTTTTCTTGCTAACCTGTCTGGACCCATGAGAATCTGGGCTCCAAAATCAGTCTCTATTTAAAACTATTTTTTAGGAAACCTATTTGAAGAGTTTCAATAAAAAGATATGGTACTTGGATAGTGGATGTTAATGGAACATGTCCAGATACTACTCATGATTTAAGTGTTTAACCAAGGTTGAGGGAGGCTATTTCACTGTTGGTGATAATTCTAAAGGAAAAATCATCGGCCTATGCCAGATTGGTAACTTTAATTAAGTTTTAATTTCTAATTTTTTATTTGTTGATGGACTTAAATATAATCTGTTGAGTATTTATCATTTATGTGATGATGGTTTCAATGTTAACTTTAAAAATGATTCATGTAATGTTTTTAACTCTAAAAATGAATTAGTATTTTCGGCCTTGAGAAATGAAAATGTTTATACTGTTGATTTGAATTCATTATCCAAGAAAAATGTTAGTTGTTTAAATGCTTTTCATAAAGAATATTGGCTTTGTCAGAGAAGATTAGGACACTGAAACATTTATTCACTTAGAAAACTGACCAGGAAAAACATAGTTAGAGACCAACCTAAACTTGAATTCCCAACTGATAGAGTTTGTAATACCTGTCAAAAGGGAGAGCAACATAAAGTTTATTTTAAATAAAATAAATAAGTTTTAACTTCTCAACTTCTCGAGTTGGTTCACAAGGATTTGTTTGGACCTTCTACAGTTTCTAGTGTTAATGGGAAGCACTATGTCTATGTCCTACTAGATGATATTTCTAGATATACTTGGGTATACTTCTTAACTCACAAAAGTGAAGCGTGTTCTAATTTTGTCAAATATTCCAAGTCTGTAGAGAACCTTAGTGATCTTAAGATTAAAACCCTAAAATGTCATCATGGCAGTGAGTTTGAAAATCATGAGTTTGAATCTTATTACTCACACAATGGATATAGTCACAATTACTCTGCCCCTAGGACACCTCAACAGATTGGTGTAGTAGAAAGAATAAATAGAACCCTTCAAGAAATAGCAGGAACTATGCCTAATGAGTATGACCTGCCTACTTACTTTTGGGATGAAACTGTGAATACAGCTTGTTATATTATTAATAGATTCTTGATTAGACCTTTTCTTAAGAAGACCCCTTATGAACTGTGGAACAATAGGAAACCTAAAGTTAGTTACTTTGGAGTCTTTAGTTGCAAAATCATTATTCTAAATACCAAAGATAATCTTGAAAAATTTCCATCTTAAAGTGATGATGGAATTTTTCTTTGTTATTATTTAACTAGAAAAGCCTGTAGAGTATTTAATAAAAGAACCAAATGTGTGGAAGAATCTATTCATATAATGTTTGATTAAACTAATCCACATGAACCTAAGTCTTCTCCTTAAAATCATGAAAAATATTTGACTGTTCTGGACCTTAATGATAAAACTAATGAACCTGGTGTAAAAACAAGTAGTTCTAGACATATTCCAGAATCAGCTTCTATTGAATCCGAACCTACAGATGAACCTGAAATTTATAGTCCTACCTTTACTAGATCAACTTGGATTCTAAAGAATCATACTTTGGATGCTGTTGTCGGCATTCATGATATAGGTACACAAACTAGATCTTCTCTAAGAAACCAGGTTGAACATCATGTATTTCTTTCACAGCTAGAACCTAAAAATGTCAATGATGCAATAAATGGTGAATTTTTGGTAAAGGCTATGCAAGAAGAGTTAAACCAATTTAAAAGAAACAAATTCTAGGAATTAGTTGATAGACCTAAGGAAACTTTGACAATAGGAACTAAATGGGTTTTTAGAAACAAAGTTGATGAATCTTGAAATATAGTTAGAAACAAAGCTAGATTAGTTTCACAAGCATACAGCCAAGAGGAAGGAATAGATTATGAGTAAAAATTTTCCCATTAATCTAAATTAGAATCCATTAGGATCCTACTTTCCTATGATGCTCATTTGAATTTCATGTTATATCAAATGGATGTCAAAAGTGCTTTTGTAAATTGTTTTATAATTGAAGATGTTTTTGTTGAACAACCAAATTGATTTACTAATCCCAATTTTCCAAATCAAGTTTTCAAGATATCTAAAGCTTTATATGGTTTGAAACAAGATCCAAGCGCTTGGTATGATAGACTTAGTAATTTTCTTATTTCAAAAGTTTTTACTAAAGGGATTACTGATCCAACTCTCTATATTAAAAGAATTTATAAAGATGTTGTAATAGTACAAATCTATGTTGATGATATTATTTTTGGATCTTCTAAACATTATTTATGTATTGATTTCTCAAAGAGTATGAAAAATGAATTTGAAATGTGTTTAATGGGAGAACTCAAATACTTTATTGGATTTCACATTTTTCAAAATGAAAATGGTATTACATTGAATCAAGGTAAATATAAAAAGGATCTTTTAAAATGTTTTGGATTAGATAGTATTAAGGGAAATGATACTCCTATGAGTACAGTCTGTAAATTAGATGCAGATGAAACTGGGAAATCAGTGGATCAAACCAATTACATAGGTATGATTGGAAGCATACTTTATTTCCTGCTAGTGGACCAGATATTAAGTTTGGTGTGTGTATATGTGCAAGATTTCAAGCTAATCCGAAATAATATCATTTACTTGATGTTAAAAAAAATTAAGTATCTTAAAAACATTGTAAATTTAGGTTTGTTTTACCCAAAAGGACAATCTTTTGACTTAATGAGTTATTCAGATACTGACTTTATTGGTTGCAAGTTGGATAGAAAAAGCACATATGGAACATGCCATTTTCTAGGTACGTCCTTAGTATATTGGTGTAGTAAAAAGAAGAATTATGTAGCTTTGTCTACTGCCGAAGAAGAGTATATAGCTGCTGGTAGTTGTTGTGCACAAATTCTGTGGATAAAACACACTCTTTTGGACTATGGATATTATTTTAAGCATGGTTCTATCAACTGTGATAACACTAGTGCAATAAACATTTCGAAGAACCCTGTATCTCACTCCAGGACCAATCAGATTGATGTACGACACCACTTTTTGAGAGATCATTCCCAAAAAGGTGATATTACTCTTGAATTTATAGGTACTGAACATCAATTAGCTGACATCTTCACCAAACCATTATGTCCGGACAGGTTAAATTACATTAGACAAGAGTTAGGAATGATTATCCTTGATCGGTAGGTACCTCACCAATGTGAAAACCTCACCGATGTAAAAACCTCACCGATGTAAAAAACTTCACTGATGTAAAAACCTCACCGATTTGAAAACCTCACCAATGTGAAAACCTCACTGATGTAAAAACCTCACCAATGTAAAAACATCACTGATGTAAAAACCTCACCGATGTAAAACATCACCGATGGACCTCACCGATAGCAATTCTCACTGATAAACCCTACAGATGAGTACGTGTTGTTTTAAACATCTGTCTACCTCCAGAATCTGAATTGTTTATAGTTATGATATTTTAAATATTTATTTTATGATTCCTAAATGATAAAACTATGTCCTAGTTACATCTCAATCCACCAAGCCTCAATCCCTTTACCCTCAAACCTTAGCTCTCGAATCTCTTGAAAAACCAAAATCCCTCAAACCAGATATGGCAAAAACCAAAATCCCTACCATCAAAGATGAAATTGATGAGCTGAATTCAAATAAGTAGAAGTCCAATCCAGAAGAAAGGGGTAGTATTGGTAGAACATGATCAGAATGGCGACCAGTAAACCCACATTTACAAAATAGAGTTATTGTGATAAAAAAAGAGTTGTGCATGGAATGGTTGTTGGCTAGAAAATCGTTAGTGCTTGAGGTGCTTTAAGATCAAAAGTGGGTAGATTTATTTTCGAACAACTATGGCCCCTACTATTCGATGCTAGTAAAACAATTTTACCAGTTTGTGAGCTTTGAGAAGTCAGAAGATGAGAACCGAGTGATTTCTTTTGTAAATGGAAAGGAGATATCTTTTTCATCTTTTGAGTGGGATGAATGCCTAAAGGGTCCCCATGAAGGTGTTTCAGGATATGTCTCAAAATCAATACCACCTACAAAAAATATATTCGATTATGAAACTGCCCTGGAAGAGATCATGGGTAGTGACAATCAAAGAGAAGTGGTGGCTACTGAAATTGATGGAGAGAGCAGATTGCTGTTCAAATTTTTTCAGAATTTCATAATACCAAGGAGAGGGGACATTAAGAATTTAAGATATCTATCTCGTACATCTCTTGAGACATTGTGTGAAAGTGAATCTGTGTATATTGCTAATGTTTCAAATGGAGGACATGACGAAGAAAATATCAAAAACCAATGCCCTATTCTTTGCCATGTTGATCTCAATGATGATCAAAGTGAAAGGGGTAGCTGAGTCGCAGGATGAGATAGCGGTAGTAAAGAATAATATTTGTATCACAAGCACAGTTTGAAAATATATGAAGATAAATTGGAGACCATTGAGAGGAGAATGAGTTAATGATGAAAAGAAGATGTATGATAAATTCAATCCTATGAATCATCCTTTAAGGCCTAACAATGTGAGGGATCCAGGTCTAGGACCTGATGAAAAAGAACCTGAGTACAGTGATGAGACTGATGAATAAGAGACTTTTATGGCTGATGGAAGGGATCCGGAATTTCCCCGAAGTCCTGCTACTGAAATTGTATCATCGGGAAAGGGAACTTTATTATAAGAAGAGACACCTGCTAATGAGGAAGACCAGCTAGTCCATGAGAATAAAGAAGAAAGGAAATATGAATCTGAATCATCTGATTCTGCTTTCTTAAGTCTGAGTCCATTGATTAGAAGCTCACTTGTGCCAATTGAAGAAGTAGTGGGTGAGATGGAAGTACCTATGCCTAATCTAGAGGACCCTTCTGTTGTTGGAGCTGTTGCAGAGATGGAGTTGATAGTAGATTATTCTTCTGATGAAGAAAGAACTACTAAGAATTATCTTGCTGTACAGTAGAATGCACCAATTTAGGGGGAGCATCAAACCAGGTTAGGTAGTGTGTTAGTGGCTGTTGAAATTGAGGATTGGGCAGAAGACCCAGGTTTTGTGGTTTGTGGATTGGACTATCCCGATTCTGATAATGAGGCATCCCTCAATAGACTAAAAACAAATTATGATATTCAGACACAGTTGTTACCTGAAGATGTGGTCAGAATTCAGGATCTAGAAATGCTCAAGTATAATCTCAAAATCATTTTGGTGGAAAAAATATAGAAAATGGAAGCTTCACTGGTGTTATCAATTCAATCAATTATGAATGACTCAGTAACTAGTACAATATCTGAAAGGTAACATGTTGTGGTTGCACCTGCTGATGTGATTACCAGGGGTGATCTTAAATCTTTAAAGAATTAGCTTAAAGAGTCTTTTAGTTCCTCTACTTATGAGTTAAAGCACTGCTTTGATGAAGAGATGAGCAATTTGGAATGTCTTTTGAACTGTCTCTCGGCTGTAATGTCTCTACCGCTATGGAGGAGATAGTGGATGAAGTTACAGCTTTCCAGAATTAGTTTTCTGGCCAGGACGAAAGTGTTGAAGCTCTTAAGAAATCTGTTATCTCTTTAAAATCTTAAATGAGTTCTAAATCCCAAGCAAATAAATATTTAGCATATGTCAAAGGTGTTTTGAGCCAGATGGCATCAGTCTTTGAAGGTTTTAAAACCTCCATGAAGGATCATGTCAGCACCGAGGTTTCCCAAGTGATAAATCTTATATGTGGGTTGACCAAAATCATAAAGGAAATAGTATCTTTCTCTGTTGGTTCTCTTTCCCCCAGACCTTCAGTAGATTGGGATCAGATTAGAGCTGTGATGAAAGAGAATCTTGGTTCAGCATCATCCAGTGGCGCTGTAGACTCGTCTGACCTATGAAAAGTGGTGATTTCTACTAGAGATTCACCTAGAGAAATAATGAAGATAGTACAATACTATATGAGAGAAGATTTTTCCTCTCATAAAGAAGTGAATGAAAAGGTAGAATACTATTTTCAAAGGATACATACCAAACATCAACTCAACAACCACTTCAATCTTCTATTAGAAAACCTGACATTACCTCCTATCAACAAGCCTTCAGAGATCAAGTCAGCAAGCTAAGGGAATTTACTCCATCCATGGACAAATTCATGGAGAAAAAGGATGATTTCATATTTTCTATGGAGAGAGGAGGAGGAATAATTATGGATTCTAGTAATCTCTTGTTGCCTTTCTTGAATGTCGATGTTAGGCCAGTGATTATACCTCCATCTTTTCCTGCCTCATCTCCTACTGCTTCTCCTGTTCAGATGACTCCATCCCAAGCCATTAGAAGCCTTACTCCTATGATCACTCAATGAACTACTCAGTACAGGCCAGGAACAATTTCAGTGGCTCATCCTCCAGTGATCATTTCTGGATTTCCTAAGCATTCACCTGCATCCACAAAATCTGAATCCTCTTCTGATCCAAAGGGAAAATCTGACATTGAGGACATGGATTGAATAGGTGGCTAAGATATTTGATAGGAATCCCTTTTATTTTGTTTTATTATCTTTCAAATTTTTTCAACATGAAATAAAAATGGCTTTCTTTTCTCTCTCATTTTGTTCTTTTTCTCTTTGTGGTTTCCCACTTTTTGATTATCACAAAGGGGGAGAAATATTATAAGGGGAGAAAAATTATATATGGGAATAATAACTTTTATGTGAAAGGGGAAGAAATATTATCTAAGGTAGAGCTAAAATTATAAGGGAGAACTAATATTCTTTGTAACTTGTACCTTTGATACCATTTCATTTAATTCTACCTCTGGTACATTGAATATTTCACATCTTATTTTGTTTTCTCTGATACAACTGAATTTACTTATATATCCTCTAATAAAATTACTCATTATTTTGAGACTATAATATCATAAGTTGTGATTATAAAAAATGGGGAGATTTTTGACCTCATCTATTTTGATAATCCTAATTATGCTTTCATATACTTTAATAATCCCAATTTATGTTTATATATGTTTATATGAGTTTTGAATTATTTCTAACTCAATCGGATGGGTTCTGCATAAAATAGAAGTGTTAAGTCAATAATATGCTTATAGATACCGATAGACTTAGTCTACTGATAGACATAGTCAACGATAGGAAAAGTTCACCGATACGCGGAGCTACAGATATGAACAGACTAAAAGTCTACTGATACAAGCTACTATTACACTAGATTTACCGATAGAGTAAGTCTGCCGATATGAAAAAGTCAACCACTGTAAAGCTACCGATACAAAATGAGCTACTGATAGAAGTGAAGTATACCGATATACATACTTCACTGGAATCAAACGGAGCTACCGATATGCACAGACTAAAAGTCTACTCATACAAGCTATTGTTACACTAGAGTTACCGATAGAGTAAGTTTGTCGATATGAACAAGACAACCGCTATGAAGCTACTGATACAAAACGAGCTACCGATATAAGCGGAGTCTAGTGATAGATGAAGTGGCCAGTATACATAGCTAATGATATACAAAGTAATAGCTACTGATACAAGGAGCTACCGATACATGTTCCGAGAGATACCGATACAAGATCAAATAGCTACAGATACAAGGAGCTACCTGTACATGATCAAACACTACCGATAGAAAGTCACTGCTACACAAAGTCCACCGTTACACATACACCAACACAAGTCTACTAATAAAAGACAGACCAGTCAAACTCTATACTCTCAACATTGCTTGTTTATTATGCAACAGTTATGTTTGATGTATTTAATGCAATTAATGTTATTTAATGATTGTTGTTGGCATGTCAGGGAACCATACCTAATACCTAGGAAAAAAGTAATCATTGTTTTTACTGGAGCTTAATTCTATAAAACGAAGGACAAAGACCGGGCAGAAATAGATGAATAATGAACTAAGAAGGCACATGAAGTGAATAAAAGGAAAGGGCTAAATAGCATTGAAACGTGGTGCATTCACACAAAAGAAAAAAGATACATTCATACTGGAAGAGCACTGGAAATACAAGAAGCCACTCATTCTAGAGGGGAACACAAGCTGCATCTTGAGTGAATTACTACAACGAACTCTTCCTGCACTCAAGCTGATAAAGATGAACATGAAAATCAATGAAGAAAATGACACTCTATTTTTCAGACAAAAACCAGAGAAGGACTCAGAAGCATTTTTGATAAATCAAAAGAGTCCAGAGCTGCACTTCACATCACTAGAGCATTCTAAACTCTTATCAATTCTTTTAGTGATCATTTTATTTACATTTCATGAAGTGTGTATATACTCTGTATATTTCTTACACACACTGTCTCTTATGCTATGCTGGAGGATTTTTAAATCCTCATTCAAACTCTATAACTCCCTTGTTTCCCACTGTGGATAGTGGTAGAGGTAAAGTAAGACCTGCATAGCTTGTGAACTGCTATTGGTTTTCCCATATAGAACTGTGGTAGAGGTCTTTGTACCTGGATAGTCTTTTTCATTTTTGTTTACCCCAATTCAGGATGTGGATCAAATTTGTATAAATTTTCTGATTGGACTAGGTCACATCTTGAGATTGAACCTCTTGGTTACATCTGTTGTGAACCATTGTTTATGTTCTTAAGTATTCTATATATTTTATATTCCACTACTAATTACGTTGAAATACAATTTGTTATAAAGTTACTTTAATAGTTAAATTATCTAGTGATTATACTTATTGTGAACCAGTAAGTTAGCTTCAAAAATTATTTTAATATTTTCATTAAATTAACAGAGACCTAATCAGTCTTTGAGAAACTAATTGAACTTTTACAAGCGGTATAAATTCACTAGAGTTTAACTTTTTTTAAATAGGTGGATTTTAAGAGAAATATTTTTAACAGAAATTTTTAATTGGAACTCAATTCACCACCCTCTTGAGTATCCACTCTAACCAACATGCATTTAAACACCATAAAGATGATTCATTACTGTGTAATATGAGTTTGAGGTTTGAATGAATGGTTTTTAAAAATTTTAAGGATCATATGTCCACTTTATAAGGACCATGAATATTTTATAAGTATAATTTGATATTTCATAAGGATTATTTTCCAAATCATATGGATCATTTCATAAGAGTCATTTCACATTTAAAAACTGTTATATCAAATGGAAATTTAGTAAAGGTAAGGTATAATAGAGAGAATCTGTAGGGTTGAATTACATTACATATTATATGATTCAAAAATCAACATTAAATCATATAATTTTGTAGTATATAGTTTATGGATTAGATATCACTATTATTCTAATAAATTGTCATTCAATATAGAAGTATTCGAATCACCAAACTATAGAGTAAACTATTCCATAATTATTCAAGAATTTAGGTACACATTGGTAAAATTTTAAAATAATTTGAATGATTTGGATTATATTTATTTTTGATGATAAAATAATAATTATTATCTTGGGAATCTGAATAGAAATATTCATCAGGATTAAATAATAATATCATGTGCATTTTATATAGAATTTTGATTCAAATGTTTGATATTATTATCCATGGTTATTATTTATAATCTTCAAGGATATTTCAAAGAGTTAATAAATATTACAATTTTCCATAAATGGATAAATAAATTTTATTTAGAAAATATCGGGAATAAAAGGGGGATAAAAGAAAGAATAAAATAAAAAATTGACAACTGATAATAGAATTTGAAATTCTACCACATTGAATAAATTGGGTAATGAAGCTGAAGAATAAGTTAGAGAGAAAGGTTGAAGTTAGGAAGTTTCATAAATGCAAAGAAAACGTGAATAACATCATAATTCAGTTATTATAGAAGGAAATTAGATCATAAAAGATCGGATGAAGGTTATTAAGACCATATAAACGGATTCAAATCATCAAACGTTGAAGTTTGGAAAGAAGTGAACATGAAAATTTGTTAATATTGATTTACTGTGGAGGAAGATCATCAAAAACTATTTTAGAATCAGCTAGAAGAAAAGAGGTTATATTTTATCATTTTAGTTGGAACTATTTTTTTACTGGTATTGAGAATATTTTTTCCAATGGGAGTCTAAAAATCATAGTGTGACTCTATGATGATAGAGATTATATGAAGGGATCACGAAGATTCATGGTTTAAACACTGGTGTTTATAGTCAAGAATATGTGATTTGGTCATCTAACCATTCAAAGGAAGGAGTAATATATAACATTAAAGATGAAACTTGTAACAAAAATTTTGTTCCATGCTATTTACTTTTTGAAATATTAGTTTAATGATGAGAGACACACATTGATAGGATCATGATCATAATAAACTATATAGGTTGAATTAAAAATATTTAGTCATAAAAATATATCATAAATTCATTCCAATGATCTAAAAAGATCTTATAACTTCAATTTGAATAAAAAATCTGGTTCCTTCTTTAAAATCCATGACTTTATATGTATTTACAATTAAAATTCGATTAAATGTAGGTTTCTTATCACTTTCTATGGAATGAACTATCACAACTAAAATAATATGTTTTCTATCTTATTTATATTTTCTTATAAGTAATAGACTCCAAAATATAGGTATTTAATCCCATTATAAATGATGTTCTTATTCCTATTACTGAGAATATAAATATATAAATTGATGGAAAAGAAAAAAATCTATTATTATGTCTCTTTTATAAAATTAATAAACCAGTATCATGGGGGTTCACACTACTAAGGAGTTTTGGGATAATTAAAAAGGTAGTTATAGTGTTACTCCCACATATTTTAATGTATATTTATTTTAAATATATTTAATCTCTTTATTATATTTCGGCACATTCAAACATGATTTTAAAAATAAGAACATTTTGGTCAATATCGTATACAACATGAAACATCAAGATTAAGTAACTATTGAAATATATTATTTTAATAAGATTGATTTAAACAATATAATTAATTATATATTATTTATATGATTAAAAGAATTATTATATATATATATATAGTACATAATAAACAAATATTTGTTTATAATAATATCTCATGTTTTAGTAAAGTCCGTGTAATCTTCAAAAATTATGTTTGTGTGAAAAATAATTATTATTTCTCTCTCCGAGAATATAATATAATTAATTTTTGATACGTTAATAAAATTAATTGGGTAAAATTAACTCAATATTTTAAATCATTGTAATTCCCCAAACCTAGTTACCCAGAGTTCGGGCATTATTACATAACATTGGCATGATCACAAAAGATCAAGTCTCAAAAGACTAATTAGTTTAGTAGCCTTGGAAATACTATATATATTCCTAAGTTTTACATTACATTATAATATGAAAAACTACAACAACATAGTGTCCATAGGCCACACTCATATCTCTTAGACTATCCCTATAGGTGAGTCATAATATACTTCTTCACATCCTAGGAAAAATAAAACATAGAAAGGGGTGAGCTTAGGTTCTTAGTAAGGATAACAATATAGTGTCAACTTTCATAAATAAGAATACATATTTAATGAAATATATGAGACTAAAACAAAAGACTTTTAAACATGAACTACATAATAATATGGAAAATATAAAATCAAATAATTCCATTTACCTATTCACATAGATATTCGACTTGACGAATAATCACATGCCATATCAATAGACACTTTCATAATGATGGAATGCATAATGTCAGACTTCATAACTACATAGTCACGACCTTTGTACAAGACTACTAATAAGATTTTGTCAAGGCCTTGTTCCTGGAAACAAGTGTGTCTCATGAGACATACTGATGCATCGAGGAGCTATAGTGGGCTCCACATGTCACTTAAAAATTCTAATGCATTCCTCATATGAAATGGTTTAAACATAAAATAAACATTCATATAAAAACAAGAATATAAAATGACAATAATTTGTCCATAAAACATTCATTTTGTAAAACTAACACATCCACAATCAGACATATCACAAAACCCTCAATACAATATGGATGTTTTGTATCATAATAAATCAACTTCAAATAAGCTTAAAATCAATCAAAGGATGTTGACATAAATGAAATCAAAACCTTTTTTAGAGAAATATCTCTTTCTATATTGAAATAATTTTGAAGTCAAATAATTATAAAATAAAACTTTTATTTTGAAAATATTCTTATAATATTGTAATGTAATATTTGACGATATTATAACAGTGGAAAATAGCCGAAGTCAGCGTATAAGTTAAAAAACATTCTTTCCATATTTTTTTTGAAATGGTCAAAAAGTACCATGTTTGGAAAATGACAGAAATATTCATTTAAAAACATATATGGTAAAATATGGGTTTAAATGACTTTAACCCATTTTCTAGAAAATAGTAAAAAAATGTTTTGAAATATATTTTTAATAAAACACAGATGTTGATGATAAAGAGGTCCCAATAGATACTCACGTATAAGACAACCTCATATAATAAAGTGATTGTGAAATTAACCCTTACCTTGTACTTTTACTTGGATGAGGGTAATTTAAAATATTTTATAATGGTTAAATAATTGATATTAAATTATACAAGAACCATATAAATTAATATGATATCATATATGATCTTCTAATGTTTCATTATTAATGAAATTTCTGTAGTATCATCGTTTCAACTATTAACTGATTCATTTTACTTTATATGATTTTTTACATAAGTAATGTTTAGTATGGATAAGATGTATATTATTAATATTAATTATTGTATTAAGTCATTAAAAATTATTTTTTTAATCATCAAATGAATAATACTCTTGAATGAATATGATGGGTAATGAATCCCATCACGTTCGTGGAGACGGTAATCCGTACGTCCGCATAAGCGAAAATATCATTATTTTGATTTAAAATCGTATATAATTGGATAATATATCATATATATAGAATCATTATCATGTTATATTTATTATTTTTTTCATTTATACTCATTATTATACCAATCCAAATTATGAAGTGTTTGAATAATAGACTACACCACGACGTGTAGATGGTAATCTGTACTTAAGCACGTATGGTGACTTTGTCATTTATAGGATGGATTGAATTATAATTATGGTTGTAGCATTTTTATAATAACATCACAGTATATAGAAGATACCAGAATTATTATTTTATAATGGAAACAATAAAGAAAGTGAAAGTGGAAGAAGAAAAGAACTTGAAAGAGGTGATAAAATATTTACCTCTTCTTCGGGTTATTCCTTTTGATTTGATCAAAAGGGCTCCAAAGGTTGAATTTCGAACTAAAGGAAGGCCTATAGGATGAAATTAGGATAATTTATAAGATATTTGGGTAGGGTTTGGAAGATACAAATGGATTTGATTGTGTGAATTTGAGAGAAGGGGGAGTGACTTTTTATAAGAGAGGTGAGGGTCACTTTAGGAAATGTTTGAAATATTATTTTATAATAAATTCATTATCCATTTCTAATGGCTCAAAAATTACTTAATTAAAGGCTAATGTGGGTATCGGTCAAAAAAATCTCAACTAATAGTTTTTATATAGGTTTAGGTCATCATATTAACTTTATTTGTATATTTAACTCTTAGTTAAATAGTTTGACCTTTACCTTGTCTCTTTATATTTTTATATTATATGGTTAGTAAACTTACTAAAAACATCCAATAGAACCTCGAGTGGTTAATTAATGACATATATAAAATTATTTAAGCCCTTTGGCCGACCCTTACAATTTTAGGAATAGAATATCAATTAATAATATAATATTTATTTTAAAAACACTATTATGTCATTTTTGACACAATTTGGTAATTTTTTTAAATTCATAACAAAATTATGACTTAAAAAAAAATTAATTTAATCAACCCTAAAGGTCATATTTACCTTGAAAATTAGTGTAATTCAATAAAAGTCTCAAATTAGATATATTTGGTTATTTATAATATCAATTATTTTATTCTTTCATTTATAAGGTAATTACCGCATCATCATTGTGTCATTAATAAATTTAAATATTTTATTTGTAAAAATTATAAATAAAATACAATTATGTAGTAAATATTTTTATATTACTAATGAATATTTATAGTTGAATTTATCTTATGCATGAACCTATATTAAAGTTGGTTTAGATATTAAACATTGATTTTATCTCTTTTTACTCTTTTTGAAATAAAATAATAATAAATGTCCTAATGTAATCCAAGTCGACCAAACGAATCATATATTATTCATATTTTTGTTTCTGGTCGAATTACACTTATGCAATTGAATTAGAACATGTGTTAGGGTAATTATAATATCATTTTTACCCCTAATTACCCTATTTACTTTTAACCGTGGTAAATAAAATTAAAAAGTTACTATTCAACAAAAATTATTTTCATCTTATTCATCCACATTTTACTTACTGATATTAACCGTGTGTCTGTGATTTTTAAAATTTAACTCATAGAAGAGGTAAAATTATTTTTTATCCGAATTGGAAAATTCTCATAGGAGGTGGGTAAAAGACTGTAAAAAGCTCAATAAAATTTTATATATGAAATATTATTAAAAAATGACTCCAATGAAATGCATTGAACATATATGGGTATTGTGTATCTATTTTGACAAAAAATAAATTTAAATAAAATCTTTAATTATTTAAATATAAAGTCAGTTTTAAAAAATAACATAGTGCTTTTCACTATTCATCAAAAATTGAATGTTTTTAGAAAAATACCAAAAACTCACCCTAATATAATTTTGATATTCTGAAACAAAAAAAAACTTAATTTTGATAAATAAAATTTATAAAATATCAAAAAGTGGGCATAACTATTCATAACGGCTAGTTTGATTGGTTGTGGTGTGTTTGAAATAGAAGTTGCGTACAACAAAAGCTATTGCATTATTCAAATGGAAAAATACTATCGAAGATTGGGGTGTTACAAGGATCATATAAAAATTATCTATGGGTAAATTTTTTGGATTTTACTAAAAGGGTGATTTTTCAATGAATAATTTTATTCAATGAAAAATACTATCGAAGCTTGGGGTGTTACAACAGCAAGTTAAACATTGTTTCTTCAAAAGTACCATTGTAATTTTATTTATATTAAAATGTAAGAAATAATTATTTATTTATATTTAAATTTGTTAATTAAATTTGAATTATATTTATACCCAATTTTAGTAAAAGTTTATTTTTAGGCTTAAAAGTGCATTTTTCTAAAAACATTTTTTATACATAACATTACACCATTTTAATAAATTTAAATACCCACTAATGAATCGTTATTTACCTGAAATTTATAGTTTATATGTCTAAATATTTTACATTAAATCTATCTCAGGATAATTACTAGTTATATAGTTAATATAACATCATTTTATGCTAAAAAATGTATTTATCAAAAAAACATTTTTATGACATGTTTTGTGGGTTTATATTTAAATTAAAATTTTAAAATTATTTTGAAGGAATTTGGTAAAATTTATTTTATATTTTTATTAATCATAATTAGTTTTTGTATAATTAGTTCAACATAATTTTTTTTCATTGTGAATAGAAAAAATGTTAATAATTAATTATCGTGGGTACAGTTAATATAGGTTTACTGGAGTTCAAACTATGAATATATGGGTTATAATGAAATAAAAACCTATATATTTCCACTTTTATGGCCATATTTAGACCTTATCACGTATAACAGTTGAAAATGAACCATTTTGGAGGTTTTTGGCATCAAATAAACAGGAATGATTTATTCATTTCAAAAATTCCATGTGTTCCCTCCTCAATTATATAAGGGAACATCTTACCTAACTTATTCACACCTATAAATACATTTAGTTCAACCAAAACCAATAAAAATATATCCCAAATATCCTCCTCCACATTCTAGAGGTGTTCTTAATCCCAAAAATTCAACACTAGTGTCTTTAATAAGAAATACAAAGGAGGTTCTTCTAATAAAATGAAATTGTCTTCCATTATCTCTTTATATTTAATTATTATTTTCCCACCTTATTTTATGTATTAATACTATGAATATAATAACTCAAGTATCTATCATATACGGAGAACTTATTATGTTTGTGTAATTGAATTTATCCATCTCCTCCTACATAAAATTGTAAATGTTGTTATCGCTCTTGTGAATGACAGACTACTGCCTGAAAAAATGATTTAATTTTTTCGAATCACCAAAATCCAACAGACAGTAATAATTATGGAAATAATTAATATATTTAATAAATTTTACATGATATTATTATTTTTAAATTATCCACCCCCTTACCCATTACCCATTAAGGGAATGATATCATCGATTACGCGTGCGTCCATCATACCATATCCACCAAGCCATGTGACTCATTTTCCATGTCTAAATTTCAAGAATAGTTTTAAAAATGAATCCAATAAGAAAATATTAAATTTATAAAATTAATTTAATTATAGTTATTGTGTTTCTATATCACATACACAAGAAACAAAACATCCTTGACAAAAAAGAATGGGAAAACAAGAGAGTTTACACATGAAATAGTAATATTAATAATAAATTATTATTATTGAATATGTGGTAATAGTTTATAAGACGATATAATATGCTATTATAAACCATAATATCTTATTTTATAATTTAATAACATGATTAAAAAAATTATATATGGGGTTAAAGAGCGTTCAACAAAAATTTAGTGTGAGGTAAGGTATTTTCTCACAATTTATCTTCATTGAGGAACATTGGAATGTTATTCACCTAATTTATTTTAGAAAATATATATACTACATATTATTAATTTAAATTGATTAATAATTTATACTTCATGGTATTTTAATATTGAATTTTATTATTTTAGGCATGGGATTTTACCTGAAATTTACCAAGTGGTAATGAATTTTACCACTCAATTTCTTTTCATTTGGTATTGCTACTTATTAATTATATTTGATATTATAAGATTATATGTGTAATTAAATTTAATTATATTATGTTTTATTTTGACTTTATTTATTTTTATTTACATTTGATAAAAATAATTTATTCATTAGTTAATTGTCACTACAACATTATGATTGTTGTTTGGGTTTCTCATCTCAAATTTTATTCTTTGGGATATTTGTTATGTTATATACCAACATACTTTATATTGTGTGTCTAATAGATATTTTATATTTTATATCAAGAATCTATTTATATACTTGGTATTTTACATTTAACTTGATTTTATTTATTTCATTGGGATTTTGATTCAAAAGATACCAAAGTGGTAAGAGATTTATGTTTTAATCTCATTTTAATGGGAATGTTTATGCTTGAATTTCCATTGAATGAAATCATTTGATCATTTTTTAGTAGTAATTTTTTTATTATCCTATGTCTATTATAAAATATTTCAAGTAATAGTACCATTTTACTATCTTTGGTACTAAAATTGATTGAGAAAATGTTTTTAATAAAATTAATATTCATTTCTCTCTTCAGTCGAAAGTCATTTTTCCTAAATTCATATTTTTCAAAAATGTTTTCTAAAAATATATTACTGTGATTTTTGAAATTAAAATTTACCCATAATTTTATTATTACAAAAAATAATAAAATTAATTTTGTTATCATTTTTCAAACATTGTACTTTTGGATTTTCATACAAAATGTAAAATAAATCTCTATTTCTCACGTACTCAAAATGAATATAACCCTTCCACCATCATGACCACTAATTTCATTAAAAATTACATTACAAGTTTATATGGTTTTTTTAATGATTGTTTTCCTAATATTCCATTAATTAATTGTTTAAAAAAGAAATTTTCAATGTGAAAAGTGTATTTTCATAGAGAATGTTTTTAAATATATTTTTATGGTTTTTATAATAACCAATGAAAAAAGGCAATTACATTAAAATTATTCCAATAGGGATATGTAGTAATGAATCATCTTTATTCTTTATCTAGATGTTTTATGACCAGTTTTATCAGGGAAAGTATAGAAAATTTATTTCATGATTAATTTTTGTAGTCATTAACATTATATAGAAATATTCACTTTCTTATAATCATTTGACAGTAATTTTATCCTAAATTTCCATATTATTTATATTGGATATTTTTCATTCCAAAAATATATATTATTTCTACATATTATTTTTACATTAAAATTTATTTGATTGACTGTGGAAATATTTACATTCCATATTCTATATTCAGTATATACAGTTTTTGATAATGAATAATATTCCTGAATTAAATTTATCCATCGATATATAAGAAATGAATTGGACATATAGTGATGGATGACTCCTAGAATTATATATCTCTTCGATGAATTGATTGTCTCATAAGGAATATTAGTAATCTATAATTAAATGGTATTTTACATGTAGTTTCAAACCCTTTTGTGAAAGGTCTTGATGGTATAGATATCATAATTTATGAGATACTGACATAAAATATTAATATATTTCTTCGTCAAGAATTTAGTTTTTATTATCCATTAGATTATTTCAGTAATATTATCTATGGAATCATTTATTTCACTATCGATTGATTAAATGTATTTTTTGTTTTGTTATTTACCTTTCCATGATGATTATTCAATATCCAGTCATGATATTTGAGGTATTTATTAAAATGAATGTGTATTCAAATATTTAGCTTAACATATTGATTATGACTTATTTATTACACTTTATTCATTCATGAAAACTTCTTCTTTATACAACTCATAATGAAAATTTTATCTCACATTTATTTGGTTTCAATTCCCCGTGATATTAAGAATGAATCTTTGAATGAGTTAAAGTATGTCACTGTTTTTATTGTCAAAATGTTTTATTTTATGATTTCAAAAGTTATGTGAGACTCCAAAATGTATCTATTTTAACAAGAATAATAAACTATTCAATCATTTTGGATTCGATTGATTATATCTTATACCAAATTAATATTGTTACCACCACCTCTTTGCTATTGGGTTTGGGGTTTTTAAATTTTTTATCATAGAAAGTTTAGTATAATCCTTTGGAACTAGATTAAAAATTAATAAATTAGGGAACATAAACAAATGATAGACTTTGTGGGTAAGTATAGGATAATATCCTGATGTTTTAGAAAGGAAGAGAATATGAAGTTTTCCTAGTAATATATTCCTATCGGGAAACTAAACGTGGATGTTGTTCTTGAATAGTTGTATCAAGTGGTAGCAACATTTAAAAGGGTGCATTGGGATTCAAATTGATCATCACATGGTGCATGAATACATTCCTTAATATTCACCTAGTTTCATAATCCCAGGTGATATACTTAAGATAAATCACATTTTCTTGATGAAACATTATAAATTATTTGAATAAATGACTAAAATATAGAACCTAGGTAAAACCTATGGTGTCTTAGAATGAAAATTAATTTTTTATTTGATTTTAAAATGTATCTTTAACGATGAGAAGTGACCACATTCTGGGTGGGAAATGAAATAAAAGGAGACCTATTACACATTTTGAAATTCAAAAACATTCAAAAAACCCTATGAGATCAATATTTGAGAGACACCCCCATCCTCATCATGAGAACCACTATTGTTGTCCCCAGTAGACATCATCCTGAGTACTGCAATTGTCTTCATTTTCCTTCATAACATCATCATCATCAACCTACAACTGTACCACACATTAGAGACCATTTGATACCACCATAATTGCCATAAACATATAGAAAAAACTGAAACTAAGAAATAAAAATTCAATAAAAATCCAAATCAATAGGCATGCCATCGTAAGGAATAAAATAATAAAATCATCATCGATAACAAGGGGAAGAAAACTGAAAAACAAAAAACCAGCATCAAAGATCCACGTCTGAAAATATGGTTTCCACTGAACCATACCTCCCCAAAATTGATTGTTACAACTTATTTATCTCTTATTGGGAGGGGATAAGGATATCATGATGTCATAGTAGTGGTTGAGTAGATGGGATATCCAAACAATGATAACGATGATGAGGAGAAACCAGGAACAAACAAAACAGGCACAATAACCCATCAATACCTCTAGATCCATCAACTTCTAAACCACACAAACCAAAACCTCCTTGAACCACCACTCTATATCCGTCCTAGAGAGGAGTAGAGTAATATGTGGATAGATTCATGTAAGGGTGATTGATGGATTTTGTAGTAGATTACTTACATTGTATCCCCATGATCTCCTTGTAGAGGATGTCAATGTCACAAAAGAAGAGGAACTAGTTCTTCTTATCTCGAGTGAAAATGATAAATATGACCAAAATATTGACCTAGGAATTGAAAAATTCCAAAAAGATAATAGAAAACGAATAAACCCATGAGAGCCACATCATCTTGGGGGAGAACCATCATCAAAGGAGGAGGAACCCTAGAAGAGGGTGAGGGAGACATGAGAGCCCTAAAGACCAGGGGGTAGAGGAAAAAACTTCTCCAAAGGAGGATAAACCATAGTAGAGGGAGAGTGATATGCGAGAGTTCAATGGATAGAGGGAAAGTAATGAAGAACCAATGATGAAGGAGGCGAAACCCCAGAATTGGGTGAGGGAGATTCAATAGCACTGAAGACCATGTGAGAACAGAGCCATTCAAAACCCAAGGTGTCATATATTCAAAAGAATGTAACATTGTTTAGAAATCCTTCAAATCATTATAATTTTTTTCTATTATGATTTTTGTTTCTCACCCTATTTCCTTTTTTTCATTCAATGGTTAGAACCTAATATAATAGTGTTAACATAGAATATGACAGAAAAAGTAGTGATTATGAAACCGAATACTAATAATTATTTGAGTGAATGATATTGTTATTATTCCTAATAATTTATCATGATATATTATTAACAATAAATGAATTATCAAACTCTCCAACTCACCAAAAAAATAGGATAATGACTTTTCTTAGAGCACAAGTGGTGGAGGCCTTGGAGGAAGAGGGGATATATTTCGTTAATGTCATAAATATAGAAGGAGACACACTTGAGAATGTATAAAAGGAATCATAAATTTTTTTATGTGTGTAATAGAATGGAATAGAGAAATGAATTTCCAAGGAATAGTGGGAATTCAATGGATATAAAAAAATTCATCCTAGTAATCCATTTATAGTTATTTGTCTTAAATGTGTGGAACATGGGAATTTTCTGGGTCAATTCCCTATTTTAAAGTTAAATTCATATACTAAGGAAGGACTTATGTTGAAGAAAAAGGGTTAATGTATTTATGTATTAGGATTCAAGAATTTAATTGTAGAATTATTTTAATCAATTGTATTTTGGTTATAATAATCATGAAATATATAAAGATTGTAATGATATTTTAAGAATATATATATTCATCTAATATCAACTATAAAATTAATAATACCCTCATGGGTTTTTTATCTTGTGGTTGATAATATTTTTTATGTATTAATTTTTTTTAGGTTTTATGTGATGGGATTATATCAAGATTAAAAATATTTTTAGAGATATTTATAGAAATATAACCCATTTGTTTAGTATATGAATTATTTATTTAAGGAATAATGCATTTAAATTTTATGGAAATAATATTAAAGTTATTGTTTACATTTATAGTTTATCTTAACTAAATTGTTTTAGTAATTATGGGATATCAGAATTGGGGTATTTTATATGAATTATATTAATATAGTATTAGAAAAATGCATAACTCAAATGTGGGGTGAAAAAATAATCGATTCTGGAGAGGCCTCAAGCCTTGAACCTAAACATTAAGGGTTATAATAGTGCAGTGATAACCACTAGCCTATGTGATATACTTGTTAATAGGAAAGAATTTTTAATTAAACAATTTCATTGATAATTATTAAATTAAAATTTGGGTGTTACTATTGAGTTCTAGATATTAATGTATGATATTAACTTGTAAAAACCATTTTTTTGGTAAATATTTAGAAACAAATGGAATGGATTTTCAGAAGTTCACAAATATTGTGATACATTTGATAAAACAAAATTTTATTTAGTAGTTTATTTATAATAATTGACATAATTTCATCACATTATGTTAAATAGGTTTATTTATAGAATATTTTGGATTAGACCATTAATTTTAAATTTGACGAAACATCATGTTTTGAATAGTTAAATAAAACTTCATTATTTTAGTCATTAATATTTTTATGTGGATTATTTTTGTCTGAAATTTACATTTTTATTATTTAGACATTTTAGGAAATATGAGATCCTAAATAGTAAAGGATAGAAGTATCAATCTTCATATCAGATTATCGAGCCATTGTAATCTAATTTTATCCTATTAAACACGTTCCCCTTAAATAATTTACAATAATGACTACATACCTATATAGGCGGATCATCTTTGATGAGATCTTATTACATGTAATCTGTATTGTACTATGTTTGGATGTACTTCTCTAGTAGAATTTTTCATGCCCTAAAATCTCTTACCAATATATAGTGTTGCTTGTTGATCCACTCTATCTTATCTTTATTGGTTTCCACAAGTTGAAGCCTCTTAGCTATCCCATTAACATCCTCTTGTAAGGAATTTCTCATCATCACATTTTCCAACATAACTTCCTTGAGTGTAGGATAAGACCCCATGTTTGGGAATTAAATTCACCATCCTTGGGTGCCTCCTGCATCAAATCCTCCATCTCATCACCACACTGTTTTGTTTCCATGACTTTACCACATTCTATAATTTGGTTGTTGATATGAACAATTGATCATTCAATGTCAATATGAGAATGGGCCATGGGTTTTCTGTTAACCACCATATGATTTTTTGGATCTAGTTTCCATCATATTTTGAAAGTATGAGCAGACCATGCAGCCATTTTTTCTTCCCATTTAGTAAATGATTCTCCCTACATCCTAATTGGAGTTCCTCAGTTACTTCAAACTAGGGAAATGAAGACCGTTGTCGAGCCCTTAAACACCCCTAATATCTATGTGTTGGTTGAAAATCTCATTTTCCAGACCTGTCATATTGTAGTTGTGATCATCTTATAGGGTATTAATTGACATATTATATTAGTTGTTATCTTTAATTTCCTCCTCTTGAACATGTGATGAATCATCAACCTCTAGGTTCCTAAAATGGCTACCGAACTAAATTTTTGGGCCGAACCTTCTTGACCTAGCCTTTCCTAGATCCTTCAGCCACTCCCCAATAATATCATGGGAAGAACTATAGGAGGCCTCCCCTTACCTTCATCCTATGGAACGAACTTGAATTTATCACTGTTATTAGTAGACCTGTACTCTTTACATCTTATTAGAGTTACATTCTGGGTGTCCACAGGCCTAATATCACTCACTATCTTCAGGTATCATTTAAAATGTTCAAATACATCATTCATCTTTAGAGTTATATACATACAATGTGTTTATTTCTAAATGTTGAAATCCTTTACATATCTTGGAACCACCTATTATGTTAAAATATTTATAGGTAGGATAGTCTGTCCACCAAACATTGCCCCTGAGTTTCTTCTTCATTTTTATGTTTCACCAAATTTAACAAGCTCTTCCAAACAAACAATTGAGGGTGTAATCCCTCTTAAAAAACAGAAATACATATTATTCAATCCTTAAAAACTCCACCCAAACTATATGTTCCCCAGTTTCTTTCATTAAGAAACAATATCCGGCCACTATTCTAAAAAAATCAGTTACCTATATTGAAACTCTTCAAAAATAAATATCCACACAAAATTAGGTGGTCTTATAGACTCATAAATTTCAACATATAATCTAGTAGAAATTGGATGACCAATGGATAGAGTTCTACTATCCAAGAATAGGTAATGATCCATGAGGTTCACTAAATTACCTATGATTGAGGTGTTTTGGTACAGAATAATTAGTTCATGAAATGAAACCCAAATAACCATATTTGGGGAGTAATTATTTAACTAAAAATCATAGGTCCACTTGAAAAAGAAAAATCTAGATTCGTTAAATATATGAGGTGCACTAGACTATGCTAGAATCTAGCTATCCGCCATGAAAATCAGATCATGATGTGCCAAAAATAGAGAAGGACCACTTTAGTTCATTCTTGAAATCCCAAATATCATAAGACGAATCTGTCAAATGAGTCAATCGATGGAGGACATATTTTTAAATGAGAAATCAACATCAATTATAGACGATGTGAACCCTTGATAGACTTTGATAGAAATATTGGTCGCTATGATATCCCCTTAAATAATTTGGGAACTAAAGGGAAATTCAAAATCTGTTGAAATTTACGATGACGATCTCAGTCAGATAAGGGAGAGAAATAGAGTATATGGGCACCCTATACGGATGGTATAGGTCCCCCCACCACTGAGTGGGGAGGGGCTGGAATGAATGTTTTTACCATCAAGCATAGTAAAGGGGATCCTCACGTAGAGCGCTCTCCATAAAACCACTATTCTTGATATCTGTATTATTTGAACTTAACATATTTAAATAAATTATTAAATTAATGGGATATATTATTCATTTGAATTATCTAAGTCAGATCCAGAATTTTGTTAAAGTAAATCATCCATGAAGTAAAAGTTGAACTTGACTCGCCATATTGGACACCACTCCAATATTTGGGTCTAATGTTCATAATTAATTATTGTATTGGGTAAAAATATAGAAAGAATATAGAGAAACAAATTACAACAAATTAAACTATTGTAAGGATAGATGGATTATTCTATTCGGATTTAAACTATTAATTCAATTTGGATTGAAATATTTCGCATAATTTCCCAATCATAATTAAGAATACTAGAAACCCTAGCCTCCCCTCCACTGTATAAATATTTTTCTAATTTTTTGTTTCTATATGAATTATATTATTGGGAGTATATTAGAAGTGGTCACACTCCATTTAAATATACCATTTGTGGAGGGAATCTCTTAATCTAGGTTCTCTTCCAAAATAATATTCTTTTCCTCTACTTTGTAATATGGTTGTTGTTATTGAATAAAATATCTATTTATAACCAATTTATTATGTTACTTTAAATTTTATTCTTATCTTATTTAACTCTTTCATCTATAAATCAAGAGTAGAAAATTTACTTTGTGCTATCCTTTCTAAACCATGGCACATGAAAAACGTTTCTTCAATGACTACACCAACCATAGAAGAGTAGTTTTTATTATTAATATATCCACCTCTATCATTATTTATTTATTTATTTTGAATAAATGAGATATTAAAATTCAAATAATATTTTACACAAATTTAATTTTACATTTAAATAAACTAAATAAGAAATTGAACAATAAACACAAAATATGTGAGGCAGAGAATTGTGTAAATTGTGAGAGTGAAATCTTAATTGAAAAAATATAACAACAAGAGAACTATTTATGGGTTAAAATATAATCCCTAAACATAATTAATCTTCATTTAGAAAATGTATACGCTCCCTAAATTAAAAATGACCAAAATATAACCTTAGAACATCAATCCAATTAGTGTCCTATAATTGCATGTTTTAAAGCTAACCTATGTTTTAATTCATTTCATCATTTTGGTTAAGTTAACTTACATAGGGTTAGATGGTTAACAAATTAAGATATCACAATTATTTGGAGTTTTATTTAATTGATAATAATTAATAATCAACTGATGTGTTAGATTAAGATCAATTTCACATTCTAAAAATTTATTCCAAAATTTTTTTATCATTGTGTTTTCTAAATAAAATTTCAAAAAACAATTACAAAAAAATAAAATGTTACATAATAATACTCTTTATTACTTTATAAAACCCACAAAACCCCCAAACCTTCAAAACTTTTAATTACTGTGTTTATTTTATTTTATTTTCAAAATACCTTTAATATGTTGTTTTAATTACTTCCTTCTTTGAGAAACAACCTTGATCATCCACTGTTGTGCACCTTATAAGTGAAAATCACATCTTATTTGAGACCTTTGATGATTGAAACTTTAAAATTGGAGAATATTATGGGGATTCAAGTACATATTTCATCCAAATAGAGGTTTTTTTCATTTTTTTCTCTTTTTATCTTCTTTCTTTCTTCTTTCTAATTACTCATTTTTTATTTTTTCAATACTTTTCTAAACCATAAACTTAAGCATTTTATCATTTTATTAGGTAAATTGTTCTCCATTTTATTTTACATTTTATTTTATTCAGGATAATTACTAATCCCATGGATCTCTTAGCTATCTTCCCTGATATGTAATGCACTCTTAGGTATCGAATCAAACAATCTCACCCTATGAGAAGTTTCAACATTCACTCAGTTATGTAATTCTTCCATTATTGGACATTGAAAATTGAATAATGTTTAAATCAAACCCAAAGACCTAAAAAATGGCTTAAAATTGATAATATTGAACTTCACAGAACCATCTGATATATTTTTTCACCATATATTATCAATAAACCAAATTGTTTTGCATACCCAAATCTTGAGTTGGAAATTGAAATAAAATTTGTGTTAATTAACCTTCAACAAAAATTCCATGGATTATCAGGTGAGAATATAAAAATACCTCAAAGAATTTAATGTGGGTTTCTAAACCCTAAAACCAAGAAATATCTGTGAAGATCAAATAATTCTATGACCATTCCAATTCTTACTTGATGGAACCTGCAAATGATTGAACATGTAATTTGAAACCAGAAGATATAATTTTTTGGATTTATTTGAAATGAATTTTCATGTAATGATTTTTTCCAGAATCAATAAAAACTACCATTCATAAAGAGATATGAGGGATAAATAAAGCATAAGGGGAGTCAATATGTGCATACTGGGAGTGATTCAGGATGTTGTGGGGAAGCTTCCCACATCAACGAATTATTGAGAAACTCATAATCCAGTTCTTCTATAAATTTTTTTACACCCATGGATAGGGGAATGAATAATGTCATATCTATAGGGGAATTAGATTAAAAAACACTAGTTGATTCTCATGGATTGGTTAAAAAGATTAAAAAAACATTATATAATTTTCTGATCTGGGTATATCACATTTTAGAGGAGTGAATCGGGTATGTTCGTCTCTTGAAAATCATTACTTGATACAAAGTCATAATAATTGACCACTATGGTGATAAATATTTCTTTGGCTAAAATAAAATCTCAATCCACTTATACAAGGCCTTGGGAAATTTTCACTGAAACAAACCACCCAACTAACAATTTCCCCCCAATAACAAGATATATAGGATTGCAAAGTTGTATTCCATAAGAGGCCATATCATTAACACAAATAACCTAATCAAAAGATTAATTATGATTACATTTCACCAACATATATAAAATGGTGAAAAGATTAATCGGGTATGATGTATGGCTTTGGTCAGCAACAAATCTCCCTTTTCGACAAAACTTATTGCAACCTATGACTTACCAAACGGGTTTTCAAAAACCCAAAGGTGATTTGAATCCAAATAATGAAAGATGTTGACACAAGAAATCGAATTCTCAACTATAGTTAGATTATAATACTAATTAACTTTCTTACTTGGATTTATTAATCAACATAATGAGATAAAGATTAACATATTGTAGTTTAGGGAGTCGAATACTATAATGAGCCAGATTGTCACTGCCCCATATGAACTGGAATGTAAGAACTCCATAAATCATCCTTCACAACCTAATAAAAATCTAAATCGAAATTTCAATTCTATCGCATTGAGATGTTGGATGTAAATGACTAATACATTTATTCTAATCATTCCATCCAGATACACCTCAACCCCTAATATGACCAATTCAATACTAAGTGATGGGATGCACAAGGAGAAAGACAAAGTGATGAAAAAGATAAATAATATTCCACATAAAACCCATCCATTTCAAAATATAGTAGTACAAACATAGAACATAGATAAATTTGTGAGGAAAAAAGTGGATTTGGACACATTCATTCACATTGAGATCAATATCAATCTACTTGCAACTATGAATTTAATTCCAAGGAATGAAAAGTTTTTTAAATACATGTGTACAAATAAAAAAGGGATAAATTGAAATTGGTGGATAAACCATGAGGGGAATGTGTATGCAACCATCACACCAACACTGGAGATGTTGAAAAAGTTAATATACCTTGGGAAATTCAACCTTCCATGCCCCATGGGGAGTTACATTTCTCTAATCCTTTATGTGATTTGGGTGCCACCATTAATGTCATACTGCACTCCATTTTATACTAATTGTAGGTTTGTGAGGTCAATCCCAAAATATTGGTGGTGAAAAGGGATAATAGGTATAGAACATTAATGATGGGACTCATCTATAATGTACTTTTTCAGAATAGGAAATGATCTTTCCGATAGATTTCTACATGCTGAACATTGATGATGATCAGGTAAGTTCTCAAGCTCCCATTGTTCTTGGATGACCCTTCCTAAAAACAGATAATAAAATCATTAATTTCAATTTGGTAACAATTTAAATGTTACTGGGTTATACCATTTCTAATCATTTTCACATGATAATGTTTCTACGATTATTACTCTTCCCCTATAAGAGTACTTTTCATAGTAATTTATCTAAATCTATCCATAATAAATTATTTATTTTGAATAAATGAGATACATTATTTTACATAATGTGATATATGAATTTATTTTTAAACATAAAATAAACTATCCAATCAATGGAATAATTAGCACAACATAGGAGAGGTCGAGAGTTCTGTAAAATTGTGAGAGGACAATTTTAATCGCTAAAACATAACAACACTTAATCAATTTTTATAGTTACAATATAATCCCTAAAGCTAATTAGACCTAATTTATAGAATATATATGCTCCATAATTTATAAAATACCATATTATATTCTTATAATATCAATATAATTAGGGTTTTATGATTTAACGTACCAAATCTACCCAAGTATTTAATTCGTTTCATCATTATGATTAAGATAACTACCAAAGGGCTCAAGGGTTGATGAATTTGGGGATCACAATTAAGTGGAATGTAACTAATCTAAATTTAATTAATTATTTATGAGTATGTAGAGTTATATAAATTATTCATTATAAAAATAGTTTCTAGTAAAACATATTCTCATTGCATTTTATCAATCCCAATTTAAAAAAACAAAAAAAAAGAAATATTCTTCCAACATACTTCTTCTTGATTTATACAAATCTAACACCCCCTGAATAAACATTTAAGAAGTGTGTTTATTTATTCAATATATAATTAATATATTGTTTTAATTACTTTAACCTTAGAGAAACAGTCCTTGTCATCCACTCCACAACATCTAAGAGCTAAAAATAACATCTTTTGAGAGCACCCATAATAGATCCTTTCATCAATAAAAGTAAATATTAGTGGTCCAAGAATAAAAATTAATTTTGGAAATGCATTTCATAGATTAATAGATTAATTGGAAATTGATCAAATCAAATCCAATTATTGAAATATTTTTTATCAAACAGAAATATACCAAGTAAGTTTATTTCTTTATATACTATGATAGGAAAAGACTCTTTAACATTATGAAAATGATATTGGAAAAAATATTCTATTACCTTAATATCCTATTAATAATATTGTATTTAAGATTATAAAAATTTAGGGTTTTATAGTAATTATCTTTTTCTTGATCATTCACTTTATTATGATTAATAATCTCCATCTTTCTCTATAATTATTTTGGATTTTCTTCTATTTCCATATTTTAACTTCATAAAAATGCTCTCCTACTTAGAAAAAATATAATTTTTTATTCTATATGACTTTCACACTTCCATTTCTCTCTTAGCAATTCAATGTTTTGATTACCATTTTTAGGATATGGGGTTTCAATAAGGGAATTTCCGAATTTCAAACCCTTGATTTCCAAGAGCAAGTTCAAATTGCAAGGATTCTATTTATTAAAAGTGGTGGGAATCTAATATTGTAATAATTTAAATTATATTTACATTAAATAAATTTAATCTCTTTGTTTTCTTTTGTTACAAAAAACCCTAATGTTTTAAAATAAGAACATTATGTTCGATAGTGTATATGACATGAAACATCAAGCATAAACGACCCATGAAATATATTATTTAAATATGATTGTTATAAACAATTCATTGAATTGGAGGAAATAAACATTATGAAATTAATTATAAAATATATATTTATATCTCTTAATAAATAATAAATCACTTATAATAATAACTCAAATTTTATAAAGCCAATTAATTCATCAAAATATACTTATTCATAAGAAATGAGGTTTACTACTCTTTGTGAGAAAATGATATATTTTTTTTAAAGTTTTATTAAATTTAATAGGTAAAAATAAAAATTTATTTGAAATAATAATATAAAAATTATACTAGAGTTAATTTTTCTGACTTTTTGGAAAATTATAATTTTTTAGTGAGTAGTAAAAATTCTGCTTTTTGTAAAATGATAATTTTATTTAAATAATTTAACATAAAAGTCACATTCACCATAGAATGTGAATTAAAAATAATTAACAAATTACTTAGTTTTATTTTAAATAATTAATTAAATTTTAATAATCTTTGTACCAAATTTTGGAGTAAGTTTATTTTCATACCCTAAAAATTCTTTTTTTGAAAACTATTTTTTAACTGAATAATGCTCTTCCATTTTTATCAATTAAAATTTCCACTAATAAAGAAATATATAAATTTAATTTATAATTAATAAAAATATTCAATTAAATTGAATTAATTATTATGATTATTACTTTTCATATTATTAATATAAGTTCATCTTATGCTTGAAAAGTGCATTTATTGAAAACTCATTTTTTGATACATTTTGTGGGTTTATCATTAAATTCAATTTTACCAATTATGTGGATTGTATTTTTTTTACAACATACTCCATATTAGTAATAATAATAATTAATAATATATATTAATTTAATCTAATTTTTTTCTAAATGAATATTAAGATAGTAAAAATTAATTCACTTGGATAAGGATGAAATGGGTTTATTGGGGGTAAAACTAAAGAAGATAAGTATAAAAATGGCCTAAAAACTTGTACAAATCCTATTTTGTGTACATATAGAATCCCTATATCATATATGGTTCTATAATGATCCATTTTAAAATCTTTTTACATGTTAAAAATGTGGGTATGATTTACTTTTTTCAAAAATTCCATGCGTCTCCCCCAAAATTATAAAACCATACTCCCTCCCATCATTTTATCACACCTCTCAAGCCATTTCGATCAACAAAACTAATTAAAAACCTCTATCAAACATAAGCATACACATTATTGAGTTTTTGGTCATCCCTAAAGTCCAACCCTAGGGTATTTCATTTGATATCCAAATGAGGTTCTCCTAAGCGAAGGTAATTGTCTTCAATAAACACTTTATTTTAATTTCTTATTTTTTCTGCATCAATTATGTATTAAACCTTACAATATAATAAAACAAGTATCAAAAACATAATCTGATTTTATTGTGTTGATGTACTAATATATATCTATCTCCTCCTTTATCAAATGGGTAACAAAGGCATTGTTTGTCTGTACGTTATACTACAACCTCGTGATCTAATGTAATTTGGTCTCCATCACAATATCACATGGATAGTCCTAATTATGTGAATAATAAATATATATAATAAATTTTAATTAATATAAATTATTTAAAATCAATATACCATCCACTCTAATACCCATTCACCCATTAAAGTAATGTTATTGTCTCTCATGCGTACGTACAATCTACCAGGTCCACGACTCGATGAGATTCGTTTTCCATATACAACATTAAATAATGGGTATGGAAATGAATACAATATGTAAATACAATATTTATAACATTAATGTAATTTAAGAGATTATGTAACTATATTTTATGCACATGAACTAGAGAATTCATGATATAACATACCAGAGAAAACAAGGCAATTAACACCCAAAACTATAACTATTATAAAATATTGTTAATGAACGGGTGGTAAGATGTCATAAGAGAATTATATAAGATATTATAAAACATAATATTGTTATTTAATAAATTAATAACATTCTTAAAACCATTATACATGACGTTAAATAGTGTTTAACAAAAATGAATCACAATGTAAGGTATTTTGCCTCAATTTTCTTTTCATTCTGAAATACTATAATGTTATTCCACTAATTTAGATAATATATACATACCATTTAACTTTTAACATCATTATTTTCCATGTTTAATGGTATTATATGTTTTAAATTTTTTTATTTCATCCAATGGTAATTCATTTAAAAGTCACCAAATGGTAATGAATTTCATAACTCAAGATAATTTTTTGGTCATATTACATATTCAAAGTATTTTCTATTTTAATATAATATTTGTAATGATTTTTTACTATATTATATTTTAATCCCAAATTTTTTATGAATATTTACCTTTGATACACATATTATATTCATTGATTATTTCTCACTTTAATTATATGATCAATGTAAGGGTTTCACATATCAAATTGTGTTCTTTGGGACATATGTAATTTTATACACGTTTATATGTCATGAGGTGTATCTACTACGCTTATTTTATGTAATAGCATGAATATATTTCTATTCATGGTATTTAATGTTTCACTTGAAAATATTTCTATCCATAGGGATTGCAATTCAAAAGTTACCAAATTTATGTGACATTTATATTTTAGTGTCATTTTAATTGAAATTTTTTATGTTTAAATTTGCATTAAAAGAAACATATTTTATAATTTTCAAGCATATCCATTTAATTTATTCTCATATGTTTATTCCTGATGATTTTATTTAACAGTACCATTTTGCTCTCTTTGGTACTTGAAATGATTATGATAGGTTTTTAATAAAATTTATCTTTATTTCTCTCTTTGTTTGGAAATAAATTTTCTTCCATATCCACGGTCTATATATATTTTAAAAAAAATTGTGATATTTTTAAATTCATTTTTACCCAAAATTTTATTTTTACAAAAACAAATTAAAAATAATTTTCCTTACATTCTCTAAATAAGGTACTTTTATCATTTTTATAAATTTGAATGGAATATTTATTTTTAGTATACTTGAAAAGATTGGAACCTTTATACTATCCTGAAAATTTATTTCTCAGGAGCATAATTTTTAGGTTTACAAGGTACATTTCAACGAATTTGTTTCCTTATATTTTATAAATTTCTAATTCATGAAATTGATTTTCAAAGTGAAAAATGAATTATCCTCAATAATATTTTTAAAGGAATTTGATAGTATTTATATTGTTAAATGAAATAGAATATTTATTTTATATATATTTCACTGGGGATATGTTTTAATTATATCATACATATTTTTTATCTGGGTCTTTTACGACCAGTTTTCCAAGAGAGACTATTGACATTCTCATTATTGATTAATTTTTATAATAATTAAATTTCACCACAAATATTCACATTATTATGATAACATGACATTAAATTTCCCATAAATACCAATATTATTTATCATTTATATGCTTAATTCATAAACGGTATATCATTTCATCATTTAGTGCTCATCATTGAATATAATTTGATTGACTGGGGAAATATTGATATTTTAGATTCTTTATTCAATGTAAACATTTATTGGCAATAACATATTCATGAATTAAATTCATTATTCAATATAATATGAATGTTTTGGACATTTAGTGATGGGTGGGTTTAATAATTATATATCCCAAAAATACACTAATAGCCTCATGAAGAGAATCAGTAAGATAACATTTAATGGGTGTTTTACCCATAGTTTCAAACCATATTTCAGAATTTATTGATGGTATAAATATCAGGATATATGATATCATGATGTATAATATTAATAATTTTTATCATTAAGACTTTATTTATTATTATCCATGGGACTATTTCATTATCATAATACATGGATTCATTTTTTGCTCTTGTTATTAAATAAATGGAATGTTTCTTCAGATATTTAACTTTGATTATTAATTATGACTTATATATTCATGGTAGTAATGTTATTTTATAAAATTATTGTGAGTTGAGATATTTAAATTTATATATTTAATATTTCATTTTGATTGTGCTTTATTTATTTATGATATCTCTCACTTTAAATAAGTCTTACTGAGCATCTGAGATAACACATTGTTTTTTCCTTTCTCTGGGATATGTATTATTAATATTAGAATGATTCAAGGATGTGTAATTTTTTACATTCATTATGTTTTATATCATGTAATAAAAATTTTATTTCAAATTCAATTGTGCATCTAGTTTACCAAGACTACTAAATTATTCGTTCCTTTGGGATGTGATCATTATCTTATTCTAATTTAATAATTAACCACCGACTCTGGGATACAAGGGGTTGTGGCCTTTATATATAAAATAAATATAAAGGGCTTGGAAGATAAATTAAATATTTAGATAATCATATTTTTTTTATATTAAGATGGATGAGGAAGAAAATTTTTAATACTGCATTATCATTCAATGAAATTTTGAATAATATCCAATGGTATGGTGAAAAATTGCATTATTCTATAATTGATAAAAATTTGATGATAAATTTTCTAGAAATTTTTTATCCTAAAATTTCAACTGCAAAAGATTGACATTATTTTACACTTAATGAATTATATAATATTCTCATTCCTTATGAAATTAGTAATTTTTTAGTCTTAAAAAACATTATGAATGATCAAATGGATTTTATTCCCATAATAAAACTCAATATTAGAGTTGATGAAGTTATATATTCATGTGAATCTCATAATGAAGAATACAATGAATTCTACCAATAAATTATCTCTCTTATATCAAATAAATGATGGAACATAAAGAGAAAAGATTATGTAAAACCTTTAATAATATGTTATAATTATAATGGGATTAAAACTTTTACAATGAATTTTTCATAATAATTTTCTTGAATATGAATTATATGGATATTATGAGAAACCATAAAATGAAATAGGGTAAAATATAAATGGAATTAGCCATACATGGTGGAAGAAAAAATATAATATCTATAAGAAAAATTGAAATTTCATGAGAAAATAAGAATAATATGAATCCACATAAAGAAAAAAAATATGAAGAGGAATCAATGCAGAAGTATGATAATGATATTTCTTATGTTGAAAAAGGTTTTGATACCCCATTTAGTGAAGAATATGAAATTTAAAAAATATATCTTGAATATAGGTTACCAAAATTATTACAAGTATTTCAAGATAAGAAAACAAAACTCAAGAAGGAAAAGTGGTTATTTATAAAATATGGTCAATATATGTCAAAAGGAAAATAGGCAGTATGCATTGATGATATTAAGAAATTTAGGTTGATTGTTATTGAGAAATAAAAATGGTGAATGTCCATAATGAAAAACATTATTTAAAAGAAGAATAATTGTTTAAGATATAAAAAAAGGATTAAATCATTCAATTATATAATGAAGATTAAATTATACTTATATAAGGATGTTAAGGATTTTTTTGAATCATTATAGGTAGGTGAAATGAAGGTTACAAGTAGAAAGGATAATTATTCTCTTAAATAATTGAATATAAAATACTAATCTATAAAAATATAAGTTCTAAGAGAAAATATTCTTCATTTTAAACCAAAAACTACAAGTGAAAAATCATATCTTATATCAATGTAAATTAAGAATATATATATAAAAAATCACTTCCATATACGAAAATATAGGATAAATTATTCAGATAACACCAATAATAATTTTCTTGAAATATTTATCATCCTTATGAGAGATTATTCTTCAAAGGATATTTCTAGTGTTGTGGGGTTTTTGAAAAAAAATAATCTTTCTAGTTAAATATGTCATTATTAAGATAGAGGTATAAAAAAGTGGGATCAATTTTGAAAATATGATACCATATTTTTAAATGTGTGAATTTGTAATTATAAATTAATAAATATTACAACACAAAGAAGGTATGAATACTTATAATAAATTTATGGTAAATAGGATCCACCAAGAAATAGTTTTCTTTAATTCATGAATATACTACCTTGATATATGTCCCATTATGTAAAAGGCAATGGAATGTAGAATATAAATGAAGAGTCCTCATGATTTATTGATTTTTTTAAGAAACCATGAAAAGAACACAAGAAAAATGAGCATGATAAAATTGATTGTCTAACTATTTTTTGACCCATTTAGAAATGGATATACATATGTAGAAAACATAATATAATTATTGTTCAAACCGAAATCAAGTTATTTCAAATAAAAAGAACAAATTTCAAGAGGGGTTTTCAAAAATTGATAACCAAATTATTTAAATTAATCTATGTGGAAAGTAAAAACCAGATGTATTAAGTATGAAGTATAGTAATACCATCTTACCAGCTCAATTATAATTGATGAAAAATATAATGAAAACACAAGGTAATTTATTTTACTCAATGTAGTATAATAATTAGGCAACTCGTCATAAGGAAATAATTGAATGTTTTCATATAACCATGTAACCTATAAAGGCTCATAAAATGAATGGAAGCCTAAAAAAATATCACTATGTTAATATTGAAAAGAATTATGGATCTTTGAAATGATAGAATTAAAGGAGATAAATTAAATATAGATCTGAATAATTTTTTAATTATTTCATAGACAAGGGAAATGAACTTCATGGATGATTCGAACCTCCATTTTGAAGAGGTTAAGAGATAATCCTATTAGGGTATGTTGATGTGAAGAGGAATATTTCCAAATATACCGTTTTCTACATGAATCCAATATCAATACAGTATCTTTAGGATTAATGGATGATATAAAAAATTCACTCCCCCATCTATATTTTAATTAGTTCAATTTTATTATTAAGAAGGTGTGTATATTTAGATATAAATAGGGAGTTATATGTTATTCACATAAATTTTTTGATGTATTTTCTAAGATTGAGTAAATGATTATAGTCCTTATTAAATCTGTATAAACAACCAGGAAAATGTAAAATATTTAAAATTTCATCACATAATACGAAAATTAATGGATAAATTCAATACCTAGGTTTATCCATGCTTTTCGCTACACAATGATTTATAATGAATACTTAGAGCATAGTGGATGGTGGATAATATATAAGACATGTGTGATGTCATCCATCTATTAAAACATTAAATAAACTATTGATTTAGAGAAACGTTAGAGAAGAATCTATTTTAGAAAACCATTGCAGGTTTTAAATATGATAATTCCTTCACTAATATTTTATTCTCATTTAGTTTTAGTAAAGGGGAGAAGAAAAAAATTGATTTTTGAGAAAATTTCTTATTGAAAAAAATCCAAAAGGGTATATTGAATAATCCATATGGATTTTTTAAGTTTAGGTTTTTTAATATGATTTATATAAAAATTAATATAGAATGATGATGTTCTTCTCAAATAGTAAGGAGAAAAATAGTTTTGTGTGGTGATGATCGATCTACCACCCATTGAAGGATTATTTTATAATGTGTTCACATGGAAAAGGAAAATGATTTTGTTTTATAGAAAATATGGTTGGACATGTTCAACGATAGTGTCCCAAAATGTTTTGATGGGTGATTTTATCTTGAATTAAAATATATGTTCTAATAAATAATAAATTTTAAAGTGGTTTGGAACATGTTTTTGAGGAAGTTATCTATTGGGGAGATTAAAGAATAATTTATTTGGATTATTTTTTTGAAGTGTTTTAAAATTACTTGAGTTTATTATATGTTGATTTGAGATACTAGTGATATCTCAATAACTATTTGACTTGAGTTGGATCAGTCATGTTTTTCATGGGTCTAATGAAATTGATAAAGTCTAAAGCCCTACTAGTCTTAATAAGGATTATTTATTATTTTCTAAGAGTCATCCAATGAATCACTTCCTAGGAGTCATTTTGACATCCCATATGATTAATTTCAACCATTTTTATTGAAATTTAGAAAAGGAGTGGAGAATTTATAAATATGATTCATGAAAATATTCATATGAGTCTAAAGTTTAGAAGGATGATTTCTAGATAGTGTAATAATCATATGTTGGATTTTTTAAGGATCATTTAGTCTTTGTTAGTATTATTGGATACCACATAAGGATAACTAGATATATCATAAGTATCATTATATAAAATTCATTTAACTCTTACAATTTATCTTATATAATGAATATATAGAAAACTAAATGGAAAAATATATTCTATATTGATGAATTACATTATATATTCTGATATTTCTAAAACAACATTAAATCAAAAAAATTATATAATATTGTCCTTTATGGATTAAATGTTACAATTTTTTTGATAAATTTAAATTTAGTCATAGAAATATTTTAAGATCCATACTACATAAGAAATATCCATGTTATAATGTGTTTGGATATAAACATATGTATTTATTTTTAAAATGAGTTAACTGTTATGGGTTTTTTAGATTTTTTAAAGGAAACGATCCCTTGTAACATAGTGATTAGAATTGGAATATTGACATAGACTAAATGAGAAGATAAATATAATTTAATAATGATTTCATATTAAAATATTTGATATTATTCTTCACTAGTAATGTTGTGATTATTAAATGATATTTTATAAATCAGAGAAATTGGAAAAGTTTCAACAAATAATTATTGAAATATTATTCAAAAAATTTGTGAATATAAATGGGAGAAATGTAAAAAGAAAGCAAAAAAATATAGAATTGAGAATAAATTTTGATACTCTAGTGCATTGAACCTAGAGAAGAAGTGAGATAGAAAGGTTAAATTCAGGATCTTTCAAATAAGTAAAAATAACTTGAATGACATGATTATTTGATGACTGAGGAAGGAAAACATATAATTTAATATTAGATGATGGTGATAAAGTCTACTCAATCTGATTATGATCATCATGTATCATATTTTTTGAAGAAGGGTACATGTGAAAATATATTCATCTTGAAGGATCATGGAGGATGATCTTCATCAATAGTTGTAGAACAAACTTTGAGGAAAGAAGATGTAACATACCAGGTAAATAAAGAATATGACATTTTCATATTTATTAATATTTGTGAATAAAATGATAATATTACTTTAATAAGAATGCTATGTTCTATGGCGTAACCAATACACAACAATGAGTTTCTTTGAAATCTTACATTGCACACTAATAATATAATAATAATAATTTAATTGGTAGTTAATGCCTAGCCATTATAATGGAAGGAATGAAAAGAACTAAATTAAAAATGATTATATATTTTTATTAAATATTTTTACATTTATCAAATAAATGTTAGAAGCTTAAAATGCGGATGAATCCAATTTTAAGCATAAATATTCTAATATTCTTTAAAAGGTTGATTAATTGCATTTTGATGGTGAAACCTTTTTAAAACTACTTTGTTTTTCAATTATATATGTTATATTTCAAAAAATAAAATCCTTCTTTAGAATCAGGACATCAAAATGTACTTTTTGTAAATTTTTGTTATTTTTCCGATAAGGTTCATTTTTAATGAATAGTGAAAAATGTTGTATTTTAATTCAAAAACCCCTTTTAATATAATGTATTTATATTGTTATATTATCTTTTTAATTTGGTTTAATGTGTAATTAGAATATATTTTTACCATTTAATTCAATTGCAGTAATTGGAATTAATTTCACATTGAAATAGGACATAAACAAGTGTCAATATTTTCATAAATATTGTTTCTTAAAAACACGCTATTTGTTTTGATAGTGGGAATTAAATATAAAATTAATTAATGAAACTTCTATGTTTTGAATTTGGTAAAATGGAAATCATTTTTCAATTTCGAATATCAAATTTACTTTGGATAAATTTTTGGTATTTTTCTAACAAATGTTCATTTTTAATGAATAGTGGAAAATACTGCATTTCACTTCAAAACTGCTTTTCATCTATTTTAATTATATATTTAGGTTTTCCTTTTAATTGGTCTTAATGTTTAACTGAATTTCTTTATCACTTAATAATATTTTGTTCATTGGAAGTAACATCACTTTTCAATTGGATATAAAAACAAGTTAATCTTTTGATAAATTTTACTTCTTAAAAACTCGTCTTTGGTTGTGCAACGAGAATAATTTTTAAATTAATTACTGAAATTTTTTTGTTTGGAATTTGGTAATATGTATTCCATATTTGGAATCATAATGTAAAAATTATGTATTTAAGACTCTTTTTTTGGACATTATGAATAGCAACGACGGTAATTATCATTAATTATCGTGATTAATTAGTAATCTGGTAGATAAGGGTAATAAAATAATATCATAATATTATAATATGACCCCAACATGTGTAAAGCTCTTCTTGTTTGAGTCATGGCCGACAATGGGAAGCATTTTACCTTAATTGAGGGTCCATGGAGTCACATGGGTGTAATAGTGACATGTATGGCATTACTTTTTAAAAAGAAGAGAAGTATAACTAAGGGTTGTATATCTTATGTAAAACAATTTCAATTTTATTTACATAAATTATCTCTTAGACTATAAATAGTAATTGTAAATCTAAAAAAATTTCCTACATCATGGTATTTTTTATAATTTTTAGACATTAAATAAATAAATTTATTTGTGACACCGTGATAATACAGTGATTACCTCATTAATGAACTATTTAAATAAAATGAAATGATAAGGTAAAATCTAAGACTAAAACTTGTATAAAAACTACTAAATGGGTGTATTTCGAACCTTTATCACCTTATCCTAGAAATATATCATTGTGGGACCTTTAAAATCCGAAAACCATTTTATAATAAAGTAAGATTTCAAGACTTTCCAAAAGTGAACCTCCTCCCTCTTATAAAAGGCCCCCACCTCTACCCCCTTACCCTCATCTCTATAGACTTTGGCTCATCCAAACTCTTCTCATATTATCTCTCCACATCCCTCTATTATTCCTAGAAGCCACACATTGGGCAGAATTCTTTCCAAGGAAGCCTTTGGCTCAAATCAATAAGAGTTACCCAATTTAGAGGCAATCTCTTCTCTCAAGTTTCTTTATTTTATTTTCCTTATTCACTCACCACTATATACTTATTAATTCATCCCATAATAACACCAATATACTCAATATACTAGGATGTTTTTATGATAAGTATTATACCTACACTTACACACACCTCCATCTAATGGTCAAAGAACATATTGTTTCTGTGGGTGGAGAATTATTGCCTCACGAAATGATGATTGTTCAATATTATTTTAACACATATCATGGTGTCCATTATGATGTAAATATATTTATATCTGATATATATAATATTAATGTCCCTTATATGCTTCTGTATTTTTTATTTAAATCATACCTTTATGCTTTGCATGTTGTGCAAATGCGATAATTTAATATGAGGAATTGCGGACAACTGACCCCTCAAGTGATGTGACTTGTTCATGCCAAACATGGAATTTATAAATAATGTAATTAATGAACATATGTTACCTATATAACTTATATATTATACTGGAATTATAATATATATATATATATGTCTCATTTAGTTTTAATTTCTTTAATATAACAAAAAAATGAAAGTAGTGTTCATGCGTACGTATGGCCTACTGTCTCCAAGAATGGTACATATCAATTATTATCTCCAAACAATATGAAATATTATTAAAAACATATATACTGGATATATATGAAATTTAAATAATGAACACCATTCTAGTGAGCATGTACTTATAACTACATGGACAATTCTCTTCAAACAAGTCCATTGTTGACTCATGTACCGAACATCGAAAAAATGTATGATATGAACTCGCATAATTGACTAATTATTATAACATGATAATATGTAATATGAATTGAATAATAAACTTTAAATAAATTACTTAAGAAATTATAAATCGACCATGATTTATTATACAGGAATATAATCTAACGAACAAGACAAGTCATACTTGAGGTAAATGGATTTCTTTTCTCATTTTTAATTCCGTGAGATTTCCATTGTTCGCCAATTATTTATTGCATGAGGTGTATTGTGTACTACCATTTGATATATATTATCATGATTATATTTATATTCTTATTATTCTATGATTCATTTTGTTCTTATTATCTTTTGGTCATATGACTCAATTTATTATAACTAGGTAAAGGGGTTTTTATCTCACTATTTATTCCCATGAGATTCGTGATATATTTATCACTATCTCCTTTGAGAGGTGTATTTACTGACCATTATTATTCTATTTGTGTAATATAATTTTAGTCATGGTTATTTACATCAACATTTTATAGTCCTTCTTTCATGGGGGGTACGTTTCGAAAGTTACCCAAATCGGTTAGGGAACCTTTCACCCTCCCCTTTTTAAAAGACTTTTTTTGTTAGGTCTTTTAATTTACATCTTCTTAAATTAGGGATATTTTCTTATATATACTTATTTTTGAAAATTTTATGTCATAGATATTAGAGACCCTTATTATCTCTCATCAACTCATTTTATGAATTTTAAAGTGACGTCGTTTGGCTGTCGAATTTCTGTAAGTGAACTTCTTAACCCAATTTCAATTCTTTGGGTTAAACCAATACATCTTGATTATGTCATGATATGAATATGTGTGGATGACCAATGATTGTTTTACAATTAAAATCCCCTTATATTTAAGGAATTTATATTAGTCACATGTAATTATGTAATTGATTTATCCTTAATCTAAGGATACTGTCTTTGTACGGGACTTCGTCTCAATCTCCATTCATTGAGGAATCTTTTGATTTCTACACAACATTATTTTATATGGTTTATAAAACCCTTTTGACTTAAAATTTCATTCAAAACTAATCTTTTTACATGAATGGTTTTACTAAACGAAAAAAGGAATGTTTTTGTCTTACGTATGCGGCAACAATGACTTCTCTACCGCTGTGACCATTATTTGAGTTTCAGCTTCCTCTACAAGCCATAACTTTTTTAAAGGAAAATTAAATACTATGGATTACTGTTATTTTAACTTTTTTTTATAAATGGTTTTGATAATGTTTTTTTATATCAATGATTTGTATTGATATCTTGTGATTTAAATGTGGAAATGTTAAGTTTCCTTCATGCATGTTTTATGTGATATGATTATGTTATGGTTCATGGGAATTTTTTAAGAAGTTGGGTGGTTACATGATAAACTAAGGGTTGGTGAGCCTGATATAGCTCTATAATGCAATGGGTAACGTGAAGGAGTTAAACACTAAGGTTTCTCCAAAGAGATTTAGGGAATATACTGTGATGGGTATTCCAAATGTAACCGATAGGGTTTCCCTACGTAAGAATGATAGGAATGCCTCAAGTAACCTTTATGTCTTATGATTTATATGAGTTATTCGTAAACCATATTATTTCATGAGGTATGTAAAATTGCTTATGTTTTATGAGTAATGTATGATTTCATTGATTCTTATGTATACATGGACTAATGTTTTCATTTCATATTTTTATATCCCTTACTGATCTTTTTATGCTCATCCCATGTTTTTAAAAAAAAATTCACAGGACCTAAAATGGAATAGGGTCAAGGATGGGATCAACGAAATGTAATTATGTCTAAAACATAGAACTAGACATGACTCATTTGTTCAAGAGTTTTTATTTTGTGGAAAAAATGGAAACAGAGTAGATATGTAACTTTGTAATAATTGAGATGTAATAGTTATGTCCTAATTCTATAAAAATCTAAACCAGAAAAGATCATCAATGTGAATTATTAATTTAATACATGATTATGTATTGTTTTAAGGTCGGGGCCTTATAGATGGTATCATAGGTCAGTTTAGATAACTTTAGAGGTTAGGGTGTTCATTAAGCACAAGTGACATTACCATAATGGTTAGGATTTCAGAAAGAGTCACAATTTTTTTAGACAAAGTGAATGAGTTTAAGATAAAATGAATAATTATATCTTAGTATTATATGATTATTTTACTGATATACTCACACTAACATTTTTGGTTTTAGTAAAAGGTTGGATCTAGCAGGAACCAAAGTAACAGTGGATGTGAAGAAAACTGTTACGGTTTTCAAAATGAGCAACTGAATGATATGGGAGCTATAATGAGAGCTCTTGTGGTTATTCTCAACCAACTATCTAGATTCATGATTTACCACCTTGACCTTTGTGATTTTTATAAGGCATCATATATGCGAGAAACTAATCCCTACTGATGTTCATGTAATAATCATAAAGGTAAGTATGTTAAAAAAATGTATGTATCAAAGATATGTAAAGAAACACCTAGGAAAATGTTTCTAAGGAATAGAAAGATTCTATATATATGGAAATTAAGGTCAAAAATCAAGAACCTTCCATGGAAAAAGGATGCATCTAGTTGAATCTAGGAAAGGGAAAGAAGTTCATTCTAAAGGATCAATTGAATGTTTTAAATGTTGTGTGAATGGTCATTATGGAAACACATGTCCTGTGAAGATGTTTCATGAATTGGATCACCGAGATCCTACAAATATTCATTTACCAATACCTAATTCCATTCTGATTGAGGATGAGGAAACTGACAATGACCAATGAATAGTATGGATTATTTCTTAACATTTGTTTTCCTATTATTGAAATACTAGGATATGATTCATGGTTCTTTTTAGGAAAGAATTATTTCATAATAAGTTGGAAAGGAATGGTTAATAGATCATGAATAATGTTGAATGAGTAAGTTGTCAACATATAAGGGATTTAGGAGTTATGGTAGATTTTAGGATGGTGGAATGCTTAAAAGTATTAAAGCTCTTTTGATGATGAGATTACATTAGAATACTATTTATAGTATGTGTAACCCTGATGCTTGATATATGAAAATTTTATTCTAGGAATAACTATCTTTCCTTTTGTCGATATATTTATAAAGATCCAGTTGGGTTTATATGATCCTTGAATTCGAGGAAATTACCGGTTAATACATTTTGTGATGAAAAAATAATGTTGCTAGATAACCTTTGTGGTTAAAATATGTTATGGTTATTTTTGATGAATTTATCTACATTTGGGGAATGTCATAAAATTATATAGTTTTTTAAAATGGACAACACACAGATAGTGTGACAACCCGTCGCATCAGAAGAAGCTACAAGAATCAAACCCACAACCAAAGTGTGACTGGTATTTATCTCTTACCACTGGACTACATGAAGTCCCTAGTTATTATGACAAATTATTTTTAGTTAGATGATCTTATGAACCAGAAAGAAGTTGATTTTGTGTTATCAATGGAAATTATTAACCTTTCATAGAGGATATGTGATGAGGTTAATTACTTTTCAGTATGATACTTTAAGAGTAACTGGTGTTATTTGGAGATAAATGTCAAGATTTATCTTGGAAGACTATGTGATTAAATCCTCCAGAGATTTGGGTTTAAATCATAATTTGGATTACATTGAAGAATTTTATGGATAACTATTTATTTAATTGTCTTTCTTGAACCTTGGGTTCTTTTTGTTTAATTTTAGAGATTAAGAGTAGTATTTCTTTTTATAAAGGATTTTACGTTTGGGGATTATCTAATCCTGTACTAACAATTTTGGTTTTGGTTAAGGTCTAAAGACATGGGAAATATATAGTTCATATTTTTTAGTTTAGGTGATTCTCCAGAAGTTGATTATAGTTCTCTTAATGTGAACAAGTCATCCTAAATACTCATCTTTTGGAGAAAATATGAGTTTGTGTAAGAAATATAGTAAGAGATGAAAGTATACATGACAAGTAATTATGTTTCCTTATGATTTAGATAATCTCAAAAATAAATTCCTCAATAGAAAGTCGCTAAAAAGAAAAACGTTCTCTGTTATCTTTTCCTACTGGGGAATCAAATACCGTTTAACCCATCACAAGATTGTGATTTTCTGGTGATTAACTTTCTCCTAAACATGTTTTCTATCACTCTCCATCAGAACTTGACCCTTTGTTTTCTCATCCATGTCTATGTTTTCATGGAATCCTAGTATCTTTTGTCTCTAGGGACCTTTTTACTTTTCATTCTTTCTTTTAAAGTGATGGTTTTATTGACTCCTTTTTTGATGTGTGGATTTCAATGAAGTTTCTGAGCCCAATTTTAAAATTGTGCGGATGAAATTACCAAAAGGGGGGAAGGATATAACATCCCAGGAAAATAATGAATATGAAATTTTCATATTTATTAATATTTTTGAATAAATTGATTAAATTACATTCAAGGGAATGCTATGTTCTATGGCGTTCCCAATACACAACAATGAGTTTCTTTGAAATCTTACGTTGCACACTAATAATATAATAATATTATTTTAAATGTTATTTAACACCTAGTCGTTGCAATGGAAGGAATGAATATAAAAAGCTACAAAATGATTAAAAAATTTTGTTAATTTTTTTTTACATTTATCCAATAAATGTTAGAGGCTAAACATGCGAATGAATCCATTTTTATGCATAAATATTATAATAATATTTAAAAAGAAGATTAACCACCTTTTGATGGAGAAACATTTTTAAAACTACTTTTTGTCAACATTATATGTCATATTTGAAAAAATTAAATCCTTCTTTATAATTGGGACATCAAAATGTACTTGGTTTAAATTTTTGTTATTTTTCCGATAAAGTTCATTTTAATGAATACTGAAAAATGATGTATTTTAATTCAGAAACTCATTTTAATATAATTTATTTATATGGTTAGATTAACTTATTAATTGGTTTTAAAGTTTAATTATAATATATTTTTACCATTTAATTCAATGGTGTTCATTGGAATTAATTTCACATTGAAATTGGACATAAACAAGTGTCAATCTTTTGATAGATATTGTTTCTTAAAAACACGCTATTTGTTTAGATAGTGGGAATTTATTAGAAAATAAATTAGTGAAACATATATGTTTTGAATTTGGTAAAATGGACATTATTTTTGAATTTGGAATATAAAATTTACTTTGGATAATTTATTGGTAGTTTTCTGACAAATCTTCTTTTTTAATGAATAGTGGAAAATACTACATTTTACTTCCAAACTACTTTTTCATATAATTTTATTATATAGTTATATTGTAATTTTAATTGGTTTTAAAGTGTAATTGGATTATATTTTTATCACTTAATACAATATTGTTCATTGGAAGTAATTTCACTTTTCAATTGGATATAAAAACAAGTCACTCTTTTGATAAATTTTACTTCTTAAAAACACGTCTTTGGTTATGACAATGAGAATTATTTTTAAATTAATTACTACAATTTATGTGTTTGGAATTTGTGTAAAATGGATTCCATATTTGGAATCTTAAGTTCCAAATTATTTAATTAAGGATCTTTTGTTTCTGGACATTATGAATAGTAATGACGGTAATTATCAATAATTATCGTGATTAATTAGTAATAGGGTAGTGAAGGGTAATAAAATAATATCATAAAAATATTAAATGACCTGAACATGTTTCCAAATACTCTTGTTTGAGTCAAGGTAGACCTTGGAAATAATTGCACCGAACTTGAGGGCCAATGGAGTTACATGGGTGTAATAGTGACATTTATGACATAATTGTTTTTAAAAGAAGATAAATATAACAATGGTTTGTATATCATATGTAAAAAAATTAATTTTTTTACATATATGATATCTTAGACTATAAATAGTTTTTGGAAATATTAAAAAATTTCCTACATCATCGTATTTTATAAAAAATTTATCATTAAATATGTAAATTTATTTATGACACCATGATGATGCAGTGATTACATCATTAATAAAAGATTAAATAAAATGAAAATAAAAGGGAAATTCTAAGACATAAACTTTTCAAATACCTATTTTATGGTTGTATTTCAAACTCATATCACCTTATCCTTGAAATATATCATTGTGTGACCTTTAAAATATGAAAACCATTTTATAATAAAGTAACATTTCAAGTATTTCCAAAAGTGACCCTCCTCCCTCTTATAAAAGGGCACCAAATCTACCCACATACCCACACCTCTAAAGCCCTTGTATCATTCAAAATATGCTCATATTATCTCTCTATATACCTCTCTTACTCTTAGAAGCCTCACTTTGGGAAGAAGTCATCCAAGGAAGCCTTTAGCTCAAATCAAAATGAGTTACCCGATATAGAGGTAATATCATCTCTCGAGTTTATTTCATTTATTTTCCTTCATCACTCACCACTATATTCTTATTATTTGATCCCATAATAACACTAGTATCCTCAATATACTAGGATTTTATTATGATAAGTATTATACCTACCCTTACACACACCTCCATCTAATGGTTATAGAACATTCTTTTCTTTTGGGTGGCGAATTACTACCTCACGAAACAATGATTATTCAATGTTCTTTTAACACCTCTAATGGTGTCCATTATGATGGAACTATATTTATATAGGATATATATTATATTTATGTCCCTCTAATTCTTCTGTATTTTACATTTAAAACATACCTTTATGCTTTTCATGTTGTGCAAATGCGATAATTTCATATGAGGAAGTGCGGACAACCGCCCCCTCATGTGATATGACTCGTCCATGCCCAACATGGAATTTATAAAGAATTTAATTAAGGAAATTATGTTACCTGTATAACATTTATATTATATTGGAACTATAATATTTATATATGTATCATTTTGTTTTAATTTCTTTAATATGGAAAAAAATGAATGTTGGGTTCATGCGTACGTATGGTCTACCGTCTCCATGAATGGTAAATTTCATTTCTTATCTCCAAAAAATATGGAATATTATTAAATACATATATACTAGATATATATGATATTTAAATCATGAACACCATTCTAGAGATTATGTACTTATAACTACATGGACAATTATCTTCAAAAATGTTTATTGTTGACTCATGTACCGAACATCGACAAAACGTATGATATGAACTCACATAATTAAAAAATTATTATAACATGATAATTTTTTATATTAATTGAATAATAAATTTTAAAGGAAATCTTTATGCAATTATAAATTTACCACAGATTATTATTCAGGAATATAATGAAATGAACAAGACAAGTCGGACTTGAGGTAAGGGGATTTCTTATATCACTTTTAATTTCGTGAGATATCTATTGTTCGCCAATTATTTATACCATGTGGTGTATTTTTTACTGATATTGGATAAATATTATCATGATTCTATTTATATTCATGGTATTCTGTAATTCAGTTGGTTCTTATTATATTTTGGTCATATGACTCAATTTATTACAACTAGGTAAGTGGTTTTTATCTCACTATCTATTCCCATGATATTCATGCTATATTTGTCACTATCTCCTTTGAGTGGTCTATGTAATTCCCATTATTCTACTCTTTGTGTAATATAAGTTCATTCATCGGTATTTAAATAAACTTTTTATAGTCCTTCATTAATGGGGTGTATGTTTTGAAAGTTACCCAAATCGGTAAGGGAACCATTCACCCTCCTCTTTTTAAAAGACTTCTCTTGGTTAAGTCTTTTAATTTACATCTTCTTAATGTTGGGATATTTTCTTATATACCCTTATTGTTGTAAATTTTATTTCCATGTGATGAGGTACCCTTTTTTATCTCTCATTAACCCATTTTCTGAATTTTAAAGTGACATCGTTAGGCTGTCGAATTTCATTAAGGGAACTTCATAACCCAATTTCAATTCTTCGGGTTAAACCTCTACTTCTTGATTATGACGTTCTATGAATATGTGTGGATTACCTATGAATGTTTTACAATTAATATCCACTTATATAGAGTGTATTTATATTTTTCACACATAATTATGTAATTGATTTATCCTTAATCTAAGGATATAGTCTTTGTACGGGACTTCGTCTCAATATCCATTCATTGAGGCATCTATTAATTTCTACACGACCCTATTTTATACGGTGTATAAAACCCTTTTGACATTAATTTCATTAAAAATGAATATTTTTACATGAATAATTTTAATAAATAAGAAAAGGAATGTTTTGGTCTTACGTATGCGGCGACAAAGACTTCTCCACCGGTGTGACCATTATTTGAGTTTCGGCTTCCTCTACAAGCCATAAATTTTTCAAATGAAAAATAAATACCATGTTTTACTTTTATTATATTTTTCTATTGAAAATGGTTTTGATAATGTTTTTTTATATAAATGAGTTTTATTGATATCTTGTGATTGAAATGTGGAAATGTTATGTTTCCTTTATGCATGTTTTATGTTATACGATTATGTTATGGTTCTTGGGAATTGTTTATCAAGTCAGGTGGTTCCGTGATAAACTAATGGCAGGTGAACCCGAGATAGCTCTCCAATGCATTGGGTAATACAAAGGAGTTAAACTCTATGGTTTCATTTAAGAGATTTAGGGAATATACTATGATGGGTATTCCAAACGTAACCATGGGGGTTACTCCCTACGTATGAATGTTATGAATGCCTCAAGTTACCTTTATGTCTTATTATTTATATTATTTATTCATAAGTCTTATGATTTCATGAGGTATGTTAATGTTCTTGTGTTTTATGAGTAAATTATTATTTCATTGATTCTTATGTATACATAGACTAATGTTTTCATTCTATATTTTTATATCCCTTACTGAGTGTTTTATGCTCATCCCAAGTTTTAGAAATGTTTTTCACAGGACATAAAGTGGGATAGGGTCAAGGATAGGATCAAGGAAATTTCATGATATCTTATACATGGAACTAGACATGAATCTTTTTTCAAGAAGTTTTATTTTGTGGAAAAATGGAAACTGAGTAGATGTGTCTACTTTGTAATCATTGATATGTAATAGTTATGTCCTAATTCTCTAAAACTCTAAACTTGAAAAGATCCTCAATGTGAATTATTCATTTAATTCATGATTATGTAATGTTTTAAGGCTGAGGCCTTATAGATGAGGTCTTTCTAATTTTGGTTCAGAATATTTTATACTATCATTGAGAATTTATTATTCATGTGGGACTATGTAAAAGATTGTCTGACTCTATAATAATGTATACAATATAAAGGGATCATATTGATTCATCATGTAAACATCTTTTTTATTGTTGGATAATATGTTATTAGGTCATCTAAATAATCCCAATAAAGAGTGGGCTCTCAAATTAATTCAATTTCTTATAAATATAACTAGGTCCCCTTCCATTTACTTTCAACGATATTTGGGTTTGTTGGAGAGACACGCATTGAAATGATCCATATCTTAAATGGTCATATATATTTAATTAAAAAGAATAATCCATAACCAATATCACTAATTCACACCCTCTCTATATCTAATGAAATTTTGGAACATCATTAGTATTATTTAATGTCCTTTTCTAATTTCATTTAATGGTTGGATATTTTTTTTATTGGTAATGCCTTTTTTGCTTACACATATTTTTAAATTAATTTTTTCTATGGAGTGTTAAGTTTAATGTATGGATAAATCATTGTGGATTTAAGATTAAATATCTACTAAACACTTATTAATATAAAAGGTGTAAGTGGTTGGGTTTCATAGGTTTGGATAACACTTATTCAATAATTAAAAGGAATAAAAAAACAAGGTCAACCTTACATTAAAACTAAACCCATACATAAATATAAATGAACAAAATATTATAAAGGAAATATAATTGAGCCTCTTTTTCATTAATCACATTCTTGATGAATATAACATAAAAGTATACAGGGGAAGACATACACCTAGGGTATATAGGGATTGATTAATGTCCTATTTTTTGTGTAGTGATCTATATTTTTAATGGATAAAAAATAAATAGTGAATTTGAGTTTTTGAATTTTGAAGAGAGTTTCTTTTAGATAAATAAAATTCATATAAATTTTTTTAGAGTTTTAAAATCATGGTGATATGATTTTAGACCTGGACCATGTCCATGGAGTTATCTCATCCTCTAGGGTTAGACTTTAGAGCTTTGGGATAGTGTCTCAAATTTTGTAAATATTGTTTCCCATTTTCACAATTGTAACATTGTTAGGTAAAACTGTGTTGGTAAACAGTGTAGAGGGACTTTGGCTTTCGGGTTGGGATATGTTTGGATCATATTGGAATAAAAACAATGAAAAACCTACAATTTTGTTTCGTAGAAAATTTTCATGGTTAGATTGTGGTTTGGAAAACCAGGTATCAAAAATACTCGAAGTGGATCGTTTAATAAAAAACCAACCAATTAGATAGATCAGGTATTGGAAAACCATTCAGCCAACTAGATTTCCTTAAGAAGAAGGGAATTAAAAAAACCCCTTGGTATTATAACGGTTACCTTTGTCCTTCTTATCCCTCCCATGTGATGGACCAAAGAGGGAGTCTTACCTTTTTCTCCTTTGACCCCCCATGGAATCAGGTGTTTTTTTATAAAAATATCACTACATTATATTGTGTTATCTTCCTCATCCTTCCTCTTTTCTCTTCTGATATTGTCTTTCTATATTTTTGTGTGAACTATCTATGGGTGTGAGTGAATATTGCGTCATGTAATGGTGGAATCATCCCTTGATGATGATGCTTTTTCTTATTGTGTCTAGAGGGCATCCCATGATATTGGACTCATGTTTTTTTCAAATTATTTTTCTGAATGAACATTTACCCATGGTCATTGAAATGTTTTTAAAATAAATTATGTGAAATTTACTATTGAATTGGTGTTCGATGATAGGTATTTTGGTTAGGATGGTGTCAGAAGTATTCCACGAACCTTTTGTTGGCGGTTGGTCATTGTTTTAGTGTGATGAGGTTCCCTAGTGTTTTATTATGAGTTTATTCATAATAATTTTAAATTTTATAATTAATTAAAAAATTTGTAATTAATTGTATTGTATATTCTGAATTTATATCGATCCTTGTAATAATAAGTGATTAATGGTTATACTTGTATGATCTCGGGTGAGAGTATATTGGATGCATTTAAATGGAATGATTATGTGAGTGAGGTATGTGGTCCTTCAAATATTCCCATTTAGTAATTTCATTTAGATAAATTCTATGTTATCTGTGGTCTCTCTGTTATGGGTGATGGACATTAAAAATTAAATAAATTTTTGTACAAAAATAATTATTTCCTATGAATGAATGGAAAATTGTTAAGGTCCTAAATGCCCATTGAGATTTAGATTGATTCCCCACCAATTGAGGGTTGAGGCCTTGATTGAAAATGTATCTCTAGTTATATAAGAACCATTGAGTACTAATTTAGTTTATTAGTTTTTGATTATTGAAGTATATATTATAAAATTTTGATATGAGATGTGCATGCCCTAGGTTGGGGATTTAATAAATTAAGTGGTCTTAGTAGACCTGTATTGGTGTTGTTAATCACCCTGTGTAGGGATGATAGAAGAATGGGAAATTTATCCACAGTTGGCCATGATGGGTCCTTAACATACATTATATCCTATGATCTTGTTGATTATTTTGGGGGGATATTGTTCCTCCCCAATAATATATGAATCATTAGGTGGTATAACCTATGTGAAAATATGCATCGGTTTGGTTAGATGACTTTGGATGTGAGAAAAGAGTTATATCATTCTTTGAAAGTAATGCTCGTGGGGATTATCTTATTAGGCTTGTGATATTGTAATGTGATCAGGATGTTGTCGAGGGATTTTATTCCCACTATGTGATAGGTCTGTCCTAAGAGACATCGTTGAGATCGAGGATCCCATGTGTATCATCCGGAGAATTTAGATTATAAATAAGTGTTTATTAAATGGATTTATATATTGTTTAAATAATATAATATATAAAAAATAATAATATAAGTGATTTCATTTAATCAAGATAAAAATTGATTATATGTTATGTGGGAATTTTACTTTTTATTGTTTTTAAAAAAATATAAATTTATTATAAAAGATGATATATTAAATCATTTCATAAATAATGCTTTTATGAAAAATATAGTATTCAAATCTTATGTAATAATAGTTTTAAATTAATTATTAATCACAAGAAATAATATTTAATTATAAATTAATATTTATAATTACAGAAAAATAATTCTTTCAAAAATGTGGTATTATTTTTCAAAGAATATTTTAATGAAAATATATATATTGAATTATTTTTACACAAATAAATATTTGAATAATTAAATTTATTTATATAAAATAATTATTTTAAAAGTAAAATAATTAAATTTTAAAAGTATAATATGCATATATATTTAATGAAATGTATGTTTAGTGATTTAATTATAGTTTTATCATTATAAATATTTGACATAAATAAAATTATAAATATTAAAATAATTTTATTTTAGATTTTTGAAAATTTATTATGTTTTATGAATTACTTAAAAATAAAAAAAAATATATGAATAATTTTATTCATAGGAATTATGAATATATTTATGAAATTATTATAAAATTTTATTTCATAAAATTCATTTTATTATATTGAAAACCTAAATGCAATTTCATTAAAAAATGAAAAAAGAACAAATGATTAGTGAAAATTGGATAAGGGGTCTATGGTTGTAACAATCCATAATTATATTAATGATATTTCCCTTAATATCATTATTTTATATAATTTATATCAGAAAGAGTCACTTAGATAATACAATACAAACATTATAAATGAATAATGAATGAAATAAGAGGATATTCAATTAAGATAAGGAACTTATTCCAATAGAACAGTGACATGACCATTAGAATATTAATGTGACCATTATGAAAAGTAATACAACTAATAGAATAGTACCATAACCTATGAATGTATAAATAATATTTTGGATTCTTATACGTGAGTATATCATATATTTATTTCTTGGTATACAAAACTAAATATTCTAAAATAAAAAATTAGTTATTTGTTTTTTCATAAGCTATAAATTTTTAATTACTGTTTAATAACTAATGAAATGATTAATAAAAAATATATATTTTTATAATAAATAATCAAAAATTATTATTTATTTTGTCTCATAATTATAAATTCATTTTGAAAGTCCTTAATTTGTTTTTCAATGTGTTTTAAAAACTGTTATAAAATCAAAATCACTATTTTTCGAGTAAATGATGAATTTAATTAAAAATTTAAAAATTAAATTTATCCTATTTAAAAAGGACGAAAAAAATGTCTACCGGTTCTTCTCCCTCGGCGGTGCTTCCTCCTGTACCGTCGGCTTGCGAGAATCAAGCTGATGATGGAGTGCCTCCAAAGGCTTCCTTTAGGGACATCATGCGGGGGGTTGCCTCCTCGTCTGGTGCTGGAAACGTTCCTTCATTGGAGGCTGTGATCTTACCCAGAATTCCTCTGATCACTTTGGATCTTAGTGCTCCTAGGCAGGTGGAAGGGGTTCCAGCAGTGGATCTTTCATCTCAAGAGCTTTGGGAGGCGGCTTCCTTCTACGATCTTACACTAGTGGCCCGTTTTGGTCATTATAAGCTGTCTCTGGGATACTTACGGAGCTTTGTTGATTCTTGGGGACTTTCACATCGGGCGACGGTCTCTGATTTCTCTAGGGTGTCCTTTTGTGTTCATTTTTCTTCTATATAGGATTTCATGTTGGCTTGGTCGCGCAAGGCTCGGAGGTGTGGAGCCTGGCGTTTCTCCCTTTCGGGATGGTCATGGGATTGTCACTTTGGCCGGGATTCTTCCACTGATGCGGTTTGGATTTCTTTCCCAGGTCTTCCTCTCCCCTTTCACAATCTGGCGATCCAGAAAGCGGTGGGAGACTCGCTTGGTTCATTCCTGTGTATGGATGATGACACCAGGTGTCTTCAGGTGGTGGTAAAACCTAGCATCTGTGTGGATATGGATCTCGCTGTGAGGAGACCCTCGAGGGTCATGCTTGAGTCGAGGGACAGTTTCAGATGGCGGCAGAGGATTTTCTTCCATCAACTTCTGAGGTTCTGTGTTTTTTGTGGTTTACCTAGCCATTTGGAAACCTCCTGCAGGAGGCTACGGGAGGTTGTTGGACCATCTCACCGGGGTTTGCCCGATGTTTCAGGTCATGAACTGCCCGCTTCAAAGGTGGTGGAAGCTGGGGTTGTTTCCATTGGGATTTCAAATTTGAAATCTGCAGATGGTAGTGGCACGAAGGAGGAAAGCCATGGGGTGACCGCTTCTGACATATCTGATCTCTTGTCGGCTCCTTCCACGGCTCCCTCCGATTTTATCCTTTGGTCACCAGGACCGGTCGGCCAGGCTTCGCCAGCCCTGGGTTGCAGCATGGAGGGCATGTCAGAGGTCTGTGTTACCCTTTTGGGTCACCCGATAAAATCGTTATCTCCACCTCCATCTCCGGTCCGTATTTCGGCCCGACTCTCACCTGCTTTTCTTCAGAATTAGCTGGTGAGTAGGCTTTCTCATTCTGTGGACGAGCTAGTGGAGAAGGTTTTCCATTTGAATGGGTCATAGAAGGAGTTGGTATCCAGTTCCCTGCTTTGGAGATTGCTGGTATCTTGGGTGCATGATGATCCAGGGGCAGAATCTCCGAGTATTTTTCCGGGTAGGAAGAAGTATCTCTTGGGCGAATTCGATGGTGCCTTCATGAAGGTAGTTCATTCTCCTATATTGGATTTATGTGACACTAGAACTTCTAAACCAATCACCCTCTCTAACGCTAAGGAGGAAGGTTTGTTTTCACCTTCCTCACTTTCTCTTTCTTCAAGCTACAAAACTTGAAAGGGTGCGGTGTAATGTTTTCTGCCATCATTTGGAATGAACGCGGCTTAGGGGCAGAAGCTAAGCATGATTTTTTTTCAACTGACACCAGGATATATAAGTTGGCAGTTTCTGTTATTCTAGAACCAAAGTAGGTTTCTAACAAGTCAATTGGCTGGTTAAGAAAATGGTATTCTTAAATGATTTTCATGGGGACTCCATTAATACTCAGATTTGGATATGTTGGAATAATTCGGTTTCTCATGAGGCGGTGGACATTTCGCCTCAATTTATCACCACAAAGATTTCATCTGTAGGGTCTGAGGTGTTGTTTTCCTTCATCTATGCGAGTACTGATGCGAACAAGAGGCTGGAGTTATGGACCCATCTAGAGAATCTGCAAACATGCCTCTTACCTTGGTTTGTCGGAGGTGACTTCAATGATATTGCCGATATTTCTGAAAAAAGAGGTGGCTCTGTCTCCAACCGTTGCGGTTTTTTGGACTATCAGGAATTTATGATGAATGGAGGGTTTTTGTATATGGGTTTTTCAGGTTCTAAATATACATGGTGAAATAATTGTAAGGGTTCGAGATGAATATAGAGCCGTCTGGATCGATGTCTCACCAACGCTAAAGGTTTGGATCTTTTCTCAAAATTGTCAGTCACCCATCTCACTCGTGTGCTTTCGGACCATGCACCTATTCTTATTGAGATCATACGGGAGGTGGTTGTTGGTTCCTTATTTCATTACGCTTTTACATGGCATCATGATGCTTCCTTTTTGGATCTTGTAAAGAACTCCTTGTCTAAGGAGGAAGATGGGATATTTTAGGGCGGTCTGTTCAATCGTCTCAAATGCCTCGAGCAGGACATTCGAAGCTAGATAATCTCTCAATCGGATGTCTCTAATGGGGTGATATCCATTCAAGGTGAAGTGGATAGACTGGAGGAGTCTCCTAAGAATGTTTGGGATGAGGATAATTTTGTTTTTTCTTTGTGACAAAGGGATTTTTCTGACAGAGCAAATTATTGAAATCGAAAGAATCTACGAGGAGAGGTCTTGAGTAAAATGTCTTAAGGAAGGTGATCACAATAATGCCTTCTTTAATGCATGCATTAAGGAGAGGCGGAGCACAAGTATTAATTTGAAACTTGATGATGGGTCCTTCATGTCTAATGTGGATATCACTGGGAATATGGCTTTGGATAATTTCGAGGTCCTTCTTGCAGGACATACCATTTATAGCTTCGAGAGGGAGATATTGGAGAATAATGATTTCTTGGGATGTCTTCCTCTTCTGGTGATGGATTCATACAACATCCTTCTTTCCTCTATTCCAGTGGATGTGGAGGTTAGAGAGGCAGTGTTGAGTATGGACCAAGACAGCGCCCCCGGCCCAGATGGTTTTCTAGATTCCTTATATACCATGGTATGGGAGGTTGTTGGCCCTCAGGTGGTGGAGGCAGTTCACGACATCTTTCGTGGTGGTTCTCTGATCAGGGGTATTTGTGCTTCTAGATAGATTCTTATTCCAATGGTCCAAAATCACAGTCTCATTAATCAGTATCTCCCTATTTCCCTCTATAATGTCTCTTATAAAATTCTAGCCACTATCATTTAAAAGAGGCCTAGTAAGATTCTTCCACGGTTGGTTTCAGAAGAGAAGCATGGTTTAATTCAGGGTAGATGCATCCAGGGGGAGGTAGTAATTGCAAGTGAGCTTGTGCATGACCTCAACAGAATAATAGTGGGTTCAAATATTATCTTTCATGTTGACATGCATAAAGCATGTGGCATGGTTGAATGGAGTTTCATCATTCATGTCATGAGACGTTTTGGTTTCCATGAAAATTTCTGTGACATTTGTTTCCGGTGTTATTCATCAACTTTGTTTTTTGTTGCTCTTATGGTGAAGTGCTTTGGTTTCTTCAAGTCTGTTCGGGGTGTTCGTCCGGGGGATCCATTGTCTCCTTGTATCTTTGTTCTTTCTCAAGATGCTCTTTCCAACAACTTAAAGCGTAGCTTGGCGGAAGGTAGGTTGAATCCTTTCCGTGGAAGGCGGAGCATGGTAAACATCTCTCAACTATTGTTTGCTGATTATATATGGATTTCTACAAATGGCAGGCGCTCTTCTTTGAATTGTATCAGGGGGACATTCTCTAGCTACGACCGTCTTAGCGGGAAAAGAATTAATTCGTCCAAGAGTCATGTATTCATTTCTGATAAATGTCCTAGACGAAGGTGTAGGGATATCCAGGGGATCCTTGGTTGCTACCAGAAACATCTTCCAATTTCCTACTTAGGAGTGCCAATATCCTGTGGCCGCATCAGAGAACATCATTTTAATGGGATGTTTGATCATATTATGTGAAGAATTTTTAATTGGAAGAACAAGTTTTTATCGGTTAGAGGGAGAATTATGTTGATAAACAGTATGCTCACATCCATTCCCATGCACGTTTTCTCTGTTATCAACACTTTGAAAGGATCAATTGAAAGGATGGAAAACATTCTAAATGCATTTCTTTGGGATGCAAAGCAAGAAGGGCGGTGCCACTGGGCCTCTTGGAAGAGATTGGCTTGACCAGTGGATTAAGGAGGGCTGGGGCTTCATGATATTCATGATACCATTCTGGGTTTACAATATCGGCTCGCTTGGGACATCATTTCGGGGGAGACGCTGTGGGAAAACATTTTCCAGGCGTGCTATGGTAGAAATTAAATATCTGGTCTTCACAGTTACACGGGGTTGGATCGGTCCATATTCTCTCATATTGAAACACTCTCCAACCATACGAGATGGATCTTCAATAGGGGGAAATTAATTTCTGGGATTCAAACTAGTCTGGGGAAGCTCATGCATACCAAGGATGTTCTTCTCCAAGTTTATCCTTCAGCGAAGCTACTGAGTTTTATGACTTGGTTCATGCGGTTTTGAACCCTGATCAGATGAACATTTTCGAGAACATTGTCATGAATGATGAACCATATGTTTGCTATTTCACGCTGTCTGGTTCAGGAAAGTATACTACTCACGACTACAGGAAATATCTTCGGGCGGAATCCACTTCGGATGTGTGGGCACCGGCTGCTTGATGCAATATGATCCCTTTGAAGATGAACATATTAATTTTTAGGACCATAAACAAAGCCATGCCAACAGAGAAGAATATACAAAGAAGGGGAATCTCCTTGGCCTCTTGATGTTATTGTTGTGATAACCCAAAGGCCGAATCGACTATTCAGTTATTTTTCCACGGTCAATGGGATTCGTACCTTTGGTCCATGTTTTCTCATCCTCCATGCACTGATAATGATCTTTGCTCGACTTACGATTTCTTGAATTCATGGTTTATAGGAACTGATAACAGGAATATGGAGTGGAATGTTAGAACCATCATCCTTGTGGCTATATGCTGGATTATTTGGGAGGCTCGAAACCCAGTTCGCCTGGGTGAAAAATGATCCATGTTGTTTCTCCAGGTGTGGTTTAGGTCTCTCATTGTTGAACTCACTTTACTCGTCAAAGATGGAACCACGTTGGCTTCGCTGAACAATCTCCTCAATCATCCCTGTGTGATTAAAAGGGGAAGCGGCTGTTGGGTAATATGGCAACCTCCAAACCGCGGATTGAAATTGAATATTGATGGTTCTTATATGGATGGGGTTATGAGGGGCAGTGGTGCACTTCGAGATAGCTAGGGGCTCTATCCATATTTACTTCAGCACTTACTATGGTCAAGGGAGTTCCCTGGGTGTGGAGGTTCGGGCCCTCCACTCGGGCTAGATGGTTTGTAGGAGAAGAGGTTTGGAGGTTGCCGAGATTGAATCTGATTCTAAGGTCCTTGTGAAGGCCTTAAAGGGACGTAAGGGGGTTCTGTGGGAGATGATTTATCTTATACGAAGATGTAGGATGAGAACAAATCAGGGATGGATGATCCACTGTAGTAGGTGGGAAACTAAATTTGCGGCTGATTCTCTTACTCGGTTGGGTTGGCAGGGCGAGTCTCTGAGGATCTTTGATAGTCTCCTTTCTAATCCTGGGGAGTGGGCTATTATTGTGCAAGGGGATGCTCTTGTACTACACCACTTACTTCCTCCTTGATGGATTGTTTTTTATTTCTGAACCCTTATTTTGAAATAAAAAATATATTTCATCATCTATTTAAAAATAAAATAATTGAATTAATATTTGTATTCTACACAACGAAAAATTGTTGGGGTGAATTTTTGGTGAATAGTGAACAATGGTAATTTACAGGATATATATTTTATAATATAAATAAACTATAATTTGAGACATGAATGCTGTAAGAACCATAATCTATAACATTCCATCATTATTTAATTTATATAATGATAATTATAAAATTATTCATAGTCTTGAAGAAAAATAATAAACTAATAATTGACATAATAAAAAAACACCCCTCTTCTACATTAAAAATACCACCCCTCACCACCACATATCCTAAAAAATTCAATGATTTGATACATGTACAATTTATGACCAATAATATTACCAATAATCTCCCACAATAAAAAATTCATTTGGTCTAAACAAAAGACCAAAATTATTCCCCTTAAGGATGATCTTAAGGAGGAGTATTAAAAAAGGTAAAAATCCCCTTTCTTTTCTTTTATTTTCTTCTCAATTTCATTTCATTTATTATCCATTGCTAATCTCTCATGTAAAAAGTGACGTGATCACTCTAGTATATTTTATATACTAGAATTTTAATATTCCAATTTAAAATTCACCATCAAGTCTATTCTTCTATTCCTTTATTTTAATGATGAAAACATCTTCTAAGAGGTGCGGATTTTCTGCCTTCATGAACTATGTTTTTTCTTTTTTTAATTATAACTTTTTTTCTGTTTAGAATGTAATAATTATTGGTAAAAATATTTTATTATACATGTGAAAAGTTATTTAGTGTTATAGATCTTGTATATATATATTATATTAATTAAAAAGAAAAAGAATAGATTGTGACTATCAAAAAACCACAAAAAAATTATAAACTAATATCATTAAATTACTATCTAATGAGTAATCCCCATATCTGGAAAAAAATTATATATGAACATTGAATATCCTGTATTTTATTTAATAATATAATATTTAATTTTGGAATATTATTTATATTTCTGATGATCTTCCATATACGTGTAAAAGTAAACTAATGATGAAAATCAAGGAAAATAACACCCCCGAACGACAAAATTGAGTCTCATAAATAATAAAAAGAGGAAATAAATAAACACAATAAAACTATAAAAAATAAAATACATGTAGTAATGTCTCAAAGTAAATTTATTAAAGTATTTAATATCATTATCAAGGACATTATGTACAGGTGCAGAACAAGTTCAGATATTAGCTAAGGGTTTTTTTCCTGAACATCCATTTTCATTCGGGTGACATTTACTCCCTTTTTAAACCAATGTAATTATTCATTATTTTTATATTAATTTTCTAGATTATATTTATGTCTTCCAAAAAAAATTATAATGATTAATGTATCTTTATTTTATGGGTAAATACTTGTTTTATTGGGTTCCAATATCAATTTTTCCCGATTTGCAAGCCCAATTAAAGGGAACTTCTTGATTTCTTACAACTTTTGTTGTAACATCAATAATATATTATAAGATAACTTTATTTTTCAAAAATAATCAATTTTTTCCAAAACAAATCTATTTATTAATTTCTGTATTTATAGAAATAATTATTATATATAAAAAATATTTTTTTCTAAAATAACTCCTCTTTGAAAAGTAAAACATTGTATTTATCTCAAGAATACATCAATAATTTTATTACAATATTTTCATATATTACAACAAGTCTATTGAATTTTATTATTTATTGATAATTATATATTATTATTGTCTTAAAAAATATTTTAGTAGGTGGTTTATAATCAGTTTGACTGTGGATGTGATGTCTTGATACCATTCACCACACAACTCAGAATGGTTAGTGCTTAAGATTACTAATTGGAGAAAGTTATTTAAATTTTATATGTATATTTTTTTTATGATTTAACCAATTAAAATTTGTAATTAATTTGACATATTATTTGATGTGTGGTACTACTATATTTCCTTTATTTATCGATATGTCTCATGAGACAAAACAAAAATGGATTTGGAAAAGGCCTTAAAAATTTATTTTGAGATGTCCTTGAAGAGGACTTGACTATATTTTTTTGATGTTTGGAATTTTATATTACATCATTATGATACTATTAATTGATAAATAATGTGATTATTAAACCAGTATAATATCCATGTTTATTTTTCAAGTTATTATCTATATGTAATTATTTATTGAACTTTTTTTCTGACATATTATTCTCAAGATTATGCTTTATTGAAATGAGTTTTAGTCATTCACTTACCCTTATTGTTTATGTTTATTTTATATACCATTGTATTTTTTTCCCTTTATATGAATCTAATCTCACCCCTTTCTTATGTTTTTCCCCAGTATGTGGAGATGTATATTATGAATGACTTGTATGGTTAATCTAGGAGTTTATGGATGTTTCCTATGGAGTTTTCATATTATTTTTTCCATTTCATGTTGTAGTGTAAAAATTATATATGTATCATGTTTTACTATTCTACTAAACTATTCATTCCATCATGATACAAATTCCATTTTTATTATACCAATGAAAAAATTAGGGCATCGACTCTAGGTTACTACGATAGGGGTATTTGTTTTTTGTATTAGAGGACCTTTAGTAGAAACATTGAAAAGTAGATTTAGAAATAAAATATTAGGTAACATATACCTAAGATAAATTTTGAGGATAAAAATATAAGAGCATCCTAGAATTTCTATAAGGTATATATTAGCAAGGTATTCTTAGAAATACATCCACATCTAGATATAACAAGTGGTTGTGGTTCTATCATAGATATATCTAGGGGTAAGAACTAGAAAAAGGTGTCCTAGTCCGGACTCAGTGTAACCTTGTACATGAAAAACCTCTTTTCTGTAAACCTAGTTTGACCCTATTTGGGGATATTCTTAGGATAATACATGAATTATTTATAAACCATTATTAAAGACATAAAAGTTAATATGTCCTTAAAGAACACATTTTATTGATTATGATATTGGCTAGGTATTAATATATAATTTATGTTAAGTTTTTTAATAGTTTGAAATTATGCATTATGAGTCATAACCTAATTTAGTGCGTGCCATTTTTTACAAATGGAACATATTATAGGGAATGGAAATTTCATCAATTCATGTATCCCATATATTTATTTCCTTATTGAGGATAGTGATGTTAGTGATAGAGATGTTACTCATGCTGAAACTTATAATTATATTGGGACATCCCACACAAGTTATGAACAATTAACTTACTTGTATGCAGAATCCTAACCCAAAAAGTGGAGGAGAAAATACTAGACTACTTTATGTGACAACATCCTTTGTCATTCAATATGAATACAAACAATTTTAGTGAATATGTGGATTAGTTCCTTAGAGAGTATATTTCATCATTTGGGAAGTAATGAAAGGGAGAAGGTTATAATGGAGGTTTATCAACTTTGAAGAGATTATGATCTATGGTTGTCATCTATTAAAATCATTAATGATTTGTATCAAATTTCAAAAAATGGAATCGAAATATTTTAAGAAAATTTTGCTAAAAAATATTTCCCTCGGAAATGGAAATCTAATATAGAGAGGGAATTATTGAGTCTAAAACAAAATGATAATAAAAAATTGTGGTATGTTAAACCATCTTTCCAAGTATATAAGTGAATGTCGTAGACTAAATTCATAATCCAAGGAGAAATATTGGTCAATTCATTAATGGTTTAAAAAAATTCCTCTAAAAGGCATTGGTCTCACAAAATCTATCATCATAAAAATATATAGTCTCATGTACTATCTTGATAGAGAAATAATTCTCTTTGTCTTCTAACATAAAGGGAAAAAATATAAGAAGTTTTTAGAATATTAATGAATTCATAAGTTTAAGAATAAAAAGGGAATTTTCCAATGTGTGATACTTATGGAAGGAAACATCCTCGTACATATATGAATGGAACAAAGTCTTTTCTAGGTGTTGGGAAAAAGGCCACCAAGCCCATGATTTGAAGGGAAAGAAAGAGGATACCAATATTAAATGCTACAATTGTTGGTATAAGGGACACTATGAATATTATTATACTATGATTCAAGGAAAATTTTCCTAGAAAAGTGATAATGAGCAATTCCTATATTAATCAATCACAACTTGGGAAGATGAAGTGCATAATGACATGTTGGAAGGTACATTAATCATTTCCTCAAACATATCTAATGCATTATATTCATTTATATCATACCATTTTTCTAATATATTGGATATTTCACTTTTTAATTTAATAAAGGTCCTATCATTCAAAACTCATAAATGAATTTTCATTGCCAAAAATATGTATCAGTAAGTCCCCTTTATGACACATAATATTACATTAGTTGAAAAACATATCATCATACCAATGGTTAATTTAGATATAATAGTGGGTATAAACATGAGTTCAAAATATGTTACAAAAAATATATTAAAAGAACTAAGGAAATTACAATTTGCGAGGAAGTTGTAGAATCCCTTATATTTATTGAAGACACGTCATCATCTAGATCTTATCCAAATCCACCCCTAGTATCCATACTGAATGAAATTACTAGGGAGGAAAAAGAAAATATTATCTTTGGATGATGAAATAAATATTCTAATTGATTATGTAACTATTCAGTAAGAATAATTGATGTATTTCCAATGGATTTAACTGTACATCCTCTAGAGTGGTAAATTGAGTTTTCTATTGACTTAATCATTGATGCATGGCTAATATCAAAGGATATTTATAGAATGGACACTATGGAATTACAAGAGACAAAGAAACAACTAGAGGAGTTGAGTAATTAGGGATTTATTCAACCTACTGTTTCTCCATGGGTAACCCCTATTCACTTTGTTAAGAAGAAATATGGATCAATGAGGTTGTAAATTTACTATCAAGAAATAAACTCTATTATAATAAAGAATAAATATCCTTTGACTAACATTAATAATTTATTTCATCAACTACATGGATAATAATATTTTTCGAATGTTTAACATTGTTCTGGATATCATCTAATGCGTGTAATGAATGAATATATTCTAAAGACAACATTTCGTACCAGGTAGGGACATTATGAGTTTATAGTAATGACATTTATACTGACTAATGCATCTTGTGTTTTCATGGATATAATAAAAAAATTCATGGAATATCATGATGACATTTTAGTGGTATTTATAGATTATATCTTTATATATTGTGTAATCTATGAGGACCATGAGAACCTCTTGTTGGTTGTTCTGGAGACTCTGAGAAGAAATGAGTTATATGAGAAGTTGTGAAAGTGTGGATTCTCACTTAAAATTGTTTCATTTCATGGACATATTGTCTCTAAATATGGAATATTAGTTTATACTATGAATAAAATGTAATTCTAGTAATGGACTCCACCAAATAACATAAATTAGATAAGTATTATCATTGGTTTAGGAGGTTATTTTTGCTGTTATGATCAGAATATAGGATGATTTTCTAACCCGTTAACTATGATTACTCATTACAGGGTTAAGTTCACATTGAAAAAATAATTTCAATAATTGTTTGTTAAATGGAGTATAATATTAGTGAATTATCTGATCTTGGATATATCATCATGAAATGGTTGATTATTTATTTATAATGATGTATCAAAGAAAGGAATTAGTTTTATCACTATGTAGAATGATAGAGTTATTACCTACATATCAAGGAAGTTAAATGTCATGAAAGGAACTGTACAACTCATGATATTGAGCAATAAGAAATAATATTTTCTCTAATTATATAAAGGAATAATATCTATGGTGAATTATGTGAGATATATAAAAATCAAAAAAGTTTGAAATATAGATTTTCACTGAAAGAAACTAACATGAGGAAAAAAAGATGGATTGAGCTACTCACAGATTATTATTTCTGAATACACTTTCACCGAGGGAAGGAAAATATTTTATCTGATTCATTGAGTAGGAATAATCATAGTGTGAAGAAAATACGTATTGAATGAGATATTGTGTTCATGAATCCAGTGAATATGGTTATATAATTATCAAGGAGGGTGAAACATCATTATTTTTTCAATTGGATTTCTAGACATATTTATTTTAATGTATTAAAAGTTATTCGTCTGAAGATGATAATTTTCAATGGAAAATTAATGTTGTGAATGATGGGATGTTCATAAAATTCATGAATGTGGATGGAACTTGGAAATGTGGAAAGATACATTGTGTTCCCTCTACACATGAGCTAAAAAGGAAGTTATTGGAAGATTCACATTGCATTACTTTCTCTATAAACCTTGGTAGCACTAATATGTATAGATATTTTAAGGATCATTACACTACTAGAAAAATAACATATACCCACGGACCTATAGAAACAGCTTATTTGGTCTGTGGCTATAGGTTACGATATAACCATGATTATTAGAAAACCGTAGTTTCAGAATAGATAAATCCACGATAAAAAAGATTTCATGGAAACAGTGATTCCTCCCTCATCGTGACTCATCTCCCTCATCGCGACTCATCTCCAACCTGCAATCCCCTCACTTGTTGATACTCATCTCATCTCCCACCCATAATCCCCTCCCTTGTCGTGACTCATCTCCCACCCTCAAAACCATCCTCCCTCGTCATCGACAGATCAATTCTCCCTGATCGATCCTTGCTGGATTCTCCATTTGGTTCCTCCATCTCTCGAGCAATTTCTCACATCCCCTCCATTACACATCATTCTCCTTCACTACCTTGGTCTAGCGTTCCTCCTCCAATCGGTGCGTTGGCTGAACCGACACCTTCCATGAGTGGGATCCATGTGAGTTGATCCCTACACTTTATGTGAAGATTACTGCAGTTACTCCTTCAAGAAATCTACATTTCAAAGCAATTCATACTATCTCCAGTGAACATTCGGCCATACATCTACAGTCGATGGGGTTTTTTTAAGGTTTTCCCCCTACTACGAACATTTGAATTGCTAAAAATACATTTATTTCATATTAATAACTATGTTCATGTTTTTCTGTATAGGAATTTTTTATCTAGTATTACTCACACTACTATTCAATTCCTAGGTTTTGAATGAGTAAGTATGCTGAATTAAACCTTATTGTATTTTAATTATAGATAGGTCAATAATTCCCTTACTGTGTTCTGTATACATATTAAGGAGAAAAACATTATTGCATTTTTTGTTTAGATTTTTTATTGATCATATTACTATGTTTATACACTGAGTGTATTTTTCGCCCACAACAACCAGTTATGTTGGTGAATTCCCCTGTTTTCTAGTATTACTGATCACAGATATCAATACATTTTTGTTGTAGAAACTATTCATATCAAATATTTCTATGATATATTCTAATTTTAGACCCATGAAAGTGATTCAGTATTCATTAATTAATCAATGTGAAACGTACTCATTGATTCTGATTATCATGGGTCAAAAGTTTTCTCTAATGAAAATGATATACATTTCCATTTATTTTCTTATTTTGAATGGTATTTATGGAAACATTAAGTTAAGTACCAATGATCATATAATTTCATTCCCATTGCCTTCTAAATTTCCTAGTCTCTTGATGCTAAAGGATGCAAGGAGTTGGCCTTAAATTGCGCCATTACCATCATATGGAAGAGGGAGAGAGCATCCCAAAGAGAGGCTCACAATCTTTATCCATGTAAGAAAATTTGAGGACGTGATAATTACTAGTGAGTACAGACAGAATCCCTGAACATGAAATTTCATTATGATCAAATAATGTTAGGAAAGCATTTTATTCTCATCTTTGATCAGTATTTGAACAAGATATCTTCACTACACCATAAAAGAATGAATCCAACCCAATGTATGATTCTTTGGGGTGGGGTTTAGGGTAAATAAATATATTCAAGTATCACTTAACCCTACCCTTTAATTTTAGTCAACTTAAACGTGAATCTGGTAAAATACGTTTTCAGGGTAACTCTAGGGAAATTCGATAAATTTGTGGTGTGATACCATGAAATTGAGTTTGAATGTAAAAAAATAAGTTCAACTTTATCAATTTCACTCCCTTAGATTCTTAATGAATTGAGGGGGATCTAGGGGAACCTTTATTACCTTTATAACTTCATATCTAACATGACTGGCATGTCTTTACGCTTCACCATGTTAATTAAGAAGGGAGTCACCTTCCATTTCGATGAGGAATTCCATGAAGCCTTTGAGATTCTAAATAAATACTTACCTCACTGACCAGTATTGATTCCATTGGTGGAAGGAATTCCACTCATACTTTTTGTGGCCTTCCTAAGTTTATTTCTCAGTGTTATCATTGCATATAAGAATGATGGGGAGAGTGAAACAAGTGTCTGTTACATTAGTAAAATGATGTTAGGTACTAAGACAAATTATTATGATGTTGAGAAAAACTACCTCACACTCATCTTCCCAATTAAAATATGAAGCTTTACTTGTATCCTTACAATGTTCACCTGGTCACTCGTATTGGACCGCTGAAGTACATCTTTAGCTGCCCTATGTTGACTGGGAATTTTTCCCTATGATCAGTCACATTAAGAGAACATGATATCTAGTTCATATCACATAAGTTAGTGAACGGGAAGACCCTATCTAATTTACTCATGGCACATCCTTCCCAAGAAAGTATACTACTATAAATATAACTTCTAGATTAGAAGGTTTTCCATTCCCATGAACCTCCCCGAACACAGGATATGTATTTTTTTCTGCCTCCCAGAGTCCAATCACAAAAGTATGGAGAACCCAAAGATTATCCGTGTATGTCCAGGGATTGTATTACATACTCTAGACAATGTAATTTTTCTATAAACTTTCTCACTATCTGATGGATGTCTAGGGATTGATAATTATATAATATTATTGTCTTAAAAATACTTTATTAGGTGGTTTATAATCAGTTTGACTGTGGATGTGCTATCTTGATACCATTCACCACACAACTCAGAATGGTTAGTGATTAAGCGTACAAATTGGAGAAAGTTATTTAAATTGTATATGTATATGTTTTTTATGATTTGCCTCATTCAAATGTGTAATTAATTTGACATATTATTTGATGTGTGGTACTACAATATTTCCTTTATTCATCGATATGTCTCATGAGACAAAACAAAAATGGATTTGGCAAAGGCCTTAAAAATTTATTTTGAGATGTCCTATAAGAGGAATTGAATATATGTTTATGATGTTTGAAATTTTATATTACATCATTATGATACTAGTAATTGATAAATAATGTGATTATTAAACTAGAATAATATCCATGCTTTTTTTTTTCAGGTTATTATCTATATGTAATTATTTATTGAACTTTTTTTCTGACATATTATGCTCAAGATTATGCTTTATTGAAATTAGTTTTAGTCATTCACATAGCCTTGTTGTTTATGTTTATTTTATATACCATTTTATTTTTTACCCTTTCTAAGAATCTAATCTCACCCCTTTCTTATGTTTTTCCCCAGTATGTGGAGATGTATATTATGAATGACTTGTATAGTTAATCTAGGAGTTTATGGATGTTTCCTGTCGAGTTGTCATATAATTATTTCCATTTCAATTTGTAGTGTAAAAATTATATATGTATCATGTTTTACTATTCTACTAAACTATTCAGTCCTCCAGGACACGAATTCCTTTTTTATTATACCAATGAAAAAAATTAGTGCATCGACTCTAGGTTACTAGTGTAGGGGTATTTATTTTTTGTATTAGAGGTTTTTTAGTAGAAACGTTGAAAAGTATATTTAGAAATAAAATATTAGGTAACATATACGTAAGAGAAATTTTTAGGATAAAAATATAAGAGCATCCTAGAATTTCTCTAAGGTAGATATTAGCAGGGTATTCCTAGAAATAAATCCACATCTAGATACAAAAAGTGGTTGTGGTTCTGTCATAGATATATCTAGGGTTAACAACTAGAAAATGGTGTCCTGGTGTGGACTCAGTGTAACCTTGTACATGAAAAACATCATTTCTGTAAACCTAGTTTGACCCTATTAGGGGATATTCTTAGGATAATACATGAATTATTTATAAACCATTATTAAAGACATAAATGTTAATATGTCCTTGAAGAAAATTTTTTATTGATTATGAGATTGGCTAGGTATTAATTTCCAATTTATGTTAAGTTTTTTAGTAGTTCGAAATTATGCATTATGAGTCACAACCAAATTTAGTGTGTGCCATTTTTTACAAATGGAACATATTAGAAGGAATGGAAATTTTATCAATTCATGTATCCCATATATTTATTTCCTTATGTAGGATAGTGATGTTAGGGCTGGAGATGTTACTCATGCTGAGAAACTTATAATTATATTGGTACATCCCACACAGGTTATGAACAATTACCTTACATGTATGCAAAATCCTAACACATAATGTGGAGTAGAAAATATTAGACTACTTTATGTGACAACATCTTTTGTCATTCAATAGGAATAAAAACCATTTTATTGAATATGTGGATTAGTTCCTTAGAGAATATATTTCATCCTTTGGGAAGTAATGAAAGGGAGAAGGTTATCATGGAGGTTTATCGACTATGAGGATATTATGATCTATGGTGGTCATCTATTAAAATCATTAATGATTTTGAAGGAATTTTATAAAATGGAATCGAAATATTTTTAGAAACTTTTTCTAAAAAATATTTCCCTCACAAATGGAAAGGTAATATAGAGAGGGAAATATTGACTCCAAAACAAAAAGATAATAACAAATTTTGGTACGTTAAACCAACTTTACAAGGATATAAGGGAATGTCGTAGACTACATTCATAATCCAAGGATAAATATTTGGTCAATTCATTAATGGTTTAAAACAATTCCTCTAAAAGGTATTGGTCTCACAAAATTTCTCATCATAAAAATATATAGTCTCATGTACTATCATGATAGAGAAAAAATTATCATTGTATTCTAACATAAAGGGAAAAAATATAAGAAGTTTTTAGAATATTAATGAATTCATAAGTAGAAGAATAAAAAGGTAATTTTCCAATGTGTGATACATATGGAAGGAATCAACCTCATAAATATATGAAAGGAAAAGGAGTTTTTTCTAGGTGTTGAGAAAAAGGCCACCAATCCGATGATTGGAAGGGAAAGAAAGAGGATACCAATATTAAATGCTACAATTGTTGGTATGTGGGACACTGTGAATATTTATATATTTGATTCAAGGAAAATTTTCTTGGAAAAGTGAAAATGAGCAAGTACTGGATTAATCAATCACAACTAGGGAAGATGAAGTGCATAATGACATGTTGGCAGGTACATTAATCATTTCCTCAAACTTATCCAATGCATTATATTAATTTATATCATCCCATTTTTCTAATATATTTGATATTTCACTTTTTAATTTAATAGAGGTTCTATCATTCAAAACTCTTAAATGAAGTTTCATTGCCAAAAATATGTATCAGTAAGTCCCCTTTATGACACATAATATTACATTAGTTGAAAAACATATCATCATACCAATGGTCAATTTGGATATAATAGTTGGTATAAACATGAGTTCAAAATATGGTATAAAAAATATATTAAAAAAATAATGAAATTACAATTAGCGAGGAAGTTGTAGAATCCCTTATATTTATTGAAGACACGTCATCATCTATATATTATCCAAATCCACCCCTAGTATCCATATTAATGAAATTCCTAGGGAAGAAAAGAAAATATTATCTTTGGATGATGAAATAAATATTCTAATTGATGACATAACTATTCTGTAAGAATAATTGATGTATTTCCAATGGATTTAACTATACATCCTCCAGAGTGGTAAATTGTGTTTTCTATTGACATAATCATTGATGCATGGCTAATATCAAAGGCTCTTTATAGAATGGACACTATCGAATTACAAGAGACAAAGAAACAACTAGAGGAGTTGAGTAATAAAGGATTTATTCAACCTAGTGTTTCTCCATGGGTAACCCCTATTCACTTTTTCAAGAAGAAATATGGATCAATGAGGTTGTAAATTTACTAACGAGAAATAAACTCTATTATAATAAAGAATAATTATCCTTTTACTAACATTAATAATTTATTTCATCAACTACATGGATAATAATACTTTTCGAATGTTTAACATTGTTCTGGATATCATCTAATGCGTGTAATGAATGAATATATTCTAAAGAAAACATTTCGTACCAGGTAGGGAAATTATGAGTTTATAGTAATGACATTTAGACTGACTAATGCACCTTGTGTTTTCAGATATATAATAAAAAAAATTAAAGGAATATCATAATGACATTTTAGTGGTATTTATAGAAGATATCTTTATATATTCTGTAATCTATGAGGACCATGAGAACCTCTTGTTGGTTGTTCTGGAGACTCCTAGAAGAAATGAGTTATATGAGAAGTTTTGAAAGTGTGGATTTTCAATTAAAATAGTATCATTTCATGGACATATTGTCTCTAAATATGGAAGCTTAGATTATTATATGAAAAAAATGTAATTCTAGTAATGGACTACACCAAATAACATAAATTAGATAAGTATTTTCATTGGTTGAGGAGGTTATTTTTGATGTTATGTTCATAATTTTAGATGATATGCTAACCTGTTAACTAGGATTACTCATTAAAGGGTTAAGTTCACATTGAACAAATAATATCAATAATTTTTTGTTGAATGGAGTATAATATTACTGAATTATCTGATCTTGGATATATCATCAAGAAATGGTTGATTATTTACTTATAATGATGTATCAAAGAAAGGAATTGGTTTTATCACAATGTAGAATGATAGAGTTATTACCTACACATCAAGGAAGTTAAAAGTCATGAATGGAACTGTACAACTCATGATATTGAGCAATTAGAAACAATATTTTCTCTAATGATATAATGGCATAATATCTATAGTGAATTATGTGAGATATATACAGATCAAAAAATTTTGAAATATAAATTTTCACTGAAAGAAACTAACATGAGGAAAAGAAGATGGATCGAGCTACTCACATATTATTATTTCTGAATACACTTTCACCGAGGGAAGGAAAAAATTTTTATCCGATTCATTGAGTAGGAATAATCATAGTGTGAATAAAAGAAGGATTGAATGAGATATTGTGTTCATGAATCTAGTGAAGATGGTTATAGGAATTATCAAGGAGGGTGAAACATCATTATTTTTTCAACTGGATATCTAGCTATATATATTTTAAAGGATTACAATCTATTAGTCTGAAGATGATAATTTTCAATGGAAAAGTAATGTTGTGAATGATATGAAGTTCATAAAATTCATGAATGCGGATGGAACGTGGAAATGTGGTAATATACTATGTATTCCTTCTACACATGAGTTAAAAAGAAATTTATTGGAAGATTCACATAGCTTTAATAACTCTATAAACCTTGGTATCACTAATATTTATTGATATTTTAAGGAACATTTTACTACTAGAAAAATAACCTATAGCCATGGACCTATAGCAACGGTTTAGTTGGTCCGTGGCTATAGGTTGAGATATATCCACGATTATTAGAAAACCGTAGTTTTAGAATAGATAAATCCATGGTAAAAAAATATATCTTGGAAACAGTGATTCCTCCCTCATCGTGACTCATCTCCCTCATCGTGACTCATCTTCAACCCGCAATCCCCTCCCTCGTTGATACTCATCTCATCTCCCAGCCATAATCCCCTCCCTCGTCGCGACTCATCTCCCACCCTCGAAACAATCTTCCCTCGTCATCGACCGATTGATTCTCCCTCGAACGATCCTCGAGGGATTCTCCATCTGGTTCCTCCATCCCTCGCGCAATCCCTCTCATCCCCTTCATCGCGTGTCTTTCTCCTATACTACCTTGGTCTAGTGTTCCTCCTCCAATCGGTGCATCGGCCGAACCGACACCTTCCACGAGTGGGATCCATGTGAGTTGACCCCTATACTTTATGTGAAGATTACTACTGTTACTCCTTTATGAAAGCTACCTTCCAAAGCAATTCATACTATCTTTAGTGATCGTTCGGCCATACCTCTACAGTCGATGGGGATTTTTAAGGTTCTTCCCCCTACTATGAACGTTTCAATTGCTAAAAATACATTTATTTCATATTAATAACTGTGTTCATGTTTTTCTGTATACGTATTTTTTTCCAGTATTAGTCACACTGCTATTCAATTCCTAGGGTTTGAATGAGTAAGTATACTGAATTAAACCTTATTGTATTATGTTTACATATAGGTCAATAATTCTCTTACTGTGTTCTGTATACATATTAAGGAGAAAAACATTATTGTATTTTTTGTTTAGATTTGTTATTGATCATATCACTATGTTTATACACTAAGTGTATTTTTCACCCACAACAACCACTTATGTTGGTGAATTACCCTATTTTCTAGTATTAATGATCATAGATATCAATACATTTTTGTTGCAAAAGCTCTTCATATCAAATATTTCTATGATATATTCTAATTTTGGACCCATGAAAGTGATTCATTAGCCATTAATTAATCAATGTGAAACGTACTCACTGATTTGGATTATCATGGGTCCAAATTTTTCTCTCATTAAAATGATCTACATTTCCATTTATTTTCTTATTGTGAATGGTATTTATGGAAACATTGAGTTAAGTCCCAATGAGCATATAATTTCATTCCCATTGTCTTCTAAATTTCCTGGTCTCTTGATGCTAAAGGATGCAAGGTGTTGGACTTAAATTGCGCTATTACCATCATATGGAAGAGGGAGAGAGCATCCCAAAGATTGGTTCCCGAGCTTTATCCATGCAAGAAAAGTTGAGGATGTGATAATTACTAGTGAGTACAGACAGAATCCCTGAACATGAAATTTCATTATGATCAAATAATATTAGGAAAGCATTTTATTCTCATCTTTGATCAGTATTAGAATAAGATATCTTCACTACACTATAATGGAATAAATCCAACCCAAAGTATGTTTCTATGGGGTGGGGTTTAGGGTAAATAAATATAATCAAGTATCACTTAACCCTACCCTTGAATTTTAGTCAACTTTTTGGGGGTATCATCATCATCCCTTATATATGGTGTGTTATTCACAAAGAATGGTACATCTTGTACACTTAGTTAAGGCTGAGTGATAGAGTGAATAAAATATGCAGTGTTTGTTCAATTTCACAAACTGTTAATCACAAGAAATAAGTGTTGTAAACAGTTTCAGAATTTTTCTCAAACAGAGCCTTAAATAAGCGATGAAAAAATATTTTTCTGTAAGTAATATAGAAATAATTATACAGAAGCATGTATCATAGGTGATAAGTGCTGGAAGTGCTTTTCAATAAGTTTACCAAACTCAATTAAAAGGGGATGTCATATATTTGATTTTAACACATGATGATACATGAAAAATGTGTTCTTGTCATATCTTTCACATCCCCCATCTCCTCCCAGATTTAGATTAAATACCTTTTTGAGCTTATGTGAGAATGGGACAATTGATGGACATGTAGATGATGTTTGGTGGAACACATGGAGTCGAAGAACATTGCAATTCACTAGACCTCATCTTATTGAATTCATGTATTCTCGGGACATCATCATTTCATATGTGACATTTCGGAAAGAAATGGTGAAAATCATCTTAGGGGTTCATATAGATCAAGAAAATTGAGTTAATATAAAGATAAAATAAATAAATTTGATCATCCATAAGAATAATTTTTTTTCCATATTGTCCATATTAAAATAAATTTTGATGACAATATGAAGTTCTTTATAAACTTGTTATGCTATCTAGGTGAAAGGAATTTTTACAGCTATAACTCCAATGAATTTAGCAATTTGATTCCTCCTGGAAACATGCATGTCCTTAATATAATAAAGCTTAGATTTCCTCCAACTAACGTCTTGTCTTGAGGCAGATTCATAATGCTCAAAAATCCCATTGATTAAAGACAGTGATCGGTCATCATTTTGATAAAAATAAAAATTTTATCAGCATAAAAAAAGTGGGTGGGTGATCGTATCTTTCTAGTGTCCTTAACTGGTGGTAAATCCCCATAATCTGTAGCTTTTAGGCAGCATTTTATATGTTAATCCCTGATAATTCCAAATAAAAAAAATTGAGGGAGGATCCCCCAATCTCACCCATTGGGTATGACAGAAGTATCTTTTGTGAGACCCACTAATAATGAAAGAGAGTCTGGATTTGTTGATAAGGTCTTGAATAAGCTTAATAAATATGGTTGAGAAACCAAAACTATCAAGTACTTAAAAATTGAAATCCTAGCTAAGAGTGTAAAAATCATTAGATATGTCAATATTTAATCAATATTTCTAGTCTTGGATCTCCTCTATAATATATTCACACATTCAGAGTTAGTATATAAATAATCCTTCACTTCCATGTATAAGCACCAACTAATTTAGTGAAACAATGGAACCTACAATATCCCCCAAACTTATAATAGTCAACTTACTAATGAGCTTATGAAGATTATTTTTCACAATGATAGTCTTATAGTCTCCAACATCAAGGTAATGTTCAACCTTTGGAATTATGGTTATTAATTGAGAGTTGTTACCGAAGCCAAGAAATTCTAGTCTAAAAAATTATTGAACAACCTGTACAAGTTCCAAATGAGTCACATCCCAAAATTGAATTAAGAAGTTATTAGAGAATCTATCCAGTTCGGCTACACAATGCTTATTATGAGATAAAAGTACCTATTTAATTTCATCCATAGTAGGTAATGTAGTGAGAAAGTAATTCTTACTCACGACTTGAAACATTAAATAGAGGTTCAAAGTGACTGAACAAGGCATTGTATATACTCCACTAATTATTAAGAGTCACTATATTCACCTTAATGATGGTGAACTTTTTTATATTCCTTATTTTCTTATTCAGGATGTGAAAAAATCAAGTGTTTCTATTACCATATTTTAACCATATTAAATGAATATACTTAATAAGAATCCTCTTATGTGTAAGAATGAGCTCGTTAATCTCAAATTTTAGTAGAAATTCCTCAGATGAGGGGGTATCATGGTGAGAAGAATAGTTTTGACATTTCAAAATATCATCCACAAACTACTTGATTTACTCATAAAATTTGGTGAATTTATCCCTGGTATATCTTCTAATAGAATATTCAGTGGATTTAGGCTTTAACATGAGCCTTTGGAAAGCATTTCCTTCAAATCTCCTCATCCATTTCTATTGTACAATTTCACTACATTCTTTAAAATGGAGCCAAGCATTACTGAAATTAAAAGGGATAGCATGTATTATTTCATTAGTGGATAAACATAAAATAATTGGGTGGTGATCTGAGTAAACATTTTGAATATCTATACAGGATAAGATATAATCCATATCATGGCCATTATTGTAAATAAAGGCCTTATAAATCCTTCTATACTTCCTTCTATTAACAGTGTATCTGGTCCAGGTGAACTCATCTCCTTAAGAATATATTTCATAAAAGAGTCCATGATCAATTAATCTCTAAAAGCATATGGCTACGACATGAAAAAAATTATATAGCTTTATTTCATCAAGACTAATAATTGAATTAAATTCCCCTTATAGTAACCAATTACAAGATGGAGGCACTGCTGTAGAGACTACTTTTGGGAAGATTGTCATTGCTACTTTTTTATCAGATTGATTGTTCATTTTTTTCAACCACCTTTTTTAAAATTATTTATTATGACTCTCGGTTCCATGAATTATTTATTTTTCACCATTGGTGTTGCAAATTTTTATATGATGGTTTGGTTCTATACATACATCATTAGCCATAATCCATGCTAACATTTTTTGAAATTGTTGCTCAAGATGGTCAAATTGATTGGAGTCTAACAATATATAACTTTATTTTTTTGGTTTCTCTAAATTCCGATATATCTATCCTATATTATCCCCTTCTCATTTTCTCTAGGCAATTTTCTTTGATCATTAGTACATTCTGAGAAGGTTCTATAGCACTTCTTGTTTTGTTTTTCAAAATATTCTCCTTTGGATCCCTCTTTTGTTCTTCCAATTTTGGCATCTGACTTCCATATGGATCTTGAGTTGGTTAGTAATACTTATTTCATATTCAATTATCGAAGTGTTAAATGATTTTTTCATGTTATTTTTAAACCATAAGTTGGATATCATATCCATGTAGCATCTCACATATTACGACCACTAACTAGTTGAAAACTCATGTAACATCAGTGGCCTTTTCTGGAAGATCATATTTCTTCTCTTCCTTGTCTAATTCTTATGAAAAGTTAGATCATTCTATTATTTCTGATTCATACATTGATCTCTTTACAATTTCATTATCCAATTCCATTCTTGATATGGATTCCAATGATCCTCATAAAACATTGGCAACCATGAAATTTATTGGTTCCATATTTTCCAAAGTAAGAACTAGATTTCATAAAAAAACATGATATATGTGATTTTATATGGAGATGAAAACTTCTATTTACATTGATCATTGTTACAGATAGCTGCCGAAGAAGATGAAAATGATGGTTTATCATTCATGCCAATTATCCAATTTTATGAATGGATGGATGAGTTCTCGTGTCATCTATATTCTTTACTTCTACACTTTGAACCAAACAGTGTCATGTAAGTGTTTATGCCTGTTTTTTTGTCCCTTTATTCAATAATTCCTTTATTATTCTAATATTTAGTTATGAATTGTCTAGTTGTTAAGTAGATTATCATATTACATATGTTAAGGGCTACACTCTTCATCGGTTTTAGGAACGATCCTGATTGAGGATGGTCCCTATTATTTTTTCATGCTGAAATTCCTGCTTGGGAAGCTCTTTCAATGTATATATAGTTCAGTATGTCCTGTAATTGAAGGATGTTCAATCTAGTAGCTTCACGAATCCATTTTTCTTCACTTTTTATGATGATTTAATCTGTGGAAAATCTGTATAATTACCCAAAGCATGTAAAATGTGTCCTTTTTTTCTGTCACCAGTTGACATACTAATCACATATATATAAGAAGTTTTTATATATCATTTCTTTTCCCACAATTTTTTTATAGGTGGTTTCTTATGATAAGATTGGTTCTATCCACCACTATCGAAGACAATGAGTTCATGATTTGGGTAAATTTTATTCCATTTTTATTCTTTGGCCCAATTTTAATTAGGGCTTATTTGATTTTTGGGTTCCTTATATTCTATGTTGTGTGTCTTGGATTTCATTGAGGTGGATTCGAGTCGCCGTTGACGAAGGAATACATGTGTATGCATAGGTAGGCATACGCCTATATAAGTTCCCCCTTTATATATATAATAACTCATGGCAGTATGAATATATATATTGGGTGCTAGGTGTACTTATATATAGATATGAAAAATGCATACGCGTGTAAGTCTAACGGGGTATATGCAAGTATAAACATATATCTATGGACCCCCTTGTGCATATTTGTCCATGAAAATATGTATATAGGGGCTAGGTGTCCTTATATATATGTTAGGTTTCATATGCGTGCAAGAAGAAAAAAGCAAGATTCGAGTTGTCGTCGTCAAAAGCAAACACGCCTTGAGGTTGAGGTAGGGTCCCTATGCTAGCCTATTTAATTCATGAATGTTTTAAATTGAATTTAGTTTCCTTCATAATTTCCCATTTTTATATTAAATTTAAATTCTTGAATAAGTGTTAGTTAAGATAATTGTTTCGTTTGATAAATAAGTCATGGTTTTGTAATACACCCCCCCAACGAAGGTTCACTATCTGCGAAAACTCACAGTGGTATACCTTGTGTAACATTATTACATTGATGTTTTCCTTATACTTGATGTCATTGTTAGTCATAAAGAACACATTTTACTTGACCCTTTTTATATCCCTGTAGGGGTTCACCTCTTTTTATTATAATGGTTGTTTCAACCAAGACACTCTTTAAGTGCCGTTAGACTTTTAAGATGGGTCCCATGTTGTGTGACCATGTCACATGACATGTGATATTTAAATCCAACCAAAATCCCAGTTCCACAACCCAGGGGTCCCACAATACCAGTAATGTCAGATTACATGTTATATAACCTGTGATTTTCCTAATCCCATGGGGGTATTCCTCTAGGTATTCCTACACATTGTTAGACCACCAAACCTCACCAAATTAGGTATATCAGGGGTCGTCCAATCATCTAGTCATCACATATTAGAATTCATTTCCTTTAATATTCTGAGAAAACATCCTCTCATTCAATACATATCATCCTATTTGAAACTAAGTGGAAGATGCTGCCCCACGGATGTCGCTAGACCGGGCCAACACGTTGCGGTCACGCCACAGTCAAGCCGTGGTCAAGCCGCGGTCACGCCACAGTTTGGCCCTGCTCCAGCCCCATCTATCCCACACTATCCCCCTTCCACCTTCATTTCAGCCCACTACCACCAGCATTCTAGCCCGCAATATCCCCCTTCCACCTTCGAATCAGCCCACACCATCCCCCCAGCACCTGCAACCATCCCTCTTCCTCCTGCATTCGTGCCCTCGCCGAATTAGGTATATCAGGGGTCATCCAACCCCTTAGTCATCACAGATTAGCATTCATTTCTTTAAATATTCTGAGAAAACATCCTTTCATTCCATCCATATCATCCTATTTGAAACTAAGTGGAAGATGTTTCCCTGCGGATATCACTGGACCGGGCCAACACGCTATGGTCATGAAGCGGTCATGCCGCGGTCACACCGCAGTCACGCCACAGTCACACCGCGGTCACGTCACAGTTTGGCCCTGCTCCAGCCACATCCTGCCCACACCAGCCCCCATGCCACCTTCAAATCAGCCCGCACCATCCCCCCATCACCTGCATCTAGCCCCCTTCCACCTGCATTCGAGCCCCCTTCCACCTGCATTCGAGCCCGCACCAGGCCCCAACCACCTGCAATCCATCTCACACCATTTAGGTCATGCCCTTTGGATTAAATAATGATGACACTACATACCAAGACTACACACATTATATCATTAATAACTTATTATAAATAATAGATGAATGATTTTTTTTAATGAAATGGTAATCAAATCTCAATATAGATGTGATTATTTCAAAGATATTGAAACAATATTTAACAAGTTTTAGTAGCACAACCTAAACATGAATCTGGTAAAATGAGTTTTCTGGGTAACTCTAGGGAAATTCCATGGATTTGTTGTGTGATACCATGAAATTAAGTTTGAATCTAAAAAAATTAGTTCAGTTTTATCAATTTCACTCCCTTATATTCTTAATGAATTGAGGGGGCTCTAGGGGAACCTTTCTTACATTTATAACTTAATATCTAACTTATATGACATGTCTCTATGATTCACCATGTTAATGAAGAAGGGAGTCACCTTCCATTTTGATGAGGAATTCCATGAAGCCTTTGAGATTATAAATAAATACTTCACTGACCAGTATTGATTCCATTAGTGGAATGAACTCCACTCATCTTATTTGTGGCCTTCATAAGTTGATTTCTCCGTGTTCTCATTGCATATAAGAATGATGCAGCGAGTGTAACAAGTGTCTATTACATTAGAAAAATTTTGTTAGGCACTAAGACAAATTATTATGATGTTGAGAAAAACTACCTCACACTCATCTTCCCAATTAAAATATGAGGCTTTACTTGTATCCTTACAAAGTTCACCTAGTCACTCGTATTGACCTGCTCAAGTACATCATTAGCTGCCCTATGTTGACTGGGAACGTTTCCCTATGATCAGTCACTTTAAGACAACATAATATCCAGTTCATATCACATAAGTTAGTGAAAGGGAATACCCTATCTAATTTACTCATGGAACATCCTTCCCATAAAAGTATACTACTAGAAATAAAACTTCTAGATTAGAAGGTTTCCCATTCCCATGAAGCTCCCCGAACACAAGATATGTATTTTTTTTTCTGCCTCCCAATGTCCTATCAATAAAAGTATGGAGATCCCTAAGATTATCTGTGTATATCCAGGGATTGTATTACTTACTCTAGACAAAGTAATTTTTCTATACTCTTTCTCACTATCTGATGGATGGAAAAATAATTAGATAGAATATGTTGCCCTAATTTCAATCTTAGAACTGGAACTATAGCTGAAAATAGACTACCTAAATATCATAGGAGATTCAAAGCTATTGATAAAATATATGATGATGAATATGCAATAAAAAAGGATGTACTTTCCCCTCTCACTTGATATGTTTGAATATTTATTTAAGATTTCCATTTTGAACCCAAATTGTATCTTGTACCCTATCAAAAAATGATTTTACTGATGTAATGTCTAATGAAATCATAGTTTTAGAAGACCCTAATCAGTATGAGGTTTTCTACCACATTACGCATCAAAGGATGGTCTCATATATCATCATATATGACATGGAGGAAATTAATCATATCAAAACGTCTCTATTTCCCGATGAACTGATATCCACCACTAGATGGTAGGTGCCTATAATTGATTATCCTCAAAATGAGACCCTCCAAATATAACAAATTAGAAGGGAATAAATTTGGCACCAGGCATAGAGCTTTATGCTTTAGGATGGCCCAAAAGAAAAAAAATCCTTCTACAATATGGAAAATTTTTCCAACTTCTTCTATAGATAGTTATAGAATGTGTACCAGGAGTATACCATTGAGTCTAACTGATAGAAGCCAACAAATGCTGAAAAGTAGGATGCTGTGAGATGTTGTTTGGAAGGGGGAATAATAAATGGGGGATATTGTTTTTTAGAAGACGGATCTGCTGTGCAGATATAGGGGCAGCAGCTATCGGCCTCGCGGTGCGGCAACAGGGAGTCCTTTCTTCAACTATTCTGGTTTTCCAACTATAAAATCTTCTCATTATTGTAGTAGAAATCAATAGAAACTCTTGTTTTTATTCATTATTTGACTTGAACACATATCACTAACCACTCATACCACTATCATGTAGCAACAAATGGACAGATTTAGGCCTCCAATAAGTCTCTATCGAATACGTAGTATAAGATGGTTGAAAAATAGAATAAATCCTAGACGGAGAAGATCTTACATGATTTATGGGCCTAACATACCACCATGTGAACTACTACATAAGAGACACCATACACCAAACTGAGCTATTTTTCCCATTTAAGTCCATTTTCCATCGCTACAAATAGGTATCTCTGGATAACTCTACATTTGGGCCATACCTATATGGGGATCAACCCGTTCATGAACTACAAGTGGGTTTAATTCTCCCATGACATGATACATAGTGAAACCCATATCTATTGTCTTGGGTCCAACCACAATATTTCATTTTCATTCTATGGAACCTACATCATTTATGCATGATATTAAACAACATGGTTTTTGAAGAACTATGTGTGAATTGACTCCGGTAATCACATGATATGTATTGATGCATGAAGCTCCCATCCTTGGTCCAGCTGCATGAATCAATAGGAAAAATATCCCCCTCTACATATGGGTCAGACCTACATAGATATTTTCCCATTCATGAACTATATGTGGATTTATTTATGTTATCATAGGAAATAGAGTGACACCCAAATCTCCAATCTTGTGTCCAACTACAATAATTAATGGGAACAATTCCCCTATCTATGTATGGGGAAGACTTCTATAGATAGTTTCCCATTCAAGAACTTCTTTTGGATATATTTCTTTCATTATATGATATTTGGGTCTTATTGGATCTCCAATATTGGGTCCATTTACAACAATCAACATTAAAATGATCCCTCCCTACATACGAGTTAGACCTACATAGGTATATTTTATACAAGAACAACATAAAACATTATTACTTACATCATAGGATAAATATAAAAAAATAAATATTTAATAATGGGTTCAATCATAACATGTAAGATGATAAAAATGAAACTCCAAACATCATACGGACTGAACCTAGGTAGTAAGCCATCTGAGACCCACTCTCGCACAACTTAACAAACTTCTTAGTTTTCTGCTATTTCTCTCACTGATCATTTATCATGTGAGATCAGGGAACCTAGATTGATAATGGTTCTTTTATCAAACCCCATTTGATACCATGTATAATGATAAGATTGGTGAACCAGTACCCAATATACCTCTTAAGAGAGGCCTTAGAGCTTATTTATATGGAAATATAAATATGACAAAACACTCATGTCCGATGTGGAACGCTGACTCCAATAATGAAAATAAATTGTTTATGTTTTAATGATATATATTTTTTAAAATATGTTACTTTAATAATAACCAGTATAACCATGGTTTGATAATTTAATCTTTAATGAGTGCTTAAGATAGTTCGATGTTCAGTCCACTTCTGAAAACAATGGACAAATGAGCGAACTAAACTATCCTCAGCTACATTTCCCAAAACTTAATGAAAAGTACATTCTGATTCAAAAAAAATAGTTACATATATCTTTCTAGAGAATATTACTTAAATGAGTGACAAAAATACACCTTTTGAATAGTGTTAGGACTCTTGCCTAACAATGGTACTGATTAGGTAGGAAGAAGACAACAAAAATATTGCAGAAGTTTTTGTATCCAGTAAAAGTAATTGAAACAGAGTTAAAAACAAACTAAGAAGAAGAAAATGAAAAAAATGAAGAGGGAAGAGAAGAAATTATTTTAGAAATACCCCTTCTCAAAGGGCCTCCCAGACCTCCCAATGATCACCTCCTAGCCACGACATTATTTAATAACCCAACCCAACAACTATCCACCCCTACCTACTATTACTAACCCCTAGTAACTAATAAAAGTAAAAGACAATGTTTCCCTTAGGACATCCCACCTTCCATAACCACATAAGGGAATCCCTGCCAAGAACAACTGACAACCACACATCCACAGTCCTAGCATTTCCACCCTTACAAAAACCCACCTTTTCCTCAAGGTGAATATCCAAAAACCGCTAACATAAATCATTTCCTGGTTGACTTCACATTCTTCAAAGAGTCTCAACTAATGATAAAAATTCATCTTCATCATGTAAACCATTTTTTCTTCCATCAAAAGAATCGTCGTCACCACCACCATTGAATTAAATTCCTGACTAGGAGAGCATGGCCGACATGTTTCTTTGCTATTACAGTCAACGTATTTGAAGTACTAGTGGCACTAGAAACCAATTCTTATTTGTTATTTGCCTCGAAATATAATAAATGGACAAGGTTAGGCATTCCATCATTGTTGATACCAAGATCAATGATAAATCCAACACCTATAACCATGGGAATCATTGGTCTGCACTCTTCATTCCAAATATTATATTGTATCATTTCATCATTAAGATGGTTGTTGGATATAACCGCAATATCCTTCTCTCCCTCCATAATAGCATTATCTGGAAAAGGTAGGAGCTCTTTCCGGTGCAGTTCTTCTTGAACCATTATGTCCTTTCATCCACCAACATCCCATGTAAAACTAAACAGTTTCAGCATAGATAGCCCAGCTGTAATGGCATCCTAACTATAGCCTTTATTCACCATTCCAAAAACCAAGTGTTGCTCATCCATAGTATATTTGGCTCACCTAAGAATACCTTCTAGTACTCTGACAGGATTCTGATGTGTTGCTACATTGAAAACCACCAACATATGTACAGCATGGGGTGTCCAGGTAGGGGGACTAGCAGGGGGCAGGGGGACTAACAGGGGTAGGGGGGACTGGAAGGGGGATGGCAGGGGGCATGGGGACTGGAAGGGGGACTAGCAAGGGGCAGGGGACTAGCAGGGGACTGGAAGGGGGCCTAGTAGGGTGCAGTGGGGACTGGCAGGGGGGAATGGCAGGGGGCATGGGGACTAGCAGGGGAAGGTGGGACTGGCAGGGGCTGGCAGGGGCAGGGGGGGCTGGCAGAGGGACTAGCAGGTGGACTCGCAGGGGGTGGCAAGGGGGGACTAGCAGGGATAGGGGGACTAGCTGGGGGTGGTAGGGGCAGGGGGACTGGCAGGTTGCAGGGGGGACTGGCAGGGGGTGGCAGGGGGACTAGAAGGGGCAGGGGGCTCGCAGGGGGCATGGGGGACAGGCAGGGGGTGGCAAGGGGCAGGTGGGACTGGCAGGGGGACTAGCAGGGGCAGGGGGGACTTGCAGGCCTATAGGCCTGCTGTGTTTTTAATTGATCTTTGATATATAGCCACGGTTTCTAACCACGGATATAAGGCTTGTTTTTGTTTTACCTTCTTCCACGGTTTGTAACTTTGGCTAAAGGCTTCAGCCACGGTTTAAACCATGGCTATAGGGGTTAACCTATAGCCACGATAATACCAGCCACAGTTCATTGAACCATGACTCTAACATATAGCCATCGTTTTTTGGCTTATAGACACGGTTTGAAACCATGGCTATAGCCTAAATTTCCATTAGTGTTTCTTGTGGGATAATATGAAGTGATAAATTAGTAATTTTGTATCAAGTTGTTTAGTCTATCAAAAAGTGAAGGAATAAAGTCAATATAATAGGGGATTAATGCAACATATTCCTATTTCTATGTGGAAATGGATGTTATTACTATGGATTTTTTACTATATGTTTAAGAAATAATAATGCAATATAGGTAATTTTTTATGGACTTACCAAATCTAAACATTTCCCCACTATAAGAAATGATTTTACACTAAAGGCCTTATAAAACTCTATATTAATGATGTTATAATACATAATGGAGAATCTATTTCAATTTTGACGAATCATGATCCATTATATACCTTGAAATTATTTAAAAGTGTTCATAAAGCTTTGGATACTGGTTCTCATTTGAGTACTTCTTATCATCCTGAAACTGACGTGTAGTCAGAAAGGACAATCCAAACTTTAGAGGACTTTTTAAGATCATGATCAATCAAAATTCAAGTTATGCGGGATCAGTATTATCCTTTGGTATAATTTTTTCCAACAATATTTTTCCTTCAAGTATTATAATGGAACTATATAAGGAATTTTATACCAAGAGATGTTTCACACCAAATTTTTTGGATGAATTAGTCAAATGAAGCTTGTTGACCTGAATCTAATGGAGAAAACAATGACAAAGGTAATTACTATAAAAACACATATCAAATAAGTGAAATGTATGGAAAATAGTTATGCTAATAACTGGAAGAAATATTTGGAGTTTTCTGTGGGAGATAATATTTTTATGATGGTATGTCTAGGGAATGGTTTCAGAAGGATCGGTAAGAAAGGGAAACTACACCCTAGGTACCTTAGAACATTTAAAATTTTGGAATTAATTATAGATTTGGGTTATCATTTTTTAAATTCCAACTAGAATTATTAATGATCATGATGTGTTCCACATCTTTTTTTAAGGAATTACATGTAGAAAGAAACTATTGTTCTCACTTATGAAGAAATTTATTTAAAACTAGATTTATCTTTCTATAAAGGAACTATTAGGTGTTTGGACAATAGAGAAAAGGTCTTGATTAATCAGAAGACTATCTTGGTAACGTTACATTTGAAAATTCAAGAAATTTAATAGACGATGTGGGAACTAGTTAAAGTTAGGGTAAAGAACTACCCAAATCAATTTATGAGTCAACATTTTAGAAATTTCAATAATGAATGTTTTGTAGGAGGCAAGAATGTAATGAATAGGAATTATATCAATGAACTTTACTAGCTTATAGTTATTTAATATATAATGAATCACAGAAAAACACTAATATAATACAATATAAACATTATAGATGAATAATGAATGAAATAAGAGGTATTTTGTAATTAAAGAATCATGTAGAAATGGTACAGTAACATGGCCTTCAGAATATTAATGTTACCATTATGAATAGAAATATTACCAATAGAATAGTAAGATCACATATAAATTTATAAATAAAATATGTGAATATTATAAGTGAAAATATAGTATATTTGTATCTTGATATATGTAACAAAATGTTCTAAAATTACAAATTAAGTGTTTGTATTTTTTTAAGTCATAAATATTTAATAAAAATAGTATAATTAGTATAATAATTTCCTAGAAAATATATTTTCATAAAATTTACTCATAAATTAATATTTTTTTATCTTATAATTATAATATAATTTTATAATACCTTAATTAGTTTTTTGAAGTGTTATAAAAATAGTTATAATATTAACATCAGTATTTTTTGAGTAATTGATGAATTTATGAAGAAATTTAAATTATCATATATAGAAAATTATTTTCATAATATGGATTTCATTTTTTAATTCTATACATCAAAAAATGGATGAGTTTATTTTTTGGCATTTTTTTGAAATAGTTGAATTTTTGGTTAATAGTGGAATACCATAATTTATAGTATATATACCTTATAATATAAATGAAATATTCCTTATATCAGGAATTAATGAAGAACATTAATCTAAAAATTCCACTTTTTATTTATTTTATTTAGTTATAAATATCAAATTAATCATAGTCTTGATCCAAAATAAAAAACTAATGATTAAAATAATAAAAAAACACCCCTCTTATCCACTATTAATACCACCTCTCGCCAACTCCTCTCATCACACCGTCCAAGATTTGATCCTTGTACACATTCGTACAAAATAATATACTAATATCTCTCCCCATTTTCCAGATCATTTTCTCTTAATAATAGAGCAAAACAAATCCTCTTATGGAGGTTCTAAGGGAGCATAATTCAAGAGGTAAAAAAATCTTATTTCTATTCATTTATTTCCTTCTCAATTTATTTTTTTTCTTATACTTACATAACGTACCCTATCCAAAGTGGCCTGAAAAATCATGTATCTTTTATATAATATAATTTTATTATGGAAACAGAAACTCAAGTATCACTACTCTTCTCCTTTTCATTTTATTTTTATGATAAAAACATCATCCGAGAGGTGTTGATTTGCCGCCTATATAGACGACAGGTTTTCTTTTTAAAATATTACCATCAAGGCTAGTTATAAATTAATAATTATGGTTAAAAAATATTTTATTATACATATTATAATTTATTTATAGTTCTAGAACCATTATATATACATGATATTAAATAATAAGAAACAAACAGTATTGTGACAATTGAAAACCCACCAAAATAATGTAAATGATTATCATTATATTTTTATACAATTAATCATCACCATATCTAGAAAAAAATATCAATTTAATATTTTTTATGTTCATTAAAATCATATAATTTAAATTAAAGAAAATTATTTCCATTATACATGATTTTCCATATATACATGTAAAAGAAAACTGATCATGAAAACCATGGAAAATAACACTCTTGAAAGAAAAAATTGTATATCATAACTCATAAAAAAGATAAAAAATTAACATAAAATTTTATATTAAATAAAATAAATTTATTAAAGGTTATTAATAACTTAATTAATGGATTTAAGTTCATTATATAGGGCCTTAAGTATAAGTGTAAACCATATTCACACATAAGGTAAGGGTTTCTTCCTGAACAACAATTTTCATTTGAATTATGTTTTCTCTCTATTTACAAAAATGTAATTAATCATTAGTCTTATACTATACTTATAAATTCTTTTTATATATTATACAAACATGAATAAAAATTAGTTCATCTATTTTTAATGTGGAAATATATATTTTACATGGTTCGCATTTCAATTCTTCTCGATACGCACACACGATTAAAGGGAAGATCTCGATTTCTTACCATTTTCATGTACCCTCTTTAATATATTATAAGATAACATTATTTTGAAAAATGATCTATTTTTTTATAAATACTATACTTTTAGTTTTCTAGTTTTAGACAAACAATTATGAAAATCACCTCTAATTTCTTACAAAAGAACTCTTCTTTGAAAAGTAAAAAAATGACATTTCTATATAGAATTATTCAATGAATTTATTAAAGTATTTTCATCTATTTGAACAAATAAATTTAATATTATAATATATTTAAATTTATCTCTTGTTATTATCATATAAAATATTTTATTAAATGCTTTAGGATCAATTTGAGTGTGTATTTCTGTCTTGATACCATTCACCATACTACCCAGAATAGTTATGATTATGTTTATAAATTATTGAAAAATATTTACATTTTATATGTATATGTTGTTTTGGATTAACTCCATTCAAATTAGGAGTGATTTGGACTTAGTAAATGACATATGTGGCCTGGTATAGCACCTCAATGCATTAGTATGTCTAATAAGACAAAAACAAATTGGATTTGGCCTGGGGCTTAGCCATTTATTTTCACATGTCTTGGTCGAGGCCTCGACAGTATGTTTAGGATTCCCATAATTATTCATTACCTCATTATAATGTTGGTAATTAATAAATCATGTAAATATATGACTAGTATAATATCCATGGAAATGTTTTATGTGATTATTTATAATTAATTATTTATACAGATCTTCTTCTGACCATATTATGCTCACGATTTTGTTTTATTGGTATGTGTTTTAGTTATTCACAATGCGATAGTTTATATGTTAATGATAGATTCTAATATATTGTTTACCCTTACTAATCATCTAATATAACCTATATTTTATTTTTTATTTTTTCCCAGGATGTGAGGATGTATATTATGAATGAAATATAGGGATAATCTATTAGTTTTTTGATGTTTCTAATATAGATTCTATCTTAATTTTTTCCCTTTCACATTCTATTGTAAAAACAATGCATGTATATAGTTTTCCAAATATAATAAACTAATTGTTCTATCAGGATGTGACTTCTTTGTTTATTATAACAATGTAATAATTTAAGGCACTGAATTCGGGATATAGGGGAATGGATCTTTATAATGGTTCTTGAAAAAAGGGGATCGAACCCAATTTGGGGGAAACTAAAATCAGGGCTCAGTTATGAAGGGTGGTCGAGCAACTTGGGTTGAAGCCGAGCAATTTAAAGGTTGTTCTTGGATAGAGTTCTCAACCACTAATGAGTGTTCGGGCCTCGACAAATGATATTGGATGCCAATGATGGGGTCTGAGTGAGGTTCGACCAATGTGAGGTTCGATCGTGAAGGGTTTTCAATCATGGAATTATTATGTTCCTCTCTTCATAAATTTACTTATGTAAATGATTTAAATATTTGTGAGGTAGTTGTATGAATTTTTTTTATGAATCCAAATATTTTTTAAGATCCCATATGTTGGAAAATTTTTTTATTTTAATTACATTCTTTGTTATTTTTTAATTTTTGGTTCATTGGTCGAAATCGGTAGTCTCCAATCACTATTATCCTAAATATTTCTCTAATTTAATGTCTCTATTAGTCAAAATTATGAATTTAGTTTTTTTTTCAATGATTTATTCTTTATTATTATAAAATCTTTGAATCATTACAAAGAATATTTATTAATTTAATGAAATTTTAACATAAAATATAATCAAGTACATTATGTTTTTTAGATTTTCAAATCATTAAATTATAGGTAGAAATGAATTATATTTTCAATTTAGGTTATACTTTCTTGGAAATCATTATAACCTAACTAAATCTTTTAAGAAATTGATATTAGTCAAAATTTTGAAATTGAGATATTATGATTTCATATTTGTTTGTTAAACATTGTAATTTTTATTAAAAATTGATTGATTCACCACCAGATACTTTTAAATACTATGAATTTCACAATTCACTGTAGAGTTGCACAACATACAGGAAAAAAAATAGGATAGAAGGGATTCCAAAGATAGGAGGAGGAGAAAAAAAATTCTTTCTGAAAAATAATATTTGTATGGGATTTTAATATTTTGTTTAAAAATACTTATGTTTTAATCATTTCAAATGAAAAAAATTATTTTCATGTTCTGTATTTAATTTTAAAGAAAACATTTTAAGGGATTTATTTTTGTATAATTATGTACTATTTTGTACATAATAAAATTTTTATTAAGTGAGAATATTTATTATTTTTAATGATATCAAAATTATTACATCATTTAATCATTTTATATACAATTAATACTCTATTAAAATCCATTAAAATCTATTTAAACAAAAATATTTTCCAAAATTAATTTTCAAAACTAGATAGAAAGTAGGGTTTTTTAAAAACCCTTTTTTATAAATAATATGATTTTATCAAATGTTTACAATTTTTTATGATATTTCTATAAATATTTTGTTTATAAAATCTATCAATTTATATGAATGTTTTTAAAATTTATATATGTTGTATATGTATATACGTTTATCTTAGATCAATGTCATTAGATGCATAAAATTCCATAAAAATTGATAAAAAAATTATATTTTTACTTATCAATGTATTTCATAAAATTTCTTAATTATGAAAGTATTCAGATGAATTTCATTAAAATAAAATTTCCAAATTGTTTTATGAATTATTTATATGAATTTATTCTAAATATGGGATTTTTACAAACCATTTTTATATTTTCAGTAAAATACCTTCTAGAAAATAAATTTTTTTCATATTAGAAAGAAATTTGTATTTTTGAGAGGTTTTTAATGGGTTGTGAATGTCAAATATGGATCTTCAGTAAAAATGATTTCTAAAAATTAAATTTGGCGCTTTCATATCATATGAGAAAATAAGGATTTGGTAGTGAACCCACAAACTCAACAGGATTCTATCCAATCTATGATACTGTTAAGTGTCCAAAAGCCTATTATATGATCTATCAAATATCATTTTAAACTATAATGTATAATTATTTTCAAAATTATTTTCAAGGGGAAATCCACTTGATTTTTTCAAATATTATTTTTGAAATTGATTTTTAAAAAAATTTATTTTTGAAATGTAATGATAAGTCTCGTATGTATCAAATATATATATACACATATATATAATTAATTTTTTTTGTAAAAATGTTTTTAAAAAAAGCATGTATAAAATATTTTTCACTTGTTTTAAAACCCCTTACTGGGCAATTTTATGCTAATCCTATGTTATTAAAAAAAATTTCACAGATATATTAGATGTTTTAAAATTTATGGATATATTTATAGAGTTATCACACAAAAAAATAATTATTTAATTAAATAATTTTTTTACAAATCCGATAAATTGTATAAATTTGCCTAATTATCTAGAACCTAGATAAAAAAAGGACCTTGATTGTATAAAGCACTATGTATTTTTAAGTTATTGTTTATAAAAACAATGTGTAACATCTTTTAGTGTTGAAATTGGAAGTAGGGGTTCAAGTCTATTACATATGGTATCAAAGGAATGATCTTTATATCTTTTGATATTAGGAATTGTCGTTTAAAAAATATATTAAAGGTAAAATTTTCTTTGAAACTTCTAACTAATTTTGTTTTCATATAAGATCTAGTTTTTCTTAATTATGAATATAGAAATTTTGAATTTCTGATGTCCGAAAGAAAAATTTCTAACGTGCAATTGATTTATGGAAAAAGAATGTAACATCCCGAAAACATTAGAACATTAAGAACTATTTATTAAATGGATTGTTTAATTTTTTAATTAAAATATTTTATGAAAAATAATAATATAAGTGCTTTTACTTGATCAAAATAAAATTTGATTATAACTTAAGTGGAATATTTTAATCTTTCTTATTAAAAAAATATAAAATTATAATAAAAGATTATATTCTAAATTATTTTAGTAAATATACATTTGATAAAAATATACTTTCCAAATATTTTGTAATAGTATTTTTAAATAATTTTTTTATTTCATGAAAACAGATCTGAATTTAAATTTAAATTAAAAATTATAGAAAAATAATACTAATTTTATTAATGTGGTTTTATATTTTTTAAAATAACATTTTAATAAAAATTTATTTATTTAATTATTTTTATAGAAATAATAATTTGAAAAACTAACTTTATTTATATCCAATATTTATTTGAAAATTAAAATAATTACATTTTTAAAATATAAAATGCATATAAAATAATTTAATTAAATTTTATTTGATTATAAATATTTTAAATAATTAAAATTTTAATCATTTAAAGAAATTAATTTTAAATTTTATAAAAAATATAAGGTTTTATGAATATATAAACAATATAAAAATAAACAAATATTCTTATTATTGGAATTATGAATATATTTATGAAATTATGATAATATTTGTATAAATAATTTTTAATTTATAATATCTAAATACCTAAATATTATTTCCTTAAAAATGACGAATGAATAAATTAAGAGAGAAAATCAGATAAGGACTCCATGGGTCTAGAAAAAACGGGGCCGACCCCATTTTAGGGGAAACCAAAATAGAGGGCTCGATTTTGAGGGGAGTCCAAGCACCCTTATATTGATGCAGAGAAGAGGCAAGGTCAAACTCTGATGGAGGTCTCAACCATATATGATAGTTCAAGCCTTACTGAAGGTGATCAGCTTTGGACAAGGGAGTTCGAGTGACATTTGGCTGGTCGGGGTTCGACCGTGAAGGGGTTTCGAACACGAAAGAGGTGCAAACTGTTCTTCAAGTTTTCCTCCAATAATTTATTTATAGATCTATGAGGTAAGTGTTTGTATTGGTCAGCATTTTCAGTATATTAAATACAATGTTCATCATTTTTCAATTTTTCTTTCATCGGTTATCATTTTCAATATCCATTCATAACTGAACTAGATTTTTGATCAAGACAAAGTCTCCAATTGACACATTAATTATTTCCATAAATCTTTTTTGTCAATTATTTGCACTATTTTTTCCTCGATTCATTGAATCATCAATAAGATGATTTATTAATTTAATGAAATGTTAACATAGAATTTAATCAAACATCTTGTTTTTTGTTTTTAAATTACTATATCATTGAATTCCGTCCATTAGGGTTTTATATTTTCAATTTATATTATTAATTCTGAGTAAGCATTATATCTAAACCACATATTTTGAGAAATTCAGATTACTCATGATTCTTCTTTTGATTTTATACAATAATATATCTATTTTTTAAACAGTGAAATTGAAATTATATATTATTAGATTCACTGCACTATTTTCTTTATTATTGAGTGTTTGATTCCTTGATTCAGTGTCTCACACCCTGTGCAGGAGAAAATAATAGATAAGGGAATCTAAATATAAAATGTGGAGAAGAAGACCATATCTTTCTGGCAAAAAAATTAAAGAATTATTTAACCATCTAATGTACATATTCCAAATGAAAACTAAAATTTTTAGGTTCTATATTTAATTTCAACGAAATCATTTTAATCAATTAATTTTATTCTCATTGTGCACTATGTTTTATATGATCCAAAACATTAATAAAAAATATTTATTTTTGTCATCCATTTAAAAATTGCAACCTTATGTTGTCATTTTTTTGTAAATTTACTATTATATTAAAATACATTTAATAAATTAATTTTATAAATAAACTTACTTTTAAGGATAATTGAATACATTAAAAAATTCTATTTTACCAAAATAATTTTCAAAAATAATTTTTAAAAATAGAAAAAAAAAATCTGTTTTATTTTAAAATCCTTCCATAAAAATATTTTTATTTTATCAAACCTCTATGAATTATTTGGATATTTATATAAACAAAATTAATGATAAAATCTGTCTTTTTATGTGTGATATTTTCTAAAAAAGTATATATTTTTTATATTTATATATTGGGGGAAACTATCTATATCATTTTATTCCTAAAATTCCATAATAATTGATAAAACATTTTTTATGTATATTTATTATTTTATTTAATAAAATTTTATAATTATGAAAGTACCCATTTGATTTTTTAAAATATAATTTCCAATGTTTTTATAAATTCATTTTTAGAATTTATTCAAAATTATGGATTTCTCTAAACCCTTCTGGTATTTTATGAAAATTATATTTTGTAATTGATAATTATGTACTTATTTTAAAATAATTCAAGTAGTTTTGAAGGGGTTTTAATGGGTTTTGAATTTGAAATATGATCATCATTAAAAATGTTTTCTATGAATTAATTTTTTTTCTTTCATAGGAAAAGAGCAAATGAATACTGGACAGTGAACCCATAACTCCATAGGATGTTTTCCTTTTAGGGATACTACAAAGTTTCCACAAGTATTTTATATGATTGGTCATGTATCATTTTAATCCATAAAGAATTATTATTTTAATTATATTTTATAGCAAAAATCTAATTGTTTTTCAAATATTGTTTTTGATGTGATTTTCAAAAAGATAAATATTTTTGAAAAACTTTTAAAAATATTTTATATAGCAAATATATATATATATATATATATTATAAAATGTTTCAAAATTTGTTTTTGAATATGTAAAATGTTTTTTACTGGTTTTTAAACCTCTTAATAAGAAATTGTTTTCCCATCCCATGTTATTATAATTTTCTCACACGTATCTTACACATTATAAAATGGATGGCTTCATTTAAAGAGTTAGGAACATGAAGATATTTATTTAAGTTTATATATTTTGTAATACTCCAATAAATTGTAATTTTTTTTCCTAATTCCCCAAAAACAAAACTAGAAAAGGTCATTGATTGTATAATGAAAAATATATTTTTCTGTTATTGTTTATAAAAAAATACACAACATGTTTAATACAGAATCCAGAAGTACAACTTTGTGTATATTACATTTTGTATCAATGGAATAGTCATGAAAAATTTGGAAATTAGGTGTTGTCATTAAATAATAGAAAGAAATTTTTTTTTGTAACATATAAATAATTATGTACCCTTAGATGTTCTCGTTTCTCTTAATTCTAAAGAGTGAAATTTAGAATTTTCTCAATTCCGATGAATTAATTTCGAGGGAATAATTCATTTAATGGTGGATACTGTAACATACCAAAAACATTAGAATATTAATAACTATTTAATAAAGGTTTTGTATTATTTTATATAAAAAGTTATAAAAATAATAAAATAAGTGACTATTTTAATAATTAGAAAATATAATTATATGTTAATTGAAATATTTCACTTTGTATTATTTTTGAAAATATTAATACAAAAATTATAAATGATGATATGTTAAATTATTTAATCATTTATTCTTTTACTAGAGATATCACCATCACTATCATCATTGTTTTATTATGAATAATGTTTTGGTCAAGGATGGGATAAAAAAGAGGGGGATCTATGGGGTTGTAAGAACCTGGATCTTCGTTTGAAGTATATTTTTCCTTTTTATGGAGTTTTTGGGAAAAATAATGTTTCTGGAAAATTTATGAAGTACACGCTGTGTACTTTCTAAGTACACACAGTGTACTCTTGTCCCACTCAAAGCCATGTGTTGGCTGTTCCCGGGGTGACGTGGAGGCTGATTTTGGAGGAGTATAGAAGGAACGAGTACATGTCATGTACTCTAAAAGTAAACATCGTGTACTTTATTTTTTTAATTCTTTAATCAGACCAGGGCCGCGCTTAATGCTCATAAACGTCTTATTTTCCGCCTAATTCTGTCCAGAGTGTCCGAGGAAGATGATTCTTCTCCGATCCACTGATTCGTCACCGGTTCTTGGAATCGAACTCCGTTGATTGCAGAAGAATCACAACGGTGAGTTCGTGGTTCAACTTTGGCCTCGTTTCCAGATCTACTCCTTTCTAGGCTTATTCACTGACCGAGGATCTAGTATATCGATCTTCGCGGATCAAGGTAGGTGGTTTGTTTCCCTATGTTAAAGTTCTTTGAGTTTTAGACGAAAAAGTGTCGGATACCCATGTATAGGGTATCCTGGGTTTAAGATTTTGTTCCTATTGATTTTTCCATAGATTTCTTCTTATCTTATGATTAATTGTTGCTAATATATTCTTGGTTTCATGTTTGAGGATCACCCCACGGGCGTTTCTACCTCTCTTGGGATGTTTATCGTCGTTTGGCACTGTTTTCCTATGAAGAAAACCCTATTGCAATAGTTAGTTTACTTGTTATCACTAATTGCATGATTTTCCTACGGTTTAATTGTTTTGATGCCTGGTAGCTATTAGGCAAGTAGTTGTTGAACTTACTTAGGGCTGCTGACAGTCGATTACGCACGACTGGACTGCTCAGGGCTATGAGAACCTGGTGCGGGAGATCAAAGAGGGAATAGATGTTTAAGTGCTTCCCTAGAGGGTATGTTGGTTTTAGTTTCGTACGCAGGGCCTACGAGAATAAGACTTTGTGCTCCCAAAAGCATTCTTAGTTTACACAATCATCGAGAACACATGACGAATTAGATGTAAGAGCTTCCTCAGAGAGTCTGTAGCTATCGTTGCAAGACCATAGGAGAACTGAAATAAGAGCTTCCCAGAGTGTATGTGCCTTGTTATATTACTAGACTATAGGGTTCTTCTAGTTTGAGCCACCCAGAGGGTCAGTATGATTTTTTTTGTTGGTTGTGACGAGCCCACCGAGCCAAAGAACAAACTTGGGTTTTTTACAACTTTTGTTTAGGTAGACATTTGAGATACCTATTGTGATACTTGATTTACCTTGGAATAGATAACCTGCTAGTTTTCCTTGGTCTTTTAATTGAATGAATTTGAATGGTAATTGGTAGGATTATTTACTGGTGTACTCCTAGTTCATTACTATATTTATTTTCTTTTACTTTTTCTATATTACTCACTGATAGTAGGGAACAAATCTCATGGTGGTTTCCTACTAGGATTAGTCTCACACCCTATTTGGGTCCTTCTTTTCGGCCCAAGCAGATTATATGGTTGCATGTGTAGATAGGGATTGTGGTCCTTCTACCTCAGGTACTTGTTTTCTGGTTGAAGCTGGAGAGCATGGGACTGGGCTTTAGCTCGTGATGCTTCTGGTGTTTCTATTTACATTAAGTAATTTGGTTTCAGTTTTATTTCAGCATTTTTATTTGTTTACTACATTCCATAGATACATGTATCGTACTGCATCATTATTATATCAGACATTGTTTCTACTTTTAGTTTAGTTGTTGTATGAAGTTTGCTGCTTCCGCTATTGTTTATGTTTATTCTTCCACTGTATACTTACCAAATGAGGGCATAGTTTCCCCACAGACTCACCAAGGCCATCGCTTCTAGTTAGCAGCCTCTGGAGTTTGGGGAAACGCGCTTGAGTTCATGTGGCGAACCGGGTACGTGTACCAGTTATGTGGCTCGGGATTCGGGTTTTACAAAGTAGTATGAGAGGGGTTTTCTTCTTTTCTATTGCCTTAATATTTATCAAAAATAGACAGGGATATGAAGGAATGGGTAGTTAGTACTTAATTGTGCTCGGGATTAATTAACTCGTGTATAGGGAAAATCTATATTACCCCATAATTACAATTTTCAGTTTTTGCAAGTGTTACAGTTTATTATATTTCACCATTGGGTGATGAAAATGTTAAGTGTTGTTACAGTTTATATTATTGTGGTTTTATTTTGTTGCAACCTAATGAGATGAGGGTATGCCGTCTCATGCATCATATCAGCACTGGGTAGGAAATCACATGTCATGCCTTTTTTCATGTCATCTAAGGTGAATTAGAGATTGCATGCTGTTGTGATAGATGCCGTGATGAATTTTCCAATTGTTTTGATAGTTGTTGTGACAGAAATACTTGTTATGCTGTTTTACTTGATATATGCATTGCTATGATGCCAATATTTGATTTGCGGAGAGTATGGCCCCCCACAGATCCAAATTTGGCACAGGGATGTTTTTTTCAGGTATTCGAGCATTCAATGCAGTTTCTGAGCTACTGCCCGAAAAAAAACCTAGAATACACAGCATGTACTTTATAAATACATGCCGTGTAGTTTTTAAACCATGTTACTAAATGTGTGAACAGAGACACAGGGTGTCGAAAAGACATAGAGGACACGTCGTGTACCATTAGTACACGCCGTGTAGTAGTCGACCGTGTACCCGGTCGTGTCACTAACAACATGGGTTGGGTAAACTCATATAGTACACGTCGTGTGTTATAAGAAGATGTTGTGTAGTTTTCTTCTAGGTACCCGCCCGTGTCCCTAAAAACATGGGTCGGGGAAGCTCGGGTAGTATACACTGTGTTTTGTACAAACACGCCGTGTAGTTTTCTTCTAGGTACCCGGCCGTGTCACAAACAACACGGGTTGGTGTTATCTATTCTTATACATGTCGTTTTTGTTTGGAACATGCCGTGTATGTGTCATCCATGGAGCCGGCCATGTAACCGCTTCACGGGTTGCCGAAACCTGTCTAGTACACATCGTGTCCTTAGTGAACACGCCGTTTAGTTTAGAATTAGATGGACCTTGTAGGTAAGCTTTTTAAAGAGACTCAGGCGGGGGATTGGAGTTCAAGAACACACCGTTTTTGGGGACAACACTCTGTGTAGTCTGGGGTGTTACACGACCAGTGGTGGCAGAGTTACATGCCCATGTGGAAGGTTTAACAAACACGTCGTGTCGTTTAAATACATGCTGTGTAGTGTGGTTTTGCAAACTTAGTGTTTTCTTTCCTATTCCCATTTTGTGCACTTGTGTTTTCTGTCCTTGTTAATCCTAAATCTGAGTTGTGATTTTGACCTTTCAAGGCCATGACACTAGACATCCTCCTGTTGCACGTCAAAAACCAGGCAGTGATCAAACACCTGATATGGCAGACTAGGGACTCCCAGTAGTTTCGCTGATCATTCCGGACATGGAGCCTGCAGCGATTCCAGACACTGGTGCCAAAGCATAGTTTAGAGAGGGTTTCATGAGGTTCATACAGACCTTCCAGGGATCTCAGCATCCTAACCCGTCTATGGCAGAGCTGATGCGAGTCTTCCAGCAGAAGAATCCTCCCACCTTCACATGGAGGACCTCAAGATCCAGAGTCATTCCTATAAACCATGCTTTCCATCTTCGAGCATATGGAGACACCCCCAGACAAAAGGGTGAAGCTCGCAAATTACATGTTGTGAGATTCTTCCATGTTATGGTGGGATGTAGTCTCGCAGGCAGGGTGCCAGCAGACTATGGCTTGGGATGAATTCCACTGTATGTTCTACAACTACTTCTATCTGGTGACGCTCAGGGCCAATAGAGCCAGAGAGTTCATGAACCTGCAGTAGGGTACTCTTTCGGTTATGGGGTATTCCTCCTGTTTGACTGAGTTACAGTGTTTCTCTCCCATTCTGGGAAATGACGAGCTATTTTTATCAAGGAAGTTTGAGGAAGGCCTCAAACCAGAGATCAGATCACAGGTGAATGTCTTCCAGTTGAATTCTATTACCCTAATAGTCATCCAGGAACTGATCACCAAATGGAATCTGAGGGAGACTTGATCTGTTGACCAAGGTGGTTCAGCATCCAAGGCTGATTTATTGCATACTGACAGTAGTAAATTCCACCGAGAGTCTACTCGAGGTGAATCGAGGAAGCGAGGTAATTCTTCTGGGAGACATGATCTTATTCTGGCAACCAGGTGATGTTCTATCAGTGTGGAAAGAGCAGGCATAATAAGTATCAGTGCCCAAGAGATCCAGTGGAGTGATGAGCTTGTGGTAAGATGGGTCATCGGTAGCGTTTTTGGAGGGTACTTCTTTCGGCGGCTAGTGAAGGAGGATCAGTTTCTTCTCCTCATACAGGAGCACGATTTCCAGTTCCACAGCAGACTGGGGGAAAAAGTTCTTCAGGTCATTTAGGCCAGGGAAGAGGTCACAGATGAGGTGATTAGGCTTAGGGAGGATCATCTCTGGGATATCAGGCTACTACACAGGGCCGCGGTACTGGCCAGACGTTTACGGTATATCAGATCCATCGGGAGAAGGATCCTGGACCTTCCACAGTTCGAGGTACAATCTTAGTAGCCTCAGTTTTATCTTCTGCACTTTTCAATACTGGAGCTTCTCATAGCTTTATTTCTATGCACACTATGCAGAGCCTTAGACTTGCTGTCTTTACTTATGACTATACATTTGCACTAGACACTCCTTTGGTACATAGAACTACTAGTGTGCGTCAGTGCAAGGAGTGCGCCCTTGAGTTTGGTGGGTGTCACTTCTTGTGGGATCAATATATCCTTGAGACGATGGGTTAGGATTTCATTCTTGGAATGGACTGGATATTTCCTTTTCAGGCCTTTGTCAATTTTTATCATCGTATGGTGAGTTTCACATCACCAGAGGGAGGGTCTTTTCTTCACAAGGGCGAATGGGATGTCCAGGAAAGCAGAGCTGGACCAGAGCACCATGGGTTGGGCAATGTTACAGCCCAGATTTCTAGTTTATATCTGGATGATCATTGAACGTCTCAGATGGACTTCTCTTTGGTTATTGACCATTTTCCATATGTCTTTCCAGAATACTTTTCAGGGATTCCTCTGGAGCATGAGGTATACTTCTCTATTGATCTTTTTCCAGGAGCAGCATCAGTATCCATACCTCCTTATAGGATGGCGACGCCTGAGATTCAGAAGCTCAAGAAACAGTTGGAGGAGTTGCAGGAAAAGGGTTTTATCCGACCTAGTACATCCCCTTGGGGTTTTCCGGTGTTGTTTGCCAAGAAGGTGGTTGTTACCTTACGGTTGTGTGTGGACTATCGGAAGCTAAACCAGTTGATGGTAAAGAACCGATATCCATTACCGAGTATTGATGATCGTTTTGATCAACTTCAAGGATCCAAGGTGTTCTCGAAAATTGACTTGAGATTAGGCTATCATCAATTGCGGGTCAGACCATCTGATATACCATTCACAGCTTTCTGAAGCAGGTATGGTCTATATGAGTATCTGGTTATGTCGTTCGGTCTCACGAACGCGCCGACGGTTTTCATGGCACTGATGAACATAGTTTTCCATCCTTACTTGGACTCTTTCATCTTTGTCTTTGGGGACAATATCATGGTGTACTCTCACACTCGACATGACCATGCTACCCATCTTGATATCATATTGAGTACACTGAGAGAGCATCAGTTATATGCTAAGCTCTCAAAGTGAACTTTTGGATGGACGAGATTCACTTCCAAGGACATGTCATCTCAGAGACAGGAGTATCAGTAGACCTAGAGAAGGTGAGAGCAGTAATTACCTAGGAGCAGCAGAAGAATGTCTCCGAGGAACAGAGTTTCATGGGACTTGCTGGTTATTACATGCGGTTTATACATGACTTCTCATGCTTAGCAGTGCCATTGATGGGATTGACTAAGAAATGTGTGATGTACGTTTGGTTAGAAGCTTACGACTCAGCCTTCTAGGATCTAAATGCGAGATTGACTTCAGCACTAATTCTATTTCTTCCAGAGTCCGGAAAGAGTTATATAGTTTTCTCTGATGCATCTGGCATTGGGCTTGGAGCAGTGATTATGCAGGAAGATCATGTTGTTGAATAAAGATCTCAGCAGTTGATTCCACATGAGAAGAACTATCCTACGCACAACATGTAGTTGGATGTAGTTGTTCATTCCTTGCGTTGTTGGAGACACTATCTAATGGGAGAGAATTTTGTGGTATATACTGACCATAAGAGCCTCATGTATATCTTCACACAGCGTGGCATGAAACTGAGACAGCGGAGGTGGGTCGAGTACCTACATTATTTCAACATCGAGCTTGCTTATACGCCTGGGAAGGGCAATGCTGTGGCAGATGCACTGAGCCGGAGTACTAAATTGCAGGTAGTTTAGGAGGCCAACAGTGAGTGGAAGCTAATGGATCTGTTCTATGAGATGCATTAGGAGGTGCACGACAAATAGGGATAGACGGATCTTTCATCTGTACTTGTTACCTCTACTCTTTTAGATCGAGTTCGAATGAGGAAGCTATCAGACCCAGAAGGCCTAGTCGTATGGGAGGCTGTGTCAGATGGAGACCCTACTCCGGGGTGGACAATGGAAAATGATGAGGTGCAATGTTTTCATGGCCGCGCATGCGTTTCAGCGGACATACGTGAGGAGCTAATGCGGGTGTTTTATGCTTTAGCTTGGGCAGTTCATCTTGGGTTCACCAAGATGTACGAGACTTACACCGTCAGTATTGGTGGCCAGGTATGAAGAAAGATGTGGCTTGTTTTGTAATGCGGCGTTCCACTTATCAACAGGTGAAGGAAGAACATCAGCGACCAGTAGGGATTTTATAGCAGTTACCCATTCTTGAGTGGAAATTGAATGATATTGCAATGGACTTCGTGACAGGGTTACCAAAATCGCCTCGAGGAAATGATGCGGATTTGGTTGTAGTGGATAGACTCAAGAAGGTTGCAAACGTCTTGACAATTATGGAGAACATCAATGTTGATGATCTGGGACGGTTTTACATCTGATAGATTGTACGTCTTCATAGAGTTCCACACTCCATTATTTCAGACAGGGATCTGTGTTTTACTTCACACTTCTGGAAGGGGCTACAGAAGGGTTTGGGTACACATGTAGTTTTGAGTACAGCATACCATCCCTAGACTGATGACCAGTCCGAGCGTACAATCCAGGTGCTTGAGGATATGCTCTGAGCTTGCATTCTAGACATTGTTGGTACTTGGGAGAAGCATATCCCTCTGGTGGAGTTCACCTACAACAACTGTTTTCAAGTGACTATTCAGATTTCACCTTACGAGGCTTTGTACGGTAGGCCATGCCGATCACCTTTATGATGGCTAGAGGTAGGATAGGTAGCCTTGATGGGACCTCCTCTCGTTCATGAGACCAGGGAGCAGGTGGAGTAGATTCGGAAGAGGATGGCTACTGCATAGTCTCGGCAGAAATATTATGCTGATCAACGGAGATGTCCTATGGAGTTCAAGGTCGGAGATCGGGTTTTCCTATGCGTTACCCTGAGTTTGGGACATAAGAGGATTAGGAGGAAAGGGAATATTTCACTGAGATGTGTTGGGCCGTTTGAGGTTCTGGAGAGGGTCGGGCTGGTTGCTTTTAGGTTGCAGTAACTTCAGAGGTACCATGCTATGCACGACATCTTCCATGTTTCTCAGCATTGACGGTATTTCCCATACCCGTATCATGTTTTTCAACCTGAGGAGGTTGATCTAGAGCAGGATGCATCTTTAGAGGAGCATCCTATTAGGATTTCTGATCAGAGTGCAAAGGTACTTTGTGGTCGGTCTGTTCCTCTGGTATGGGTGCAATGGCAGCACGACCATATACAGGACAAGACTTGGGAAATGGAGGTTGATATGTGATCGCAGTGGCCAGAGTTGTTTTAGGTTCCTTCTTCTTCACCTTTTTAGGGAAATTTGGGGACGATTTTTTTTAAGTGGGGAAGTTTGTAAGAACCCATATCTTCGTTTGAGGTATGATTTTCCTTTTTCTGGAGTTTTTGGGAAAAATAATGTTTTTGGAAATTTTTGAAGTACATGTCATGTACTTTCTGAGTACACACCGTGTACTCTTTTCCCGCTCAAAGATATGTGATAGTCGTGCCCGGGCCACACACACGGTGTATAGGGGTGACATGGAGGCCGATTTTGGTAGAGTACAGAAGGACCTAGTACACACGTTGTACTCTAAAAGTACACGCTCTGTACTTTCTTTTTTTATATAATTAATCGGACTGAGGTCGCGCCTAATGATCATAAACATATTCTTCTCCTCCTAATTCCATCCAGGGAATCCAAGGAGGTCGATTCTTCTATGATACACTAATCCTTCATCGGTTTTCCGAATCGAACTCCGTCGATTGAAATAGAATCGCAGCGGTGAGTTCTTGGTTCTTCTTTGGCATCGTTTCTGGATTCTCCCTCTCGTATGGGTTATCTGTGGTTTAAAATTTTAGACGTTCTTGAAGATATACTCCATTCTAGGATGATTCATGGGCTAGGATCAATTATAATGATCTTTACAGATCAAGGTAGGTGGTTTTTTTCCCTACATTGAAGTTTGTTGAGTTTTGGTTGCAAAAGTGCTAGATACCCATGTATCGGGTTTCCCGTGTTTAGGATTTTGATCCTATTGTTTGTTTTCCCTAGATTTCTTGTTATCTTATGATTAATTGTTGCTAATATATGCTTGGTTTCCTGTTTGAGGATAACCCCACAAGTGTTTCTCGATCTGTTTGGTTTTTTATCACTATTTGGCACCGTTTTCCTATGAGGAAAACCCTATTGAAATTATTAGCTTACTTGTTATAACTGAGTTCATGATTTTTATACTGTTTAAATGCTTTTGATACATAGTAGCTATTAGCCATGTAGTTTTTGAACATACATAGGGCTACAGATAGTCGATTACGCACGAATGGACTGCTCAGGGCTGTGAGAACCTTATGCGGGAGATCAAAGAGGGAATAGACGATTAAGTGCTTCCCTAGAGGGTCTGTTGGTTATAGTATCATACGAACGAACTACGGGAATAATAATTTGTGCTTCCCAAGAGTGTTATTAGTTTAAACATGCATCGATACCATTTGAGGAATTAGACATAAGTGCTTCTTTAGAGAGTATGTAGCTATTGTTGCAAGATCATAGGGGAGTTGACGTAAGAGCTTCCCAGAGTGTTTGTGCCTTTACTGAACTATAGGGGTATGCTAGTTTGAGCCACCCAGAGGGTCAGTGTGAATTTTTTTCGGTGGTTGTGATGAACCCACCAAGCAAAAGAACAAACAGAGGTTTTGTACTGCTTGTGTTTACGTAGTCTTTTGAGATACATGTTGTGATACTTTCTTTAACTTGGAATAGAGAAATTGCTAGTTTTACATGTTAATTTAATTGAATGAATGTGAATGGTAATTGGTAGGATTATTTACTGGTGTACTCCTAGTTCATTACTGTATTTATTTTCCTTTACTTTTTCTATATTACTCACTGACAGTAGGGCACAAATCTCGTGGTGGTTTCCTACTAGGATTAGTCTCACACCCTGTTTGGGTCTTGCTTTTTGGACCAAAAAAATTATATGGTTGTAGGTGTATATAGGGATTGTGGTCCTTCTACCTCAGGTACTTGATTTCTAGTTCGAGCTGGAGAGCATGGGACCGAGCTTTAGCTCACGATGCTACTGGTGTTTCTATTTACGTTTAGTACTTTGGTTTCAGTTTTATTTTAGCACTTTGATGTGTTTACTACTTTCCAAAGATACATGTACCGTACAACATCATTATTATACCAGAAATTCCTTCAACTTTTTGTTCAGTTATTGTATGTTTTTTGCTGCTTCCGTTATTGTTTACGCTTATTCTTCCGTTATATAATTTCCAAATGAGGGCATAATTTCCCCACAGACTCACCAAGGCCCTCACTACTAGTCGGCAGCCTCTGGAATTTGGGGAAACGCGCTTGAGGTCATATGGAGATTCGGGTACGGTGTACCAGTTATGTGGCTCCAGATTCGGGTCGTTATAGGGGTCAGTAATAACGAAAACCAAGTGAATCCCCTCACTAAATGGATACATTGTCTGGGAGTAAAGAACCCAAAATAGAGAGAAAAATAAATGAGATCATCTTGAGTGGTAGTGTATTATAGATAGTTTTTTTTTGCTTTCTTACACTCTCTCTATATATAGACGACCTCTATGTGATTATTCATGGGCCATCTGCACTTTTGGATATAGTTATAGATATCCATTTTAGAATAAAAATAATTTAAATAATGAAAAAGGATTTTGGTGTTGATTTCTCCCACTTCCAATCCAATGATCCTCTTTCTATAGAGTTTTTGACCCAGAAGTATTTCCATGCATTCGTCCTGAAGATATTATCTGTACCCAATGAAGGAAGACAACTCAAAGATAATGGAAACTATAGTGTCCCAGACATGGCCACCACCCCACATTATATCCATGCTACAGGAGTTGTCCATACTGAGGTTATAAAAATTACAATGGGGTCCTAGCAGATCCATTGTCCCGAGGAGCTAGTTGAGTTTGAAAGAGTTAGGGAGATAATATGCAAGAGGTGTCTGGGGGAGGGGTCCTTGTTACTATTTTTGTTGAGGTACGAATAATCAGTTAACATGTTGTAGGTTCTAGGAATGAGTAACATCCATGAGCTAGAGAGGCCTTCATACCAGGACATAATCTGTTATTTCAAGATACAATAGTATCCTATCGTTAAGATGAATGATTATTCTTTCTTATTGACATAGTTTCTCACTGGTCAATGGAACTAGAGGTCGAGAAATGAATCCCCCGATGACTTATGGGAAGACAGACCAGTGAATATTCTTAACCCAATACAAATTAGATGTTCCCAGTCTCCTTCGAATTAATGGGTAGGGGACTCCTCTGTGGTTCCCTTGCAACAGAAGCACCTAAATGTAAGATAAAAACCATTTATCTTGATACGATAATAAGTGGGAGAATCATTGTTATGAATCTATAAAACTTAGAAGTTATTCTTAGAATGGAATTATTTTTACCATATAATGTCACACCAATTATCTAGCTCAATTGGGGACATATGAAGCCAGCGATACTCATTTATGGAGAACACACCCATTAATGTACCAAGAAAAACACATCAACCTGGTTCAGATAATAGTTCAATAAGATCAAAGATCTTATGTTGTTCCTCATTCTATATGACATGGGTGATGTTTGGATATTCTTTCACATGTTTTGACAACAGGTATAACATGGGAAAACCTAGAAAATTGATAGTAAAATCATCCCAATTTTGAAAATATTATTTGATATCACCCTTTCCTATAATCCTACTATTTTGAAAACGGAGGGACAAGGTGTGTGGATGAATAGTGATCCATAAAGAAGAATAGATCCTTTATGGGGAGACCGAGTGATTCTCATATTTTTTTGAAATGATCTTGACCCATAGTGATCACCAATTAATCACATCCCATGAAATATTAAAACATAATCCATGCATTTCACCCAAGAGGCTTCTGACATTGTTCCCTCCTTCCATCACCATCCATGAAATATTTTAACAAGAAGCCAAATGATGTTTCCCAATTGAGTGAGAATCCCATAAAAATAAACAATTTTGTTCTCAATATTTTTACTAACCAATTATTTTACCATGATAACCACTAAAATGTGCACGAGGATTGACATAAGGACACTGTAAAAGCGCATATTATGACCATCAAAGGATAAATAAATATTTTCTAATTACATATATGAATTATTATTTTTATAGCCACCCTGTTGAAAAAGAGGATCTAGATCCCCTTTGAGGATATTGGGGCATATAGGTAATGCATTGAGTGGCTTCATATATTGAAGCCCGGGTATCTAACAATAGAGCTAACCTGCATATCTGTACACTGCATCTAGGTAAAAAAGTTACTATTATCATAGATTACAAATTTACAACTCCATTCATTGTACTCATAAATAATCTTATGAATACCCAAAAAATGATCAACTTATTTCATTGAGGAAAATAATTTAATCACCAGTTTAAATTAAATGAGAGATGAAATCTAAGTTATGTCCATAATAATAGGGAAGGATGCATCATACCAGGAGAATATTGTGGATGAGCTGACTAAGGGAGTACTACATCATTATGAAGAGGATATGGTATAAAAGATATCTCTTCCCAATCCCTCACACATCATTGAAGAAGGCATAATTCATCCCCATTATGGAAATGGTGAGCCCAGATGAGCTTATTCACATCCACATAAGGTAAAATAATTAGGAGGAAAAACCCAATAATGGAATGAACTTGTGAATGAAATCCCAATAAATATTTCAAAAAACATATCCATATCAAGTTTGAAAACAACATTATAAGAAATGGACATTCGATCAATGACCTTGATCATCTCCTACACCAACCTAATTGCAGGATGAATGGATATCCCTACAATGATCCTTTGTTTCTCATTAGAGACCTAACAATATAAATTCATCGATACAACCCTAATAAAAAACAATTTCAAGATCCTTGTATTGGAAATTATGCATACTTATTGGGTGATTGTGATAATGGGAGGAAGTATCTTTGATCCTTTGAATAATAACCAATGTGGTACTACTTTCCTAATATGGAAGATACCCACCTCAGAAGAAGTCTTGTACTGCACCAACCAAATCATTCATGATTAAGTCTCTATAAGATCTATATAATTCTCTTAGGAATCCATCTGGTACAACTGATCTATTAAGGTTGAGCCCTTGTACCTCCTCAAGGATGTCCCGTTCAACTCAAATGGACTGAAAGTACTAGTTATCCAGCATAAACAACTTTTAAAAATTATAAGGGTGTTAATCACACAAGCTTCCGTGATGATTAGTTCTTATAAAATATTAATTCCTTTCTCATTTTTGATATGTAAATGTTACTCACCTATTTAGATCTCTCTTAGAGAACTATCCCATCACTGTGTCACTAAATTCCAAAGATAATTAAGGGGTGTTTAATCTTCTCCAAGAATTGGACCTCGACCTAATAATATCATCATGATGTGGGATCATCATAGTCCAAGCTTGTGAAAGCATTCTAGTGGACTAGTTTGTAAAAAATGAATCAGTATCTCAAGTGTGACCTCCAACACTAGACCAGTAAAAAACCATTGAATTTCTAGGCGTTGGATTCAATAAAATCCAAGATTGAGAGTTTATTATCCAAGTTGCATAATGGATGTAATGCAGACACCTATAATGATATTTCACTCTTATGGAAAATGTATTTTTCAAATCATATTTACTAACAATTAATAATAAATTATTAATTTAGATAAAAATGATTTTATATTTAATTAATGTTTAAAATTATAAACAAATACTACTTTTATGAATATGATTTTTTTTCTAAATCTATGTTTTAATATAATATATTTATTTAATTATTTTTTGTAAATGTAAATATTTGAATTAATAAATTTTCTATATATAAAATATTTATTTGAAAAGTAAAATAATTTTATTTTAAAAATATAATGAACATATATATTGAATAAAATTTATTTTATGTAATTTAATTAAAATTTTATCATTATAAATATTATAAATAAGTATAATTTTAAACATTAAAATAAATGTATTTAAAATTTCTAAAAATTTATATAGTTTTATGAATATATTGAAAATATGAATATACATGAATATTATTATTTTAATGAATTATAATATATTTTTGAAAATTTGTTAATATTTTTATTAATCAAACACAATTTATAAAATAATAAAACCTAAATATAATTTCATTAAAAATTATGAAATTATAAATGATTAATGAAAATCAGATAATGGATTATTGGGTCTAGAAAAAAATGAGTTTGAACCCATTTTTGAGGGAACCAAAATAAAGGGATTGATTTTGAGTGGAGGCCGAGCACTGTTTGGATGAAGCTAAATGTATGCAGGGTCGATCTGGGATAGAGGTCTCCACCGCCGATGAGATTTTAAGCCATGCTCATGGAGATTGGATACCAGTGCGTGGGTCTAAGTGAGGTTTCGTTGGTTGGGTGTTCGACCACATTGGGGCTCTAAACACCAAAGAAATATGAGTGGTTCTTCATTATTATCCTGTAATAATAAATTTATAGATTTGTGTGGTAGGTGTATTTATTTGTTTTTAGGTATCTTAATCATCATAAAAAACCTATATCATGAATCTTTTTCAGTATATTAAATACCATGTTCATCATTTTTTTAATTTTCCCTTTATCAATCGATATATATTGTCTCCATACATTTATATACTATAATTTTCCTCATGCCAATGTCTTTATTTGACATCGTAGTGAATTCAATGCTATGTTTTGGTCCATTATTTTTTTAGTATTTCTCTCGATTCATTGAAGCCCCATGATGATGCTTTATTAATATAATGAAACCATAACATCATATGTAAAAAATACAGTGTGTTTGTTTTTATATTTCCAAACTATTAAATTCTTGAAATTAGTTATTTATATTTTGAATTTAAGTTATGAATTTTCGATAATAATTATATTCAAACAAAAAATTTTTGAAATCGATAATACTCTTATTTTTATCATTATTTTATATTATTATATTTCTATTTATTAAATAGTGAAATTGATATTATAAATTGTGTGATTTTCTAGCATATTTGTTCAAATATTGAGTGTTTCACGCCTTTCATGAGTGCTTCACACCCAACATGAGGTAAAACAATAGAGAAGGGAGTCTAAAGACAGGATAAAGAGAATAAAAGTAGTTGTTTTCTGTAAAATAATAATTGTGGGGGATTTAATTTTCCTTTTTAAAAATCTATATATTTTACATATTTAAATTTAAAACTACAATTTTTATGTACAATACTTAATTTCAAAGAAACCCTTTTAAGGGAATTATATTGGAATAATTATGTACTAAATTTTATATCTTCATGATTTTATTTAATGAAATATTTATTATATATAATTATATCAAAATTATAACCTTGTTTAATCCTTTTATGTACAATTACTATTATGTTAAAAGCCATTTAAAAAATTAATTGTATTAGAAAATTTTGTTTCAAGGGTAATTGATTATTTTCACAAACTCTATTTTACTAAAACTTTATTCAAGAACTAATTTCCAATCATAGTAAGAAATTTTGGATTATAAATTCAAACCCTTTTTTATAAAAAATCTTATATTATCAAACCTAGATCATTTTATTTGATGTTTCCATAAAATATTTAATGATAAAAATTATAATTTTATGTCAGAAATGATTTAAAAATTTATAGATGTTTAATATGTAAATAGTTATGGCTCTGATCTAAATCACTATATATATAATATTCAATTAAAATGAATTTTTTTATATGCTTATTTTTCAATTAATTTTATGAAATTGTTTAAATATGAGATTATTTTAATTAATTTTTTTAAAATATAATTTTTCATTTTTTATGAATTCTTTTAATAAATTCATTCTAAATAATTGATTTACCCATAACATTATAATATTTTATGAAAAATATATTTTGTAATATAATATTTATATTCCTCTCTTAAAATAATGAAAATTATTTTCAAAATGTTTTTAATGTCTAGTGAATGAGAAAGACACATCATCTGAAAAATGTTTTAGAATAATTAAAATTTTCTCTTGTATAAGAGAAGAGAAAATGAGGAATGTGGAGTGTACCCAAGACCACAATGTGGTTTTGTTCTATCATAATATTTCTATGTGGCTATAATCAAGTATCATTTTAATCCATAAATAATTAATATTTTAAAATTATTTTCAAGGATAAATTAGACTTCTTTTCAATGATTGTTTTTTAAATTGATTTCCAAAAAGATAATTATTTTTGAAAAGGTTTAAAAAGTCATTTATACATCATATATATACATATAAATATATATTTCATATTAAATGTTTGAAAAATAGTATTTAAATAAATTTGTATAAAATTGTTTTTCACTAGTTTAAAACCCCCTACATGGGAAATTTTACATTCATCCCATGATAGTAAAATATTTTCACAGGTATATTGGAAGATCTAAATTAGATGGATTCTTATAGTGAGTTAGCACACACCAAGATAATCTGTTAATTGTATAAATTATTTAATCTATGATAAATGGTATATTTTTGACTATTTCTTGAACACTATTAAAAGAAAATTTCCTCAATTGTATAAATTACTACTTTATTTTTAATTATTATTTATAAAAAGAACACACAACATGTTTTAGTGATGAACCTGAAAGTGTGGGTTTTGTTCTATTACATGATGTATTATTTCCATGAAACAATGATACCTAGCGGACCCAGGTGGATTCACCAGTGAATTTGTAAATTTGATAGAGAGGGTTAGTGTGTGAATGGGTAGTGATGATTTATGGTATCAGCTTAGAACTTGAATAGATAGTGTGCTTCTGATATGGTATTAGTGTAAAGGAAAAGTTGGGAACATGATAGGAATACTCTAGTTATGTTCGAGGGGTTCAACAGATGATAAAACATTATTATTTTTATATGATCTATTACTAGGTGGATGACAGTCACTGAATACATGAATGAGATTTCATGGAATACCTCCTTAGCATTCAATGGATATACATCGTAATATTTTGAGAGATTCCTAGTTATTCTTATTCTCTAGTGTTGTGCCATTTGATGTTGGGAATGATTCCCACTGATTCCCAATATCTAGTGTTTTACCTCATTGTATTAGGATAGATACCCAGTGATTCCTAGGATATGGTATTGTACCTAATGATATTGGGTGAGATTCCTAGTAATTACCTGGATCTATCAATATAAATTTTTATAATAGGCGAGATTCTTACTGTTTCCTGTGATATATAATTATACATTAAAATGTTGGGAGAGATGAAATGTGATTTTTAGGATGTGTAATTGTAACCTAGGATGTTAGTAGATATAAATAGTGATTTCCATAATATTCTCATTTTGTCGGGTTATTTTCACAATAGATTTCTAGGATTCCGAGCATCCAGTTTTTTGACTGATACTATTAATGATACCATGGGTATTCCCCACTATTACAACTATTTCATTTTTATAATTATAAAATAGTGAAGGATACAACCCATTAAACAAATAACTAAATGAAAAAAATGAAACCAAAAACTAAGGAGACATAAAATAATGGATCCCATGAGAATACCTTCTAACAAGGGTTTCTTGTCCAGTGGCACTGAGCTCATGATAGGGAAGCATGTATTTTTATCACATAAGACTGCCATCTATGAGCGGAAATTTTCAACTATTTCATCCTCTATACAGTTTTTAAGAACACTCATATGATTGTTGATAAGGATCCAACACCATCTACTGATGTAGGATATAAAAAAAGGGGTGGGTCCTGAACCAAGCAGGGAGTTGAATAGTGTTATAGAATCAGCTTCAACCGCTTCCATCCAGATATTTTTCTTCCTATATAATAGAGTACCTATAACCATTGAATTCTCCTTAACCTACATGGATACTCCACTACCAATGTAAAAAGTGAATAAAAATATGAAACCACCCCATGAATCATGAACCACATGGTATCCCGTGATGGCACACAAAATACCAGACCCATCTATATTGAGTTTAGGACCATAAAAGTGGGGATACTAGTGGCCCTTGTTTCCCTATTTGTATTGTGAGATTATCTTAGTGTGATACTCTAAGCTTTAATTTATTTTATACATTTATTATGATATTTTTGGATTGGGTGGTACATTACACATAGTAAGGTATTCCATGTATATAGTGACACTATGGTACTGAATTACGTAGTTATTATAGATATCTAGAGTCATGCTAGAACCCAAGGTTCAATGGTGGTTATTTATTTATGTTTATTCACTATAAATTTCTACACTATTGAGAATATACACTAGTTTACCAGTTAGGTATGGGGTCTCTTTGGTGGATCCATGATGAATTGTACTCATTCCCTTACTAGATGTGCATGGAACATGTGTACCAGATCATACATCATTAATCATTGGTTTAGGTGGGGCAGATTCCTAGTGTACCAATATTGAGTAGGATAGATGAGATGCGATTTGAAAATTGGATGAGATAAGGGCATATATATATAGAAGATCCTCTTATTTTATTCACTTATTTATTTTGTATATGTTATCATCTCAATGAGTGATTAATTTTGTATGATACAATAAATGTGAATCTTTCTGAAAATATACATCTATATTACATTAGTATAGAACACGATTCTTATTTATTTATTCCGTGTCCTCTAATTATTTTTTATGGATTTGGTTTTTTATTCAACCATTATTTCGTACTCTGATATGAGGGGAATGTCTCCTAGTGGTAACACTTTAGTCCATCACTACTAGATGACAACCTCTGGAGTATGTGGATGTACGATTAAGGTAACATAGAAACCACAATTCTAGAATACTATTGAATTTTATAGGGAATAAATGTGCTATAATTCTATATCAGAGATTATTTTTTATTGTATTATTATTTAAGAAAACATAAATCCCAATATGAATTGTGTAAAAAATAATAAACACAAATATATATAAGTTCTAGAATGGGTTCATGAATTTATCAGTGTAAAGGAATTTCATGAGTGATTATAGTTATGAAATTGAACAAATAAAGAAGGACTTTCTGAAATTGAATGTGTAAGGAAATACAAGCAGAACTATGATAGATTACAAAATTCTATTAGTAGAGATTATATGCTTACTTTTAAAATATTTTTCACATCATTTACTTGTGTAAGGAGCACATGTATTATTAATCGATTAAAGTGCATCGCATGGGTAAGGGTACATTATACATATTGTAACCAAACATAATAGATTCCATTTTGTCAGTTTTGGTGGTTTAGATCATTTCCAAACCATCCCAAGCACTAGCTACTCTTATTGGGTAGTGTACCTTGGAATTTCTTATGATCTTGTGGTTTTTCATGTGTTCTTGTTTTCTTAAAAATCTATATCTCTTTATCATGAGGTGAATTTTGTTTATTAGGAACTAAACTTAAAATGGATGAATGATTCACCAATCCTCCTCTTAGTTATCACATGATTTCAATTCGGTCATTTCAAATAGTTTCATAGAACATGTTACCTTTATGGACTCTTTTTCCGATTTTTTTTTTGAAAAATGAGCTACTATGGATGTTTAGAATAATGAAAACAATAAACGGCTTCCTATCTTCTATGGTATGAAATCTTATATATGAAAATATATAATTTTTTCTTACCATATATTCATTGGTTATTAATTTATTGAAGCTATTACTTATAGTTTTCGTCCTCATATTAATGTTCTTCCACTGAAAACTGATGAAAATTAAAATTTGGAGAATGATGGTCAAGCCATAAATGTTAAAATTTCATCACTCATTAAAAGTGATCTTCATATATTTAAATGAATTTAAATATCCAAAATCATTTATGATAAATTGAAAAAAAATATTAACGAAATAAAAAAGTTGAATAAATATAAGTTAAAAATATATAGATTGAAGTAGAAAAATCTTAATATGGGTGATAGTGAATTTTTTGTTCACTGCTATATAAGGTTAAATAAAATTTGGAGATCCATAATATTTCATTGTGAGAAGATGATTATTCAACTATCTTTTAAAAAATTCATCAAATTATACCTAATAAATTTGAAACAAAAGTTGCATATCTAGAATATACATATCCTAAGACTATATCTCATGATGATCTTCCCAACACTTTCACTATGTATGATATGAGAAGTGAAAAGGTGATGAGGAAAAAAGGAAAGGATAATTGGGAAATTGATTTCAAATATACCAAAAAATAAAAGTATAAGAAACTTATCAAGAAATAATACAATGAAACTAACATTGAATATAATGATAGTAAATATAATGATGAAATTATTTCCCTTTTTTTAAAAATGTAAAAAGAGGTAAAGAAAAGTAAAAAAGTAAAGTTACCTCTAAAGTGTTTTGGTTTCATAGATGTTGGAAATTTTAAATAAATTTTTCTTTGATGAAATGAATATGGTGAAAGTGATAAAGTTGATATAAAATCAATAAAATACTTAAATAATAATGTATCAAAATCCAAATCATATTTAAGGGGAAATGATAAGAAGTTATCCAAATAAAAATGGAGAAACTATCTATCTATGTGTTATAAAGATGATGACAAAGGAACAGACATTTATAACTTTATTGATATTTCTTATAAAAAAAATCATATTTCCAAAGTATATGATAAAAAAAATTTCAGTGATAAAAAAAATTTCTAAAAAGAAGAAGAGGCTCATGTGGAGTTTTGGATGAAAAAAAATTATAATATTTAAATGTTGTCATAAGAAGTTGAATATGGGAAATATTTTATAAAACAATCTATAATATTTTCATTAAAAAAAGTCAAATATTCTAAGTGAGATTTATTATTTTAAAAAATTGGTTGATGAAAAGAAATACCGCAATATCAATCTTGAACCAAATATAAAATATATGAAGGAATACTTAGAGCTATATCAACATAATCTCTTTAAATATGATCAAAGTATTAAAAACATTCACAAACTATTTACCAAAATTTTTGAATGTTCATAGAAGTTTAAACCTATGAATGATGTAAACGATCATAATGTACACAAATCTAGACAATATACATGATACACAACGAGGTATAAGTTATATAGTTACTATTTGATTTGTGGAGGATTTGGTCATATAGAATACATGTTTTTATTTTATGATCAACATTACAAAGATCCTAGGGGAAGCTGGAAGAAAATTTTGAGGGGGAGTCAACTCACCCAAATGAGACATCCTCAGAAAGTTAATAAGAAGATGGAAAATAGATTCCAACCCTTGAAATCCATTTTTAAAAGACTTCATCAGCATAGATGTGAAGACTTGTAAATTTCATGGAATTTTTTTTTCATAAATAGATTGTAATTTTGTGAGTCTGTGACATCTTACGACACTTGATTCTGAGGCCCGGTGTGCCCGGAATCAATTTCCGAAGTTTAGCTTAGGTACATTCAGTGAACGAACGGCCGGGTTTTTCTATCTTTTTAATTGGTGCTCTAAATTGTTATCTGAGGGCATTCATGAACTCACCGCACCGGTAATTGCTTAAGAGAACATTTACCGTAGATGTGTTTACTCGGGAGGTGAAGTTAAAATATGTGGATTAAATGAGAAGTGAATAAAATTGTGGGAATATTTTATTTTAATATCTTAAGTGGTTATATCCTACTTGGGGGAGTTTGGATGGTACCCACAATCTCCTAACTACCCATGTAAGGATATTAGTGAGGTGGGTCCCACACATGCCCCAACATTTCACATTCCAATAACTCTCTCTTAACTCTCATAAATCCCTCCCTTTAAACTTGAAAACTTCTATAATTTAATGTGGACCTTTCCTCTCTCCCTCTCAATTCATTAAAACTTTCCAATACACACACCTTACTAAATTAATTGAAACACTTTCATTAATTATGTAATTGATTGAATTTTTATTTTGAAATGCTTGGCTTGTTTAATTAAAATAAGGGGTGAAATTATTTTATTTTTTGGTTGTCTTGTTGTGTTGAGATTTTGGTGAGAGAGCTCTTGATTTTCGAAGAACTCTTTATCTCCATTATTGAACAACGCAAACTCTCAGATGAAGAACATCGACTCATCGAATCCGGATTCTCCATCCCCTTCTTCCTCCATGACAAGGGAGGAGACACTAATGTGGGATCTCTCCAACGATGTCTCTCCTTATAATCTTCTCCTCCTGAAAAAAGGGGTTACGCCGATTCCTCCTTGGATGCACTCCAACGACATCTACGAATCCTCACCTCATGACGCCATCTTCCACGACGCCGACGTTCAACATCATTTTTTTTGAGGTAGGTGTGTGTTTTGATTGGATTAATGATTGAATATTCTATATTTCTTGTATTGTTCTATTTAACCGCCTGCTACCAAACTAATGCGGAGAGACCGGGCCAAACAAACAATGTCCGAATCCTCCACTAATTTTGTGATTGTTGGCTGTTCTTCATGTTCTTCATGGGTGACGAACAACGGATCATTAGGTGTTCGTTAAGCGACGAAATGATCCCAAATTGAAGACACATCATCACAGAAACCTAGAAGAGGTCTGAAGACAATAGCGTGCGACGGTTCAGACCAGAACGGGATGGATCGTTCCTCGACCGTTCTTCGAGCGAAAATTCAAAACGTGCATTCGGAGCCGATCAGAAGCCCTAGAATGCCGAAATCGACTTCGGGACAACGCGACGACCTAGAGTGTGACGTTTCATGAAAAATCAACAATCAGAATGAAGAACTGGCATCAAGGGAGGCGTGATGGCCAGAGGCATCGTTTTTGGAAAATTTCAAGACTACACGACGTGTACTCCTAGAGAACACGCCGTGTAGTGCAGGCATTCTGTGGCTAGGGTTTCAGACATCAGAAGACTAACACAGGGCATGTGACCTCTTTCACACAGCGTGTACTCACCACACAACAAGGAGGTGGCGGCTATGCGAGACTCGGTGTGTAACCCTGGAAAACACGGAAACAGTGTGGAGTACACTGGCATGTACTCTACCACACAGCCAGACATGGTCAATGGTGCGGGCTAACCCGTGTACCAATTACACATGATAGAGAACATAGGTTGAGGCTATGTACGAGCACATGGCCAGCATACATGGAACTGATCCCAGAAGTTTGAACATGGCATGTAACCATACCACACATCGTGTACATACTTTTTACACGAACAACCCTTCAATATGGGCTGTGGTACATGGACAGTACCCAGGGTCTGAAGAAACGATGTGTAACCATACCACATGCTGTGTACTTACATTTTACATTGACAACACATCGACATGGGTGGTGGTACATGGGTAGTTACCGAGGACTGAAGACACAGCGTGTAACTATACCAACACACCATGTACTTTTTTGGAAAATGTAGCGGTTATCTTTTATTCAGTGTCTTGGACACGTTTGTTTCGTTTATCCCCCTATGACGTGGAAAAACTTTGGGATACATCAACTCTGGACTTCTTGACAGTTGATGTATCGAACCCCTCTTTACTCGTGGAGCAAACCCTCCCGGAATCGAGTACGCTGTGTGCGGGAACCCTAGAGTTGGCTGCGACTGTGATGACTATCGTGTCGGGATCCTTGGTGGGTTGGATGACGAATACCACTGTACTTGGATCCTACATGGGTTCGAAAGTGAGGAAGACTATACTTGGATCCTCCATGGGTTTGGCAACGATGATGACTGTACTTGGATCCTACGTGTGTTTGACAGCGATGGTTACTGTACATGGATCCTACGTGGGTTCTGCAGCGACGACTTCTGTACTTGGATCCTACGTGGGTTCGGAAGGGAAGATGATTCAGAGGCTACATCTATCATCTCCACCCCTCTTAGTGAGTAGTATACCTGTGTCGGATGAGCCTTGACATTCAGTCATTATCATCGGTGTGATTTACTTGCTTTCCTATGTGGACTAGGTTGTGCTTTCCTGTGTGTACTGGGTTGTACTTCAGCTCGTGAGTTGGAGACAAACTGAAATTGGTGACAAAGGTATATGTATGGGAATATACCTAGGTATAGTTGGTTGATACTTTCTGTTTGTATCTTTCCTTTTTGGTTTATCCTTTGTGGATTCTGGGAGACGTTTAGGGGTCTCGGTGTCCCTACTGAGTATCATATACTCACCCCTGCACAGGCTATGCCCGAACTACGTTGTGTTGGATGCATATGACAGACAACACAAATTGAGGTGGAGTCTTGTAGAGCGTGACAGTACCTTGAGGTGGACCACTTGGCGGAACATACACAGAGCGGACGGCCGGACCCGAGGAGCTGAGGAGTCCATTTGTACCCACCCTTCAGGTGGGATATCCAGAGGATGACTCAGTGGTTGCTGGTTTACTTTACTGAAGCTGTTCTTTATTTACTATTTTACTGTACTTTCAGTTGTGTTTGTATTATGGACCATTTACTTTCCAGAACTTACTTTTGTACTTATTTTACATAGTGTTTACTGCAACTTGTGTACTCTGTTGTGTTATTTTACTTATATAAAGGCAATGACTTCCCTTTTTTGGATTTATACCTTTGGTGCTAGTCGCCATCCCTTGGCATTTGGAAGGCAGGAATGGGGTATTCACAGCACGAGCCCAGATGAAGGGTCGTGACAAATTAGTATCATAGGAGTCGGTTCTACCGTAGAACTTAGGACTCTGATATTTTCTTTCTGTGAATCAATAGTGTTAATCATATTGGGTGTGGTTATTAGTCAAGGGAGCCCAGTGTAGGTGAGGAGGCCGACGTATCCATATACCAGGACCCTGACATCTGATTTCCAACTCATTGCATGAAAAAATTGATTGCATGTCTGTTTCAAAAATTTTCTTTGGGATTACTTTGTGTCAGCTCACCAAGTATACTGTTTAACCATGGCACAAATATTTCTTTTCAAAATTCCCCGATGAAGGTATCCATCTAGGGTACGGTGCTTTGTGCGAGATGGCAGCTCACCAAGTGACGAGGCCTCAGTGCAGGGCCCCATTACAGCGGAGGCACCGGCGGTACCTCTATCCGCTGGGCCGCTGATACCCCCAGCTCCAGCAAAAGAGGGTGCACGCTGCCTGAGTGCACTACATGAGTTTCAGTGATAGAGGCCACCTAGGTCCCGTGGAGAGATGTAACCTCAGGCAGCTGCGGATTGGATGGAGGCTATCGTCCGAGTCTTTAGATTGGTAGGGACACCAGCAAAGCATATGTTGATCATTGTGGTGAGTCTCCTGCAAGCATTATCAAGTAGATGGTGGAGCCTGATGCTCCAGGTGCACAATGAGGCATCTCTACTTTGGATGGACTTCGAGAGCCTCTTCTGCTCGATGTTCGTTCCATCCACCCTCCATGCGGTGCGCATCCTGTAGTTACTACAGCTGCGGCAGGGCAGCATGATAGTAGCCCAGTACTCGGCGAGGTTTACCGACCTCTTGCGCTACTCCATGGACATGGTATGGGACCCATTCTTTTGGGCCCAGACCATTGAACAGGGACTGAGGCATGAGATTAGGGCTTCGATGATCTCCCTCATCATTCCGATGTAGACAGGAGTACGGAAGTGAGCCCTTCTTGTGGAGTTCTTCTTTGCTGAGCCTACACCAGCAGCGAGGCCTAACGCAGGGCAACACGTAGCGGAGTCTTCTATAGCCAAAAGTAGACAGATGCCACAGAGGTCTAACCATACCAAGACATCAGGTGGGCGACCTCAGGATACTGGTACGGAAGTGGAGGGCACACGCATCAGAGCCAATCATACGAGAGGCAGGTAGTTCTATTCATGCAGTGGGAAGGACCACATGGATCATGACTGACCGACCCGCCATGCAGAGGAGCAGCAGACGGTTGAGGGACCACCCAGGAAGAGGCAGGCTTAGCTTCAGGCAGTGGAGGCTTACGACCACAGCACACCTGAGATGATTCAAGGTACTATCTGTGTCTACTACAACCTTTCTGTAGTTCTTATAGACACACGAGCGAGTTATTCTTTCATTTTTGCTTCCCTTGTTTGGAGCTCGGAGATTCTAACAGAGCCGTTGGCTTGATTCTTACACCTAGAGACTCTTATGGGAGTAGAATAAATGATTACACACTGGTGCTGGTAGTGTGAGCCTACTGTAGGAGGTGAGAGCTTCGGGTGGGATCTTCTAGTAGTGGAGTCGAGTCCTTACGATGTCATCTTGGGTATGGACTGGTTATCTACAGTCCATGCCCAGATTGACTGTATTAGGCGCAAAGTGCGGTGTGTCCACACAAATGGGAGCAAGTTCACCTTCACCAGTGAGAGGGGATACTTTGTAGCGTAGGATGGACTTACGCAGAGGAGAGGGGAGCCTATCACCCATCAGTTGGCTAGTCTCATCCTAAGAGCAGTTGATGTGCGGAGTCCGAGTTTTACTATTGTGGTGGATCAGTATGAAGACGTTTTTCTTGATGACACTCCAGGACTACCTCCTCACAGAGAGGTAGATTTATACATTGACCATTACACTGGTAAAGCCCCGATATCTACTCCAGCATATCGGATGGCTTCCGCAGAGCTTTGTGAGCTACAAGTAGAGTTGGAGGACTTGCAGGGCAAGGGATTCATCTGACCCAGTGTTTCACCCTGGGCTTCTCCGATTTTATTCACCAAGAAGGAGGATGGGAGCTTAAGACTATGTGTCGACTACCGTCTCTTGAATCAGGTGACCGTATAGAACAAGTATCCACTCCCGAGGATAGAAAACCTCTTTGATCAGCTCAAGAGATCACGATGGTTCTCGAAGATAGACCTCAAGTCTGGCTATCATAAACTCATAGTTCGAGACAAGGATGTGCCGAAGACGGATTTCAGGTGTCGGTAAGGCCACTATGAGTTCTTGGTTATGCCTTTCGGTGTAACTAACACTTCAGCTGTGTTCATGAGTCCCATGAACGGGATCTCCCAACCTTACCTCGATCGATTCGTCATAGTATTCATCGATGACATACTAATTTACTCGACTACTGAGGAGGAGCACACCTACCACTTGCAAGTTTTACCGTACACACTCCGAGAGAACCAGCTTTATGGTTAGCTCTAGAAGTTTCAGTTCTGGATTCAAGAGGTCCACTTCATGGGGCACGACATCTCTGGGGTTGGAGTTGTGGGGGATCCTGCGAATATCGAGGAAGTACGTGCTTGGGAGCCACCCAAGAGTGTGATGGAGGTGAAGAGTTTCCTAGGTCTGGTTGGGTACTATCGGAGGATTGTTCCAGACTTCCCCAGAGTTTCAACACTCCTTTCAGCATTGACGAAGAAGGGGGAAAACTTCATGTGGTCAGATAGATGTCAGTAGAGCATCCAAGAGGTGAGACAAGGATTGACCAGTGCACCCATCTTGAGACTTCCGAAGGAGGGCGTAGGGTACGTAGTTTACTGCGATGCATCAGGGACCAGACTCGGGTGTGTCCGGATCCAGGAGAGGGTAGTGATCTCTTATGGTTCATGTCAGTTGAGGCAGGATGAGCAGAACTGCGCTACCCGTGACCTGGAGTTAGCAGCAGTGGTCTTCGTCTTGATGATGTGGCAGCACTATCTGATGGGAGAGCGCATTACAGTCTACTCAGACCACCAGAGTCTCAGGTACATCTTCTCACAGAAGGACATGAACCTGAGACAGCAGCGATGGCTCGAGTTCCTCCAGGACTATGAATTTGAGATAGTCTATACTCATGGGAAGGGGAACATGGTAGCTGATGCTCTCAGCTGGATATTGGGAATTCAGCTACTTGGAGAGGCAACAGAGCATCTAGCCGCATTGCAGATATCCTTCGTGGATAGAGATGGATCAACCATTCTACTATCACTCACAGTCACTCCTCCACTACATCAACGGGTCAGAGAGGAACAATGTGGGGACATTGACTGTGAGATGCGACGTGAACAGATATCCACAGGACAGGCGGCTGATGGATTTTCTGAAAGAGTTGATCACATCATCCTCTTCAGGGGATGTACCATGGTACCAGTGGAACTACATGAGGAAGTGCCGAGGGAGTTTCACACATACCCTCTTGCAATACATCCAGTAGTGGTGAAGATGTACTAGGATCTCAGACGACATCACTAGTTGCCGGGTATGAAGTATGTTGTGGTAGAGTTTGTTTCACGTTCCTCACCTGCCGGTAGGTGAAGGCGGAGCACCAGGTACCGGCAGGCTTGATGTAGCCCTTAGAGGTCCCAGAGTAGAAGTGGGATGGGATATCCATGGATTTGGTTACGGGGATCCCATGTACCTCCTGAGGAAACAACTCCTTCTGGGTGATTGTCGATAGACTCACAAAGTCAGCACACTACTTTCCTATCAGAGAGCAGGGCTCTGTGTAGAGCTTGGGAGGCCTCTACATTCAAGAGATCGTACGACTTCATGGTGTGCCATTGTCTATCGTCTCTGATCAAGATACTCACTTTATTTCCCAGCTTTGGAAGGGGATGTAGGAATCTTTTGGGGCGCAACTACGCCTGAGAACTGCCTTTCATCCTCAAATGGATGGCCAGATGGAGAGGACCATTCTGACACTCGAGGACATGCTCTATACATGTGTCCTCTATTTTTTTTGTATCTGTGAGGATCATCTACCCTTTTTGGAGTTTGTGTACAACAACAACTACCACTTCAACATCGGGATGGCACCATACGAGGCACTGTATGGCCAACCATGCATATCACCTCTGTGCTGGACTGACCCTGGAGAGTCAGCACTCGTAGGACCAAAGATGGTTCAGGAAACGACAGAGAAGGTGAAGATCATACAGGAATGGATGAAGACTGCATAGAGCAGACAGAAGTCCTATGCTGATAAGAAGCGGAGACCACTGGAGTTCAAGGATGGCCACCACGTTTTCTTATGGGTCTCACCTCGACATGGATTATGATGATTTGGTCGGGGTAGCAAGTTATCTCCATGCTTCATCAGACCATTATAGGTTCTCAGCAAGGTAGGCGAGGTGGTTGATCGCCTGGCCCTTCCACCTTAGTTGTACCGGGTGCACGACGTCTTCCACGTATCTCAGCTGAGGAGATATGTGCATGAACCGACGAATATCACTGATCACGGGGAGCTGGACATCGATGATGGGGTGACATTTGCGGAGGTCCCTGTGGAGTTCAATGATTGACAGGAGCGGGTCCTATGTGGAAGGTCGATTCCTTTGGTGCACATTCGTTGGCAGCACGTGAACCTCCAGGAGATCACATGGGAGTAGAAGGCTCAGATGCGTGCACGGTACCCTCATTTATTTCCCTAGTTTGTGATGTAGCTTTACAGGGACATAAATCCCTAAGGTGGTAGTAATGTAATGACTCGGAAATTTAAAGGAAATTTTTTTCTTAAATACTTTGTAATTTTGCGAGTAAGTGGCTTCTAACGGCAATTGATTCTGAGGCAGGGTGTGCCCAGAATCAATTTTCAAAGTTTATATCATATATGTTTAGTGAACGAACGAGTGGGTTTTTCTATCCTTTGAACCGGTGCTCGGAATTGAAATCTGAGGGCACCGATGAACTCGCAGCACTGGTAATTTCTTAAGAGAACATTTACTATAGATATGTTTGCTCGGGTTGTGAAGTTAAAATTTCTGGATTAAATGATAAGTGAAGAGAAGTGTGGGACAATTTTATTTTAATATCTTAAGTGGTTATATCCTACATGAGGGAGTTAGGAAGGGACCCACAAGCTCCTAACTATCCATGTAAGGATATTTGTGAGGTGGGGCCTACACGAGCCCGAACCTTTCACAGTGCCATAACTCTCTCTTAACTCTCATTAAACTCCCCCTTTAAACTTGAAATCTTCCCTAATTTAATGTGGACCTTTGCTCTCTCCCTCTCACTTCATTAAAACTTTCCAACAAACAAACCTTAATTAATTAATTGAAACTCTTTAATTAATTAATTAAGTGTTTTAATATGTATTTTAAAATGCATTGCTTGTTTAATTAAAATAAGGTGTGAAATTATTTTATTTCTGGGTTGGCATGTTGTGTTGAGATTTTGGGGAGAGAGCTCTTGAGTTTCGAAGAACGCTTCATCTCTTTTGTTGAAGAACGCCAACTATCCGTCAAGGAACATCGACCCGACGACCCTAGATTCTCCATCCCCTTTTTCCTCCGTGATAAGGGAGGAGACACTGACGTGTGATCTGGCCAATGATGGCTTGCCTTATAATATTCTCTCCGTGAAAAAGGGGAGATGACGCATCCTCCTCAGATGCACTCCGACGACGTCTACGAATCCTGAACTCGCAACGTTGTCTTCTGCGACACCAATGTTCGACATAATTTGTTGAGGTATGGGTGTGTTTTTATTGGATCAGTGATTGAATATTCTTTCCTTATTGTTTGGTTCTCTTTAGCTTCCTGCTACAGAACTAATGTGGAGAGACTGGGTTAAACTTACACGATCCGAATCCTCCGCCAATTTTGTGATTGTTGGCGGTTCTTCGTGTTCATTATGGTTGAAGAACAATGGATTGTTATGAGTTAGTTAAGTGATGAAACTATCCCAAATTGAAGAATCATCATCACGACAACCTAGTGGAGGTGTGGTGACAATAGAGGGCGACGATTCAGACACCAACGGGATGGACCGTTCCTCGACCATTTTTTGAGCGAGGATTCAAAACATGTTTTCAGAGCCGATCAGAAGCCTGAGAAAACTGGAAGCGACTTCTTGCCAATAGGGCGACCTAGAGTCCGATGTTTCGGGACGAATGAATGATCGAAATGAAGAACCGACATCAAGGGAGGCGCGTTGGCCAGAGGTGTCGTTTCTGGGAAATTCCAGACTACACGGAAAGTACTCCTGGAGAACATGCTGTGTAGTACGGGCATTCTGCAGCTAGGGTTTCGGATGTCAGACGACTAACACTCGGTGTGTGACCTCAGTCACATGACGTGTAATCACCACACATCAAGGAGGTGGTGGCTATACGAGAATCGGCATGTAACCCAGGAAAACATGGACACGGTCTGGAGTACACAGGCATGTACTCTACCACACAGCCATACATGGCCAATGGTGTGGGCTAACCCCTATACCAATTACACGGGTTGGAGAACATGGGTTGAGGCTATGTACGAGCACATGGCTAGCATACATGGAGCTGACCCCAAAAGTTTGGACATGGTGTGTAACCATACCACATGTTGTATACATACTTTTTACATGAACAACCCGTCGACATGGGCTGTGGTACACGGACAGTACCCAGGGTCTGAAGACACGGCGTGTAACCATACCACATGTGGTGTACTTAAGTTTTACATGAAGAACCCTTTGACATGGGCTGTGTTACATGGGAAGTACCCGAGGTCTGAAGACACGACGTGTAACCATACCAACACACCGTGTACTTTTTGGAAAATGGATTTGTTATCTAGTAATCAGTTTCTTGAACATGTTTGTTTGGTTTAGCCCCCTCTGATGTGGAGGACCTTCTGGATACATCACCTCTAGACATTGTGACAGTTGATGTATCGGCCCCCTCTTTACTCATGGAGTGGAACCTCCCGGAATCAAGTACGTTGTGTGTAGGAACCCTAGAGCTGGTTGCGACTGCGACAACTACCGTTCTAGGATCCTCCATGGGTTCGATGATGAAGACGACTGTAATTGGATCCTACGTGGGTTCAGCAGTGAGGAAGACTGTACATGGATCCTCCATGGGTTCAGCAACGATGACGACCATACTTGGATCCTATATGGGTTCGACAGCGATGGTTAATGTACTTGGATCCTACGTGGGTACGGAAATGATGACTTCTGTACTTGGATACTACGTGGGTTCAGAAGAGAAGATGATTCAGAGGATACATCTATCATCTCCACACCTCTTCATGAGTAATATACATGTGTGAGCTGACTGTTGACTTTCAGTCATTATCATTGATGTGATTGACTTGCTTTCATGTGTGGACTGGGTTGTGCTTTCCTATGTGGACTGGGTTTGCTTTCCTGTGTGGACTGGGTTGTACTTGGGCTCGTGAGTTGGAGCCGAACTGGAATTGGTGACTTAGGTATATATATGGGTATATACCTAAGTAGAGTTGGTTGATACTTTGTGTTTGTATCTTTCCTTTTTGGTTTATCCTTTGTAGATTATGGGAGACCTTCGGGGGTCTCGGGGTCCCTACTGAGTATCTTATACTCACCCCTGCACGGGCTATGCCCGCACTACATTGTGTTGGATGCAGACGACAGATGGCACTAATCGAGGTGGTGTCTTGTGGAGTGGGATGGTACCTGGAGGAGGACCACTTGGTGGAACATACATGGAGCGTACGACCTGACCTGAGGAGCTGAGAAGACCATTTGTACCCACACTTTAGGTGGGATATCCGGAGGACGACTCAGTGGTTGCTGGTTTACTTTACAACATCTGTTCTTTCTTTACTGTAGTACTGTAATTTCAGTTGGGTTTGTATTCTAGGCCATTTACTTTCTAGTACATACTTTTGTACTCAGTTTACTTAGTGTTTACTTCAGCTTTCGTACTCTGTTGTGTTTTTTAACTTATATAAAGGCAATGCCTTCCCTTTTTTGGGATTTATGCCTTTGGTGCTAGTCCCCAGCCCCTGGCCTATGGAAGGCGGGCTTGGGGTAGTCACGAAATGGGCCCCGAGGACTGGTTGTGACAATAGACATAATTGAAAAATATGTATTGTCTTAATACCAACACAAAATAGGTTATACAACAAAACATTTAAACATTATGAGAAGAATGAAAATACAAAATAAAAAGACTTAGTTTTTGAAATTTCTCCTAATGAGACAAATAGAGAATGACACTGGATTTTGGATAGTAGGTGTTCTATACACATTATAAGATATTTTAATATACTACATAATATTAAAGATTATAAATATTTTACAATAACTTTTGGAAATGATGATACACTTAGAATCAAAGGTTTAGGACCATATATCCTTGGGGAAGAACAATTAAAATAAAAAATTGACTTGTTTTATGATGGTATGAAACACATTGTTGAGTGTATCACAACATTTTTATGAACATAAAAAAGGTTGTTTTGTATAAATTTTATTTTTTAAGAAAATTAAATATGATAAATTTATAATGAGAGGTAAACAAACCATGAAATACTTTTTCCATGTTTGTGATGCAGAAATATCATACCATCAGAGAATGATGGAAGAAAACATGTTGTGACCTAAAATTTTATGGAATATGTGTCATAGAAATACGAGAATAGTGAAAAGGATAAAAAATATTCATAACAATTTTGACATTATTATAACTGGATATAGGTATTGATGAAAGAATAAATAGAAGGTCAGGGGAGACAGCATGAAAAATGATCATTGAGAATGAAAATAACTGATATTTTTGGACACAAGCTATTGGAGGAGTATAATATATTCATAATTTATGTTTTTATATATCGATCATTGATATGAGTCTTTATGATATGTATTACAAATAAAATACATTTTTTAAACACATAATTGTATTCAGAAATCCTTCCTTAAATAAAAGTCAAGGGTGAGAAACATGGGAAGTTTGAGTAGAGAGGTGATGATTTAGTCTTTCTTGGATACCCTCCTAATGGTACAAGATACATGTGTTATAGAAAAGAAACAAGAAGTATTTTTGATTCTATATATTTATTGAACATGATGATAAGAATGTTTCATAGATATATAAAAATGTGGTAAAAAGGTAAAATTAAGTGTTTTTAGTTGATAAATGTAAAAAGTAGTTGTAGAGAATGGCAATAATGATGAAGATTTTCAAAATGAGGATTCTGAATAAATGATCTAAAATTATTTGGTAGAACATCAACCATCCCATCCTATTTAGAGTAAGAAACCGGATGTTAAAAAAAATGGTGATCAATGAAAATAGTTTCAAACCATAATAAATTCATAGTTAGTTTCACATACTTATTTATATTCAAAATTTGAAAAAAATATGTTGATGAAATTTTTGAGTATCAATATTGGGTTAATACTATGAATGATAAGCTCAATCAGCTTGAGATGAATGATACATGGGAACTAGTACCTAAACCGAACAACAATAATTTTAATGGTTCAAAGTGGTTATTAAAATACAATTTGAATGATGAAGTTGAAGAGATAATAAATAGCTTATCATTTTTTTCAATGGTTACTCAAAAGTTGAAGGAATTGAGTTTTATGAGACAATTTCTAAGGTAGAATGATTATATACTATCAGAATATTTCTTGATATTTATACTAAAAAAAGCTATAAAATTTTCGAAATTGATTTCATGTCATATTTTATCAATGGAATGATTGATAAAGATGTTTATATTTATAAACCAAGTGGACTAACAATTGGAAAAAATGAAAGTTTTGTGTGTAAATTTAAGAAGTATTTAAATGGATTGAATTAAGATCTAATTGATTGGTATTCTGAAATGGATACCTTTTTATGGAATTTGATCTTAAAAAAACTAAGAGGTTATAGAAATATGTATATATATATATATATAATCAATAGGTATCTATAATTATAATTTTTTACATTGATGGCATCATATTTGGAGGGAATGATGTAGAAATTTTTTAGATGTTTTCTAAGGAGAAAAATAATATATTTGAGATTTCTATGCCAGAAAAAATGAAATAATTTCATGGATTAAAAATGTCACAAAAGGATAAATATATTTTTATATATCAAGATAATTATGATAATGAACATCTAAAGAATCTCATAATGAATGATTGAAATCTATTTTCCACATCAATTTCCTTGGGAAAAATTGTCAAAAATATAGTTAAGGAAATGAGCTAGATCTTAAGAGTTTAGATAATTTTTTGGAATTCTACTAAATATCATAGATTCTATACCTGGAATGGTGTATTCTATTACACTATATTTATGGTATCAATGTGATCCAAAATAATACCATCTAATGTATAGATAAAATAATTCCCATATATATTAGTGGCACAAGTGATTCGATGTTGAAATTTGATTTCATAGGAAAGATCCATTTATTTGGCTCTACAAATGAAAATTGGGTAGATAGTGTATACGATAGAGAATCCACATTTGGTAGAGTGTTATTTAGGGGATAAATATGTCTTATTTGGAAAATAAAGATTAAATATCCATTGACACTCAGTATACCAGAAGATGAGTATGTTTCTTCCACTCAAGATGCAACACAACTTATTTGAATAAAGACAGATTTGGAAAATCTATTTGTTGATGAGAATTATTCCCTACCCATGGGATGTGATAATAAATTTAATATATATATATAGATAAATGATATTGTAACATTATCAATCCAAGAATATTGATATCGAATATCACTTAATCAATGTTAATTTCGAGAAGAATGAACTGAAGCAGGAATTTTTTCTAAAAATTGAGCAAGTTGATGATATTTTTACTAAGACATTTACTAGGAAAAATTTTTTAATCTAAGATTGAACATGGGTGTACAACCTCATCCACATTCAGGATAAGTTATGTGTTCTTCAATCTATACATATTTTATTTAGATAGTGCAGCCATGGGGGGAAAATAACTATAAAATAAATCTGTCTATCGTTATGCCTTTTTCCTATTAAGGAAAAGAATGTGTTTATAGGGATTTATTGAAAGGGGTAAGATATGATTTCAGCATGTGTGTTGAATTTTTTTTTACAGTGGGTGATAGAAAAGTTATTCTTTTAAGATGAATTTGTTTTTGTAAAGTGGAAGAGTGGTTTCTAGGGAGGTTTATGAAATGGGTTCTTAAATCACTACTTATGGACAACACGATATTATTATTCAATGATTCTTGTTTCCCACACTAGTTTTTCTCATATAGTCTTATAGTGTTTTTATAAATAATCAATTTAATAAATTTATTAATTTTAATTATTTATGTTACTTGAATGAAAAAAAAATTAATGGGTGGATTTTTTTGGTTCAATTTACTGGAACTTTTATTAAAGATGGTTAAGGTGTTGAATTTTGTTGATTAAAAATAATTGGTTAACTTTATTGAGTATATAAACCAATTTATGAACTCTAAATATAGTTTAACATGTTCTAAGTTCAAAAAACATGGATCAATGTTGGCATATTTATTACATCAAATAAAAATGAAGTTAATCCATCCAATGGTTTCTTAATTTGGATGATGAGGAGTTATTTGGAGGGTTATTCTAAAAATAATTGAAGAAAATGATTTTATGTACAGTAGAGAAGATGTGTCCATAAATTTGAAGTTGTTATTTATTATTTATGTAATGAAACTTTTCGCATCGATTATTATTTTAGTTATAAAAAATATGCCAACCATTATGTAGCCAAAAAATGACTTCCTCAACCATATTTGTGGGACCTAAGGGATCAACCACACAAGAGGACCTCTACCTAGCGAGCCATCTGTGGTGGTATATGGAAACCATAATGCTCACAATATTAATTTTTTATAGTATATATAGTATATAGAGAACATGGGATAAGGTTAATGAATATATTATTCATGAATCCCACTTGTATGTACATAGAACTCATGTGTCGCCCCCCGTATGGGTAGGCGTGTGCATTTAATTTGGGAACCAACCTTTGTGTTTTCTTTATGGTTCAATTGGAATGGGATCATTTATATTTCTTTGATAATAGGTACTGAACATCAATGTTGGATGTGGATGTTGGTGCAAAATTATCCCATATCAAAGTTATTTGGATATAGCACATCCATTTAATATAATGTTATTCGATGATCCATTAGCCTACATGACTTTATCATCAACCACAAATCAAAAGTTTCATATGATAGATCCTTGACACTACTTGTTCCTTACTGGAAGATTCATCAAATGTATGAACATATTTGGTGATAATTAATTTGATCTTGATATGGTGGATCTTGATTCTATGAAAACAAATAAATGACATACATGAATTCAATATTCACATTCCAAGCAAACCTTTGTCCAAGGGTGTTCCACTACCAGGTTGACATGAAAACACATTGATTTATCATGGTAGTATGGATAGTTAATTTTGGAAATGATATTTCAAGATTATGAATTAAAAACACCATGAGTTTTAGCATCCAATATTTTATATCCTAATATTTGAAGAATTCAAACACTGATATATTCTGCTTATTCATATGGTCTCCACGTAGAATTTTTCTTAGAGGTTGGTCATGGAAATTTAATGATAGAGTATGAGGTGGTGCAAGGATGTGATCCATTTCCAATAAAAGGAGGATACCATCAATTAATAGAACTTCTAAACATCTATAAATAACACTGATTTTCTCAAAGAAAATAGAGAATTTTGTTATTTGATTTTAATTAGAAAAATAGTTTCGATCCTCTTAGTTCATGAAGAAGATGTTCTAAAGGCCTTCAACATGTATTTCACACTTGAAGTTATATGAGATAATCCGGTCATTTGAAGGCCATAATATATATGAAAATATATTATATGAATCTTCAAATAACTTTCACGAAGGAAGTATCTTGGTATTTCATTCAAATGATCAAAAAATACATCTTACGTATGTTTCCAATTACATGATGAAGAAAGCATATGTGGTTGTTCAATGCGGTATTATTGTGTACACAATGTAAGAAGGTCATGTATATAGTATGCATGTTGGCACTATGATATGATTCATATTCTTTCACGATGAATCTAGTTTGGTCGTTCCATGCATATTTTCATGCCTACATATAGATTATAGAGCTTTGATGTGATCATAAATCACATGCACATGTGAAAAATATTTTGGAAAAACCTGATACATAATATGGAGTGCACAAAAAATAATAAACTAATATATATATATCTTTGTGTGTGTGATAGATTGGGTTTGTGAGGTTATAAATGTAAATAATTTATTGACTGTTTCTAGTCAGGAAAGTAAAATAATAAATATATACTTGCTTAAATAGAAATTGGGATGAAATACACACAACACTGTGATAGATTGAAATTTACTATTACAGAATATTATACATTTGTTGTGAAAATCATTGTTACATCATTTAATTTTTAAAGGACCATATGAATTGTTAATTTATTAAAATGCATTACAAGTGTAAGGGGATATCCTAATTTCTCTTACCACACCTAAAGGATTTATTTATAGTGTTTTTTGTGCTGTATGTCATTTCCAAACCATGCTATGGACTAGATACTCTTATTTAGTTATGAACCTTGTACTTTATTATATTTACCTGGTGGTGATTGTGTGATTGTTTTCCATCGAAGTAATGTCTCTTTAATAAGAGTTTAATGTTATTTAATGGGGAAAATATTTAAAAGGGTTCATATATTCAACTCCTCCCCATATCATTGATCACATAGACCATATTTTAGAATATTAGGTGGTGAAACTATATGTTACAATCACCCCCTACTCAGGTAGCCAAGGAACATGGGTACATAAGAAAACTTCATTGATCTCGTGTTTATGTAGGGTAAAGGACCAATGTATTAGGATTGATCAGGATAGGTCGAATAGGATTTTGAGATTAGTTGTGATGAGTATTTGGGATGGTATTAGGGCATCCTCTTTTATTATTATATATATATTGTATATATGATCTTCCTAGTGGGAGATCAGTTTATTGTATGCTGGTATCACCATGTGTCTATATGATTGTATGATTCTTAATTAAATTTTAATATAACATGATTCTTTTTTATTAATTTGTATTAATCTTATTAATTATTATAGTGACCCTACTATTTTTTGTAACTATTACATCATTTTAATGATAAAAACATAATATTGTTACAAAATGAAGATCAATATATTTAATTTCTTGAAAAAAAATTAGGCTCATACATAACTTTTATATAATAAAGCATAATCCTAATTTAATTGGTTATTTTCTATCTTCTTAGTGGCATTCACATTCTCCTTAGTAAAAGTAATCACATAAGAATATGCATCAACTAAAATCATGATCTACAATCCCTATAAGAGGATGAATAAAGAACATGAATCAGAATAACATGGGTGAAACTAATCAATATATCATAGTCATAGAATCATTATTAATATAATGAGAGAAATAATAGATAATGGAATGCAATGTAGAATTACATAAAAATGAAACATCATGTATTAGTGGTCAAATAACACACATATTTTTGAACAAATTTAGCATCATGTTAAGGAATAACATATGTGCATAATCATAACATCATCATTGTAAACAAATCTAGAATCATGTTCATGCATAATACACATCTTCTCAAGAGATATATCACATTACCCAATTTATTGGAGGTCTATATTATTCAGGGTCCACCGATCACATCATAATATTTAGATAATATTACATGACACATAGAACATATTACAATCATCTTGCAGAAATAAACCCAATGAAGAGAATGGGTTTCACCAGGATTTCATAAAGCTTAATTTTGTGAATAAAAATTTTAGTTTCCAAACAAAAAAGGCAAATCATACCTGGACATAAAATAACATTATTCTTGACTGGGAATAAAGAATATCAATATGAGTAAAATATGATGTTTTTAAAAAATAATGTCACTTTAAAAAAGGATTTTATGATAATTTTATTGCCATATATGAATATATATATTCCAAAAAAATTTAGAGGAAATTTTATGGATGTAATGTGAACATTCACACCCTTCAATAGAGGATAATCTAAATAAAGGAATTGGGCTCGAGAAACCCCCCACCTTAATTCCTACTTAATTTCATCACTTTTGTGCCTCCTAAATAATAAAACTATAATTCATAAAACCTTGATCCAGAAGTGAATGATAGTAAATTATATAATTATTTATCAATTATATTTATTTGATTATATTTCTTAATTTTCTTTCAGGATATTGATTTTTTTATATAATGTTTTAGTTAACAAAATTTCATCTTTTAAAATGATTTCTCTATATTATTTAATATAATTAATGCATTCATATAATTAATTACTGAATATTGTAATGAATATAATTAATTTATTATATTATATATATATATATTATAATATTCATCCATGATTCTGGTTATATTTGTTAACATGGAAATGTATCTGTAGGTGGTTAACCAACCTTTGATGGGACACTATTTGGACAGTGGCAAATAGAAGTTTGAAATTTATATATGTAGTAGTATGACAAATAAAATATTTTATAATCATGAATAAAATGTTAAATTACTACCTAATTAATTTTTTAAGGTTCATTAAAGGCTTGGTGGAAAAATAAATATAACTGGAATAATAAATAAGAATAGAGAGAAATAAGGGGATCAAAACATACTTAAACCTCGGTGTAGCTTCTCTTATACTATACTATAACTCCTTGGTGATTTGGGTTTTATTGCTTCAGAACGTCCCTATGTATTCTATTGGTATTGAGAGGGAGTATTTTTAATATCTCGGGCATTGGAATGGATGGGGATGTGGTTTTACAGTGGATGAGAGAGGGGTATTTTTAGAAATTATATATAGGATAAAATATTTTATCAAAGGTAAACATGTAATTGAGATTTTTTTGAAATTAAAAATCATATATTAATAAAATATAATGTTCATAAGACTTTAAATCCCATTTATATATCTAATTCCTTAATTTATTAAAAAAATATTATGGAAAGAAAGAGAAATTGATATTTTAAGGAATCACTTTTGACTTTAGGTTTTGGAAAGTTCTTTTTACCTTTGTAAATTTAGTATATTTTATTTTAAGTATAAATTTATGAAATGAAATATAACTTCTATGAACCAAATGTTATATAAATGATTATGTCATTATTACATCATGAATGATGTAGTTTGAGATACACTGATTATGTTAAAACCTGTATTTTCACTATCACCTAAAAATTTATGTATTTCCTAAAATTAGAAAAAAATAGATCTTGGATAACATTGAAGTGATGATTTAAAATTTGATATTAATTTTATTAAATAATGTAAAAAAATAATTTAAAATGTTAAATAAAAAATAATGATTTCTACAAAATATATTAAAATACTATTTAATAGAAATGTGTTTTCATTTAGTTTTTAATCATGATATTTATTCGATTGCATTATAAAATTTATATATACTTTAATTAATCATTATAAATAATATTTTTATAATAATTTATTATTTTTAGGGGAAATTATTATACCCCTGGTCATGATACTATTCCCAACGGTCAGGATACAATTCTCAATTTTCAGGTTACTATTCCAATGATCACATTACTATTCCAATGGTCACATTACTATTTTAATGGTCACATTACCACCTATAAATACATATAAATTCCATAATTCATTATTCAACTAAATTCATCTCAAGGTTATATATTTTCATTTTCAGTAATATTTCTTGGTTTACTAATATTTTGTTTCTTTTCAACAATGTTTACATTGGGGGTGGTAATTCTAGTAGATTGGGGTGATCCCTATTTTCTCATTTTATATTTTCTACTATATTTATTGTTAAAATTATGAGGCATTGAATTTTAATTTGTTTCATAACTGATTAATGTAATAGTATTTAGTAATGAAATAACGTCCTTTTGGGTTTCTTTGTATTTTGTATGTGTATAATATTATATAACACACACTTATTTATGAATTTTTTTACTAATAATCATTGGGTCATTCAATTTATTAGGAATGTGGTTTTTTATTCTTACATTATGATTTACTCAAATATGAGTGTATAGTATCCTCATGGTAACACCCAAGACCATTATTTCTAATAAGAAGCCTTTAGCATATGGAGAGGTGTGCATGAGGTTATATAGAGATTGTTGGTCCATGCACTTTTCATGTTGTTATGGGAAATGGGGAATTGTATATTAGGTTGAATTCCACTTATGACCATGGTATATTTTACCTTGGGTGTGAAGGAAAAGGGAGAATAGATCATTCGCCTGGGTAAAACTAATTTCATGTGCAAAATTAAAGGGATTAAATTTTTACGTCATCAAAATTATTTATATAGGCCTCAGGGACTATCTCTAAGCCTTCATGAATTTACACTAATATTCAAAGAATATGAGGAATGGCATGTAGTAACAAACCCTTTGTAAACCATTGGTTGCATAAACATTCATTTAACATTGAAATGCATTCATTCAATTCTCTCATTCATTTAATCGTATAAAATTTCTATAATAAATGGTGCCCAATATTAAAGAAGGATTGTTAATTCATTAATTTTAACATTATACAGTCATACATTCAATCGCATGTTAGATATTGATACACTAAAACATGTCTATTCCATAAAAAATGATAATAATAAATTAAATGGTACGATATTCTTACACAATACCTTATAGTTTTCCATACAAAGGTATAAAATATACCTTGGATACATGTATGTCAAAAAATACTACAAACTCATACCATACACTGTAATATAATCCATTAATAATCATATATATAATATGATATGGGTAATATCTCCATATATCTCCCACTTACACTAATTCCTCTTAGACATTAAACAATTTTATTATTTATAATATAAAATAAATTATGAAAACATATCCAAAATTCCATTTGGATATTTACAAAATGGTCTGGGAAATCTATCCTCAATTTCTCCATGTTTTAAATAATATTTTATATTTTTGAATATATATCCAAAACTCATTCCAGATAAACTCTAAAAAATTGGGTAACCCTATATGTTTTTAAAAAATTAATACATATTTAATCAACCATAAATTATGAACCCATGAGTGTTTTTCTCGCCAAAAATAAGTACTAATTTTCCAATCCATAAATTTATTAAAATAATGTCATCTAGAAAAGAATTTGTGGAATTAAATCTATATAGGGACCAAAATTGTTCTCTATAAAACATATATATCACTATACCAACTCCCACCTTCTATATCATATACTAATATTCATATTTATATAATTTTTTTTACAAAACATTAAGTAACCATGAGAAATGATGTATGTCAATCCCATATAGTCACATATATGTTCGCGATTCTCCAGCTAAAAACTGACTAGACTGGTGAACACATCATATTCCATTCACCTTGATGGATAAGAACATCAAATATATATCATCCTCATAAATTGAAGAATTACTTATATAGGTAACCCCATACAGTCATTTGATCTATCTCAATCAATGTATAATATGCCATAATCATCATATAAGGGAAAAATCACATATTCATTAAACCATAGCCAATGAAATGATCAGAAACATATAAATCCACTCCCTAATTAAATCAACCTCAAGTATGATGGTTGAAAGTTGTCCATGTATAAAGATTATTAATGTTTGGTATATTTTATAACCATAATCAAGGATATTCAATATAAATCATATTCCCTTAACACATACAATACATAGTGTATGAAACCCTATGTGGTATACTTGGTAGGTTATATATCACACTAAACACATTTCGTATATCATGGTATTTTTTCATACCTATATAAATTTTTTTACCAATGTTAAGCTTTCCATTTAATTAAAGCCTATAATACTGCATGAAAAAAATTAGTTATAGATAACTAAAATTCATACTTTCATAGGTTAATTATCCTTTCACATTATTATTACAGGAAAACATGATTAATTAATAATAAAATATTTATTTTCTTTTTAATATTATGATATATTTTATATTTTTAAATTCCTTTCACAATATCATCAAAATATTACATAAGTGTTCATGTTTTCATATCATATATGATATATCACTAAAGAATCCTTATAATTTTTGATATTTTAGGGGTTTTTTAAAATATATACATTTTTATGTGATTTATCCCACATATATTTTTGACCATCAAAAGAAAACTCACACTAAACTCTTAATGTGGGTAACATTTATTAGAAATATTTTGTATAACAGTGACACTATGAATCATATTTCTTGTGTTTAACTATTTGAAACAATATTTGATCTTTTTTACATCAAAATATTCAATGCTATGATGGTAACGACTAATTTTTTTTATGTATACCTATTTTTGAGTTCAAAAACATTATCTTTATTTCAAGCAACATTATCATTTATACATATATTTCAAATCATTTTGGTAAAAAATGTAACTCATTACATTAATATATTTCTTCCCTTACACATCCTAAACAATTTTATGATATAAAGTGGAATTAAATTTTTTTGATTAGTTTTATCATTATTTATTATATAGAAATTTTTTTTAAGTCTAAATATACTCCCACTAAACACTTAGAGACCAAATTGTCTATAAATTTTATTTTTGAGGCACATACTTCTTTTTTTTCTTGGAAATAAATATTATCTATTATAGTGGTAATATTTAATAAATAAAAAATTAACTTCCTTACCATAGATGATTACATATATATTGGGTGTAATATTTTGAAAATAATATTTCATTATTCAAAATATTCCATTGGAAGTTGATGGGAACTCATGAGCACATATGTTAACAAATTTCATATATAAACTCTTTTATCCTAGATAAAACTAATTTTATCCCTATATGCTATTCAAACATGTTTCAATGAAATGTCAATCAAAACCATGTGTATCAAAATAATCATATCATTTATTTGAAAAAACTAGATTTTTTAAAAACACTTTGAGATCCATAAGATTAAAATACATAATACTTATTCGAATCCACTAGAGATTTAATGTAATCCACTTCAGGTATTTATTTTATATAGAAACCCAATTCTATATCACATTAATTCCTAATTTACATACTAATAATCAATCCTTCATTAATTTTTAGCTACTATACATATATAAAAAATATTTTAATTTACATTTAGTATTATATACCCTTAAAAATTTATGAATTGATTTATATAAAATTAGTGTCTGATGTGAAAGATTTATTGATTTTCTTGCACCCCTATGGGTTTACTAGTTAATTCCTCCTCCAGTGGAAATATTACCAAAATATGAGAACTTCTCCACCTTTACTCCTCCTTTATTTTTCAATGACTTTGATCAATTAATGGCCAACATAATGTAGGGATTTTAAACAAACTTATCTTAATATAATTATAAATCATCTCATATTATACTATTAAAACAACATTAGATCCTTCACCACCCATGTATTTCTCTTATAGCATCAATATAAATATATGATTGATTAAACATGTATTGAAAACCATAATATTTTATTTTATAATAAATTGAAAAAACTTCATGATTCGGATTATAGAATGATGTTTTTTAGATCAAGTCTTAAAAATGATATCAACCTATTCATGCCATTCATATACATAATCATATTGAGTACAAGGGTGGAGAATTATATTGCATAAAATTTCTTACATGTACAAAATTCCTTCAAAACATTGTATTTATCTGGACTGACCTATACAGGATTGATCATTTCCAGTTTATCTATCATCGAGAACACATCTCTGTTATCATGTTTAATTAACATAAAATCTATTGAAATGGAAATGAGGACAAAAACATCAATAAAATCAGTTATATTCATATCTTTGGAATTTATATATTTTTTAATATATCCTCCATTTTTCTACTCGGGAAGTGGTTTCTCAAACATGTTCATTTTTTTCAATCATAAATATCATTCCTAATATTCTATACAATTATAGGAATATTCTTCCAAAAATATCCACCTTCTCAAAGATTGATTTCAACTTTTTTTTAAATATATTTATTAAAATTTATCTAAAATTGATCATTTTATTAGATTAATACCATATTTTAAATTTATTTAGTAATAAGTTTTATTAAATTTAGTCTTACTAACTTGATAGATTATTTCAAATTTTATCACACAAATCAATGTGCCACGATCTATATTTCACAATGCTTTGAGTTTAAATTAGTGTTGTTATAATCACTTATCTATTTAGGTAGGATTCCATTCCACAAATATCCTATATAACACTTGGATAGTTTATTGACTGACAGAAAATTGATTTTTTTTATTTCGAAACACTTTTAGGAAAGTGAGAAACCGCACATCCCTTAACTCGTACCCGATCATGACTTGGAAAACTCACAAAACAAGCACATGCAGAACAGACACAAACCAATGAAAAACACCTGCATAGGAATACATATCATAGTACCCATAATCATCTCTATATCCCACACAAGATCTCCCTTTCTCCATAGCTTATTCCCATTCGAAAGCCGATTTATGCCGTCATAAAAAATAACCGCTCTGCTCATGGTTCGTCATCTGATGGAGTAAAGGTTTTCCTAGATAGGGTTGCTTAACCAAGATTTCTTTTCTGAAAGAATGAATCGCCCCTCTATCCTGTTGAATGAAATATATGGTACTCACCGGCCGTGGTAGATAAGTGTAGTCCTTTCTTGTTCTTATTCTTGGTGTAGCCTATAGCGCTCCTTCACACTCAGTCATCCTTTCAGTCCCATTCTGCACAATGTATCTATTGGAATGAAATAGTGGACCACTCCTATTTTCTTTATTACCCCCCAGAACCATCCCTCCCTTTGTTCAATGATTCCTTATCATTACAACCAAAATAATTTCCTCTCCATTGATCCGGCGTGTTATTGTCCATCAAGGGAAGACACCCATCCGCATTTGCAGCCTCTTACACGAACGTAGGCTCTCCCTCATAGCCATACCTTACAGTACTATTACATTTCGCAGAGTCCCTATCGGCATCCCAACCTTCTACCACATCATCATTTAATTCCACTTCAAACATGCCTTCCGAAATACCTTCAAACCTGTTGCTCAATGTTAGAAAGGGCCTGGACGAAGGGTCTCAACCTCTGGAACCCCCTTAATTATTTATATTGGCCACACCTGACTTGAATCCTTTTATCCCCACCCTCCAGATGTTAACTATTTTCTCTCCATAAATGCGATGCTCCATGTTATCCTCCTTACAACCTGAGCCAATATCCTTTCGAGAATTGAAATTTGGTGGGCCCTCCAAATCCATCCGCAACCTGTTGAATACTTCAGCTACTGTCGGGTTACCCTGTGTTACCATAGAATTTTAGATTTCAGTACCATTAATATCCTCCATCGTCACCTTACGGACACCATATGGGAGTCCCATCACCACAAATCTCAACGGGTGAATTCCCCTATCTTTGGACCCCGAAGCCTCCTTAACCAAATCAGTCGGCTCACCGAGCGTCGAATCCTTGCTCGGTGAAGCATCCTTTTTACATGTAGAAACCCGAATACCCCCTATGACTTACCTATAGCGCATGAGAAGTGTTTCTCCTTTGGAAAGCCTCCAAAGGGTGGCCCAAACGCTTGAAAGAAGGACAGAACTCAGTCCTATTTTAATAAATCACACACTGCTTAAACCTGTACTCCTCATCAATCATAATCCACACATAATCAAAGGGAAAATTGGAAGTGTCCATCTCAACACAGACCTGAGGGTTAACCGGGTGACACATGGCCTCAATGAGACTACCATAGCAAAGGTATCTTCTTATGAGTTTTCCTAGCATTTGAATCACCGAAGGGTTCTGAAAAGGTAAAGTGAGGGAGGGAAAGAATACCCAAACCACTGTAAAAGGAGAGTCCCGGTTCATGTGAAAATCGAAGGACCACCGTAGGAGGAATAAATGAAGTCCGTTGAAGCTATACAGAGCCCTCGACCATGACTTGATGAGGTTCACCTCCGATTCAAACCGAATCATGATATTGTGGCTGTTGAGCAGGCCAACAATCGCTCTTTCTTGAAGGTCCCAAGATCCAAAGACGAACCGGTCGAATGAATCGACAGAGGTTCTCATATACTTAAAGCAAGAAACCAGAGTGCGATTCAAGAGATCTCAGGTTTCCGCAAACTCAGAGGATGAGAGATGAAGGTTACGGAGGCCATCGAGATGATCCGGGACTTTTGGGCATAACGAAGCTTCCGGGAAAGGGGAGAAAGTCTAGATTAGGGAAAGGACCGAAGAAACCATCTCCCTCATGGAACGATGATACCCCCACCCCCACCGAGGGGGGATGTGCCACCACCGACACCATCTTCACCAAAGAGGAGAGACCAATGTTCATAAGATTATTTTTTTACCCAATGATCATAAGAGGATTTTGTTACATAACTCTTATGAAGGGAAATTTTCACCATGTATTACAAAATATAATCCCGGTGTAACCAAATTTAGAGTCAACCTACCGTGTTAGATGATTGAGGTCTTGACATGTGTTTAATTAAAAGGAATATAAAAATTAATATTTTGTAAAGGGTTTTCAGTATCTGACCATGTTATCTCATGTATTTATTTTACGTGTATGCATGTTTATTATTATTTAGTATTTAAATCAATATTCCGTCTACCAAACTGATAAAATGAAGCCATATTTAAGTACAAATATTTACTTAAAACATATTTTTTGCTACAACCAAAATTGAAATCCGACAATTTTCACACAAATAAAAATGAATCATATGTATGAGATATAAGAAACACATTAGTATAAATGATTATAATCATAAAAAATCCCCAAAATAATAAGCATAGTGTGATAGTTATCCTACCTCTGCATTTCTATATAGAACATAAACCCTCATGATAGCGAGTATTATTACCCTGTGTCTGACTTACATGGTTTATTAATGATAAAAAAAATTAGTTATATAGTAATTTTATCATTTAATATGCATGTAGTGTAATTAAACTCTTAATTCAATCTGATAACCCATTCGTGGTGATGAATTTCCTCACACTAATATATACTATGATGCCTCCTAAATCAGACATAGGTCATTTTTTCTTTTTTTTGTTATAGTTTATTGGTGTTCTCCACACTTTTATTATTTACTGTTTGGATTTGACCAATATTTCATGCCTTGTTTTTTCTTCTTCTATTCGAGGAGGCTATTTAAGAGAATTATTATTATCTCCTTTCTCAGGTCCATTAGATCAATGGGGATTAAATTCTACCATTAGTTTTTTAGGGATTTGTTAATTATCTTGGGGTAGATGTCTTGATATATGTGTGCCCCTGATCTATCTCGAATGGATTTAGGAGGGGAGTTGGTGAAGCAGTGACATTGGGTTATTCATGAGTGGGTTATTGAACTTCTTGATTATTGATAGGGTTGGTAGGGTTTTCTGTATAGTGGTATTACATGGCTCTTTTATTTTTGGTTCCCTAAATGGTCACTTTATAAGAGGTTGTATAGTTTCTAATTTAATTGACCTGGATGGCCTATATTATCTCCTTTCCTAAACAAGGTCCCCTATTATCTATTGAGGTGTAGATATGTGAGTAATGAACCATGAAAAAATCCTTCATGACATCATTTTCATGAAGTTGTTTAACTCATGATTTTAGGTATTCATCTACTTCAACTCTATAAAGAAGGTGTTTTTGGTGTTTGATGGTTCATGCCACAAGCTATAACATAGCTGGGGATGGAATTTGTTCATTAAAGGAGTACTAAATGGTAGTTTATGATTTTATTCATAGGATGCATCTGCAAAAGAAATTTTTTTTCTAGGAATCCCTACTTAATAAATTCTTATTTCTTTAGAATATACTGTAGTGCCATGACTTGGGGTAAATATATCAAGAAGTCCATTCACAAAGAGTATAATTATATTGCCACTACATATATATAAATACAATATATTAGACATAATAACCAAAAATAGTGGGGGTTGTACAAATATTATATGATATAAAAATATATATGATTTCATGAAGGAAAAATATATTAAATAGAATGAAGTATGAAAGAATAGAATTTGGGGTATTATAGAGTCCATAGTTATGAAAATCATTGTTATTTATATATTAATTCTCATTACACTACTCTCTATCGAGATCAAGACATGTCAGTTTACACCCTTTTATTTTAATGGTGTTTACCATATATTCAAATCACTTTATGTATGAGTATTCTATTCCACATAAATACCTAATCCAAACTTCACCATATGAATGGAATAAATATAGAAGGGATAGATAATATTTGAACAAGTTAGAAGAAAACGGATAATAGGTATAGTGAGGTGACCACCCATGACTATTAATTTAACAATTACCAAATCCATAAAAAACACCTAGAAAACATTAAAGGTCAAGTAAACTCAGTGATCCTCAAATTTCCGCTATAAAAGAAAGGGAGATCTCTCCATAAAGATGGAGATGAGAAGGCTACAATGGGGGAAACACAGTGAGAAAATGGTAAGAAAGAGATATATAGTGATAAATTTTATTATAAATGCCAAAAATATAACAAGAGAAATCCCTAATATACTATCACTTAACCATTTAACATTTCAAACCACTCTTTTGGTTTTCAAATGTAAAAATCTATAAGTGGTAGTAAATGAATATTTTTATAAGAAATATAGGTGTCCATCTTTCCATCAAATTAGTTTTGTCATATGTTCATGTCTGTTTGACCCAAAATGTTGATGAATTTGGAGAAGTGATCATCTTGGAAGTTGGTCTTCTAGATATTAAAATTACACAAAGAAAATTATTATCCAATGCAACATGTGCATAAAATTTTAGGTACATGTTACTAATGTCATATTTTTTATCCTTGAAGACTCTTCAAATTATCAGTCTCTATTTTCCCATGAATTTATGGACTTAAAATGGCTAAATCATGAAAATTAATATTAAATTAAAATATTCCCTATAGAATGATTTTTATCAATAGTAGTTTTTTTACTCATTTGATAGATATTTTGGGATATATGGGCCCATATTTTAAATTCATCCATTGTGTCGAAATATTTCTTATCCCCATTGGTATGATTTACTTGTGCCTTATATGGTTGGATTTTATTATTGGTATAGTTGAATGAAATGGATTACAAAAGTAATTTAATCATAAAAAAATGAATTTTTCAATTTGGATATAGGTATTGAATGTTATTATAAACATATCAAACAATGTTTTTTCCTATGGAAATATATAAAATAGTTAAATTTACCAATTTAATGTATTTATATATAATGAATGAAAAATTATTAAATGATGGGACAATATACCATATAGAAATTGTAAATCACATGTGTAATGGTGAAAATATAATATAATTATTTTCAAAACAGGGTTAAGTGAGTCGAGAGAGAGTTTATTAGGGTGTGAAAAATTAAAACAACTCTCCTTTGGATCATTTTTCATCATTAAAATAACATTCTCTCCCTTTCCCATATAAATTTATTAGTATAAATAGAAACAGGTGTGTGCAAAGAAAATTTTATGTGGTTCACTAGAACTATTCTACGTCTTGTGATCATATAAAGGCAATGTTCCCATGTAACAAATCCAATAATGCACACCACTATTAAAATTTTCTGAGTAGAGTCACTATACCTTTTGTTTTTCAATAGTTTAAAATTTTATAGCTTACTACTCAATCAACTGAATTATGTGAATTGATTCATCAAAATATTTATCTATTGATCTAAAAAAACTCAGAATAGTTTCACATGTGAGTGTTCCATGATGCTCTGTTTTCACCTGATAGATGAAGTAAAATTTAACGCATGGAAATTATCTTGGGGAGAGGCCTTTAAAAATAATTTCTTCTACATAAAGGACTACCTAAATCCATCCATGATTTTCCTTTCAACACATAGAACACGTGGTTAACAAACCCATATACTTTTTCAAACTAATGTTCCCTAAACAACCTTCCACGAAGTAAGATTTCTTTTAGGATTTCCTCCTTCAAAAAATATTTCTATGCACATTAAACCATTTCATGAGATTATTTTTTCTCAAAAAACATCCATAATTAGCCAAAATCCCCCAATTATGATACCCTCAAATATTTTTCACTCTCTATAATCATGTTGTAAGGGGTCCTTCATATTGGAAAATATACCGAGAAAACTCACTAATCCAAATTATTATTAAAACCATGTTATATTGGACCTCACCTTGAACTATACTCACTATGTTGGTTGGATAGAATATGATTCCCTTTATGGGGGACTCTAAAACACCACCTTTATATGGAATTGATAACACACTTTTTGGTTTCCAATAAAATACCACTTTCAATTACAAATGAAAACACCTATTTTAGAAGACTCTAATTCAGTACCTTCGACCATAAATGAAAAACTCCCATTAAAGTTCACTTATCATATCTAATATGTCAAATCCATGCCTTTGTTTATTTTTATTTTCAATTACACATAATTTTTATATTTTTCTCATATAAAACTCTAATGTACTCCAAATTCATTTAATGAAGATACACTCAAAATACTTTCGGTATTTTTTGGTCCACCAAAAATGCTATATGATAATCCATCAGTTTTTATAAACAAATATGTATTTATTAGGCCAAAAAATATATAAAACACATCGACTGATGCCACCTTGTAAACACAATTTTCTATACCACTTATAGAGATTACTTAGCTCTATCTTGAATCTTGGCCGATATTCCTAGACAACAATCATGTTGAAACTCTTAAACAGACCAACCTTCTTTTTCAACAAACACAATCAATCAAAAACCCCAAAAAAGTAACCTTGATGTATTTTTTCCCAACAAAATCCCCCTTTGGGTATGTAGAAAACTATACACACATTTATACCACATTAAATCTTATTCCAAATTCTTCTAAAATTTTATTCACTCAACTTTAGGTCACGATCAATGATTTACTAAAAACACACTATAATCCCACATAAGACATGCTCAACATGATAAATAAGATTAGAATACATTGTTCACTATTGAATCAATTTATTCACAAAATAAACAACTATTTCCATTAGTAACCCCATATGTTGTGATAGATAACCATTGATTTTTCATCTTTAGAATCATCTGATTTAAAACCCCATTACATCCTTCCCCTAAAATCTTATCCCCTATCATGATTGATAAATTATCTACCCCTTTGTCAATGAACCCAAATATCACTCCTTTGTGTTTTAAAAAATATAAAGAAAACATATCATCACATTTGGGAAATACAAAACATACTATAGGGATAGGGGGTTCCACATCCACAATATTCAATTGTGGCGTGTCGAAGGAACTCCATGATCCAGTAGATAGAGATCAAATTCTTATTTTTTTAAGGATTTTCCTCACAATATCTATGATCTATAGTTCTATGGACACATAATAAAATTTCAAAATCCAATGTTCTACCATATCATTGATAAAATGATTATTGATTAAACACATTCTACATTTGTGAGTGATGGATAGGATTTTTATAAGATTTATTGTACCTGAATTATCATAATGGATTATTATTGGATACATCACTTCAAATCCCATATCTTCATGACACTTCTTCATCCATAATAACTATATGAAATCTTAAGTCACCTCAATATTTTAATTGTTTTTAGTGCTCAATGAAATGGTATCATGTTTCTTGATTAGCCATGAAATACACAAATCACCATGTCAGAAAGAGTTATCTATAATAGATTTCTATCATCTTCTAAAATAGACCAATGTGCATAGGTATAGCCCAATAATTGTTTCTAATTATTTTCATTGTAAAGAAAACTAAAATCCACTATTCCCTTGATATACTAAAGTACTATTTCTACTAAAATTAAGTGGATTTCCTTATGATTATATTGATACCATGCCTCTTATATTATTAAGAAACCAATATCCGGGCATGTCACTATTAATTACCATATATTTCCAATGATTTTCCTATGTATAGTGACATTAACAGCTCTTCCTTCATCATCTTGTGAAATTTTCATCTCGGTAGACCATAGAGATTAAATTTAATTTGAATTATACACTCAAAATATCCTTATACCCTCCTTGTAATATTTTCAATAAGAAATGAATGTTTCATTTCTTCATTGCATCACCTGTAATCCAAAGAAAAAATGTCAGTTCGCAAATTATTGTCATTTAGAACTCGCTTTTCCTAAATTTTGTGAACTGTTTATGCTGCAATTAATCTGATTCACCAAATATTTTTTCATTGAAAAATAAATATCATGACTCTTTGATTACTATCATTGTTGACATAAATATTTTATAAAACTCCAACATAATGAAAATTGAGAATCTTAAAAAACTGATCAGGCTTTGAATATCATGCTCTCAATGATTTCTTCAACCAATATAATTCGTTCCTCATATAAAAAAATCTTTTCTCATCTTCTTAAATATGAAAACCATCTGGCTACTCAATATACACTTCTTCTTACAGAACCCCTTTTAGAAATGCTGACTTGACCTCCATCTTGAAAACATTGATAATTTTAGCACTGTTTTGGCTAAGAACATGTTAATAGTCTTGATTATTGTAACTGATGAAAATGACTCACAAGCATCAATTCACTCAATCGGGTATTATCTCAATCACACTAGTCATGCTTGTTTTTAATTACCAATCCATATTTATTTATTTTGTTCCATAAAAATCACATTGAGATGATGAAATTATTATCTCATAGTCTCTATAAAATCTCCCATATTTGGTTCTTTTCAATTTGGTAAAGTATCACATTAATAACCTCAACCATTTTCTCATATCAATCTACTTCACCAAAAAATATTAGGATCTACATATAATAGAAATTATCCATATTGTAAATATTTAATTCTCTGTATTTGAACTAGAAAAAACTGATCACCAATGACGTTTTTTCCTATAAATATCATCTCGACTCTTCATATTTCATAGAGATACATAATTTAATTCATCATACTCTTCATCATTATCTTCTTTTGAATTATCATTTTCTACATCAACTACAAGTGATTTTCTTATCCCCTCATCACTATCATCATGAAATTTTACACTATGTTATTGGATGTTATTTTAATTTTTACTATAGTTACATCATCGATTTCAAGCACTTTTCCTAGTCACCAGTCAAATAATTTATATTTTTTTCTTTTTCTTATATAAACATCTAATATCCACTCATTTCTAAAAGAATAAATTTTTTTGTGTTTATACTTATTGGGAATAAAACACTTATAAAAATTATAAATTAATGTAGTCTGTTATTCTTTCTATACCATACCTCGTATAATGTCCTTTATTATTTCAGCCATAAAAATCCCGATGGGATATTTAACATGATTTAAATACTACTTCCTTAAAAAAATTCTAGTTTGTACTTTTCAATAAGCATTGTTCTGGCCAAGTTTCTTATAATCCTATTTCTCCCATCAACCACACCATTTTGTAGGGGATTTATCACTGCCAAAACATGGTTCCTTATTCTGTGACTCTATAGATAATCCCTCAACTGGATATTTGAGAATTATATTCCATTATAAAATTGTAACCTCCAAATGTTATATCCAATATTTCATTCACGTTATATCTAATAATTTTTTATGAAAATATACTCTTTAGACTTGTGGGAAATGAAAAATATTCATACCATCATTCTGAAATCATTAATAAAAATAAGACAATAAAACATCTGTCAATGGATATTGGTGAGATAGGTCCACACCCATCTTCATGCACCAATTCAAGCACTCTGGCTGAATTTTTATCATTTTCCTTATATGAACTTTTATAATCTTCCCATATTGACATTAATCATACAAGTAATTATGATCATTTTATATATTAGGGTGATCTTGAGAAGCGTCACATTTAACAAGATCTTTTAGGGATGGTTGACATTTAAGGTCAAGAAATTTATGCCATAAGCAACTTTCTTCCTACAAAAATAGAAATCATATATGTTATTCTCCACTCACATGATAGAGAGTCCACTTTTTAATCCATCCTTGAAAAAATAATTCACATTATCATACATTGATGATATGAAAATTCTGAGTAATTATTAAAGAATAACATAATTCACATAGTTTACTGACACTAAGAATGTTGCGATAGAGACCTTTGACAACCAAGTCATCATTATGTCTCATATCTTTTCCCCATGTTTGGATTTTATCAACCCAATAATCTTAATGCCTTATTTATTTCAAAATATGGCGACACCATCATTATCGTATTCAAAGCCTAAAACAAGATACTTATTTCCCACAATATTGTATTCATATCCACTATCAAGTAAAAATACTGCAGCATGATCAAATTTATTAAGGGAAATCTCTACAACCACTACCCGATCAACTTTTTTCATTTTGACCCACGTATATGACTTCATGCCTTTTATGGTTTGATATTATTGATATTCCTAATAGTATGATGGACTAGATTCATCTTGTAGAGCTAAAAATGTATTTTATGTTTTCATTTAAATTGATTATTCTTTGACCTATAGCTTACAACAACTTTGTGTATGCATCAACACATTATTTATCTTTATAGATGAAAAATATCTGGTTATGTTTCTAAACCTTCCACACCAAAAATAGTGAGCATAGAAATTATTCATGGAATATTAAACTCTGTGTGTCCATTTTTTCAAAAATTTCATTCAATACTAGAATGAACATATATTTTGTGTCTTGGAAAAATAAAATGTTTTTTTCTAATGCAACACAGAGGTTCATCCGGTTCATCTCAGTTGAAGAGTGTCTCATTTGTTCACCTAGTTAAACTAATTAACCTAAACAAATTATTTTGTTTTTTATTTAATATTTGAACAAAATAAAATTTAAATTAAAAAAATTAAACTATCATACAATTACAAAATGTTGTCAATAAATAAATAACTTGTTAATTGTGGTTTTGTATATGGGTTCCATCACTCTCCTTGTTTATGTCTAAATTTTGTTTGATAGTGTATTCATGTGATCATGATTTTAAATTAATAATCATTTATTTAGTGGTTTGAAATATTTAATTCCTTTGAAAATCCAAATTCCACTTCCTCCTATAATCATGTATGATAGAACACCTCAATCTAGAGTGTAACATATTCCAAAACACATCTCTGTCATATGTCGTTTCATCCACTAAATGTATTATCTTCATTACATGAAGAGCATATATTTAGAGGAATGGATAAAAAATATTTAAAAAAAATAATAGAAATAATTTTTCATTCAATTTCATAGTATAAACTTTTTACCCTCATTCACTTCACTATTTCTTATCACAAACATAATAAAAAATAATAATTAAAGTTTAGAATGAAATGGAAAACTTCTAACCTACCCTAGCCAACACTTAGGTTTCCCCTTATTTATTAATGTAAGATGTCAGTATGGAATGAGAATAAATAAAAGATGATGAAAATAAAAGGATAAAAATAAAATGAATGAAGATGGGAAAAGAATAAGTAGAAAAACACACACATAAAATTTCAAAATGAAAATATATGGATAAAATAAGGAGAATAATATAAAGAATAATAAGAAGGGTGTGTGGAAGAACCACAAAAATAAAAACCAGACATGAATTATATTTTATTTACAAGAAACTAATTTAAAATTTATTTTAACGAAAAACTAAGGAAAAAATGAATAACATTAATAGTAATAAAATAAATGAAATGGGTATGGAAACATCCCCTCGAGAATCAGTTCTCCAAAAGTTGTATCATGTTCTACCCACTATATGATCAAAAATATCCAATTGAATTTAATATAATTTGTTCAAAATTTATTTCTTTTTCGACCCTCTAAATTTCAATGTCTTTTTATTTTTATAAATTAATTTATGACATAATTAATAATCCACACTTTTTGTGGGTGAGGAGTCCCTAAATCTTTCTCCACTATGCCCTGTTCAATGGCCAAATTAGTGGGAGAATATATCCATTATATTGAATGGTAAAATACATAATCAAGTCCTATTTGATATAAAATTTTAATCACTTAAATTTGAGTTCTTTATCTCAAATTATGAATCAATTACGAAGGTGGGGTTCATTCTGTTAGCTAGAATGATATTTCAACTTGATTGATTTTTTTGGGGAAAAATAAGTTTGAATTTTCTCTAGATCCCATTGAAGAAGTTGAATCCCATGAAAAAATTAATCCTAAATAATAATAATTACTCTAATTATGTAAATATTTTAAATTTTATGCTCGAAATACCAAATTGATAAAAAATTATTAAAAATCAATAATTAATTAATATTCTCATTTTAGCCCAAAACACACCAAAAATACAAAAATGTTTTAAGTCAACTCAAATTAATAAATTGGAATGGGATAAATCATTTAAATACATATGAAAAATGATTAAAATTTTATCTCTATCAATTTTCCCACACTTAAATATTTTTTTTCAATCATAAAATCTCATCAAGGAATTCAAGGGGCACCAATGTAACAAATATTCAAATTTCAATGAAATAAAATCAATCCATTTTCATTGACAAATAAAATTTTCCAAACCCCAAATAAAATATCAATTTAAATTCCTAATTTCAAATGAAACATATATTCAGTCATTTTACATTTAATCTTTTAAAAATTATGGAATTTCTCTTCTTATTCATTTATGTTTCTCAGTTCATTATTAATAAACATGTTAAATCATGATCTACCTAAAAATTAATTATTTTATCTCATAAATATTGATACAATTCAAGTAGTGCTATTCTAATATCATTAAACCATTATCCTTATCCATAGGTTTATAAAGGAACAATTTTATCTAAGTTTTAAAGGAAAATGACACATTAAATCATGATGACATTCATTGATGGTTAAAATGACTCTGAGGTTTAATGTTTGTATGAATTAATGTTATAAAAATTATGTCCCAAAGAAGTGTATTATATATTAATTATAATTCATACTATCAAAATTGAAATTTTAATGAAATTCACCCATGGAAAGTAGAAACTTCCACATTCACCATACTCATAGTAATGTCATGATCAAAACAAATCATAGTAAATGATTTGTGCACCCTCTTGAATTTTTTATACATTTATATTTTTTTCCTTTTTCATACAGATTTATCATTTTATTTTTTGAAAAGATATTCTTGGAATAAACCTCACATCCACCAAAAAACAAAATTGAATGAAAATAATAGGTATATTAATGGAGATAATTTTTCCCCAAATTTCAACCCATTTTTCATATTTTTTTGTTCTTCTTTGTCATCATAATTTTTTTTATTCTAGAGGGACAAAAATAAATAGTACAATGAATATAGACCTTTATCAATTTCCATATGTAGTAAGGACACACTAATTCCTTATAATATATTTCATCCATTCCACCATGATTCCATTAACCCTTATAAATTTACTATAAAATATCATTAAAATACTAATTGGAGGGTATTAATGGATAAAAATGGATTCAAATAGGTTCATACATAATAAGGTCATCCATAGTCCCTATGGTCTAAACTAGGATTTATGTATATGTGGTATTTAAGGATAATGTCTTTTCAAAATATGTATCAATCATTTTAAATATGATTTTTCATAGTCGTATCTTTGAAAAGTTCAAATAGAAGTTCTATGATGTGTCATGTTCGATGATTTCTCAAGAAATATTCTCAAGAATAATATAGGAATTACATAGTCTCGAAATCCACTCGAGAATTGATCATTTGATATCATAAAATCACTTAGTGAATGGAGAATAATAAATAAATAAATTCACATGAATTTAATAAATTTAAAGTATTAAAAAAATTTATAAATTCATTTACATGAATCAATTAAATCACTCAATTTTTTTTCCAGATTGTAATATTCATTATTCACTTTAATCATTCAATTATTCATTTTACTAATTTAATATCATTAACATTGAAATATAAAACATGGATTCCTAGGTTTCATAATAAGCTCATATCTCTTAGAAAGGTTATGAAAAGCCTAAATTCAAGCATGAGAATGAATGTTCCTCTTTAAATATCAAACCATTATTTAAAAAACTTGCATGTATTTTGAAATATTAACAACAAAAGTGAACTCATCTTCCCATGAAGCTTAGTCTAGTCCCTTCAATTTATTTTTGGGGGCTTCATTATGCCTAAATTAACCCATGAAATATATTTACTCAAAAAAGTATAAGTATCATGTAATTTAAACTCAAAAATATTAGTGGTATTTGGGATTCATGATAATCTAATCATAAGTATGAAATTTATGTTACAAGAAATTAATTAAAGATAATCCTTGGTATGAATCCCCTAGTGGTCCCTAAACTTTTACTACTTCTAGTGGGACGTACCATCTATTATCCATATTATGATTGTGGATGGTTATTCTTGGACATGAACCACCACATGTGGATTATTAGATTTTGTGATTATTAGATGGTGGTGAGGAAATATCCATGGATAGAGTATAAAAAATCTATCCCCTTTACAATTATGTATAGCTTTCATTGAAGGGGTAAGATGAATTATAGACCATCCTCATCCTCATATTCTACTTATGAAACTTCCTTTTTTATATATAGTGATGGAATAACATGGGTTACATGAATTTAATAATCAAAGGGAATGTAAATAGGTATTTTCACATGAACATAATTTAATTTTGAACAGTTATAAATAATATCACTTTTATAATGAGAAGCCTATGACTTGATTTCCCAAATATCATCCACATGAAATTATTCATGGGCCTCCTCAAATATACGTTCATCAATTTTAGGGAGCTCCATGTGTCTCTCAACATGTTCATGTGTTTTTTCTTTATTTTTACTACATGAAATAATAAGAGTCTTATGATTATTTAGAATCAAAACAACACAGGGTTATACTCAATTAAACTTCAATGAAATTAAATGAGTTTGATTTCAAAAATGTATCATCTCCCTGTGTTGTTTTGGATTAAATATCATATTCAGTGGAAATAAAATCATGTATTTGAGAAGTAAAGGATGGAGGAAGGCTGCTAAATCCCTCCATTATTTCATCAAATTACACCGTTTATGTTATTTCTTCCACACTAGCTAGAGTATGGTGCAGTGTTCCTTATTCGTCAACTTTTTATAATGGGAGATCACATTAAATTTCAATTTCTACCCAATTTCTCCAAAATTTATCAAAATTCACTTGATCTATCATTTATAAATTATTTTATATATCTCGTTTATCTATATCCACCCGAATTGGTTGAGTTAGGAAAAAAAATAATCATCAAGTTTATCCTCATTAACCTCCTCCGGTTCATCAACATCATAAATGAGTGGGGAAATATCTTCCACCACATGCTCAAGAACATTAATTGGTTTTGTTTTAGGTTACTAAATTAATTTAAAAATATATTCAAATTCTTTTTTTGATTTTATCAATAGTTGTTCTATACATTCTCTATGATATTTCTCATGGCTTTATTATAAACTTATTTACCTAGTTCATCTTATTATTAATTTTTTTCCAGTGATTAATCAAACGATGCATAATAATATGAATTTGAATACACCATCAATTTCTATAAAATAAATAAAATGAAAATATATCTATAATGTGAGAATATAAGAATTCAAATGAACTAGTGATCGTATCCCCAGTAAGGGTTCTATGTCTGAACACAAACATGTACTTAGGTGTGGAAAAGGAAATTTTTTTTTACTACAGCACATAGGATAAACAATATCATATCACTTTATTATGATTCATAGTCTTCACCAATATAATCTAATTTAACTAAACCAATTATGTTATTATATAATCTATGAAGTAAATGTAATTTTGAGTAAATAAAATGTTAAACTATCATGTAATTATTATTTTTATTAAATAATGAACCTTTGTTTTTTTCTTTTTTTGTGGGTTCTAACCCTCTCGATGTTAGTGTTTAAATTTAGTTTGATAGTATAATAATGAGATATCAATTTTAAAAAAAACTATTGTTTCACTTAGAGGAGTGAAATCATGAATGCCTCCCAAAATCTTAATTTCAACACATCCTATAATCAAGTTTATTAGGACATCTCAATCGAGAGTGTGATATCTTCCAAGACATGACTATATTGTATATCATTTCTTCTAATAAACAGATCAACTTCATTGCTTGAAGATATTATGTTTGTTGTAATGGTGGGAATTGATTTAAATTAATAACAGAAATTAGTTTGAGTTCAGTTTTATAGTGGAGAATTTATAAACATGTTCACATTACACTTGATCATCTCAAATTTAATAGAACATAATAATTAATGTTTATAGTTAAATTAAAATACAAATTACCTCTTCCAGACAAATCCTCGAGTTATCAATAATTTTTTTATAGTAATAGGTATCTATAGGAAGAAAATTAAGAAGATATAAATAAAATAAAAAAATTAAAATAAATGAATGAGGATGAAAAATTAATAAGAATAAAAACTCAAAAATAATGTCATAAAAATAAAAATAGATGAATAAAAAAGAAAATAAAAAGAAGATGATAGAGAATAATAAAAAGGGTGTATGGAAGACAAAATACTAATAAAATCCATGCATGAATTATATTGTATATAAAATAAAATAAATTAAATTAAATTTAAAATAAAACAAAATTAAATTAGGGAATAAAAGTAAAAAATGAATAGAAAAATGAGTGCAACAGCTTCCCCTGTCAAATCTATCATCCGAAGATTGGATCCTTTTCCACCCACCATATGTACAAACTACTCCAAGGGTCCTTATTATAAGTTTCTCAAAATTTAATTTTCTATCAACCCATCAAATTTTAATTTAGTTATATTTTTTATAAAATAAGTTATGACATAATTAAGGTTTTTTACATTTTATGGCTGAGGATTCACCAAATATTCCACCAATATAGAACATTTCAAGGCCGAATTCATGAGATAATATATCTACCAAATTAAATGGTAAAATTAAAAAGTAGGTCCTATTTTAAATCTATTTAGAATATCCTCAATCTGATGTCTTTATCAAGAGTTGTGACTCATTTACTGAGGTTTGGTCCATTCTATCGTCCAAAATTATTTTTTAACAAGATTGATTTTCTATGACATAAAGATGTTCGAATTTTATCTAGATAAAAAATATTAAGGTTAATCACATAAACAACAGAATTGTAAAGGAAGATTTACTCCAATTAAATCAACATTTTGACCATTATTCATGAAATACCGAAGTGATACAAATATGATAAAATTCCAAAATTAAGAAATTTTCCCATTTTAGCCCAAAACATATTAAAAATCCAAAAATGATTCAAATAAACTCCAATTTTTATATTTCGAGGGATTATATCTTTTAAATAAATGTGAAAAATGGGGAATATATTATCTCTATTAGTACCTTTTTTCTATGTAACAATTTTTTTTAATGATCAATGTTTATACATACATAACACATAATATGTGGTGTCTTCATACATATAATTGTTACACCACTAGAAATCCCCTATAATATCTGAATATTATGATTCTGATTGGTACCCAAATAAATTTTCAACCTCAGAGTGGATGCAAGAAAACTAATATCAGTTATCCTAGCTTTTTTATTGTGATCAATCCCCATAACAGAATTTTCATTTTGATATGACCCTTTCTTATTATATGTTTGACCTCTATATTCCACTTTTGTCTTTTCTATCACTTGATTGATCTACTTTCTCGATAACATACTATTATTCAATATTTTATCCTGATCTGTTCATTTTCAATGCAGGTCAACAACTACCTCTTTGAGTTCATTGATATGTAATATTTGATGTTTTTTATGCTAGTCAAACCATTGATCACATTTTTATATTCCTAAAATTTGATTTGTACTGAAAAACCTTTTCTAAATTCTTTATCATTGAAGACTATATCTTTTTAATTTCATCATTTAGCTCATACTAATCTTCCTATGACTATTGTATATAAAATATTTCATTTTGAAACACTCCATTGGATTTCATTGTTTTGTCTCTCAAAGCACTTATCTCCCCAACACCATCTTCTCATTTAACAAAGAGATCAACCATTCCGTTCACTTGACCTTCTTCATTTTTTCTTTATTAACTTGTATAGAAATTACCTATAACTATTACCATAGATATTTCTCTGGTCTTAGAAGTCCACCATCACTTCTTCCGTAGATTATTTATTACTCTCATTCTCTTTTAATGTAGGTAATTATTATTGAGGAAAATTAAATTCACATTTTTCATACCCTTCACACAAGATAATGACTTTTTATTTTGAATTTCTAATTTATCCACTTCATCATCTTGGAATTTATTGACGAACCTTACTGTAATATGTCCATCCTTTTTTCAAGAAAATCATTCTTGAAGAAGTTTCCCCATGAAATATTCTTTTCCAATTTGCTAATTTGAGTAATGGAATGACATGACCCCATCCATATCTTATTCCTCCTAGATATCTTCAATAGTGGGCTTCTTCAAGGCCTTAAATACCACCTCCTTGGAATTCCCTTATTCCACATATGAATTATCATCATTTCACATCACATATGAAATTAGAGTTTTGTGAAAACTACCATATTTCATCTCTTTTTTATATTTATCTTACAGTTCATACACTTTTGGATTTAATAGAGGTCGAAGTATTCTCAGGAAGCACTTATCGATATTTACATAGTCAAGAATTTATCTAAGGCCACACATGTATACTAGAAAAACATTAACCTGATCAAATAATTAACTTATAGTCTCATTGGGTTACATTACTATGTCCACATATTAATTCCACAAACCTATATTTTTATTTACCTGACTTTTGATTTTTTTCATAGATATTTATAAACATTTTCCACAGATCATTTGATAAGCTACATGACATCACCTTCACATATATTACATTGCAAAAGGATCCCCCTAAAGCATTGATTACTCTAGAATCAACATCCAATTAACTTTTCTCATCGTAAGATGAAGCACCTCTATCCACATTGATTAAAATACCATTCATCGCTATTGATAATACATCTGTGCCAAAATATTGTAAGTAGTGTTGCATCTAATTCTTCCACAATTCAAAATTCTTCCATTAATGGTCATAATACTTTTATTATTGGAAACCTCCATTAAAACCCCTAAGGTAGAAAAACTAATATTAACCTATTTTTATGATACCAATTGTTATAGAAACAAAGTTAAATACCATAAGGGATGAATTAGGGTATATCAGATTAAAAAACATTCCATTTGGTTCTTCATTCTTCGTTAAACAAATCACCCTTCTCTCCCTTTCCAATTGTAATTTATGAGCGAAAACGAAAACATGCATAAAAACAAAAAATTTACTTGGTTCAACAACAATAGGATACAATCAATGAGAATAAATAGGCAATGTACTTATGTTCCAAACCCACTAAAGTGAACTAAAATTATAATGTCTGAAGTGGACTCTCTAAACCCCTTGGTTTACAACTATTCACAATTTGACATCTCCTTACTCTCTTAGTATATTAAGTGCACTTCTCCTTCAAAATAATATTATGTTGACCTGATGAGACATATAATATTTTCACACATGAGTGTTCCATAAAACGTCATTTTCACCGGATAGATAAAGCATACATCACCGAGTAGTGACTACCATGCAGAGATAACATTGACAATCTTTTTCATCTCTTATATAAATTCCTTTGTGAGCTTCTTTTCACCACGTATCGTGAGTAATTAAGGGGTCCTTATTCTTTTTAGACTATATTTCCCTACAAAAACCTTCATTAGATCATGTTTTCTTTCTTATATACCCCTTTTCTATCTGAGCCTTTATAGACTCAAACCCTTTATAAGCTTATCCACTTTATGAAAAACATTCATACTTATCCAATATCTCCCAGCATTGATTCTCTCAAATGTTTTTGCACTCTCTATAATCAAGTGATGGGGGTACTTTATATTGGAAACGATACCTAGAAAACCCAAAAATCACAATTAGGATTCACTATTTTTTCGTATTGGCCTTCACTATGAAATATATTCTCTATTAGATTTTCATAAAACATGATTCCCCTTACGTCAACCACTAAAATATTTTCTTTTTCCAAAAAAACTACCTTTTGGAAGCCTCTAAAACACCACCTTCATCCACAAACCAAAACAACCTTTAAGGCATCCTTTAACTCACCACCTTCAACCACAAAGTGGAAAACTTTGTAGTACACATAGCACAACTTCTATGAACAATCCAGGAGTTCATTGATAATTATTTGATGTTTTTATATAAATTATGAGCGGCTAACATATAGAAATAAAGTGTAGTCCTAATTCATTATCCTAAAACCACCCCATACTCCTTTTTCCACTATGTGGTCCACAAATGATTCTATTTGAGAATCCATCATTTTCTAGACATAAAATCTTAATTATTGAGGCCTAGAAATAAGGAAAACACAAGGGAACAAGACCACCTAGTACATTCAATTTCATATAACACTTCTTGAGATTTTATAAATCTCTCTTGAAGCTCTTTTAATAAACAATGTCAATAGTCACATTGGAACTCCAAAACTATTGAACCTTCTTTATCAACAAATAAAATCAAAACAAAAATACAACAATGTTACCTTAAGGTATTTTTACCCAACAATATCATCTGTTTTTATTATCGATAAATCTTCATGCTTTGATACCACTTTAAATATTCATCCACATTCTTTCAAAATTATATTATCTTGATTTTATGTGATGATAAAATATTTAATCAACACACAATCTAGTACAACATGATCCAAGCTTCACATGAGAAATAAGTGTAGCATGAAAATTCATTAATGAATCACATGATTCTGAAAATAGTTAACTGTTATCATCACAAACCCATTGTATTGTGATATATAACTATTGATTGGACATCTTTAGTATCATAATTTATAGAACTCCACCTACTTTCTCCCCCTATCTTCTTCTCCACCTTTGAGAAAGAACCTAAAAATCAATCTGTTATTGTTAAAACATTATAAAGATCATAAATCAATACATAAGGAAATGACACACAACACCTCAAGGAGAGAAGATTCCACTTACACACTATTCATGTGCAGGGGTTTGAATGAACTTCAATAGAAAGTTGATGATGATAAAATGTTTCTTTGGGTATGGAAATCATCTGAATATCTGAAAACTGTAGTTCTATAGGCACATTCTCTAATTCCACAAGACCACGATCTTCTGTCTGCATGATAAAATGATACTTCATTTTAATGTAATTTTCTATGAGTGATGGAAAGGATGTTATCTATGGTTAATATTACTTGAATTATCACAATAGTTTTTTATCAGAGTCCTTACATCAACTCTAATATATAAAAATTGTTTCTTCATCCAAAATAACTAAATTAAAGCCAATGTAGCTACAATATATTAAACATTAGAGGTTCTTAATGAAATGAAATTTGGTTTCTTCATTATATGTGAAATACAAAATATACCAAGATACAATGAACCAACAGTATTAGATATTATATAATCTTTTGAACCGGATGAATATGCATCTGTAGAGCCAAAAAACTATTGCTGAGATTTTTCATCGTATAAGAAACTAAAATCCAATGTTCCCTTGCTATACTGATGTTTTCTTTTTTTACTTTAACTATATTTCTATGGGATTTATTTCATACTACAACACATGTAATGTGAAAATAATAATATGATATAATTTCACTATTTCGTACAATATACTGCAAACAATTTTTTTGTATTTAGTGACATTAACCTCTATGCATTCATCATCTCATGACATTTCCATCTGGGTATCCATCAGAGCTATCATTTCATTGCAAATATCGGGCCAAATATTCTTAGATCCTCTTTAGCATATATTTATTGAAAAATTAATGTGTCATCTCTTGATTTCATCACCTATAAACCAAGGTAATAAGTAATTTCACCAATTATTGATATTCTGAACTAACATTTCATGAATTTTGTGAACTATTTTCTCAACCCTTCATCTAATATAAAAAAGATTATAGTCAACAAACACCAGAACTATAATTATTATATTAAATTAATTTTTGACATAGTGATTGTCATCAAATCCTTCATGTTATAAACCTAACATCTTCAAAAAATAAACATGTCTTTTATACCATATTCTCAGATCTTGAATCAACCCAAATAGTTCCTTATTTATCCAAAAAATACTATTCTCATCTTAATGAATGAGAGAACCATCTGGTCCATTGATATACACTTGTTCTTATATAACTCCATTAATACATAATTAATTGATGTCTATCTGGAAAACATTGACCTTTCATTGCATTGTTATTGATAAGAGTTTGTGAATGATATTAAGCCTTGAAAAAGTTGAAAATGTCTCATCAAAATAGATTCCCATGATCTAGGAGTATACAATACACACTAGTCGTGTTTTTTTTCAAATTACTAATCCATTTTCATTTAGTTTGTTTTGGAATACCAACATTTTCCAGTGTAATTTCTATATTCTGGTCTCAATACTATTTCATTCATATCCTAAACTCTGATATCTTGTCTAGTAACTTCATCAAATATTTTAGGCTCTACCAATGACATGAAGGATTGCTGCTATAAATATTTCATTCTCTATGTTTTAACTGGCATTGACTAGTCACCAATGATGTTTTTCCTATCATTTTCACCTTAACTCTTTGGATTCTAAGAAGATATAGATTTGATTTCAACCATATATCTTCAGTATCTTCTTATGACAAATAATTTTTCACTTTTAATCCCCCTAAGCTTCTACCTCCTCATCACTGCTATTAGGAAACTATTAACTATATTTTTGAATATTCTCTTCATTTCTTACTACAATGACATCATTTATTTCACTCTATTTTACTATCCACTAGTTGAAAAAATTATATGATTTTCTTTTTCTAATGTTACTAATGAATGTCACCTAATCTCCATGGGACACAAAAATTATGTGTTTCTCCTTATTGAGAATAAATCTCATAATTTTAAAGGTTAAAGTGTATTTCAATGTTACATTTTTTCTATACCATAGCTCGTACAAAGTCTTCAATTTTTTAGAATGAATCAAAACCCTATTTGATAAATAGACCAGTGTTAATAATACTTCCATCCACAATTACACTTGTGGTTCCTTTTCAATAATCTTTGTTTTGGCCATGTTGTTTAGGATCTAATTCATCCTCTAAATAACTCCATTATTTTAGGAGTTATTACTATGAAAGAAAGGTTCATGATTCTATGTTTCTCAAGAAAATCCTCCACTTGTCTATATGTAAATTACATACCATTATTAGTTAAAAACATCAAAATATTCTATCCCAACATCCTCTAAGATTCCCTACTATATTTTTTATTCAACTGGACACAACGGAGATGGGGGTAATGACAAATAATCATATTATCATGTTTAAATCATCAATGAAAAGAACAAATTTCCTCTTCACTTCTATTATTTGTTTACATAGATCCAAAAACATATGTATGATCTAATTCCTGATATTTGGTTGAATATTTTCTTTTTTACTAGTTAATTTTTCTGATAACCCCCCTTACTGAAAAGCATAACACATGTGTGTACGATCATATAATAATGTGGAAAGATATTCAGTGGCATCATATTTGACCAGATCATTCAAGGATTGTTGACATAGATGAACCATATGTATATTCCATAAACTGTTTTCTTCCTCCGTTGATGGAAATCACATATGTTCTTCTCTACATACATGGTATAGATTCCCCTTCATTCTCATTACTTGTACTATAATTGAATTATTTCTTAATTTGATGCTATAATTACTTATTGTTAATCTTATAACATGCCCCAAGTCACATAGTTGACTAACACTAACAATTTGTGAATGAGACCTTTGACGACCCCGACATGAGCACATCTGGTATCTTTTCAACCCAATTTGGATTTTCCAAAGACAACAATATTCAAACCTCCATAATTTTGAAATTTTATAAAACATTTATTATTGTATTTTATGTCTATAATAAGATCATTATTTCCTATCATGTGGGATGTACATCCACTATAAGATATCTATACACCAGAAAAATATGTTTCTTTAAGGGAAATCATTGTAACCATAACCTATATAGCTCTTTTCTTTTTGATCTAAATCATTGAATTCATAACTATTATGGACTAATATTCTTGATCTTCCTCAGAGTATTATGGACCAACTTCATCTTGTGGATATGACAATCAATTTTTTTAGAAAATTTGATTTTTTTTTGAGCTTGTTCTTACCATCACATTGGTTCTAGTTCAGCACATTATTTGTGAATTGTAGATGATCAATATCTTTCCTTGTGATTTAATCCTTTAACCAAAAACAGTGAACATTAAAATAATTATTTGAATACTAAACTTTATAAGGCGACTGTTTTTTCTCTTGTTACCTTCAGTATCTTTGGGATATGAAACATACATTTTGATAATTTCCCATATTAATGCTGAAATAACACCTAATATGTGGTGTATTTCCGTACCTCATTGTTTAGCCAATGGTATTTCCCTATGTTCTCAAAATCATCAGATTCTGATTTGCACCCAAATTAGTTTTCAACCTTGGAGTGGGTCCTTGCAGCCAAACATCTTCCACAATAACTTTTTTTGTGTGATCAAGATCCATACCATCCTTGTCATTTAGATATGATTTTTTATTATACTTATTTGACCTCTACAATATTTTTTTTCTTTTTTTGGTGGTCCAGGTGATTTTATATCTTAATGTCATACTAGTTATCAAAATTCTCTCATAATATTCTAATTTTCATTATAGGTCAACAAATTCCCCTAGAGTTATTTGATATATTTTATTTGATCAATTTTAATGTTTGTCAAACCATTGATCTCAATTTTATTTTCTTGAAATTTGAGTTTTATCTCAACAAAATTCTCCAATTTCTCCGACATTGAAGACTTTAGCATTTGAATTTCTTCTATCATCTCAAATTTCTCTTCTTCCAGCTATTTTATAAAGAATTCTACATGATGAACTACTATATTCTATTTCTTCTTTTGGGAAATCCAAAAATCTAGCTTCTCAGGATTATCTTCTAATTCATCTTTGATATCAACCCTTACTTTACCTTCTCCTTCATCATCTTTTCTTTCATCCCTTTTTTGGAATTACCTATAACTTACACTATATAATTTTCTCCATGATCCTTGTAGTCCTCCATCTCGTCACCGTCAGATTATTCAGAACTGCCATTGTCTTTTGAATATAAGATCATCATTTTGAATAAATCTTGCTTCAAATATTTTTAACCTTTCACAAAGTCTAAGGAATTTTTAGGGCAATTTAAACATCATCCTCACCGTTATCTCCAAATTTCTTGAGGCAATTTTTTATAACATGTCCAACCTTTCCCCATTATAATCATGTTTGATGAAGTTTTTTCTTCAGCATCCCTTTTCTATTTCTATATTTTAGGAAATGGATGACATGATCCAATCAATATCCTCTTCTTCATATCCATCATCAATAGTGATCTTATTCATGTCCTCAAATTCCACCCCTTTGAATTAACTTTTTTAATCGACTCATTGTAATCATGTGGATCTTGTATATGACAAGAGTATTGTGAAAAATATCCATTCTTATTTTCTTTTGATATTTATTTTCTAATATATATATGAGTATATTTAATTGAGGTTGAAGTATTCTCATGATATGTTTAATAATCCTTATATCTTCAATAATTTCTCTGAGGCTAGGCATTTATTCCACAACAACATTAAACCTATCAATGAATGCATGTATAGTCTCATTTGGTTACATTCTAGGGTCCTTAAAGTTCTTCCAAAAAATTGATAATTTTTCTTCTCTATCCTCTTACATGTACTTCATATAGATTTCATTAGATAATACTCCCCCAAATGAACTGATTCCTCTAGTGTCGACATCCAATTCCCATTAGTCATCATCTACTAAAGTATCACTATCCACACTAGTCAAAATAACATGAATTACTATTATAAAGTCATCTATACCTAAATACAAGAAGTTGTAATTCATCCAATTCTTCAACAATTGATAATTTCTTCGATCAAAGTTCTAAATCCCTTTATGATTGATAACCTCCATTGAAACCCAGGATAATGAAGCAATGATATTAAACCTTTCCTATGATATCAAATTTTATCCCAACTACATTAAATACCCTAAGAGGTAGGGTTAATCAAGGTATGATAGATTAAAATATTTTCCCCTTTTGATATTATTTCATCGTTAAATAAAACAATATTCTCTCCATTTCCCTTAGTAATGTATGAGCATTAATGAAAACATGCATGAGAAAAAGATATTTCACATGTTCCACTAACACTGGGTTGTTTCCAAGTAAAATACACAATAAATTTTCCTATATACCAAATCTAATAAATCACACTTCTATTAAAATTTTCAAAGATGAATCATTATCCCTCCTTGTTTATAACCATTCAAAATTTGACAGCTCGTTGCTCTCTCAACTAATGTTTTTGAACTAATCCATTAGAATATTCTTTCATTGATCTAAAACAACTCATAATAGTTTTATACATGAGTGTTCCATGAAGTTTTATTCGCCTAATAGATGATGTGTACTTCACTTCATAGAGATTTCCTTATAGAGAGATATGTCATAAACTGTTTATGATCATTTTTGAACTGCATAAATCCCTTAATAAGATTCCATTCAAAATCTAGCATGTGTGGTTCATGATACCCTTTTCCTTTGAGGACTATGGTTCCCCACAAACACCTTATCTGAACGAAGATTTCTTTTCATAAGTCCTCTTTTCCAACTCAGCCTTCACAGACTAAACCCCTTTGTGAGCTTATCTTCTTTACATAAAACTTTTGGGAATAGCCAAAATATCCTAATGATGATTATATCTACTGTTATTAACTCTATCTGATATAGTGATTAGGGGTCCATCATATAGTAAAATATTCATGTAAACCCCGCTAATCAATATTATGATTAACTTCATTTTGGATTATCCTTTATTACAAACTGTACTCAATATGTGGTTCACATAGCACATGATTCCCCTTATGGAGGACTCTAAAACACCACCTTCTTCAAAAAATAAAAATAAACTTTTTCAAATCCTATTAAAAAATACATTCATCCACACACAAAACCCTCTTTTTAGTGGCCTCTAATTCACTGCCTTTTACCATAAATAAAAAATAATCTATTTGGTTTTCTTATAAAATATGTTAATTAAAATCTATGCTTTCACATATTTTGATTCATATTTCTTCATAATTAATATGAAATTTTCATAGAATGATCCAATACAGGACAAATTCCTTTTCTAAAAAACCACTAAAAACTTCTTTAATCACTATGTAGTCCACCAAAAATGTTATATGAAAATCCTTTATTTTCCTTTAAAAAATTACTTATTTTTTCGGCCTAAAAATATCGAAAACGCTGGGTAAAGATTCCACTTTATACTCACAATTTCTAAACAACTTATAGAGCATTCATACATCAATATTGATGGATTCTCCACCTACCTGGTAACAAATCACATTAGAACTCCACACCTAAACAACCAATATTCTCAATAAACAAAATAAACCCAAAAATATTGTAAAGTTACCTTGAGGGATTTTTACCCAACAATAATTCACTGCAAGATCACCCACTCGATATCAATAAAAATTTCACTTAGAATGACTAATGGTTTCTGGTGAAGGTGCTCAATGATGGAGTGGTGGATGATTTTAATATTAGTGGTTTGGTTGATGTCGGTTAAGTAGATGTTTTGTCCTTTTTGGTAACTCTGTAAAGGCATTGATGCATTTTCATGATGGTGTTTTTAGTTTTTTTAATGATATTTTTGGGTTTCATTCCTCTATTTTTGTAGCACGGGCTCGCGATAACGAAGCTTGGTGTTGTGATGATAGATCCAAGTCTGAGGACGGATACTTGTTTTGGTCTGACCAATAGTGTTGGATGGTGACCTGTTTAGACTTCATGGTTCAAGATTTATGACAAAGTTTGAGGTGATGTGTTGTGTCAAATGTGGTGAATGGTGTTCGGGGAGTTTCTATCAATATAATAATTTATCATTTGATTTTCTCAGCATATGGTTAATGTCAATCAATGTTTCTTTCAACATGATAGTGAATTCCTTTTTTATTTTGATTTATTTAGATGTGGGTGTTCTGGAACTGGTAAATCTCTATGTGTGTTTCTTCATGATTGTCCACCCAAAAATCCCCCCCATTGTTACATGGAGGGAAAACACAAAATATCCCCTCTATTTGTATTGGATCCCACATAACCGTCAAAATTATACCATTATTATAAAAATATAATAAATGTTAATGAGAAAAATGTGTACATCAATTCATAAAAAAGTTTATATTTGTAAATAAATTATAAAATAGTGCTAAATAAATGATCATTTCATAAATTTAAACACAAGATAAACATTTCTGAACAATTCATAATATAAAAAATTATAAACAATTTATAAATGAATAAATATAATGGAAAATCCTTAAATAACTAAAATTAAACACTCACTACTACAGAATCATGATTATTCAGTGCTACCCTTTATCTACATTAAATTGGATGATAAAGTAGTAGCTTTTATCAGCACAAGCTAAAATCACTGATTAAGGCCCCATTTATCAGGGCCAAAATGTTCATAAAAGAATCCTCTTTATAAGATACTTTCTTAGTGCTAATAAAATGTAGCCTTAATAAAGGCAAAAAAATTATTAAAAATCATATTATAAGAAATAAATAAATTTATATTTATATATATAAATATATATATATTCATAAATATTATTTATATAATTCTAAATATTTATTTACAATTAATTTATAACATATTTAGTAATAATGGATTAAAAATATTGAAAAATAATAATATTTCATAATAATTTTCTTATTATTATAGGGAAATGGACGTTTAATAACAATTTTTTGGTAGGAAATATTTTAGAATTAATTAATATATTAAAATTGTTTACAATGTGACTTAAACATCAAATGACAAAAAAATTTGACCAGAGTCCCCATTTGTACACTACAATATATCAAATCAATTTTTTTTAAGAGATCTATGTCATGCAAATCAGTTAAAACCCTAGTCACTCTTTTTAGGTCAAAAATGCTCAGAAGGTGTACAAAAATGTTTTTTCAGTTGGATTTCCCTAATTTGTTAATATGTGATGGGATTTAAACTTTATTTAAGAGGGTCTTATTATTAATTTTAAATGGACAATAAAGTTTTTAATAAGGGTTATGCTCAAATTGATATTATGGGGTTGAAATTTTATCCTTTTCAGAATACAATGTCATTTATAATTAAATATAAGCATATATACACATATATGTATATATTTATATATTAATATTTGTATATATTTATATATAAATATTTTAAACATATTTGTATATGAAATATATTTTTAAATATATAAACCATATGGAAATAGATATTTACAATCCATTTTATGTAAACTAAAAACGTATGAATGTGTATATACTTGTAAAAATGTATATATAATGTTTATAAATATATATATGGCTGTGTGTATTAACAAATAAATATATATGTATGTTTATGTTCTAATATATGTAAATAAATATTAATATATAATATTTTTAAATATATATAAATATATATATTTACATATATAGACACACATATGTATGTATGTATATACACACACACACACATATATATCTATCTATATAAACACACACACAAACATATTTTATAAATGTACTTAAAAAAATTATATTAATTTACATAAATATATGGATAATAATATGTCTCTAAAAATATATAAATAAATATAAATATCATAAATATATATAAAAATAACTTTTATCAGTAGTAAAGCATAAGTACGATGAGGTGGAGGTCAAAAATTAATGTCTAGGGAGGTGCGTGCTTGTTTGAGGTTTGGAAAGCACTAATAAAGGAATGAGCAGGAGAGGGTAGGAGAGCATTGATAATGGGGTGGTGAGCATTGGGTGTAAGGGAGCACTCAAAAATGATTATAGAGATTGATAATAATTATGGTTAGGTGGGTGTTTAGTCCTAAAAAATTAGAGTAGATAAACCTTTATTTTATGAGTTCTTATTTTAGAGCTAAGAAAGTTGGTGTATTTTAGCACAAAAAAATCATTTAAAAAATAGCATTGATAAACAAACCCTTTATTATTGTTTTTTAATTCTATTAAATAGTTCATTTATCATTTATTTTTCTATCATTGAAAAATGAGATCAGATCAGTTATAACATCAGTGTTTATTTTAACACTCATAAAACTCTTTTTCCACATTGATAAAATGTGGATCTGTAGTGGTGACTTTATATTTATCCCTATAAAACCAAACACACCCATGATCCAAGTTGGGTTGGATGATCCCCATCCCAAATGGATTGATCTACTACCATCCGTCCCATTAGTTTATGTATATTTATAATATATATGACCCAATGGGCCCTTAATATTTTGGATAAAAATGAAATCTCTATCTTCTTAGTATGACCATATCAATTACCTTAATGCATGCATTCCCATGCATTATTACCCGCAACCATCATCCATGGATGAGTGAATCCAAATATTTTTTCATCAATGGTGCACACATGATTAGCCCCATGTGTTTCCACAATGTTCCTTCCATGAATAACCACATACCGACCTCCTTTCGCCATCTGCGGAAGTCACTGGGTCAAAGTCAATGGCCCCCACAAGATGGAATTGATTGCTTCATCCAACGAGAAAAAAACCACATTACATATATATATAATACATAAATATATAAATATCTCAAAAATTATTTTTCTATTATTTATATTTCATCTAAACAAATTCATAATTGAAAAATAGAAAAATAATTTTTGACATTATAACATACATTATGATTCATCATTAATAATAAGCGACAATATAGTGAAAAACATAAATCAGAGATTATAATAAGAAAATGGATACCAGAGATATCACCCCGACACATTAGTAATCAAGTTTTATGATATACCTTGATATAATAAAGCTGATACGATTCTCGGTTATGAGTATAGTGTAACAGGTTCTATCGAATCATATGATTCATAATAGTATATTGCAATACATAATAAATTTCATGTCATCCCATATCATAACGGCGATATGATGATTTTTTACGAGATCTTTTTAACTGGTGCTAAGTTAGCCACTACCAAAAATCATTAAAAGGAACATTCCTACTGTTATCGATTCTCGATAGAGGGAAGTGATAAAAGCTTCACCATTATCAGTGCTAACAAAGGTTATGATTATCAGCTCTAAAAAACACTGTTAAATTTGTATCATTTATCATCATCATTTTATCACTGTTATAGGATAGATTTATCAGTGCTTTTCTTAGCTCTGATTAATGTTTCTAAAAAAATATTATTACTATATATATAGTTATTATATTTATATTCAAAAATAGTATTTCTTCATATACATTAAATAAAAAATTATAATTAATATAAATTTGATATATTAATATATATTTTAAAAATACAAAAATATATATAATATTTTTAAAAAAATGTATCCTTATATATATAATTAAAAAATAATGCAGTTGGGGCCTTACCTGAGTGGTAAAGGCTCCATGAAATCTGACATCATACCTTGGTTCTATATAGGTGGTATAAATTTTTTGTAGGGACTATAGAAGGCATTGTAGCATTGTACCGGTGTGGGTACTATAATGGGGTACTTTAGCTGTAGTATTACTTATCCCAATTGGTCTTTTGGACCACTAGGCCTTCTGGCCATCAAGGGGGGCAATGACGCAGTCATGACGTGCAGTTGGTGACACATGCATGATACATGAAGGGCCATCAAACCATCCAATAGTGGGATTACAGGCCATGCACTAAGGTTTTTTGGTCCGTCTAATGGGCTTCATGATGAATGTGCCTTTGGGCCATAATATACAATGAAATAAATTGGCTGGTTCAGTGGGTTATCCCTTGGGGGTCTATGACCTACATTTTCTATGTCTGTGATGTGTGTGAAATGTGTGTGTGTTTTCACTACTATAGATAAACCCTTTTAATGTATTCAAAATAGGCTTTTAATATTTCTAAAATGTGTTCTTAATCACGTTTATGATAAAGGGGGTCCTTTATCCATGATAAAAACACTGATAAATAGGGGATTTTTTATCACTCAAAATAACACTGATAGAGGCCAAGTGTGATGTTAATATAATAAAAAGGAACGAAAAAAGATACAACATATAAATGAAAAATATATAATTTGACTGAAATAATTTTAACATCACTAATACAAGAAAAATTCTATATACATTTCAACCAATTATTTATATAATTACATTTACAATTATCCAAAAAATCTCTAAAAACGTTTATGTTTCATCTTTTGAGGCTCATAATCCCCATTCAAAAATGCTTTCCCATGGTATCAGTTGCGAAAGAAACCATATCTACCTATGAAAAATATTCTTCTATATAAAAAAAAATATTATGATAGAAAAAAAAAATTTAACATTAATGTCAAAGAACACATTAATAATATATCAATTATTAATAAAAAAGACACATTTGAGTTTATACTGGTCACATCATGCATCATATTGAGGTGGGATCGAATCTTACAGATAAAAAAGTGTTATGGATCATTGTTTCAAAATATAAAAAAATATGAATATGTTTTATAAGTTAAGAGTATGTAACATATTCTTTTAATAAGATTTATTTCAATTTAAAATATTGAAACATTTTGAGTTATGATTGTCAAACCATTCATCGGATTGAGAGGCATATCATTCCGACCAATCAAAAATTATTAATAGATCGTTTTCAAAAATTATCAAAATAATCCGAATTCATTTTCATGGTTTTTAGTACGTTAGTTTTAATTTTTTACTAAAATGTCATTTCAAAATGGAAACATGGATTTTGATTCATACCCACTGCATGGTGTGTCCCTTTAACATGACACTACATTATGCTTATCACAAATGACTTATGAATCAATATACTAAATTATCTTGGTAATTTGATCATGTTTTCTTGGTTATCAATGAGTGACACTTTTTGAACTAAAATGTAAATTTTAAACAAATACAGACTACTTTTAGTCGCATGGGTCACATCGTGCATTGAAATTATTTTTGATTGATTCTTACACATCAAAAATGACTCATAGATCATATTCCTAAAGTATTATAATAATATGATTGTGTTTTCCTAGTTTTCAGTTATTTAATTTTTCTTTTTTACTTAAATTAATCTAAAATTTTAGAAAAGACACTTAGAGTCATAGTGTTCACATCATGCATAATATTATAGTATGGTTGACTCATACACTTCAAAAAAAGTCTCAGGGATCATTTTCCTAAATTATCAAAAAAAAAATAAACATGTTTTCCCAGTTTTCAATATGTCACATGTTATTTTTACTAAAATTAATGATAATTTTAAATAAATTGATACAATTTGAGTTATACTATCCAAATCATGCATCATATTGAGGTTCGGGTGATTCCAACACATAAAAATGACATTTTAATTGTTTTATTGAAGTATAGAAACAATTTAACTATTTTTTCTTGATTTTTAGTATACCAGTTGTGTGTTTTTACAAAAAAGTAATTTTTGACTAGAAACACCAATTTTGAGTCATACCAGTCGCATCGTGCATCATTTCGACATGACACTGCTTCATACGCATCAAAAATTACTTATTAAACTCTGTCTTAAATTATCATGATTATATGAGTATGTTTTATTTTTTTCATTCAGTGATATGTTTTGAACTAAAATGAAAATTTTAAATAGATAACAGAGACCTTTAGTCATACCAATCACACCATGCATCAGATTGAGGTGTGTTTGATTCGTACACATCACAAATGAATCATGGATCATTGTAAAAAAGTATCAAAACAATACATATATGTTTTCACAATTTTCAGTATTTCACTTGTTCTTTTTTACTTAAAGTAATGTCAATTTTAAATAAAAATACACACCTGGAGGCACAACATTCACACCATGTGTTAGATTGATATGTGGTTTTCCCCTACATGTCACAATTGACTCATGGACCATTTTCTAAAATTATCAAAACAATATAAATGTTTTTGGACATTTATAAGTATTCTACCTTTTCTTTTTACTAAAATTAATGTCAATTTTAAATAAAAAAAATACACTTTTAGTGATACCGGTCACACTTTTCATCATATTGAGGTGTGGATGATTCCTACACATTATAAATGAAGTGAAATAGTTCAGAACAAACTGTGACCTATAAAATATAGGTTTGATCTAAAAACCTAGTTGGTCACCACAACCTACCATATCTAAGATAAAAAATTTATATTAGAACCTAACAAATATATTTTGAAATACATTATAAAAATAAACATTTTTTATGATGTTTTTTCATATAAGTAGTATTACATAAAAGTGCATTAAACCCATTTTTATAAGATTTTCATTAAATGAACACAATAAATTGGAAAACATTTTTCCCCAGCAAATACTTCTTGGTAAATTTACCTTTATAAAATCTAACATTGAAATATTTTGTGAACACTAATTTTTGAAATAAAAATTTCAAAACACAAATAGGGTTCCAAATATCATATACTTTTCTAAAACATGTTTTAAAAAAATCCTTTTTCATAAAACAAGTCCTTGTGGTATAACACTACGTCTAAAAAGACTCACACATTCTTTGATATTCAAATAAAAACCATTAAAACTTTTCTCATGTAAGAACCCTTTTAAAACTCATTATTAAAATAGTTTGAAAACACATCAAAATCACACCTTCGTTTTCCTTCTTTAAAAACTCTTCAGAAACCATTTTCAAAAAATCTGAAAAGAAAATTGCATAAAGATGGATGAAAGTAAATAGTCACAACTATGTCAAGTCTCACAACATGGGGAAAATGGGAAGAAAATATTTTCAAAAAATTACAAAAGCAAATGGGGAGAAAATAAAAATAGAGATATAAATCCCTCTAAATGCTCCTAAAAAGGATTCTAGTTTCATGGACATATTCACTAAGTTGTATAAATAAAAGGACTTGAACATGAGATAAAGAAATTACTTCATCACTAATAAACATATCCACACCCCCAAAAGACCCTTCAGACTATGTCTTCAATAATATACATCCCCAAATGGGATCCCAAGCAACAACAGTCATACAAGAATCAAAGGTTCTTAAGAGGGTATCAAAAAATTTATGAAAACTTATTTTTTATAAAATTTCAAATGGTCCTTCTATTTTCAAAATATTCTTAAAATTCCAATCCATTTTATCATTTAAAAAATCCATCCAAATATTTTCATTGGACCAAATTTCTCCAAATCACTTTGAAACTCAACTGGGAATTTACACAACCATTTAAATGGACATTGAAAAAAATTCAACGACACAATAAGTATCAAAATCCAATCCACACGGGAAAAAACAACGTTTTGAAATAATTTATTTCATTATGAATTATTATATGCCTTAAATACCACAAAATGTTGATATAAAATTTATCAAAGGCTAAAAAAGTGGTTTTAAATTAGATATTAAAGGTAAACATACCACTTTAAAAATAAGACAACATTTTACATCATTTTCAAAACTTCCTAATCACCCAAACTATTGGTTCTAAATTTAATTAACCAAGAATAATTTTTAAAACATCAAGTCAGTGATTACCTGTGATTTTAAAAAAATAAATAATTTTAAAAAAACCATTTATGCATTTTTCCCAACACATTTCATCGAATATAATTACATCACAAGGGAAAACCCCACTTGGAAAACACCATTTATTCGTCAAATTTACTTATATATAAATATTTATAATTATTAAACACTTTCTAAACAAAAAATCATTTAGATATAAAGAAAATATGAAGGTAATGAAAAATAAATGGAACATGGTTTAAAATAAAGCTAGTAAAAATAAGATGATGTGGAAGGGACTGAGAAGGACCCCTCAAATCTAACCAAACTATATCTGTAAATGACCGATAATCCCTTTATATAAAGTATAATCCATGGAATTTATTAAAAGTAATATAAAAATTTATTTTAAATGTTCAATTAAAATTACATCAATATCTCATTCACCATTTAAATATAAAAAATGTCATCATGTACCGCATTCCTTAAAGAACTAATTTATATTAAAAATTAATTAAATGATATAGGATTTATTTTCATTAGATATTATTTCTTTGTTATTCTTAAATGAAATATTACAATAAAACATCATGATCCATGTATTTTTTTCTATTAAATGAAATATCAGTGCTTGACCATTCTACAATTCCCTTTTTTATTTATATGGGATATCTAATTTATGACGGTAAATATTTTCAATAAAATAATCCAAATATAATTGATATTATTATTTGGCTATAGGACATATCCATCGAGTACGTTATTGGAAGTTAAGATGATTTATTTGTCTATGTAGGGAAATTAATAATTCCCGTTGATATTATCATTCATGAAATTGTGAAAGAATTACAAGTACTAATAATCATTTGATATAATTTCATATACATGGGGATGTTTTTCGTTAATTATAATATATGATAGTTTATTTTCAAAATTATAGGGTAGAAAGTACTATTTTTTTATTATAAAGGTTAATCAAGTTGATGAACAAGAATATTTTAATGTATTCATCACCACAAATAATGATTATACAGAATTAAAAAAATTGTTAAAGAAAAATGAATTATGTACTTGATCTATGTAAAATATAAATGGAATACTTTGGAAAGACAGTGGAATATAGAATAAGTGGATAGATTCACTATAAAATAACTAATTTTAGGGACTTCCTTTACTAAATTAATTCTCTAAATTTTGGTTTCACAGAAGTTAGAGCTATGAAAATTATTGAGAAACTTGAGGTAGTCATTATTAGAAATTTGAGAAAAGGTAATATGATTCTCTGAGTTGAACTTAGTTTCATTGGATTAATATTTATGTGAGGGTATGACACATGAGTAGTATAACCTAGAACAGATATGAGTATTTATGTTGGGTTTGATAGTGGGTATGACCCAAAAATATTTGAGTTTGAGATTTAGAGGGAATATATCCTGGTGGGGGTGATATGGATTTTATACTCAAAAGGAATATAAAAATTTCATGCTTACTTTTTTTTTATTTTGAGGTGTATATTGGATATTTATATGAATCTTTAGATAACCCCTACCTAAAATAGGGAATCCTGTGGAAAAGAGGTGGCTGTGTAGGACATGTATGATTGTAAAGGAGTCAGACATCCACATTGGGATATTTCATATGTGTGGGGTATCAATTGTAGATAATCTTATAAGAAAAGGGTTATTCCATTTGATGATTGACTTATTTGGTAATGGGGGTACCATTTCACCAACATAAACTATAACATCTCAAAATTTTATAATTTAAATATTAATTAATTTCATAATTAATCAAAACCTTCATAATTCTGGAATCTGACCAGGCACTCCCAGCACTTCAAAAGCATAACTAAACACCCATATAAGGTCTAAGACACATTCCTAACACCATATTAGGTAGAATACCTAACAGTCAACAACAATTTGATCATAAATTTAATTTAATACCTGATAAAAGTCATGAAGAAAAAAAAATAACTTCTTTGAAACAAAAATAAACATCATGAATATATTATCTTATGTCCTCCTTTAAACAAGATAATAAAAATCTCCATTGACTGGGATTACTTCATCCATGATTAGGTGAAAATCATCATGAAAACCTATTCAGAGTTTAACTGAAAACAATATAAAATTAAGGTCATAGTGAGTGATGAAATATAAATGGGGTTACCTTATAAAGATGGATGGCAACAGGGATCGATGGCGGTAGGGAATGATGCCAACAGGGTGCGACACCGGTAGGGAGCGATGCCGGCAGGGTGCAATGCCGGTAGGGATTCACGCCTGTAGTGATGGATGATGGTAGTGCAAGGTCCAACGATGGTGGGATATATGGTGGAACAGTTGGGATAAATGATGATGGCGATGATGAAGGGGGAGAAGAATGTGGGGTAGGGAGAGAAGCCAGTGGAGTGAGGAGAGATGGCGGCAGGGCAGAAAGAGTTGGCAACGTGTCATGGAGATAGTTATATGAAAGCTTTGAAGGCGTGATAGAAGAAGACTATTTCGGTAATTTTTATATCATTTAGGGAAGTATTTTATAATCACATTTAATAAATATTTGATAAAGTTATTTTTTATCTGTGCTGAAATAGAAATCGGTATTATAACATACATTTATTAATGTTAAAATTATAGAAATATTAAATACATGGTTTATTAATGATTTTTTAGCACTGTTAAAGATATATTGTTAAAAACTTATTTATATTAATATAAATATTTTTGAAATGATAAATATATTAATATTTATAATTATAACTATGAATATATATTTACATATATATTAATAATTATATATATAATAAATAGATTTATATATACAAATAAATAATAAATGTATTTATATATTTATATGTATTTATAAAATTATAAATATTATATTGATAAAGTCCTATCCAGAATTTGAGGCTCCTAGAAATATATTAAAATTTAATAAAAAACAAATCTATCCCATGAAATTAAGGATGGGGTCAAAATCCAACATCCAATGAAAGGAACAACAAATAAAAAATGACCATAATCATGATCGAAATCATGACCAGAGTTTCCAAGGTCGCCAACATATTACCACTTAGACTGGGAGTTCATTTGGTTGAAGATCAGGACATAATTCACCTTAATCATCTCCTACTCTATGGTGATTTGAGTCCATAAAGATGCCCACACCTCCCAACCATGTTATCACCCACGATTTTTTAGGTGTCGACCCCACTCTAATGTCTTAGCTTGTTTCCAAGCCCCTTTTGGCTCTTCCCTCCCTAATTCAAAACTTCCTCTCTCCAAGCCACTCATCTCATTAACCAGAATCTCAGTGTCCACATAAGAGGAATGTGATAAATATATATATATTTATATTTATAACTGTATATTTATATTGAAATCATTATAAAATTATAAGAATTGTTTTCATTATATTTATTATTTTATATATATAAATAATTAATATATTAATTATATATATTTATAAGATCATAAATATAATAAATATATTTATTATAATTTTATAATTAATTAAATATATATATATATACATTTAAAATTATACCTAATTATATTTATTTTCTTATTTAGATATTTATAAAATTATATTAACTTTATTTTTTATACTTGTAATATTTTAAATGTATATAATTAATATATTTATTATAATTTTAAATTCAGTTAAACATATATTTATTTATATACAACTATAATTATAAATATTTGTATTTATTTTCAAATATTTTTATATGTTTATAAATATATTATTTAATAATATATAATTATAACATTATAAGTATGCTAAATATATTTACTAAAATATTATAATTATTTAAATAAATGAATATATTTATTTATATATAATTATAAGTATAAAAAAATATTTCATTATTTATAGTTATAATTATAACATTATATAATTAGGTAAATAATTATAAAATTATGAGAAATATGTTAACTATATATATAATATTATTATTATATATAATTAATATATTTATTATAATTTTATAATTATTAAAATATATCTATATTTATTGATCAAAAGGTTTAAGAGACATGAAATCCCACTCCCAAATAAAATTATTAGAAAAATAATGTCAAAAAAAGATGAAAAAAGAAAGAACATTTTCAAACAATGAGGAATTCCCTCATCTATATAGTTAAACTACCAAATAAAATAAGGGTCATTCACATAGTCATGATCAATGTCATCATCATCCTTATTTTTTTCCCACTATGACATTGACTTCCTTTTACTGAAGATAACAAATTACTTCTCCTTAGGCTTTCCCTACTTGGGAGTGAACCATTTCATAGTGTCATTGGAAGAAGACTTGGTAAACACATTTCAACCACACCCTCGTGAAGTGGATGAATTATCTCAACCACATCCTCATAAATGAATTTTTGGATGTCAACCATGTCTCTGCGAATTTGACGACATGTTCCTTCAGGTTCTTATCTCTCAATGACCATATTTTCCATCATTAGAATAGGTTCCAAGGGACTAAGACATCGTCCTTTGATTCCACCCTCTAATCGCAAACTGTAAATTCCACTTGCATGGGGATATCCTAAATATGAGGAGTATATACAACCATTAATTTTTTTTGGGGGGGGGACTAGTTGGAATACAACTTTATATACAAAATGTATCATACCTTTTAGTGACACCTTGTCCATATGCACTTTATTCTTACCCACATAAACTCAAGCAACACTTGAATCTTTAGGCAGTGTAGATACAACCTTCCTACTTGGAAACGATGAAAGTTCTACCCTTAGAGGGGGACCGGGGGAAGTAGACCGACCAATCATCCCATGAGATTCAACATTAAACTTTTTCAAACAATTGGGATCTATAGAAGCCACCATAACATTCCAATTAGCATGATCATGTGTTGTAACCTCACCTCTAGATTGAAAATCATTCAGAGGGTCAACCAACTCACAATCCACAATGATACCAAGCTACACAATATAATTAGACCCTAGAATTATATCTTTATAAGAAAATGAAGTTTTCTCACCTATGAGGTGGACCAATTTATAATCATTTGGATCAACGATGAAATCCTCTTAAAATTAATAGAGTCATCAACAGCCAAACGGGCCCAATTTTTACATTTTCCTAGCATATCAGGGCCTAAAACACTACCATCATCAACCACTACATTTATAGGTGCTCTATTAAACATTCCCATGTTGGTAATATTACCCTTAGGGGATGCAGTATCAGCCCCATCATTCATCATTCTACCATTTTTTTGGATTTCTTTTTCCGGTATTCAAGACCAGAGTATCCTTTCACGTTATACAATTCACAATATTTTCTTGACTTGATAAACTCCTTGGTGTGCCCAATTGAATTATAAACATTAAAAAATATAGGCATATTATCTTATCTGCTAGATGTATCAAAGATGTAGTCTATAGTTTATAGAGTTTCATTGTCAATAAGGGTAGCACTGAGGTCAACCTCAACCAGGATGTATGCAATTTAAACAAACCTCGCTTCCTCTATTTCTCGGTCTAATATGCTAGGAGTTCCAATCACTAGGGTAATTTAAAAAAGAATGTGTGGATGACACCAGATCCAGTTTAGACCATAAATTCTTACCAACACCAAGGTATTTGTATTCCACATAGCAAAAGGATTGAATATGGAATGCCAATCATGAAAAAACAACATACCTAGTTTGAGGGAGATCAGACCAAATGAACAGAATTTATGCTACAAGTATTCCATTGTGAATAAAATATGATCTCATTCTCTTCTTATGGGAATACATTTCTATTCATTGAAAACCGATGAGACTGAGATCCTTCAAACAATATCCTCCACATACATTGGATTAGATCCCAAATGATAAACCATTCCTTAAATTAATAAAAACTCATATATCATAAATCTCTTAATAATTAAGTCTTGATTTGAATGGATAATGGATGAGTTTCATCTTTTAAAAATAATTTCTTCTAAAAAGTCATTCTTGAAATTATAAAATCAACAGAATGTGTCACGATGTTCATATTGAGAAGCTGCACTCGTTGTTCCCAGCTTCAAAGACCCTAGTTGAAGCCCAACACCGATCATGTCTTCACACTATTCACCATAAGGAATCAACACATGCATTGAATCTTATTTTAGGGACCCCTATTGAAACCCATGGTGAATCGTAGCATGGATTCTATCTGCGGATGTTTGTGATGGTTGAAGTGACCTTGAACCATGAATAATTCCATCATCTTTTCCCAAATCGAAGGATCCATGAGTAATAAACTCTGATCACCATCAGGGGAGTTTCCAGCGTGAAACCACAAGCCATCCTTCATTATCTTATATCTATATATATTTATTCTTGGTCGGGAAGATGTGTGTGGAGGTACAATGAGTCAAAAAGTATCACCATACAAGTGAAAGAAAGTGAGTCCTAAAGAGGGATTCCACATGCTCATCCCAGAAAAATCCCAAGTACATGATTTATAATTATAGGTTAAATAGGCTGTGGACACAGTGTCTTCAATGGATACTAAAGAGGAATGTGTTATTACATGTGCAAACAAGCGGTGTATTACTTATCTTGGTCAGGCTTTACAGTTGGAACTTCCAAAAAGTGGGTGTTCAACATACACAACGGGTTGATGCTACCCACCCAACTTCAACGAGCTTATGAAAAATGCATATGACTCTATTGGTTAAACATTAGATGATGAGTGTGCTACTTCATGATGGAGGAATTCTCTTCTCACACATCGTGATGTTTCTAAAGGTGTAAGTTCCATTGCAGTCACAAGAAAGGAGGAGGATGAATGGATCTTTTTACTGTAGGAGTCCATTAACTCTGTGATGAAAATATATGTTTTGGGATCCAATGAGTACCTTATTTTATAGAATTTGTTCACAATAAACTTTGAAGAAATTATTTTTTCTAACTCAGAGATGTAAATTTGGGATCTTTCTTTGAAAATTAGGATATGCCATATCACTGATGATTCATCTGATTCATCATCGGAGGATGATCATGTGCCAACTCAACAAGCCAAGACCTGGTGTAGGGGGATGAAATCCTATGGTTTGAGGGAGACATAATGAAATTATGGGATATAAAGCGAGTTCCAAGAATTGAGTAGTTATTTCTGATGTGGTAATATTTTCCTTGGTCTGCCTGCTCCTTCTTTGTATAATTTACATTATTGTTAATAGATTTGGATTCATGGATTGGGATTCCGAATCCATGACAGAGCTATTCAGGGTATTATATTTATAACATTACAAGTATAGTAAATATATATTTTTTTATAATTTTAACATTATTTAAATAAATATATATTTATTTAAAATTATAACTATAAATAAATATTTATTTCATTGTAATTAAAAAAATATAATAAGTATTTGTTTATTTATAGTTATAATTATATATCTATATATTTATTTATTTTTAAAAAACTAAAAAATTATAAAAAATAAATTTCTTATATTTAAGATTTTATAAATGTATATTATTATTATATTAAATATAATTTTACAATTATTTAAATATATATATATATTAGGTTCTCGAGTGTAAAGACCCAGAAATTTCAATGGAATTTTTTTCTTAAATACTTTGGAAATTTATGAGCCTGTAGTTTTTTACAGCACATGATTCTGAGTAAAGACCCTGAAATTTCAAGAAATGATTTTTCATAAATAATTTGGAATTTTCCGAGTCTTCGGTTTCTGATGGCACTTGATTCTGAGGCATGGTGTGCCCGAAATTAATTTCTGAAGTTTTGTTCAGGTACGTTCAGTAAACGTACATGTGGTTTTTTCTATTATTTGAACCGATGCTCGGAATTGAAATACGAGGACACCGATGAACTTACATCGCTGATATTCACTTAAGGGGACCTTTACCGTATTTTCATTTTATGCAGGTTCAGAGTTAATTTTTGGGCGTTTAGAATAAAATATATAAAATTGTAGTATACAATTTTTTTAAAGATTTTAGTTATATCCTACAAGGAGAAGTTATTGGTTGGGCCCACACCCACATAACCTCTCATGAGAGGATGTTTGTGTGGTGGGGCCCACATGAAACCATAACCTTTCAACTCCCTTTAACTCCCAATTAATTTCCCCTTTTTTTAATTTGACAACTCCCCCTTATTGAGTGTGATCTCTTCACCTCCCTCTCTCCCATTAATATTTTCCAACACTTTTGAATTAACGAATTGAACTCTTCAATTTAATTAATTAAAGTGTTGGAATTTTGAATTACAAGTGTGGATAAAATAATAGACTTAGTTATTATTTTAGTTTGGAATTCGTTGTGTGGGGAGAGTTTTGAGGAAGCTCTAGAGAAAGAGAAGAATAGTGTTCTTCATCGGGCGGACAACACTGTTCTTCAACGACGAACATCTCCGATGAAGAACCACCGAAGAATGATTATCATCTCCTTCGACCTTCGGCCAAGACAATAGAGAAGGAGCCACCTATAAGGAACACCAATGATTCACCATCCTCGGTTCCAACTTCCACGACATCAATGAGTTGACGCCGCCTCCCCCATGACTCCCACTATGAGAGAACCTTATTTCAATATAGGGGGTCTCCTTCAATTTAAATTTTATAAAATTTTTCTTCATTCTTCGTTGAAACCATGTTTTATCATCAGCCATAAGATACTGCCTAACGCAGAGGGCACAGGACGAACGCACACGGCCTGACGACCCTCTGTTGCTCCTTGTTTTATTTCGATGGCGATGGTGATGGAAGGGGTGACGACATCTGGAGAAAGCGGCGGCTGTATGCCGACTGTGTGTAGAGGAACCGATGCCCGCATCTGTGGGCCGCTCAGCCGAAGAAGAACCGGACGGCCGTAGTGGGCCAGGCTAGAGGAACAGCAGCGCGCCTTGACACCACACAATGGAGGACTGCGGCCCGCACAAGGTGGGCCGCCTTGGCGGAAGAACCGGTCGGCTCGTCAGCCGGTCAGGCAGAAGGAGCCGTGATGATCATAGGCGTTGCAGTGGAGGGGTCACGGCCCGCAACCGCGGACTGCTCACATCGCGAAGACCGGATGGCTTCGGCCAGCCAAACAATAGGGCGGCGCCACTCGGGGCCGCCGGTTCGGGGAAATAAGCCCCCCCGCCCCCACACTGCTCGGCCACCCGGGCCGAGCCGCTTGGCCAGCCGAGCTGAGCCACGGACATCCAGGCCGAGCCATACCACGTCGGGCCGACCACACCCCCTAGGGCCGGGCCGGGCCGCACTTTGCCGGGCCGACATGCCATCCCACTAGGGTTTATGGGCTGGGCCCGTTTCAATTAAATGGGAATAACATTAAGACCCCACGTCTGATCGACGCGCTATCTGCGTCACTGGGACCCTTATGATGAGGCGGTCCTTTTTTAGTACTCTATGTGAGTTTGGACAACATTGTAAAATGGCTGGGTTTGAAATGAGTGTATTTCCAACTGGGCCCCTAGAACGAAAAAACTAATAACTCTAAGACCAGGCATCTGATTGATGTGTTGTCTGTCGCTTTGGGTTTCATTTTACGAGTCGGAACATCGGGATACATCAAATCTATACTTAAAGATTTTTGATGTATTGACCTCTTGGCTCAAGGATCAGACCATCCCAGAATCGAGCGTGTTGTACGTAGGAACCCAAGAGCAGGTTTCGGTAGCGACAACAACAGTACTGGAATCCTCCATGGGTCTGGAAGCGATGACAACTGTAATGGAATCCTACTTGGGTTCGGAAGAGATGACAACTATAATGGAATCCTCTATGGGTTTGACAAAGAAGACTTCTTTACTTGTATCTGACATGGGTCTGACATCTTAGATGAATCAGTGATTACATATGATCATCTCTATCTTTATATGAAAGATGTGTACCTCTGTGAGCTGAGTCTTTAATTTCAATAATTATAATCGATGTGATTGACTTTCATTCCCATGTGGACTGGGATGTTCTTGGGATCTAGAGTATGAGCCAAACTCTGATTTATAACATAGGTATATGTATGGGAATATACCTAAGTATAGTTGGTTGATACTTCGTGATTGTATCTTTCTTCTGTGGTTTATCGTTCGTGGATTTTGGGAGACCTTTGGGGGCCTCGGGGTCCCAACTGAGTATTTTATACTCACTCCTGCACAGGTTATTCCCGCACTATGTTGTGTTGGATCCAGACAATGGACAACAATGATCGAGGTGGAGGCTTATGGTGCTGGACGGTACCCGAAGGTGGACCACTTGGCGATACGTACACAGATCAGACGGCTGCAACCGAGGAGATAAGGAGGCCATATGTACCCACCCTTCATGTGGGAATCCGGTAGGACGACTCAGTGGTTTCTGTTTTACATTATAGCAGTTGTACTAGCTTTTCATTTGAACCGTACTTACTGTTGGGCTTGTATTTCCGGCACCTTTTCTTTTCAACACTTACTTTTGTATGTAGTATTACTTAGTGTCTTGTTCTGTTGCGTACTAGTTTGGGTTTGTTTACTTTTATAAAGGCAATGACTTCCCTTTTTATCGGGATTTACACCTTTGTTGCTAGTCTCCAGCCCCTAGACTATGGAAGGAGGGCTTGGGGTAGTCAGGGCACCGGCCCCGAGGATGGGTCGTGAAAAATTGGTATCAGAGGAGTCGGTTCTAACGCAGAACTCAGGACTCTGATCATTCCTTTCTGTGAAGAAATAGTGTTATGAGTATTGAGTGTGGTTTTCAGTCTAAGGAGTCCAGTGTTGGTGCGGCGGCCGATGTATCCATACACCAGGATCCTGAACTATGACTTCTGACTTAGTGGATGAAAACATTGATTTCATGTGTGTTTCAAAATTTTTCTTTGTGATTACATTGTGTCAGGTCACGGGGTATATTTTTTGACCATGTAGAAGCTGTTTCTTTTCAGGATGGCCCCACGATGGCAACAAGCTAGGGTTCCGAGCTACATACGAGATTATAGCCCACCGAGCGACGAGACCTTGGTGTAGGGCCCCATCACAGTAGAGGCACCAGCGGTACCACTACCCACTGATCCACCAATACCACCAGCCCCAGCAGTAGAGAGTGCAATCCGCCTGAGTATGTTTCATGAGTTTCAGCGACAGAGGCCACCCAGGTTCCCCGGAAAGACATACCCGCAAACAAGTGAGGATTGGCTGGTGGCTGTCATCAGAGTTCTCAGATTAGTAGGTACAAAAACAGACCTTATGGTTAACCTTGTTGGGAGTCTCCTACATGTGGCGGTAAGAAGATGGTGGAGCCTGATGATCCAGGTGCATGACGAGGCATCTTTACTTTGGACAGACATCGAGAGCCTCTTCTTCTCAGTGTATGTCCCAACAACCCTCCATGCGGTGCGGATTCAGGAGTTACTTCATCTGCAGCAGGGCAGCATGAAAGTAGCACATTACTCAGCGAGGTTCACTGACCTCTCACACTACTCCATGGACATGGTACGAGACCCATTCTTCAGGGCTCGGACCTTCGAGCTAGGACTGAGGCATGAGATTAGGGCTTCGAAGATTCCCCTCAGCATCCCGACGTAGGTGGGGGTACTGGAGAGATAACTTCTAGTGGAGAGCTTCCTTGATCAGTAGTCTCCGGTGGATATACCCACCACATGATGACACATAGCTGAGTCTTCTACAGTCGATAGTAGTCATATGTCGCAGAGGTCCAAGCGGACTAGACCATCAGGTGGGCGACAACAGAATACAGGTTTGGTTGTGTGGGGCACCCAAAACATAGCCAGTTATATGAGGAGCAGGCAGTGCTATGTGTGTGGTGGGCAGGTTCAACCATGGCGGTCCGCAGGGAGGTGGCGGACGAGGCAGATGAGCTGGCTGAGCAGCTGGTGGTGGACGATGTTTTGAGGCTCTACCACCACCACCACCACTAGGAGGTCCACCCCGACCACAGGGAGTGGGAGGACAGAGGCAGGCTCAGCTCTTGGAAGCCGTGGCCTATGACCATGGCGCACCTAAGAAGATTCGAGGTAATATCTATGTCTACTCCACCCACGCTGTAGTACTTATAGACACAGGTGCGAGTCATTCTTTTATTTCCACTACCCTTCTTTTGAGATCAAAGTTTCTGATAGAGTAATTGGCTTGATCCTTACGGCTAGAGACTCCTACGGGAGCAGACTCGATGATTACACACTGGTGTCGGCAGTGTGAGCTTACTCTAGGAGGCAAGAGCTTCGGCTGGGATCTTCTTGTAGCGGCATCGAGGCCTTATGACATCATCTTGGGTATGGAATGGTTATCTACTGTCCATGATCAGATTGACTATATTAGGCAGAAGGTGTGGTGTATCCGCATGGATGGGAGATGGATCACATTCACCAGCAAGAAGGGTTCTTTTGTAGCGCAGAATGGACTTTCACAGAGTAGAGGGCAGCCGATCACACATCAGTTGGCTAGTCTCATCCTCGGAGCGGTTGATATGTGGTGTTTGAGTTTTACTATTGTGGTGGAACAGTATGTGGATGTTTTCTCTGACAACGTTTCTGGACTACCTCCTCGAAGAGAGGTAGACTTCTACATTGATCTGTACCCCGGGACATCACTGATATATACTCCATCATATCAGATGTATCCCGCTGAGCTTCGTGAGTTGCGGGTATAGCTAGAGGACATACAGGGAAAGGGATTTATCCGACCCAGTATTTCACCCTAGGCTTCTGTGATTTTGTTTGCCAAGAAGGTGGATGAGAGCTTGTGACTGTGTGTCGACTACCGTCGCCTAAATTAGGTGATCGTGAAGAACAAGTATCCACTCTTGAGTATTGACAACCTCTTTCATCAGCTCAATGGAGCGCGATAGTTCTCGAAGATAGACCTCAGGTCAGGCTATCACCACCTCAGAGTTCGAGACGAAAAAAAGCAGAAGACGACCTTGAGGTGTCAGTATGGCCACTACGAGTTCTTGGTTATACCCTTCGGCGTAACCAACATACCATCTATGGTCATGAGTCTCGTGAACAGGATCTTCAAGCCTTCCCTCGATTCTTTTGTCGTAGTCTTCATCGATGGCATGCTGATTTACTCAACTACTGAGGAGGAGCATGACTAACACTTACGGGTTGTAATTGAAACACTATGAGAGAACCAAAATTATTGTAATCTCTCAAAGTGACAGTTTTGGATTCGAGAGGTTCACTTCATGGGACACATCATCTCGGATGCTGGGGTAGCAGTGGATCGAGTGAAGATTGAGGCAGTTCTTGCTGGAGAGCCACCCAGGAGTGTGGCGGAGGTGCAGAGTTTAATAGGTCTGGCTGGATACTATCAAGGATTTGTGTCAGACTTCTCCAGTGTTTCAGCACCTCTTTCATCATTGATGAAGAAGGGGAAACCCATCGTATAGTCAGATATATTTCAGTAGATATTTGAGGAGCTGAGCCATAGATTGACCAGTGTGCCCATCTTGAGTCTACCAGAGGAGAGAGTTGGGTACGTAGTTTACTTCCACGCATCAGGGATCGGACTCGGGTGTGTCCTGAAGTAGGAGCGAGCAGTGATCTCATATGTTTCACTGTAGTTGAGACAACATGAGAAGAACTACACTACCCATGACATGGAGTTATCAGTAGTGGTCTTCTCCTTGAAGATGTGGCGGCACTATCTGAGGGGCGAGCACTTTATAGTCTACTCTGAACACCAGAGTCATAGGTACGAATTCTCGTAAAAGGACCTGAACCGAAGAAAATGGTGATGGTATAAGTTCCCCCAGGACTCTGACTTTGAAATACTCTACACTCCTGGGAAGGGGAATGTTGTATCTGATGCTCTCAGCAGGAGATCTGGAATTCGGCTACTAGGAGAGGCGACAAAGCAGCTAGCCACGTTACAGATATCCTTTGTGGATAGATATGGTGCAACCTTTCTTCAGTCTCTCACAGTCACTCCTCCACTTCTTCAGCGATTCAGGGATGCACAACTTGGGGACATTGACTATGAGACGTGATGTGCTCAGATATCCTCAGGACATGCACCTGATGGTTTTTCTGAAGTAGGGGATCATGTAATCCTCTTCAGGGGATGTACCATGGTACTAGTTTCACTATAGGATGAGGTGTTGAGGGAGTTCCACACTTCCCAACTAGCAGTACATCCAAGAGTGGCGAAGATGTATCCTGACCTCAAACGATAGCACTGGTGGCCGGGTATGAGGAAAACAACATTAGAGTTTGTTTCATGATGCCTCACTTTTCAGCAAGTGAAGGCAGTGCACCAGGTGCCAGCAGGTTTGGTACAACCCTTAGATTTCCCAGACTGGAAGTGGGACGTGATATACAAGGATTTAATGATGGTACATCCATGTACATCCATATGAAATGACTCCATCTGGGTGATCGTAGAATGCCTCACCACGTCGGCCCACTTCCGACCGATTAGAGAGAAGGGCTCAGTAGAGAGCTTGGGACGCCTCTACATTCAGAAGATCATTCGGCTTCATGGTGTTCCATTGACTATCGTTTCCGATCAGGATGCTCATTTCAATTCCCAACAATGGAAGGGGTTACATGAGGGTTTTGGGATGCAGCTACGTCTGAGCACCACCTTCCATACTCAGACGAACGACCAGACAGAGAGGACCATTCAGACTCTCAAGTACATGTTCGATGCATGTGCCCTTGACTTTGGTCATAGTTGGAAGGATCATTTAACCTTGGTGGAGTTTGCGTTCAACAACAGCTACCACTCCACCATCGAGATGGCACTATATAAGGCACTGTACGACTGACCATGCAGATCACCTCTCTGCTGGACTGACCTTGGGGATTCAGCACTTGTAGGACCAGAGATGGTTTAGGCTATGACAGAGAAGGTTTCGATCATCCATGAGTGGATGAGGACTTCACAGAGCTGACAAAAGACTTATGCTGAAAGGAGACGGAGACCACTGGAGTTCGAGGATGGAGACCACATATTCCTACGAGTCTCACCTCAACGTGGTCTATAGAGATTTGGCTGGGGTGGCAGGTTATCTCTGTGCTTCATCGGGCCTTTCCAGGTCCTCAGTAGAGTAGGTGAGGGGCTTACCGCCTGGCCCTTCCACCTCAGTTGTGTTGGGTGCATGACGTCTTCCACGTATCTCGCCTGAGGAGATACATGAATGACCTATCCCACATCATAGACCATGGGGAGCTGGACATAGATGACAGGGAGTCATTCACGGAGGTTTCGGTGGAGATCAAGGATTTACAGGTGTGGGTCCTAGGTGGATAGTCGATTCCTTTCGTGTGAATTAAGCGGTAGCATGGGAACCTCCAGGGGGGCTCTTGGGAGTGGGAGGCTCTGTTGCGAGCTCAGTACCCCTATTTTTTCCCCTAGTGTGTGTTGTAACATTACAGTGACATAAAGCCCGGAGGAGGGAGTAATGTAAGTACCCGGAAATTTTAAGTAAATTTTTTTCTTAAATACTTCTGAATTTTATGAGTCTGCAGTTTCTGATGGCACTTTATTCCAAGGCCCAATGTACCCGGAATTAATTTCTGAAGTTTTGTTCGGGTACGTTTAGTAAACGTAAGTGCAGGTTTTTCTATCTTTTGAACCGGTGCTCGGAATTGAAATCTGAGGACACTGATGAACCCGTAGCATTGTTATTCTATTAAGAGTACCTTTACCGTAGTTTCATTTTATGTGGGTTGAGAGTTAAATTTTTTGGGATTTTGAATAAAATAAATAAAATTGCAGTACATGATTATATTTAAAGATGTTAGTTATATCCTACAAGGGGAATTTATTGGTGGGTCCCACACACACCTAACCTCTCATGAGAGGATGTCTGTGTGGCGGGGTCCAAACGAAACCCTAACCTTTCAACTCCTTTAAAGTCCCCATTAATTTCCCTTTTTTTAATTTGACAACTCCCGCTTATTGAGTGTGATCTCTTCACCTCCCTCTCTCCCATTAATATTTTCCAACACATCTTAATTAAGGAATTGAACTCTTAAATATAATTAATTAAAGTGTTCGAAATTTAAATTACATGTGTGAATATAAAAATATCATTAGCTATTATTTTAGTTTGGCATTCGTTGTGTTGGGAGTGTTTTGAGAACGCTCTAAAGAAAGAGAAGAATAGTGTTCTTCATCCGGAAAAGAACACAGTTCTTCAACGACAAACAACTCTGACGAAAAACCATCAAAGAATGATGATCATCTCCTTAGATCTTTGGCTAGGTCAAAGTAGAAGAATCCACCGGCAAGGAAAGCCAATGATGTGCCATCCTCTGTTCCTTCTTCCCCGACGTGAACGAGTTGAAGTCGCCTTCCCGCGACTCTGACTACGAGCAAACCTAATTTCGAGTTAGGGGGTTTGCTTTAATTTTTGTTGAATAAAATTTTTCTTCGTTCTTCGTTGAAACAATGTTTTATCTTCAGCCATATAATACTGCATAACGCGGAGGGCGCGGGACGAACAAAAACGGCCCGTCGACCCTCCGTTGATCCTTATTCTTTTTCAATGATGATGGTGATAGAAGGGGTTGCGGAGACCCGAGAGAGCAGCGGCCGTATACTAACCTCATGGAGAGGAACCGCGGCCCGCATCTGCAGGCCGCTCGGCCGAAGAAGAACCGGTCGACCGAAGCCGGTCGGGGTGGAGGAACCGCGACGCCCCACGACACCGCACTGCGGAGGATCGCGGCCCGCACAGGGCAGGCCTCCTCAGCAGAAGAACTGACAGGCTCGTCGGAAGGTCAGGCGGAAGGATCCGCGACGCTCATAGGCGTCGTGGTAGATGTGTTTACGGCCCGTAACCATGAGCCGCTCACACCGGGAAGACTGGCAAGCCAGACAGGAGGGCGCTGCCGCTAGTTTGGGAAAACAGCGTCCCCCCCCCCCTCACTGCTCGGCCGCCATGGCCGAGCCATGGCCCGCCAGGCTGGGCCGCACTGTTCCGGGTCGTGCCACACTGAGGCGGTCCAACCCTCTGCCGGATCGGACTCGCAGAGCCAGGACGGGCCGTCCCGCCAGCCCACTGGGCTTGACAGGTCGGGCCCGTTTCACTTAAATGTGAATAACTTTAAGACTGCACGTCCGATCGACGCGACGTCTATGGCACTGGGACCCTTACGACGAGGCAGTACTTTTTCTGTATTCTATGTGAGTTTTAGAAAACATTGGAAAATAGACGGGTTTGAAATGAGCGTATTTCCAACCGGGCCCCTGAAGCATAAAAGCCAATAAATCTCAGATTGGTCGTCTGATTGATGCACCGTCTGTTGCATTGGGATTCTTTTGACGAGACGGAACATTGAGATACATCAACTCTAGACTTCATGATAGTTGATTTATCGACCTCTTGGCTCGAGGAGTAGACCCTCTTGGAATCGAGCATGATGTGTGCAGGAACACTAGAGATGGTTGTGACTGAAATGACGATTGTACTAGAATCCTCTATGGGTTCGACAGTGACGAGAACTGTACTGGAATCCTCCCTGGTTCGGCAGTGATGAAAACTATACTAAAATTTCTGTGGGTTCGGCAGCAACCACAACTGTACTGGAATCCTCCATGGGTTTGGTAGTGATGACAACTATATTGGAATCCTTCGTGACAGCGAAGACTTCGGTACTTGTATCATATGTGGGTCTAACATCATAGATGAATCAAGGATTACATCTGATCAGCACTATCTTTATACGAAAGATGTATACCTGTGTGGGATGAGTCTTTGTAACACCCTGTCCCTGGTTTTCCATAGTCGGTGAATTATTACATAACATTGGCATGATCACAAAAGATGAAGTCTCAAAAGACCGATTAGTTTAGTAGCCTTGGATACAATAGATACATTCATAAGTCTTACATTACATATCAAAGTGAAAAAACTACAACTGAATATTGTATTAATTTTCTCTCGTACTATCCATGTAGGTCATTCATAAAATATTTCTTCACATCCTGGGAAAAATAAAACATTAAAAGCGGTGAGCTAAGATGCTCAGTAAGGATAACAATATAGAAGAAGCTTTCTTAAATAAACATAAACATTTAAGGAAATGCATAACTAAAAAAAATACTTTTAAAAGTTTTCTTCAGCATAACATGGCCAAAATAAATTGAAATAATTCCATTTACTTATTCCCATAGATATTCTACGAGTCAAATATTCACATGCAATATCAATAACCAATTTTTTATTGATGGAATGTATAATTCTAGACTATCATAACCACATAGTCAAGGCCTCATTCCAAGAATACACATAAGAATTTTTCAAGGTCTTGTGCTAAGACACTAGTTTGTCTCATGAGACCTACTGATGCATCAAGGAGCTATAGTGTTCTCCACCCGTAACTTATTAAGTCCAATTGATTCCTCATATGAATAAATTTAAACATAACATAAAAATTTGTGTTAAAACTAGCATAGGAAATGTCAGTACATTCTGCATAAACCATGAATGGTATAGAAATAACATATCCACAGTCAAACATATCACAAAACCTTCAATACAATATGGATGGTTTGTATCATAATAAGTCAACTTCAAATATTCTTAAAATCCATCATTGTATGTTGACATAGCTGAAATAAAAACTATTTGAGAGAAATATCTCTTTTTTGAAATCATTTAGAAGTCACACATTTATTAAGGAAGTAATTTAAAAAAGATTTTTGAATCAATGTGTCCCATATCACTTTGAAACTTTTGAAAATAAATATCATTTTAAAACATTCATGTCTATATAAATAAATCCTTAAAATCATTTTGAAAAAATGGACATTAATTAAAAAGATTTAGAAAGATAAATCATTAAAACATTTAAAATTATGATCTTGATAAAAATTACCTTTCACAAATTCGTAAAATATTCATATTGAAATCATTTAAAGGTCACATAATTAAATAATAAAACATTTACTTTAAAAGTATTCTTATAAGCTTGTAAGGGAAGCTTTGCCGATTTTATAATGGACGAAAATAGACGCACTCTCCGTATAACTTAAAAAAACATTCTTACCTTAATTCTGTCGAAAACGTTAAAAAAGACCTTGTTTGGAAAATGACAGAAAGATTCCTTTATAAACTTATTATAAAAAGTCAAACAGGGGTATAAATTACTTTAACCAATATTCTGTAAAGTAATAATAATGTTTTGAAAATCATTTTTAAGAAACATGGATGTGGATGATAAAGAGGTCCTAGTAGATAATTACGTATAAACAACCTCGAATAATGAAGAGATTGTGAAATAATCCCTTACCTTGTACCTTTCCTTTTTTGAGGGTAGGTTAACCTCCTGTATAATGGTGAAATAATTGTTATTAAATTATACAAGAATCATATACATTAATATTATATCATATATGATCTTTTAACATTTCTTTGTTAATAATGTCTTAGTATTATAGTCGTTTTGGGTGTTAACTTGTCTTTTTTCTTTTATATGATTTGTTACATAAGTCATGTTTGTTATTGATAGGTTGTATCTTATCCACATAAATAATGATATTAAGTATTAAAAAATTATTTTAAATCATGAAATGAGAATTAGACTTGCATTGATATGATGGGGAATAAATCTCATCGCGTTTGTGGTGACGGTAGTCCGTACGTACGCCCGAGCGAAAATATCAATCTTTTGATATTAAAATAATATATAATCTGAAGGTATATCATATATACAGAATCATTATTAGTTTATATTTATTATTTACATCAATTACACTTCATTATCATACCCATCCAAATAATAATGTATTGAATAGCAATTGCACCACGACGTGGAGACGGTAATCCGTACGTACGCACGTATGGTGAAATGTCATTCAAAGGATGGATAGAATAATGAATATGGTTGTACCATATTTATAACAACATCACAGTTTATAGACTTTATTTTAGTTATTATTTGATAATGAAAATAACAAAGAAAGAAGAATTTTATGAATAATGGAACTTGAAAGAGGGTAATGAAAACGTTACCTCTTATTCGGGTTCTTCCTTTTGATTTGATAAAGAGGGATCCATAGGTTAGATTTTTGACTAAATAGAGGCCTCTAGGATTAAGGGAGGATAGTTTATAGGGTATTGGGGAAGATTTATGACGAAAAAAGGCTTTGATGTTATGAAGAATTGGTTATAAGTGGTGTCCATTTATAAGGGGGAGGAGGGGCTCTTTAAGAAAAAAGTGAAGTATAATTTATAATAAATTCATATTCGGTTTATAATTCCTCCGAAGTGAATTATTAAAAGTATAAGGTAGGTATAGGTCGAAATAATATCAACCAATATATTTTAGACATGTTTGATTCATTATAATAACCTTATCATTTAGTTTTAACTCTTAGTTAATTAGTTTGACATTTACCATGTCACTTTGTATTTTTATATTATGTAGTTAATATATTTACTATATACATCCAAGAGACCCCCAAGTGGTACATTAATGATAAAAATATAATTATATAAGTAATTTTTCATAACCATAGATTTTTAGAAATATAATATCAATTAATAATATAATATTTGTTTTAAAAACTCATTTATGTCAATTTTGACACTATTCAATAATTGATTTTTGATAAAGTCATTAAAACTTTATTAATTCGAACCAAATTCATTTAATCAATCCTAACATGTCATATTAACCAATATAATTCGTTTATGTCATAAAAACTTACAAATTATATTTATTTTAACATTTATAATACCAATTGTTTGTCTCTTTCATTAATAAGGAAAATACTGCATCATTATTGTGTCATAAATAAATTTAATTATTAAATGTATAAAAATTATAAATTAAATACCATTATGTAGGAAATAGTTTTAGATTTATAATGAATATTTATAGTTGAAATGATAACATATATAAACCTATGTAAAATTTTTTTTCTAAAAGATATAGGCTTATGTCATTTTTGAATTTACTATAACTTAATTAATATAAAGTATCCTTATCACCTACAAGTGGCTCCATGGGGGTCCCAAAATCAACCCAAATATTCCCATGGTCGTATGGGTATCAACCAATAGGGTTAGGATACGTTTTAGGGTAAATTAATATTATAATAATATTATTTTTACCCTTATTTACCGGATTTACCCTTAAACCATGGTAAATAAATTTTTACCGAATTATTCTGAATGTATAAAAATAAAAGATTACTATTTACACAGTTTGGACCTCCTTATTCAAAATATGGAATCCATATTTCTAAATTCAAAACACAAAAGTGGAAAAAATTAATTTAAAATTATTTCTCGTTGTTAAAACAAAAAGCATGTTTTTATGAGATAAAAATTATCAAAAGATTGATAGTTGTTTATGTCTGGTTTAAATGTGAAATTATGTCTAATGACCAAAATTGTATTAAATGGAAAAATTATATTCTAAATATACTTTAAAACGACTCAAATTCATAATTTATCACAATTAATTAATTTGATTAAAAATGTCGTTTTTAATTATAATTTTGTAATTATCACTATTCATCCAAAATATCAAAGTTATCTGAAAAGTAAAAACAATTTACCCTATCCTAATTTGGATATTCTGAATCCAAATATGATGACCATTTTGGGCGGTAAAATTTATAAATTTTCAAAATGTGGGTATTACTATTCATAACGGCTACTTTGATTGGTCGCGGTGTGTTAAAATCTCAAAGTTGCGTACAATGCAAGCTATTGCATTATTCAAAGGGAAATGTACCATGGAAGCTCGGGGTGTTAAATTCTACCCTCATTCAATAAATTGCATCTTTCCAATATTAAATTGTTCTTCGAAAATAAAATGTTGATAATAGAAAATATTTTTGTGGGAAAACCCACATTAGAAATTGGGTTAATAAAATTGAGTCTTAATAAGAGGAAAAGAGAAATAAAAGGGTCACCACCAAATTATAATCTCTATTTGGAGAAAATTGGTGGAAATTAGAGACACATAATTGGAGGAAAAAAGTAAATATTTATAAGGATTGATTGAGGTCATCAATCACAATCAATTGTATAATTGAGGGCCTCAAAGCCATTCAATATATGATTATTTAAAATATCATTTGTTCAACAAAACATAATGTATTAGGATAACAGATTTTTGGTTTTAGGATCCCTTACCTAATGTTTATGAATTAGTTTCCTCATAGAATATGATACATACACACACACACACACACCCACATTTATATATATATATATACTTGACAAGTAGAGTTTCATCCTTCAACTAATTTCTACCAAAAACTCTTCTTTCCCTCTAAAAGATAATAAAACTCAAAAATATTATATTTCTCGTAATTGTATAAGGATCCAAAAATTAAAATATACCATTAAAATGAAGAAAAATACTTTGTAATGACGAGGGACTTCCTGCAGGCTAGTGGTAGGTAATAAAGGCCTGTCGCATTGTGGTTGTAGGTTCAATTCCTACAACTTTGTCTGATGTGACAGGTTATCGCCCGACCAGTAGGTTGCCCTTTTCCTAAAACTATAGTATCATAATATTCCAAAAATTGATCATAATAATTGTTTTTAACATAAAAAATATTATCCAAAGATCAACTTAATCCACTCAAAACATTATAGTTTTCCAAAGTACCTCTGCCCAGACTCTCTGTAAAAGTAATCTAAATTCAAAAATCAATTATCACATCAGATTCCCCAGAAAAATTAAATTCTATCTTATTGTCACTTACTGAAAATATTATTACCTTAGTCATATTAAAACCTTAATGAAAATAACAAGTACTGTAGTGAAATCCTTATATATATCACATTATTATTTTAACCAGAATATAATCCTTGAGTCAAAAAACACAAATAAATTAATTATTCCACTTCAACTGTAGTAACATAATAAGATTGGCCCTGATCCCTTGGCCTTTTCTGAGGTAATTTTCCTTGGCTCTAAGGTAATTCATTCGCATAATGTCCCATTTCTCTATAATTTTATCATTCAACATTGACAACATCTTTCTTTCCCTTGCAATCATGAGCCTTGTGACCTTTTTATCCACATTTTTAACTAACACACATTCCTTTTAGGCAAGTACTGTGGTGTTTATTCCCACAATTAACTCATAATGGAAAATCCTTCTTTCCCATTTTCCCTTTATCTATCTCTTTTTCGACCATTCTCTTCTTCTCTTGATTTACATTATTGTCATAATATTTAGAGAATTCCTTTTCTGTCATTGGAGCACAAGAGAAAATGTCTTCGTATAACGAGAAGGATTCTACGACTAATTCTTGATGGAGAAATGGATTTAACCCATCAAATAAATGATCAATATTACCCCTCGGGTTACGTATATAATCTTCTCCATGCCTCGCTAACCATGTAAAGTTAGCTTCTACTTTCGACATTCTCATCTTCCTTTTGCCACAGACTGAGAAATTGCCTTTCCATATCTGCTCGATGGTCATGAGGAAAGTATTTTTCTAAGAAAATCTCTTTAAACTCCATACATTCCATACTTAATACTTCTTCATTGTCCTTTGTGTTTTGAATTAATGACCACCATTGATCAGCATCTCCAGCGAGATGGTAAACTACCATGATAACCTTTTCCCTTTCACTAATCCCCAAATCCTGAAATATTTTCCCTAGGGAACTTATCCATTTCTTAGCTACTAGTGGATTTTTACCCCCATTGAATGTTTGTGGTTGTTTCCTCAAGTAGTGATCTAACATTGATCCTCTACACTGTGGATCGGGGTGCTCCATACGTGTAAGGTTATAATTCATAACCTGATTGAGTTGTCCCAGTATGGTGATTAGCTGATCGGCATGAGTTGCATCACCAACACCACTATAATTATCTTGAGCAGGAGGGAAATCCCTACATGGAGTGCATGCATTGATAATGTTTCCATTTCTTACACTAAGCACCATTTCGAAACAATGACATACACTAGATTATTTTATGAATCGCAATACATAAATCCAAACTTGTAAACCACTTATCATAAATTGAACTGTTTATTGATATAATACATAATCATAAAAATGCCTTCTTTGAGGAAGTATATACTCATAACCCCTTAATAATAGTTTACAAAGAAAATGAGAATTATCCTCAGCATATCCCCTGGGAGTGTCGTAACCAAGAGTGCAGCTAGGCCCGTTGTCATGCATGAGTTCCCATTCGAGTCTAGCTCAAAGCGGTGTTTTTGGGTTTTTCCCCTTGGTACATCTATTCCAGAGCCGCCTCTACCTTCTCGTATCCAGATAGGGATGTATTTCTTGGAATACTCACAAATCTCTACAAGGTTTGTAATAAACATCCTCTGATACCAACTGTAATTCCCCAACCCCACTTACCCAGAGTTGGTGCATTATTACATAACATTGACAGGATCACAAAAGATCATGTCTCGAAATACCGATTACTTTAGTAGCCTTGGAAACACTAGATACATTCATAAGTCTTACATTACATAATAAAGTGAAAAAATACAACAAAATCTTGTCTTATTATTCCCTCATACTATCCCTACAGGTCATTCATAAAATACTTCTTCACATCCAGTGAAAAATAAAACATTTAAAGGGGTGAGCTCAGATGCTCAGTATGGATAACAATATAGCAGAAACATTCTTAAATAAACATAATCATTTAGGGTAATGAATTACTAAAACAAAATCCTTTTAAACATGAACTTTAGCATAACATGGAAAAAATAAATTTAAATAATTCCATTTACATAATTACATGGATATTCTACTAGTCGAATAATCACAGGCAATATCAATAACCACATTCATAATGATGGAATGCATAATTCCAGACTATTATAACCACATAGTAAAGGCCTAATGCCAAGAATACAAATAAGATTTTGTCAAGGCCCTGTGTTAAGACACTAGTTTTTCTCATGAGACCTACCGATGCATTTAGGAGCTATAGAGGGATCCAACCATCACTTATTATGTCCAATGGATTCCTCTTATGAAAAGGTTTAAACATAACATAAACATTTGTATTAAAACTAGTATACGAAATGTCAATACATTCTCCATAAACGATGAATGGTATAAAAATAACACATCCACAGACAAACATATCACAAAACCTTCAATACAATATTAAAGTTTTGTATCGTAATATGTCAAAATCAAATAAGCTTAAAATCAATCTAAGGATGTTTACATAGATGAAATCAAAACTATTTTAGAGAAATATATCTTTTTTAAAATCATTTAAAAGTCACACATTTATAAAAAAAATTATTCTAAAAGAGATTTTTTTATTCAAAATGTCCCATAACACATTGAAACTTTTGAAAAGAAATATCATTTCAAAACATTCATGTCCATAGAAATAAATCCATAAAATCATTTAGAAAACATGAACATTAAATAAAAATATTTATAAATATAAATCTTTAAAACATTTAAAATTCTGATCTTGATATTGAGTATCTTACAGAGATTCTTAAAATATTCATTTTGAAATCCTTTAAAGGTCACATAATTATAAAATGAAACATTAACTTTAAAAATATTCTTATAATCTTATAAGGTAATCTTGGACGATTTTATAAAGGCAGAAAATATACGCACCCGCCGTATAAGTTAAAAAAACATTCTTACCGTAATTCTGTCGAAAATGTTAAAAAGGACCTTGTTTGGAAAATGACCAAAATATTCCTTTATAAACAATTTATAAAAAGTCAAAAAAGTTTATAAATAAATTTAACGCATATTTTTAAAATAGTAAAAATGTTTTGAAAAACATTTTTAAGAAACATGGATGTGGATGATAAAGAGGTCCTGATAGATAATTACGTATAAGCAACCTCGGATAATGGAGATATTGTAAAATAAAACCTTAACTTTTTCTATTCCATGGTTGAGGGTAGGTTAAACTCATGTGTAATGGTGAAATAATGTTTATTAAATTATTCATGAATCATTTACATTAATATGATATCATAAATGATCTTTTATCATTTCTTTGTTAATAATGTATTAGTATTATCATCGTTTCAGGTTTTAACCTACTTGTTCTATTTTATATGTTTTGTTACATAAGTCATGTTTGTTATGGATATGTTGTATATTATTCATATAAAGAATTATATAAAGTCCTTAAACATTATTTTTAATCATCAAATCAGAGTTAGACTTGCATGGATATGATGGGGAATGAATCCCATCGCGTTCATGGAGACGATAGTCCGTACGTACGAACGAGGGACAATATCAATCTTTTGATATTAAAATAATATATAATTGGATAGTATATCATCTATACAGAATAATTATCAAGTTATATTTTTTATTTACATCATTCAAATATCATTATCATACCCATCAACATAATAATGTTTTTAATAACAATTACACCACGACGTGGAGACGGTAAGCCGTACGTACACAGGTATGGTGACATGTCATTCAAAGGATGGATAGAATACTAAATATGGTTGTACCATATTTATAATAACATCATAGTATAAAGAAGATACTAGAGTTATTATTTTAGAATGGAAATAAAAAAGAAAGAATAATTTGAAGAAGAATGAAACTTGAAAGAGGGTGGTGAAATTGTTAGCTCTTCTTCGGGTTCTTCCTTTTGATTGGATCAAAAGGGCTTGTTAGGATCCGAATTGTGAATGATAACTTAGGTACATATATTGGCATATACCTAAGTAGAGTTGGTTGATACTTCATAATTTTATCATTCATATGTGGTTTATCCTTTGTGGATTCTGGGAGACCTTCGGGGGTCTCAGGGTCCCTATTGAGTATCGTATACTCACCCCTGCAAGGGTTATGCGCGCACTACATTATGTTGGATGAAGATGATGGACAAAACTGATCGAGGTGGAGGCTTGTGGAGTTAGACGGTACCCGGAGGTGGACAACTTGGCAAGATGTACACGGAGTAGGCCGCCAGACCCAAGGTGCTGAGGAGGCCATCTGTACCCACCCTTAAGGAGGGATTCCTGAAGGATGACTCAGTGGTTGCTGTTTTAATTTACTGTAGTTTTACTAGATTTTTAGTTGTAAAGTACCTACTATTAGGCTTGTATTTCTGGCCCCTTTCCTTTCAGCACTTACTTTTGTATTTAGTATTACGTAGTGTTTTCTTCTATTGCGTACTCTATTGTGTTTGTTTATTTTATAAATGAAATGCCTTCCCTTCCTATCGGGATTTACACTTTTGGTGTTAGTCGCCAGCCCCTAGCCTATGGAAGGCGGGCCTAGGATAGTCACGGTACGGGCCCCGAGGACGGGTTGTGACATGGGGGGTACTATAGTAGGCACTGCAGCAGGCATTGTAGTGTCGCATCACTATATTAGTCTATGTATTGTAGCAACACTATTCATCGTAGGTCCATTGGGACAAAAAATTGGTCGTTTAGGGCCATGTAATGGGATTTCAAGCACATTGGTCTGAAGAGACATTTAATGGGCTTCATGGCCACTTGGCCTATGAGCCATGTATCGAATAAATTAGGCTTGATGGGTGGTATTTACCTTTAGGGGGTTGTGGAATTCCTTTCTGACTTGTTTGTGTTGTGTGTGTGTGTGTTTTTAATGTAATTGTACCCCCCAAAACCTAAATATATAAATACTTGTTTATAAGTAAATAAATAAATAAATAAATTTATTTATTTATTTATTTATGATATTATAATAGACATATTTATTGTAATTATATATTTATATATATATATTAGGTGCTTGGGGTATAATTAAATTTAAATATACATAGTTATAACTATAATTATAAATAAATTTATTTATAATTTATTTATATATAATTAAAATTTTATAATTATTAATATAATATTTAGATTTATTTTATAAATATATTTATTGTAATTTTATATGTATTTATGAGAACACAATAGATTCATTGGTATAACATGAATGAATCATATACCAAATTAGGTATAGATCTTAAAAGAAGAGTCATCATATATATGGACAACATGATTAATAACAAGGGTGTAATTTATAAATGAATATTCTTGATGAATATATTACATATGCACATCAATTATACTCACGCATCAATATATTCATTTACCAAATTCATTGGAAACAATTATTTATTTGAATATATATATATATATATATATATATATATATATATTTATATTTATATAGTATTTATATATAATTATAAATATAGAATTATAAATATAATAAATATATTTATGAGTTAATAAATTTTATTATTATAATATATCTATTTAAATATATATTTATTTATTTGTCATCATATAAATACTTTTTTAAAAGACTATATATATATATTTGAATTATTAAAAAATATATTAATTATAAACATGTATTTTTCATGCATATAAATAAAAATTATTTTTGAATATAAATATAAAAATTTTATATAAATTAAAAACTTTATTTATTAAAAACATTTATCAGTGCTAATAATAGTGCTCATAAAGGGTATATTTATCAGTGGTTTTAGCTGGTGCTGATAAAGGCTCACCTATTATCAGCACATTTTTCTTAGTGCTAATAAAAACAGGTGCTTCCCTTGTATAGATATGTGGTAGTGTTGAATGTAATTGTACCCCAAAGTACTACATATATATAATTATAAAAATATAATAATTTTATTAAATAATCAATATATTAATTGTGTTTATAATTATATATATATATATAAATACATGTAAACAATGAATTTTATCTGTATATATATATCATGAGATAATGATGATATTTATGGACATTATTTTCATTATTTATGTTCATATATTGATGTGTGAGTGTAATTAACGTTATGTGGTCATAAGTTTATTTATGAGAATGATTGTGGATAGATATTTTCTAAATGTAAAGATTACCTCTACTGTAATGACACATGAAAATGTTATGTATTCATCATGAATGTTTATTTATGAATTGACACCCTTATTTTTCATGCTTTCCATATATGTGATTATTGGGCCTATGGGTCATGTACTAAAATAAATATGGCTTGTTGGGTGGACTATCCCCTAGGAGGATATGGTCTGTATTTCCAACATGTGCATGTTTAAATATAATTGTAGCCCAAGTACCTAATATTTGTTTTTATAATTATAAATGTTTAATAATATATAAATACTTTTTAAATCCATTTATTTATAATTATAATTATAACTAAATATATTTAAATAATTATAAAATTACAAAAAATACATTTATTTTAACATTATAAATAAATATATTTGTAAATTAATACATATATAAATATATTTATAATCATATACAAATTTTGATAACTATATTTATTTATAATTGAATTTATAAATATATATATTTAAATAATTATAAATTTAAAATTAATATATTATTATAATATTATATTTATAATTTTATAAATATATATAATCATATAAATATATTTAATAATATATTCAATTATTTATGAATATATATATAAAGAACTTAAGGATTTGCCCAAGTTGAAAATGCTCCCCATAATCCTACATCAAACCCATGTTCAAACCTGGGTGGGGGGAAATTTCCCCTGACATGCAGACATTGGCATGACATAGGAGGCGATGACGCATTCATGATGCGTGCATGATGCAGGCAGGCAGTGACGCCGACATGACAGAGGTCGACGGTGACATGGGCATGATGCAGGCATGGCACTATATTGGGCCATCAGGCCAGTTTATGGGCCTTTAGGGCATGTAATGGGCTTCATGCTAACAAGGTTTTCAAGCCATGTACTGAATAAATACGGTTGGATGTGTGGACTATCACTTGGGGGAGCTATAGCATGTCTTTTTGACCTGTGTGTGTGGTGTGTGTGTGTATAGTGTAATTATACCCCCCCAAACCCTAATATATATATATACGTATGTAGACATATATAATTATAATATTATAATAAATACATTTATTGCATAAAATTATAAATATAATAAATATATTTATTAAAATAATATTAGTGTACATGAATATTTATTTATTTATAGTAATAATTATAAATTAATATATATATTTTAAGTCATTATAATATAATTATAATTATAATAAAATATAATTTTATGATTATTTAAAAAAAAATATATTTATTTATAAATATATCTATAAATAAATAAGTTTAATTTTAAATCATAATTCTATAATAAATATATATATTATAATTATATTTATATATATATAATTTTTATTAATATTTGTAGATAAATTTATTATATATATATTTATAAATAAATGAATGTTAATTTATAATTATAATTATAAATAAATATACTTTTATTCATAGTTATAAATAAAAATATATATATTAATCTCTTATATATATAATTATATAAATATATATAATAATACAAATATATTATTTGCATTAGAACTTTATCATCACTTCTTTAGCTATGACAAAGAAACCCCTTTATCACCACTAAAAAATTGCTGATAATACTAATCTTTATCAGCACTATATTTTTTATGTTGATAACTAAACGTTTTATTAGTACTTTATTAACACTGATAAAGGGATATCATTATCATCACGAAAAAGGAGCATATAAAGAGATGTTTAATCATTTATCTCTATTTTATCACAAATAAAACTGCTTTTTATCAACACCTTTTGAAAAAGTGCTAAAAAAGCCTTTTCTCTTCTTTTAATAAAATCAAAACCGAATGATTTATCTTACACACCCTCAAGCTCTCACGAAATGTAACTACTATCGCACCGCCTCACTTATCGAACTCCAATGTCCCCACACTGTAGTTATAGCTGAACCACACTTTCACCATGCCACCACTTAGGTTGAACCCTATCCCCACAGACATCACTGCTCTCGCTGAAACCTACTACCGGTGCACTGCCTCTCCCACTAAACCCCACTATCTCCACTCCACCTCTCAAACTGAATCTGACTCCCACCACCACATCTCTCATCGATCCCCACTACGATTGTGACATCATTCTCATCAAACAGTACTCTCATTGCCACCATTTTTCACAATCCATGAATAAAGTATCTGTTGATTTTTTTGACTGAAATGTCATTTTGATCATTGTTGATAATGTGTTGATCCTAAACTGCATGGTGGATTTACCTGGGGATAATTACTAGATTATAGGATGATAATAAAATTATGGTAATTGTTGGAGGATGGTTTCCACGGCATGATATATCGAACAGTGACCAAATTGTCATTTAAGAAATGTTTCGGGAATTGTTACATGATCGACCATGACCCATTAAACCATGCGACTGAATCATGCATGGTTTAGTATTCAATTTGTTTTTATATTCAGATCCAATGATTCTTGGACCATAATAGAGGATAAATGGATCAAATTAGACCTTATTATATGTTGATGATTTCAGGTTTATTTTTTTATAGAATTTTGATGTATCATTCCTTATTACATGTTCTGAATATTTTTGAGATGAAAAAATAGATTTTAATAGAATGTCTGTTTTTAAACATGTATTTTGTGGGTTATTAAAAATGAGGTTTTGTTTTATTTTCAATTATTAGAAAATTAGATTAATTTTATGATGTTTTTTTATAATATTTTTGGAAAAATAATAGTTGTTCAAGTGAGTTTAGGGTGTTTTTCTAAATAAAAGGAATGATTTTTGTGGTTTCAGTGTTTTTAAAAGGGTGTATGCCCCTATAATGTGAGTTTTGAAAATATTGTATCATATAATTTGACTTTGAATGTGTAATAAAGTGTGCAGTGATTTCATTCAATTTTCAATACACATATGTATTTATATAAAATTTAATTCTATGTGTGTGATTTTATGTAAAATGGATTTTGAATCCTTTAATAGGGCTTCTAGATTTTAAAGAAGAATAATTTTATGTGATGTGTGATGGTGTTCTATGTTTTAATGGATTTTTATTTCAAACATTTCTCTTTGATATGGTAGGACTATGTAGTTTGATATGTTAGAAATGAACTAGTTGAGTTCATGTTTCATGTTATATAACATTTTCCTCCAAGAATGCTTGTAAAAAATTATGGAAGGTATATATTTAAAGGTAAACCTTAGTCGAATTATCTTCATTTAAGGATTTATTAAATATGTTTCCTCCATCTATTTGTTATTATCTAGGTTTGGAGTATGTGTGTTAAAATAATATAGCTGTGTGGGGTAGAAATTGGTGAATATTTTGATCTAAAAGGGGTTATTTAATTTAGTGATTCTCTCTTTAGTGGATTTGGGGTTGATAAAATACTTTGAGATATCATTGATCTCATTTTAGTTTTGGGTGATTCTATATGGGTTATTGGGATATTGATTTAATTGTATGGTGCTTATAATATGGTAGAAACTATATTTATTATCAGTTTCATTTTTTGAACCTATAAATTGATATCTGGGGTTTGATGGGAAAAGTATGGAAGCATTGGGTTGGTTCTCAGAGGTCCAAAATGATTATGGTTTGATTGCACTCTAGTTGGATCTATTTTTATTTAATTTAATCCAACATGGTTGGTATACATAGTTATCTTGGCAGGTCATTATGACACATAATTTTTTCCCCTTTATTTATTTCATTTGCTTCATATATGATGTTGTTCATTTCACCTCGTCTATTATTCATATAGTAAATGTTTTTCTTAAAAAGGAATCATGAAATGATTTTTAACAAATTTTTGAAATATAAAAAGAGTTATTTTATGAATTATGTGTGACTTATAAAGAATCATATTCATGTGATTGTTTTCTTTCAATAAAATGCAATAATGGTTTTCTAGAGAATCCACTACTATGATGTTGATTTATTCTTATGTATAAATGTATGAAATGCCATTTTATCTATTTTATTTAAATATATCTCAAATATAAATTATTTCTAATGGAATTGAACAAAATTTAGCTGAACTCTTATGGGAATTGTTTGATCACACCCAACATTTACCATTCGGTGTACAAAACCTTTCATATTTCCCTATTCCGTATTGGACCTAGTTTTCATTCTTTCGATTCAATATAGTTTTAATCTTATTTATTTTTGTTATATTTATTATTATAGTCATGTTGAGATTTTATTTTTGGTTATTACTCATTTTGGATGACTATTTGTAGTCTTGTTTATTGGTAAATAACATTCATTAGAGTGTTTCGGGATTCTTGGCCACTAGTTTCCAACTTATATTGAACGAGAACAACAATTAGGCCTAGTAGACACCTTGGTCATGTTTTTATTTTAAGGGATGAGACTCCCAAATTTTTAAAAATGGCATCAGATCCCTATTTCTTTCCTCAATACTAACCTATATTCATGAAATCCCATTTTTTATTTGGGATGTTGTGGTACAAAAGATAATGTGGTGTTAATTAGGACAATGTAGGTTGGGTGAGAGGGGATGCATGATCACTACATACTATGTCATGCATGATATACATTCCACATGGTTTTTAATTTTTAACCCTTGATTCAATGTTAAAAATATTTAAAAAAACAGGATATTTTTTTTTGATTATGAATCCAATATTATTTTTAATAGCCGTATTTTCTATTATAAAAAGGGTTTTCAAATAATATTCCCTTTTCATTATAAAATTAAATTGGAGTATTTCATATTATTTTTATAATGTAAATGTTAATTAATATATCAATTATACTCATACAAAAATGGTTTCTTTCATTAAAAAATTGAAGTGAAAAAATTTATTTAAAAGTGAAATATCTTCCATTGTATTTATAAATTTTCATAATTATATTTTTGTTTGTTCCCATGTGGGATAATAAACCATTTTAAAAATTTCCTTTTTCTTTCAAGCAATTATTGAGATCCATCTTCAATTGAACAATTTTTGTGTTTTGAAATTATTAAATATTAATATTATCTAATCATATAGTATGGTTATGAATAGATAATGGTGGAACACTAATCATATTACAAAAGAATTATAATATGAGTAGAAAGAGTACATCGGGTTTTAAAAAAGATCATGCATATGACCCTTCTCAAATCCTTTGTTTGTTTTTACATAGTGGTTGTTCAACAATAATATTTCTAGAGAAGTTAGAAGAACACTTGATCTATCACAGAATTGTTCGATGTAATAAATGTCAGAAAAAACAAAGCGGAAAAGTGATTGTAGCTAGTGTCTAGGATAACACATCCTTTTATGTATCATCTGACATGACTAATAGTGCAGAAAATAATAATATTGTATTGAGGATGTGATTATAGATGTGAATGATGATGAAGATTTTATTCAAGAAATGACAATGATTGTTGAATACGAACATCATGATTTTCAAAAATTGACCGAGATGTTAAATATATTTTAAAGGATTCTATTTTCGCTTGGATCACTAAATATAAAAAAATTTCAACCATATTGGAGTGGTATAATTTCAAAGTAAGAAACTGATGGATTGAAGTCAGTTTTACTAAAATACTTTCTCTCTTTAATGATATTCTCCCAAATGATAATGGGATCCCTATAAAAACATATGATGTTAAAAGAATTATACATTTCATGGGTATGATATCTTTAAGAATACATGTCTATCCAAATGATTATATACTGTTTTGAAAAAAAAAATTAAAGAATTCAAAAAGTGTAGTGATTCTCATTATAAGAAAAATGAATTGCGTCCGACAAAATTTGTATGGTATTTTCCAATCATTGCAATTTTGATGAACCAATATAGAAGTGAGGAGACTTTAAATTAATTAACATGTCATTCAGATACAAGAAATAAATATGGGAAACTTCATCACCTGATGGATTCTTCCTCTAGATACTCTCTTTCTTGGCAAGAGATATATAAGTTTTACAACTTATTGAATGATATACAGGTTCCAAAGGGATATTAATCAAATAAAAAGAATATAATTTCAATGAATGATTTAATTTTTAATGGATTGAAATCAAATTTCTACCGTGTTTTGATGAATGATCATGTTTATCTGGCTTTACATAGCATTTTTCCAAAAAAATTCCATCATTAAATAACAAAAATCTATTTCTTTTTCAAATCTATAAGAAATAAAAGTTATAGAAAAGGAGAAATTAGAAACTAAGGAAAAGAAAATTTCCATCATATTATGTAAATTAGAAATTCACTTCCTAAACCCCCCATTGATGTGATGGTTCCCATAGAGAGAGAGATTCATCTATGAGGACTTATAAAATATAGAAGTTTTTACACTATTGAAAGGTAAATGAAGATTTTCAACTGGTATATCAAAAATTGAAGTTATCTATATGGTTATATTACAGGGAAATATATCCTTGGGGAATCCATTTAATTCTGTAGAGACTACCTGTCTAGTTGGTAATGAATTGATCTATCTAAATCTCATTACATTATGTGGCTTGTGGGTAATGGAATTTCTGTAGGAGAACTTTTCACAATCAATATTACAGATAATCAACAACCCCACAATTAAATTCTTTCATAAAATTTTGGAGGTTTCCATTTATGTTGAAACCCATAAAAACATTATTAGGCATATCAATCAATCAAGGAATGAAATATGGATATCAAATACTAATAATTAATAGTTATAAGAGGCTTTTGAGACCATATATGTAAGTATTCAGATGAAAACATGGATTCAATTTCATAACAAATTTCAAGTCTAGCTAGAGGACCAGGTTTGTATGCATTATCTTATAGTTGTTATATATTTAATGGTTATATGTTCTACACTAATGAACATGATGAAGAAAGTTCCATGGAAAATAGTGGAGTTACACTTGTGACTGAAGAAATGTATAGTTATGGTACAAAGGATAGAAATCCAATTTATGTGAATATGTCATATTTTGGAATCATCAAAAAAATATAAGAGTGGATTATACAACATTCCATGATTCAATTTTTTAATGAGAATAGGTTTATAATTGGAGTTCTATTAAAATAAATGAATTAGGGTTCATGAAAGTGGATTTTAGTATGGAAGGGTAGAAATATTAATCCTTTATAATGACATCATAGGTAGTACAAGTATTTTATTTTTCATAACCTGCAATTTTGATGAACCAATATAGAAGTGAGGAGACTTTAAATTAATTAACATGTCATTCAGATACAAGAAATAAATATGGGAAACTTCATCACCTGATGGATTCTTCCTCTAGATACTCTCTTTCTTGGCAAGAGATATATAAGTTTTGCAACTTATTGAATGATATACAGGTTCCAAAGGGATATTAATCAAATAAAAAGAATATAATTTCAATGAATGATTTAATTTTTAATGGATTGAAATCAAATTTCTACCGTGTTTTGATGAATGATCATGTTTATCTGGCTTTACATAGCATTTTTCCAAAAAAATTCCATCATTAAATAACAAAAATCTATTTCTTTTTCAAATCTATAAGAAATACAAGTTATAGAAAAGGAGAAATTAGAAACTAAGGAAAAGAAAATTTCCATCATATTATGTAAATTAGAAATTCACTTCCTAAACCCCCTATTGATGTGATGGTTCCCATAGAGAGAGAGATTCATCTATGAGGACTTATAAAATATAGAAGTTTTTACACTATTGAAAGGTAAATGAAGATTTTCAACTGGTATATCAAAAATTGAAGTTATCTATATGGTTATATTACAGAGAAATATATCCTTGGGGAATCCATTTAATTCTGTAGAGACTACCTGTCTAGTTGGTAATGAATTGATCTATCTAAATCTCATTACATTATGTGGCTTGTGGGTAATGGAATTTCTGTAGGAGAACTTTTCACAATCAATATTACAGATAATCAACAACCCCACAATTAAATTCTTTCATAAAATTTTGGAGGTTTCCATTTATGTTGAAACCCATAAAAACATTATTAGGCATATCAATCAATCATGGAATGAAATATGGATATCAAATACTAATAATTAATAGTTATAAGAGGCTTTTGAGACCATATATGTAAGTATTCAGATGAAAACATGGATTCAATTTCATAACAAATTTCAAGTCTAGCTAGAGGACCAGGTTTGTATGCATTATCTTATAGTTGTTATATATTTAATGGTTATATGTTCTACACTAATGAACATGATGAAGAAAGTTCCATGGAAAATAGTGGAGTTACACTTGTGACTGAAGAAATGTATAGTTATGGTACAAAGGATAGAAATCCAATTTATGTGAATATGTCATATTTTGGAATCATCAAAAAAATATAAGAGTGGATTATACAACATTCCATGATTCAATTTTTTAATGAGAATAGGTTTATAATTGGAGTTCTATTAAAATAAATGAATTAGGGTTCAAGAAAGTGGATTTTAGTATGGAAGGGTAGAAATATTAATCCTTTATAATGACATCATAGGTAGTACAAGTATTTTATTTTTCATAACCTGCAATTTTGATGAACCAATATAGAAGTGAGGAGACTTTAAATTAATTAACATGTCATTCAGATACAAGAAATAAATATGGGAAACTTCATCACCTGATGGATTCTTCCTCTAGATACTCTCTTTCTTGGCAAGAGATATATAAGTTTTGCAACTTATTGAATGATATACAGGTTCCAAAGGGATATTAATCAAATAAAAAGAATATAATTTCAATTAATGATTTAATTTTTAATGGATTGAAATCAAATTTCTACCGTGTTTTGATGAATGATCATGTTTATCTGGATTTACATAGCATTTTCAAAAAAAATTCCATCATTAAATAACAAAAATCTATTTCTTTTTCAAATCTATAAGAAATAAAAGTTATAGAAAAGGAGAAATTAGAAACTAAGGAAAAGAAAATTTCCATCATATTATGTAAATTAGAAATTCACTTCCTAAACCCCCCATTGATGTGATGGTTCCCATAGAGAGAGAGATTCATCTATGAGGACTTATAAAATATAGAAGTTTTTACACTATTGAACGGTAAATGAAGATTTTCAACTGGTATATCAAAAATTGAAGTTATCTATATGGTTATATTACAGAGAAATATATCCTTGGGGAATCCATTTAATTCTGTAGAGACTACCTTTCTAGTTGGTAATGAATTGATCTATCTAAATCTCATTACATTATGTGGCTTGTGGGTAATGGAATTTCTGTAGGAGAACTTTTCACAATCAATATTACAGATAATCAACAACCCCACAATTAAATTCTTTCATAAAATTTTGGAGGTTTCCATTTATGTTGAAACCCATAAAAACATTATTAGGCATATCAATCAATCAAGGAATGAAATAGGGATATAAAATACTAATAATTAATAGTTATAAGAGGCTTTTGAGACCATATATGTAAGTATTCAGATGAAAACATGGATTCAATTTCATAACAAATTTCAAGTCTAGCTAGAGGACCAGGTTTGTATGCATTATCTTATAGTTGTTATATATTTAATGGTTATATGTTCTACACTAATGAACATGATGAAGAAAGTTCCATGGAAAATAGTGGAGTTACACTTGTGACTGAAGAAATGTATAGTTATGGTACAAAGGATAGAAATCCAATTTATGTGAATATGTCATATTTTGGAATCATCAAAAAAATATAAGAGTGGATTATACAACATTCCATGATTCAATTTTTTAATGAGAATAGGTTTATAATTGGAGTTCTATTAAAATAAATGAATTAGGGTTCATGAAAGTGGATTTTAGTATGGAAGGGTAGAAATATTAATCCTTTATAATAACATCATAGGTAGTACAAGTACAGAACAACTGACCACTTTAATCATTTATCTCTATTTTATCACAAATAAAACTGCTTTTTATCAACACCTTTTGAAAAAGTGCTAAAAAAGCCTTATCTCTTCTTTTAATAAAATCAAAACCGAATGATTTATCTTACACACCCTCAAGCTCTCACGAAATGTAACTACTATCGCACCGCCTCACTTATCGAACTCCAATGTCCCCACACTGTAGTTATAGCTGAACCACATTTCACCATGCCACCACTTAGGTTGAACCCTATCCCCACAGACGTCGCTGCTCTCGCTGAAACCTACTACCGGTGCACTGCCTCTCCCACTAAACACCACTATCTCCACTCCACCTCTCAAACTGAATCTGACTCCCACCACCACATCTCTCATCGATCCCCACTACGATTGTGACATCATTCTCATCAAACAGTACTCTCATTGCCACCATTTTTCACAATCCATGAATAAAGTATCTGTTGATTTTTTTGACTGAAATGTCATTTTGATCATTGTTGATAATGTGTTGATCCTAAACTACATGGTGGATTTACTTGGGGATAATTACTAGATTATAGGATGATAATAAAATGATGGTAATTGTTGGAGGATGGTTTCCACGACATGATATATCGAACAGTGACCAAATTGTCATTTAAGAAATGTTTCGGGAATTGTTACATGATCGACCATGACCCATTAAACCATGCGACTGAATCATGCATGGTTTAGTATTCAATTTGTTTTTATATTCAGATCCAATGATTCTTGGACCATAATAGAGGATAAATGGATCAAATTAGACCTTATTATATGTTGATGATTTCAGGTTTATTTTTTTATAGAATTTTGATGTATCATTCCTTATTACATGTTCTGAATATTTTTGAGATGAAAAAATAGATTTTAATAGAATGTCTGTTTTTAAACATGTATTTTGTGGGTTATTAAAAATGAGGTTTTGTTTTATTTTCAATTATTAGAAATGTAGATTAATTTTATAATGTTTTTTTATAATATTTTTGGAAAAATAATAGTTGTTCAAGTGAGTTTAGGGTGTTTCTCTAAATAAAAGGAATGATTTTTGTGGTTTCAGTGTTTTTAAAAGGGTGTATGCCCCTATAATGTGAGTTTTGAAAATATTGTATCATATAATTTGACTTTGAATGTGTAATAAAGTGTGCAGTGATTTCATTCAATTTTCAATACACATATGTATTTATATAAAATTTAATTCTATGTGTGTGATTTTATGTAAAATGGATTTTGAATCCTTTAATAGGGCTTCTAGATTTTAAAGAAGAATAATTTTATGTGATGTGTGATGGTGTTCTATGTTTTAATGGATTTTTATTTCAAACTTTTCTCTTTGATATGGTAGGACTATGTAGTTTGATATGTTAGAAATGAACTAGTTGAGTTCATGTTTCATGTTATATAACATTTTCCTCCAAGAATGCTTGTAAAAAATTATGGAAGGTATATATTTAAAGGTAAACCTTAGTCGAATTATCTTCATTTAAGGATTTATTAAATATGTTTCCTCCATCTATTTGTTATTATCTAGGTTTGGAGTATGTGTGTTAAAATAATATAGCTGTGTGGGGTAGAAATTGGTGAATATTTTGATCTAAAAGGGGTTATTTAATTTAGTGATTCTCTCTTTAGTGGATTTGGGGTTGATAAAATACTTTGAGATATCATTGATCTCATTTTAGTTTTGGGTGATTCTATATGGGTTATTGGGATATTGATTTAATTGTATGGTGCTTATAATATGGTAGAAACTATATTTATTATCAGTTTCATTTTTGGAACCTATAAATTGATATCTGGGGTTTGATGGGAAAAGTATGGAAGCATTGGGTTGGTTCTCAGAGGTCCAAAATGATTATGGTTTGATTGCACTCTAGTTGGATCTATTTTTATTTAATTTAATTCAACATGGTTGGTATACATAGTTATCTTGGCAGGTCATTATGACACATAATTTTTTCCCCTTTATTTATTTCATTTGCTTCATATATGATGTTGTTCATTTCACCTCGTCTATTATTCATATAGTAAATGTTTTTCTTAAAAAGGAATCATGAAATGATTTTTAACAAATTTTTGAAATATAAAAAGAGTTATTTTATGAATTATGTGTGACTTATAAAGAATCATATTCATGTGATTGTTTTCATTCAATAAAATGCAATAATGGTTTTCTAGAGAATCCACTACTATGATGTTGATTTATTCTTATGTATAAATGTATGAAATGCCATTTTATCTATTTTATTTAAATATATCTCAAATATAAATTATTTCTAATGGAATTGAACAAAATTTAGCTGAACTCTTATGGGAATTGTTTGATCACACCCAACATTTACCATTCGGTGTACAAAACCTTTCATATTTCCCTATTCCGTATTGGACCTAGTTTTCATTCTTTCGATTCAATATAGTTTTAATCTTATTTATTTTTGTTATATTTATTATTATAGTCATGTTGAGATTTTATTTTTGGTTATTACTCATTTTGGATGACTATTTGTAGTCTTGTTTATTGGTAAATAACATTCATTAGAGTGTTTCGGGATTCTTGGCCACTAGTTTCCAACTTATATTGAACGAGAACAACAAATAGGCCTAGTAGACACCTTGGTCATGTTTTTATTTTAAGGGATGAGACTCCCAAATTTTTAAAAATGGCATCAGATCCCTATTTCTTTCCTCAATACTAACCTATATTCGTGAAATCCCATTTTTTATTTGGGATGTTGTGGTACAAAAGAGAATGTGGTGTTAATTAGGACAATGTAGGTTGGGTGAGAGGGGATGCATGATCACTACATACTATGTCATGCATGATATACATTCCACATGGTTTTTAATTTTTAACCCTTGATTCAATGTTAAAAATATTTAAAAAAACAGGATATTTTTTTTTGATTATGAATCCAATATTATTTTTAATAGCCGTATTTTCTATTATAAAAAGGGTTTTCAAATAATATTCCCTTTTCATTATAAAATTAAATTGGAGTATTTCATATTATTTTTATAATGTAAATGTTAATTAATATATCAATTATACTCATACAAAAATGGTTTCTTTCATTAAAAAATTGAAGTGAAAAAATTTATTTAAAAGTGAAATATCTTCCATTGTATTTATAAATTTTCATAATTATATTTTTGTTTGTTCCCATGTGGGATAATAAACCATTTTAAAAATTTCCTTTTTCTTTCAAGCAATTATTGAGATCCATCTTCAATTGAACAATTTTTGTGTTTTGAAATTATTAAATATTAATATTATCTAATCATATAGTATGGTTATGAATAGATAATGGTGGAACACTAATCATATTACAAAAGAATTATAATATGAGTAGAAAGAGTACATCAGGTTTTAAAAAAGATCATGCATATGACCCTTCTCAAATCCTTTGTTTGTTTTTACATAGTGGTTGTTCAACAATAATATTTCTAGAGAAGTTAGAAGAACACTTGATCTATCACAGAATTGTTCGATGTAATAAATGTCAGAAAAAACAAAGCGGAAAAGTGATTGTAGCTAGTGTCTAGGATAACACATCCTTTTATGTATCATCTGACATGACTAATAGTGCAGAAAATAATAATATTGTATTGAGGATGTGATTATAGATGTGAATGATGATGAAGATTTTATTCAAGAAATGACAATGATTGTTGAATACGAACATCATGATTTTCAAAAATTGACCGAGATGTTAAATATATTTTAAAGGATTCTATTTTCGCTTGGATCACTAAATATAAAAAAATTTCAACCATATTGGGGTGGTATAATTTCAAAGTAAGAAACTGATGGATTGAAGTCAGTTTTACTAAAATACTTTCTCTCTTTAATGATATTCTCCCAAATGATAATGGGATCCCTATAAAAACATATGATGTTAAAAGAATTATACATTTGATGGGTATGATATCTTTAAGAATACATGTCTATCCAAATGATTATATACTGTTTTGAAAAAAAAATTAAAGAATTCAAAAAGTGTAGTGATTCTCATTATAAGAAAAATGAATTGCGTCCGACAAAATTTGTATGGTATTTTCCAATCATTGCAATTTTGATGAACCAATATAGAAGTGAGGAGACTTTAAATTAATTAACATGTCATTCAGATACAAGAAATAAATATGGGAAACTTCATCACCTGATGGATTCTTCCTCTAGATACTCTCTTTCTTGGCAAGAGATATATAAGTTTTGCAACTTATTGAATGATATACAGGTTCCAAAGGGATATTAATCAAATAAAAAGAATATAATTTCAATGAATGATTTAATTTTTAATGGATTGAAATAAAATTTCTACCGTGTTTTGATGAATGATCATGTTTATCTGGCTTTACATAGCATTTTTCCAAAAAAATTCCATCATTAAATAACAAAAATCTATTTCTTTTTCAAATCTATAAGAAATAAAAGTTATAGAAAAGTAGAAATTAGAAACTAAGGAAAAGAAAATTTCCATCATATTATGTAAATTAGAAATTCACTTCCTAAACCCCCCATTGATGTGATGGTTCCCATAGAGAGAGAGATTCATCTATGAGGACTTATAAAATATAGAAGTTTTTACACTATTGAAAGGTAAATGAAGATTTTCAACTGGTATATCAAAAATTGAAGTTATCTATATGGTTATATTACAGAGAAATATATCCTTGGGGAATCCATTTAATTCTGTAGAGACTACCTGTCTAGTTGGTAATGAATTGATCTATCTAAATCTCATTACATTATGTGGCTTGGGGGTAATGGAATTTCTGTAGGAGAACTTTTCACAATCAATATTACAGATAATCAACAACCCCACAATTAAATTCTTTCATAAAATTTTGGAGGTTTCCATTTATGTTGAAACCCATAAAAACATTATTAGGCATATCAATCAATCAAGGAATGAAATATGGATATCAAATACTAATAATTAATAGTTATAAGAGGCTTTTGAGACCATATATGTAAGTATTCAGATGAAAACATGGATTCAATTTCATAACAAATTTCAAGTCTAGCTAGAGGACCAGGTTTGTATGCATTATCTTATAATTGTTATATATTTAAAGGTTATATGTTCTACACTAATGAACATGATGAAGAAAGTTCCATGGAAAATAGTGGAGTTACACTTGTGACTGAAGAAATGTATAGTTATGGTACAAAGGATAGAAATCCAATTTATGTGAATATGTCATATTTTGGAATCATCAAAAAAATATAAGAGTGGATTATACAACATTCCATGATTCAATGTTTTAATGAGAATAGGTTTATAATTGGAGTTCTATTAAAATAAATGAATTAGGGCTCATGAAAGTGGATTTTAGTATGGAAGGGTAGAAATATTAATCCTTTATAATGACATCATAGGTAGTACAAGTATTTTATTTTTCATAACCTGCAATATGAAAGTGGTCAGTTGTTCTGTTCTTGACTAAAAACACCAAAGGGTTAAATGATAATTCAATTGAGGATGACCCTTTTATTATAATTTCATAATCATTTTAAAGTGGACTCAATGTAAACGAGGTTTTGTATAATATTGGAGACCACAAATTCTTGTAACTCATTGGAGTTAGTTTAGAATAATTTTAGATATACAAAAATTTTATTGAACTTTTCACCGTCTTTTACCCACCTCCTAGGAGAATTTGGAAATTCACATTAAACATAATTTTACCACATCTATGAGAGAAATTTTGAAAATATAAGAGACGTGGATAATATCATGGAGTAAAATGTGGTTCAATGAGATGAAAATAATTTTTGGTGAATAGTAACATTTTGCTTTTATTTACCACAATTAAAAGTAAATAGGATAATTAAGGGTAAAAATGATATTAATATTACACTAAGACATGTCATAATTCTATTGTAAAAGTGTATCTCGACCAAAAACAACCTTTGGAATAAAATATTATCATTTAGGTCCACTTGGATTACATTAGGACATTTATTATTATTTAATTCAATGAAGAGTTAAAAGAGTTATAATCAAATTTTATTTACTAAAACATTTTTAATATAGGGTTATACATAAGATAATTTGATTGTAAATATTACTTAGAAAGATAAAACTATTTACTACATAATGGTATTTTATTAATAATTTTTATACATTAAATAATTTATTTTATTTATGATAGAATGGTGATGCAATAATTACCTAATTAATGAAATATTAAAATAATTGATATTATAAATATCAGAATAAATGTAATTTGAGACTTTTTATGCATTAAAATAATTTTATAGTTTAATATGAGATATTAGTATTGGTTATATAAATTGTTTCGAAGTAATAATGTTGTTATGAAATTATCAAAAACAAAATACTCAATAGTGTCTAAATTGACATAAAAGAGTTTTTAAAACAAATATTATATTATTAATTTACATTCTATTCCTAAAATTTTAAGGTTTCGGCCAAAAGACGTGTATCATGATATTTGATTCATTAATGGACCGCTTGGGGGTCTCTTATATTTATATAGTAAGTTTATTAACTATATAATATAAAAATAGAAAGTGACAAGGTAAATGTCTTACTAATAAACTAAGAGTTAAAACTAAAAGATAAGGTTAATATAGTAACCCAAACCTGTCTACAAACTATTGGTTGAATTTTTTTCGACCTATCCCCACCTTAAGCTTTAAATAATACACATTGGAGCTATTAAAAACCGAATATGAATTTATTATAAAATAATATTTCTAGTTTTTCCCAAGGATCCCCTCACCCCTCTTATAAAAGGGAACTCACCCTTATCACTAATTCACATATTCAAAGCCTTTTGGTTCAGCCAACCCCAGGCCAAATACTCTCCCAACTTCCCTGAATTCAACCTAGAGGCCTTAGATTGATTAGAAATCCAACCTAAGGTTCCGTTTTCATCAAATCAAAATGAAGAACCCGAAGAAGAGGAAATGTTTTCACCACCCTCTTTCAAGTTCCTTTCTTCTTCAACATCTTCTTTCTTTGTTATTACCATTTTAAAATAATAACTCAAGTATATTATATATACATTTATGTCATTATAAATATGTTACAACCAAATTCAGTATTCTATCCATCCTTTGAATGACATGCCACCTTACGTGCGCACGTACAGCTTACCGTCTCCAGGTCGTGGTGTAATTGTTATTCAATAAATTATTATTTGGATGGATATAATAATGATGTGTAATTCATGTAAATAATAAATATAACACGATAATTATTCTGTATATATGATATACCATCCAATTATATATTATTTTAATATCAAAATAATGATATTGTCGCCCGTGCGTACGTATAGACTATCGTCTCCACGAACGCGATGAGATTCATTCTCCATCATATACATTCAAGACTAAATATCATTTAATGAGTACAAATAATTTTTAAGGACTTGATATCATTATGGATATTAATAAGATACAACCTATCCATGACAAACCTGGCTTATGTAAGAAGACATATAAAAGAAAACCAGTATGTTAACACCCGAAAACACGATAATACTATGATATTATTAACAAATCAATGTTAAAAGATCATATATGATATCATATTATTGTATATGATTCGTGTATAAATTAATAAAAATTATTTCATCGTTATACAGGAGGTTAACCAACCCTCATCCAAGGAAAAGTACAAGGTAATGGTTACTTCATAATCTCTTCATTATCCGAGGTTGTTTATACGTAATTATCTATTGGGACCTCCTTATCATCCACATCCATGTTTTTTAAAAATGTATTTCAAACAATTCATTCTATTTTACAGAATATGGGTTAAAGTCATTTATACCCCTATTTGATTTTTTATAAAAGGTTTATAAAGGAATCTTTCTGTCGTTTTCCAAACAAGGTCCTTTTTAACCTTTTCGACATAATTAATGTAAGAATGTCTTTTTTTCACTTATACGGCGGGTGCGGCTATTTTCCGTAGTTATAAAATCTTAGAAGCTTCCCTTACAAGCTTATAAGGATATTTTCAAAGTAAATTTTTTATTTTATAATTGTGTTACTTTTAAATGATTTCAATATTATAGATATTTTTCTCAAATGGTTTTGATTTCATCTATGTCAACATCCTTTGAGGGATTTTACGTTTATTTGAAGGTGATTTATTATGATACAAAAAATTCATATTGTATTTAAGGTTTTGTGATATGTTTGACTATGGATGTATTATTTTTTATACCATTCATGGTTTATGGTGAAAGTATTGACATTTCGTATGCTAGTTTTATTACGAATGTTTATGTTATGTTGAGACCTATTCATATGAGAAATGCATTGGACATAATAAGTGACGGGTGGAGCCCGATATATCTCTTCGATGGATCGGTAGGTCTCATGAGATAAACTAGTGTATTGGCCCAAGGCCTTGACAAAATATTATTTGTACTCATGGCACGAGGCCTTGGCTATGTGGTTATGATAGTCTGGCATTAAGCATTCCATCATTATGAATTTTGTTATTGATATTGTATGTGATTATTCGACTATTAGAATATCCATGTGAATAAGTAAATTATATTATTTCATTTTATCTTTGCCATATTATGCTGATGTTCAAGATTAAAAGGCTTTTGTTTTATCTATACATTTCCTTAAATGTTTATGATTATTTATGAATGTTTCCGCTATATTGTTATCCTTACTGAGCATCGGAGCTCACCCCTTTCTATGTTTTATTTTTCCCAGGATGTGAAAAGTATTTTATGAATGACCTGCAGGGATAGTATTAGGGGATAAGAGTGTGGAATATGGAGACTATATTTTTGTAGTTTCCATTTTATGATGCAATGCAAACATTATGAATGTATTTATTTATTCCAAGGCTACTAAACTAATCGGTCTTTCGAGACTTGATAATTCTTGTGATCGTGCCAATATTATTTAATAATGCACTGACTCTGTGTAACTAGGGTCAGGGCATTACAGTTTGTATCAGAGGAAGTTTAGTACAAACCATGGAAGTTAGATTTAGATAAACTCTAATTAGAGCACATAGACCTAAGATGGTATCTCCATGGAAGGGAGTTATACGTTTTGGCAAGAAAGGTAAATTGATTCCTAGGTACATCGGACCTTTCATAATTCTAGAACGAATTGGGGCTGTAGCTTACCGTTTGGCAATGCCGCCATATGTCTCCATAGATCACGATGTGTTCTACGTATCAGTGTTGAGAAAATACATGCCTGACCCAATGGATGTATTCACCAATGAATATTTAGAACCGAAACCCGGTCTGTCTTATTGCGAAGAGCCCCTCGGGATTCTTGAGAGAAGAGAACAAGTGTAGTGAAACTGGATGACTCGTCTGGTAAAAGTTCTATGGAGAAACCATAAGATGGAAGAGGCAACATGGGAACCCGAGGAACTTATGATGAAGAACCACCCGAGTGTTTTGATGCAATAATATTCCTAAAATTCGAGGATGAAATTATTTGAAGGGGGGAGAATGTAACACCCCATGCTTCCATGGTACGCTTCCTTTTGAATAATAAAGTAGTGTGTGTTGTATGAAACTTCGAGTTCTAACACACAAACCACAACAAATCAATCTAGCTGTTATGAATATTAATAACCACTTTTTGAAATTTTATATATTTTACATTTCGAAATTGACTTCATTTTTGGGTTCGGAATATTGAAATTAGCCTAGGGTGAAATTTCGGTATTTTTCTGAAAACTTTCAAATTTTGATGAATAGTTAAAAAACACAGAGTTATAGTTTTAAACAAAATTTTTATTTAATTAATTATCTATTTTATTTAAATTTAATTAAGGTCAAAATAGATACATAATACCTATATATGTTCAATGTAATTCATTGGAGTTAGTTTAGAAAAAATTTAGATACATAAAAATTTTATTGAACTTTTCACCGTCTTTTACCCACCTCCTAGAAGAATTTGGAAATTCACATAAAACATAATTTTACCGCTTCTGTGAGTGGAATTTCTAAAATCTGAGAGACATGGTTAATATCAATAAGTAAAATTTGGTTCAATGAGATGAAAATAATTTTTGGTGAATAGTAATTTTTTACTTTTATTTACCACGGTTAAAATTAAATTGGGTAATTAAGGGTAGAAATGATAATAATATTACCCTAACACATGTCCTAATTCTATTTGACAAGTGTATCTCGACTAAAAAAACTTTAGGAATAAAATATTATCAGTTAGGTCCACTTGGATTATATTAGGACATTTATTATAATTTAATTCAAAGAAGAGTTAAAAGAGTTAAAATCATTGTTTATTAACTAAATCATTTTTAATATATGGTTATACATAAGATAAAATCGATTTTAAATATTAATTAGAAAGCTAAGAATATTTCCTACATAATCGTATTTTATTTATAATTTTTAGACATTAAATAATTTAATTTATTTATGACACAATGGTGATGTAGTAATTACCTAATTAATGAAATATTAAAATAATTTATATTATAAATATCAAAATAAATGTAATTTGAGACTTTTTATGAATTCCAATAATTTTATAGGTTACTAGGACATATTATTGTTGGTTATATAAATTGTTTTGGAAGTAATAATTCTGTTATGAAATTATCAAAAACAAAATACCCAATTGTGTCAAGATTGACATAAAAGTGTTTTTAAAACAAATATTATATTACTAATTTATATTATATTCCTAAATATCTAAGGTTTGGAAAAAAGACTTTTATAATGATAGGTGTATCATAAATGGACCACTTGGGGGTCTCTTCGATGTTTATATTATGTTTATTAACTATATAATATAAAAATACAAAGTGACATGGTAAATGTCAAACTAATTATCTAAGAGTTAAAACTAAAAGATAAGGTTAATATAGTGACCCAAACCTATGAAAAACCTATTGGTTGAATTGTTTTAGACCTATACCAACCTTAACATTTAAATAATCTACTTTGGAGACATTAGAAACATAATATGAATTTATTATAAAATAATATTTCTAGCTTTTCCAAAGGTTTTCCTCACCCATCATATAAAAGGGCAGTCCCCCTTCTCACTAATTAAAACATTCAAAGCCTTTTTGATTGGCCAAACCCTACCCAAATACTCTATAACCTTCCCTAAATTCAACCTAGAGGCCTTATTTTGATCAGAGAGCCATCATAAAGATCAATTGTGATCAAATCAAAAGGAAGAACCTCAAGAAGAGGTAATGTTTTCACCACCCTCTTTCAAGTTCCTTTCTTCTTCAACTTCTTCTTTATTTGTTATTCCAATTTTAAAATAATAAATCCATTATCTTATATATACTATTATTTTATTAAAAATATGGTACAACCATATTTAGTATTCTATCAATTCTTTGAAAGACATGTCACCATACGTGCGTACGTACGACTTACCGTCTCCACGTCATGGTGTAATTGTTATTCAATAAATTATTATTTGGATGGGTATAATAATGATGTGTAATTCATGAAAATAATAAATATATAATGATAATTATTATTTATATATGATATAGCATCCAATTATATATTATTTTAATATAAAAAAAATGATATTGTCTCTCATGTGTACGTACGGACGACCGTCTCTACGAACGCGATGAGATTCATTCCCCATCATATCCATTCAAGAATAATTCTTATTTAATGATTAAAAATAATGTTTAAGGACTTGGTATCATTCTGGATATGAATAAGATACAACCTATCCATGACAAACACAACTTATGTAACAAGACATATTAAAGAAAATGAGTAAGTTAATACGCGAAACAACGATAATACTATGATATTATTAACAAATCAATGTTAAAAGATCATATATGATATCATATTAATGTATACGATTCTTGTATAATTTAATAAAAATTAGTTGACCATTATATAAGAGGTTAACCTACCCTCAACAAAGGAAAAGTACGAGGTTAGGGTTTTTTGACAATCTCTTCATTATCTGAGGTTGTTTATACGTAATTATCTACTGGGACCTCTTTATCATCCACATCCATGTTTCTTAAAAATTTATTTCAATACATTCTTGCTATTTTATAGAATATGGGTTAAATTCAGTTATACCCTTGTTTGACTTTTTATAAGATGTTTATAAAGGAATCTTTCCATCGTTTTCCAAACAAGGTCCTTTTTATCCTTTTCGACAGAATTAAGGTAAAAATGTATTTTTTCAACTTATACAGTGGGTGTGACTATTTTCGTCCCTTATAAAATCTTAGAAGCTTCCCTTACAAGATTATAAGGATATTTTCAAAGTAAATGTTTTATTTTATAATTATGTGACTTTTTAATGATTTCAAAAAAATAGATATTTCTCTCAAATAGTTTTGATTTCATATATGTCAACATCCTTTGATGGATTTTAATCTTATTTGAAGATGATTTATTATGATACAAAACATCCATATTTTATTGAAGGTTTTGTGATATGTTTGACTATGGGTGTGTTATTTTTTTACCATTCATGGTTTATGGTGAACGTACTGACATTTCGTATTCTAGTTTTAGTACGAATGTTTATGTTATGTTGAAACCTATTAATATGAGGAATGCATTGGAATTAATAAGTGATGGGTGGAGCCCTCAATATCTCCTCAATGTATCGATAGGTCTCTTGAGATAGACTGGTGTCTTGGCAAAAGTCCTTGACAAAATTTTATTTGTAGTCTTGGTACGAGGCCTTGGCTACGTGGTTATGATAGTCTGACATTATGCATTCCATCATTATGAAAGTGGTTATTGATATTGCATGTGATTATTCGACTATTAGAATATCCATGTGAATAAGTTAATGGAATTATTTCATTTTATCCTTGCCATATTATGCTGATGTTCAAGTTTAAAAGGCTTTTGTTTTATCTATACATTTCCTTAAATATATATTCTTATTTATGAATGTTTCCACTATATTTTTATCCTTACTGAGCATCTGAGCTCACCAATTTCAATGTTTTATTTTTCCCAGGATGTGAAGAAGTATTTTATAAATGAACAGCAGGGATTGTATGAGAGGATAAGAGTGTGGAATATGGAGACTATATTGTTGTAGTTTTCATTTTATGATGTAATGTAAACTTTATGAACGTATCTAGTTATTCCAACGCTACTAAACTAATCGGTCTTTCGAGACATGATCTTTCTTGTGATCATGCCAATATTATTTAATAATGCACCGAATCTGGGTAACTGGGGTTGGGGCATTAAAAAAAGTTATGGAATCAACTTTGAGGTCACAAGGAATGACCATGTATAGGTTGTTAACCCCAAAAGGCAATTCTCAATAGTTACATTGGTCTCATCACTCATCAGTGAATACCGATTGATGTAGATTCATGGAAACAAGTTGTTCTCATGCTTAAGATACACATTTGTAACTGTGGTAATATTATGATACCATTTCATTATTTTACAAAAAAAATTAAATAATGTAACATTTACAAAAACTTCATCATCTTTTTCTATGTGTATTTATAGTAGATGAATCCCACAAAAAATCTGCATTAATTCTAATTGGAAGAATTAACATAGACTTGCTCAAAATTCCAACATTATTTTATCTTGAAGATGCTAATGGGAAAATAAAATTGAACTTACCACTTATGTATACACACCTAATAATCCAATAATTTTTGTATGGGTTTACTATCCGTCATGGGAAGTTATATTTTTAGGTACATTTTGGATGGTAAAAAATTGTTTGAAAATATGTGTATTCTTTAGTTTTATTGAGAACTTTTCATTTATGGTACAATAACTAAGTGAAATAAATAATAAATGAGAAAAAACCAACATACCCCTATTGTAATGTTAGGATGGTGTATGAGTCACTTGAAAAGAAATTTTACATATTTTAAATGTACCATAATACTATTATGAGACATGAAATAACAACATAATTATGATCATCATATTATATGTAGATTGATGAATCCAAATCCCAGTTCACATCAATCCCACATAATGTTCTATAAAAGGAGGCATGTGTACATAATGATGGGATAATGATAGTCGAGAAAATGAAAAAAGTGTGGGAAACATATGTATGAGTGACATAATAAATATTTGTTTAATTCAAAATTCTATTTTATATAAATGATTACTTATTTTTCTATATTTTCTCTTCGACTAAGAGATAGGCATCATCAACACCAATACTGGATGAACACCCACTATCGGTAGACATGAAGTGGCCATTATAGTATGGTATCGTCAAAGGTGTGGGTGTTGGGTTGAGAAACCAAATATATTTTGAGGAAAAAAACATGAGGATAAAGAAAAAGGAATGAAAAAGATGAATGAAATATTATCTCCCCTTGAATAAAAAAGTAATTAAAAGACTGAGTTTCTAGAAACTATTATAGGGGGAGAAAATATAAGAAAAAACTCAAGAATAACCATTACATGAAGATCCCAACCCACATCCACCAACTATGAGGTGGTCTATTCCTCTCAAAGTGATGTTTTAGTTTAAGTAATAAAAATTCTAAATTTTTTTTATGAAATGTGAATCATAAAAATACTGAGACCTTTCTCGTTCTGATATTCTATTGGGTGATATTTACTATGATTCATATCTATCTGGACCCACCCATAGTCCTCTTTTGCGTGCTAAAATGTTCAATATCAAAGATGTTAGTCTACAAAAAATACCACTTCCAATAGGTAATGTGAGATAGGGGATTACAGTAGCTCATGATCTGAGCACCGAGATACCTGTTACACTTGATGATGCTGATATTTATATGGTTGACCAAGTTGTTTGGACATTTGTATAAGGAATGTTACGTCTTCTGAAAAACTGTTAACAAGTATTTATTAATTTTTAATTTATTTTTCATGTTAAACATTTAATAATTAATGAAAATAGGTCTGAACCGATGAATTTTATTACAGATGAGGTATGTTTTCATGATTTGTTTTTTCAGAAGTTATTATATAATTTTAGTTAGGACTAAATATATTTAATATTTCTGTAAGATAATATATCAATACCAATTGAATTTATTACCCCATTAACCTAAATTTAGACTCATGGGTCCTCATTTCACTTCTACAAAACAAAAATAAATAGATTAAAAAAATTAATTAAATAGTGAAAAAAACTAGAGAAGTCATTTTAAGAAAAACTTATGGTTGATAAACTCTTCTTAATAACAATATTACAGTGTAAAACTCTATAATTTAATAACATCAAATATATTTTCATTTATTTAATTAATTATTCATATTTGTGTTTTTATCTAATGTTAGATGCTCATTGCAGTCAATTTGGATACCCCAATGACTTATTTCCCAGTTTCAGTACATGGATACCCAACAAAACAACCACAAATGATATTGTTTGTCAATTTTTAATATGCTACATACAAAATATTATAACTAAAAATCTTTTTATATTTATTATATTGATTTTAATATATATTATATTATTATATGTTGGTATATTAGTATCTTGAAAATCATGGCATGAGGACAGCCATGCGCACAAGGAGCATGAAAAGTTCTTCAAGTAGACAAGTATCAGAGTATATATAAAATGTTTTCAATATTTTAGCACATTTCAAAACAAATTTCATAATTTTATAATATTTATATGGTGTTTGAATCAATAAAATGGAGAAGATTTTGGTTATTATGCTTTCTAAATTTATGAGACAGATCATATTTCATAAAAAAACTATCACTCTCAAAGAGGTTTTTTTGAAGATAATTACTATTTAATTTAAATTATATATTAAGACTTTTTTTTATAAATATTTTTATACTAATAATATGACAATAAATAATTATAATATTTATAAGATAACATAGATTTGTTTAGAAATGAATAAAAAGAAACACTGATGGCAGAATTTCCACATATATCAAGAAGATATGAATTCCATAGAAGTAAAGAATTGATTCATATTAATTTTTAACTCATTTATTTTGTTATATTACTCACATAAGATATTTTTTCTTATACAGGTGGATTAATTCTTTTAGGTTGGGGAGGTTTTTTTAAAAACTTCTCATGCTCATGAGAGATTGGACTTCGTGACAACAATTGATATTTCAATGAAAAATTAAAAGTGTTTTAAATATACTATTTCTTTTCTCATAATATTATTTTTTTCTCTACTACATTAACATTATATAAAATTTAGACTACTCATGCAGACAATTTATTATTCACATTATTATGTTACCAATCCCATTAAAAACAAACGATAATGAAGGAATACATTTGGGAAGATACAAAGGTAATGTTACGATATACTTAATCTATTTTACCTAAAAAATACATAATGAAAAATTCATTAATTTTTAATTATTCTTTATAGAGTTGATTTAATTTAAAATATTGTTTTCCATCACTCTTTCCTTTCAAAACCAAAACCTATAAAAACATCTTCAACCACAAAACCTTTTCAACCCTACTTTGTTGGAATTTAGAATTTCATTAAAGTTACCTCCACTACATTTATAAAGAGGAACGATGCACCCTATACACAATCACAGAGGTAATCAAGATGTTTTCATAGTTAAATCATTATTTATAGAATTAATATATTTTTTCATATTCAGGTTTTATTTATTTAATTTTACTATTACCAACATAAGAATTATTTTCTAATTCATGTGGAATCTTTTTCTCCAATTGGGGTAGTTTTTTCCAAGATGCTGCTTTTTCAATATTGAAATTGAGATAATGAAAAAATGGAAATGGGATAGGAATGAATACAACCATCATGAAAATGTGAGTTACTATAACTTCTTTAATTAATTTTGCCGTCAATTTAGCTACTATTTGTATTTTAATTTCATTATCAATTTTATCTAATACTTATCATGATTTTTCTCATATCTTTTTGGAAATCATAGATTCCTAACAACTATCTATAATAATACATAAATACGATAACATGTTCCTTTCAGAAAATGTTATTGTGATTTCCATTGAATTTAATTATTAAACATCAACACTTCATATTGAATCGATGTTATGAGCTAGAAAAAATTTATCGATTAAAAACATTGACTCAATTTGAAGTGTTTTAAATTTCACAAATAAACTAAATGTAAATCATGGTAACATTGGAAGTTGAGATTTTTTTGAGAATGTTTGATGTGTAAGAATCAACTGCACTTTAATATAACACATAGTGTGACTGGTATGACTCCAAGTGAATCTCTTTGTTGAATATTGACATTAATTTTAGAGAAAAAAAAGAAAATGAAATATTGAATTCCATGAAAACAAATTTATATTTTGTATGATTATTTTAAAAAATGATCCATAAGTTATTGTTGATGTATAGGAATTAGCAACAACTCAATATGATACACTATATTCCCGACATAACTCAAAGTTCCCATTATCAATTTTAAATTGAAATATTAGTTTAGAAAGAGTCACTCATTGAAAATAGTGAAAACACACTTAGGTATTATTTATAATAAAGTAAAATTATTCATAAGTCATTTTTGAGGTGTATGAATCAATTTAATTTTAAACCGAGACATGATGTGACCGGTATGGATTAAAATGTCTGTTTCCAGTTTAAATGACATATTCAAAACAAAATAACGTACTAAAAACCAAGAAATCACATTTGGATTGATTTGATACTTTAGTAAAATGGTTATATGTTATTTAATATTTCTTTTAATCATCTGCACCACAATCTGATTCATAGTGTGAATGGTATGATTCCATTTTTATCTTTTTATTAAATGTGGATAATGATTTTAGTAAAAAAGGAAACTAACATACTTAAAACTAATGAAACTCATTATTATTGTTTTTATACTATATGAAAATGATCTAAAATTCATTCTTTACATGATGGAATCATCCAAACCTCAATTCAATACTTTAAGTTCCTAGTATTACTCAAAGAGTCTATTATTAGTTTAAAATTGACATTCTAGTTTAAAAAGTGTAACTCACTAAAAACATGTAAACACACTAACATTATATTGATAATTTAATATAATAATTCATAACCAATTATGGATGTTTGAGATTTAGTCTCATGTCAAACTGATACATGATGTTTTTAGGATGACTCAAATTGGGTGTTTCTAGTTTCAAAGGATATTTTAATAAAAAAAATATTTTTACATTCTCAAAACCATGAAAATGAATATGGATTCTCTTTATACATTGTAAAATTTATCCCTAAGTCATTTTTATTGTGTGAAAATATTATTCACATCAATTCGACACATGGTATGCCCAATATAATTCAAACGGTGCCCATTTATTTAATATTTACATTAATTTAAGTTAAGTACAAAAATGACATAATGAAAACTGAGATAACTCATTCATATTATTATTATAATTTACTAAAATTTTATATAATCTCTTTATAACATATCAGAATCAACCCCATAATAATCTTATTCATGTTGTGTCCCGTATAACTCAAATTTTCTATTATCAGTTTTAAATTTACATTTTAGGCTAAAAAGTATCACTCACTAAAAACTAAGAAAACTTGATTTTGTTTTATGGATAATTTTTTAAAAATATTCTCAAGTCATTTTTTATGGGTGGTAATCAGTCTCGTTCCAAACCAACACACGATGTGACTAGTATTACATAATGAAAATGTTTCTAGTTTCAAATTAAATTTTTATAAAAGCACAATTAACATACTCAAAAATGATAAAATGCAATTGGATAGTTTTGATACTTTATGAAAATGATCCATAAGTCATTTTTGATGTATAAGAATCAACAAAACCTAAATATTAAGCATGGTTTTACTAATATATTTTCATCTGTGTATATTTATTTTTAATAAACTTTTATTTCAGTAAAAACACAAGTGATATACTAAGAAATGGGAGAACACATTAATATTTTTTTGATACTTTATAAAAATGATCCATAAGTCATTTATAACATATTAGAATCTACCTCGCCTAAATATGATGCATGGTGTGTCCAGTATGACTCTTAGTGTGTGTTTTTATTTCAAATCGACATTAATTTTAGTATAAAGATTAATTTTCATACTGAAAATTAAGAAAACACATTCTTACTTCTTTGATATTATCTGAAAAAAATCCATATGTAATTTGTGATGTGTAGGATTCAATCGAACCTCAATATCATGCATGGTGTGACAAGTATAACACGAAGTGTCTCTTTTTAAAAAAATTAACCTTAATTTAAAAAAAAAGAATTGGTGACATACATAAAACTAAGAAAATGTTTTCAGAATATTTTGATAATTTAGGAAAATAATCCATAAGTCATATTTGACCTGTATTAATTATGAAAACCTCAATATAATGAACAACATGACTGATAAAACACTAGGTGTTACTTTTTAATTTAAATTTGACATTAATATTAGAAAAAAGAACAAGTGACATACTGAAAACTGATCAAATGAAGTTTTAATATTTTTATACATTACAAAAACTACACCTGATTCAGTTTTGACCTATAGGAATAATCTAATCCTTAATATTATGCACTATGTGACTAGTATGACTCAAAGCGTCCATTATTAGTTTAAAATTGACATTTTATTACAAAACATGTAGCACTCAATAAAAAATAATAAAATGAACTCTTATTTAAATATTAATTTAAGAATTAAATTCATAAGTCATTTGGGCATGTGGGAAGTAGTCTCATTTCAAACTAACACACAATTTGTTCGGTTCTACTCAAAGTTTGTGTTTTCAGTATAAAATTGTTTTTTAGAAAACAACACCATTGAAACATAAAAAATGAATAATATTCTTTTGAGTTCTTTTGATACTTTAGGAAAATGATCCAAAATTAATTTATGACATGTAGAAATAAAACTGACCTCAGTTTTATTCATGGTTTGACTGGTATAGCACCAAATGTGTCTTTATTTTAAATTGACATTATTTTTAGTAAAAATAACAACTGACATACTTAGAACTTAAAAAATTTATTTGGAATGTTTTTATACTTTAGGAAAATGATCCATAAATCATTTGTGACATGTATAAATCAACCCCACATATGTACCATGCATAGTGTGACTGATATAACTCAACGTGTGTCTTTTTATTTAAAATTGAGATTTTAATAATTTATTTTTTCATATTAATGTTTAATTTGTTTCTTTATAATATTAATAACATAATATTTGTTTACATATATATGTGTATTAGTTTTCCTGGGTTGAGGTGATTTTTTTTGTAACCTTATACCATTAGAGGACATTTTTGAGAGGGGATCACAGGTGCCAAAAAATGATACATTAATGTTTTTAAATGTTTTTGGATAGTTGTAAATGTATTTATACAAAACATTGTTTGAAATTTATATAGTATTTTTTTACTCATGATGTTTAATTTATTTAAATTAAATTATATATCTTTCGCACACATGTTACAGGTTTTGTTTGGGTGTGCTGTTATATAAACAACACACTAAAATAGGTTGGAACATTATCAATACTATTTATAGCATTAATAAAAGCCTAACTTTATCAGCTCTATTGAACATGCTAATAAAGGGTTTAATTTATTAGTAATAATTAAATTACTGATAAAGGGGACCCTTTGATAGTTCTTTTTTTGCATTGATAAATGGGAACCCCCCCCCCAAAGGTACTCAGGATAACTATGCTTTTTTAGTGCTTTTAAATGAATTTTATGAAAAATTAAATGTAATATCTATAATACTGAGACTATGACTCACAATATTATGTTGTGATATAGAACTAATTACATACCAGATCCCATTATATCACATAAATTGTATTCTGATATATTGAAATTGATGGAATTATTTAATGTTGTAACTATAAGGACCCGACCATATAACATTATACAATTTTGAATTAAATGAATAATTCACATTGAGGATATTTTCAGGTTTAGAGTTTTAGAGAATTAGAATATATATATTACATCTCAAAAGATTACACAAAACAAACCTCTACATAGTTTCCTTTTTTACAAAACATGAACTCTTAAAAAGAGTCATGTCTCGTTCCACGTTTAAGACAGCATGACTTTTCCTTGATGCCATCCTTGATCATATTCCGCATTATGTCCTTTGAAAAACATTTCAAAAAAACATGGGGTGTGCATAAAAATATTAGTAAGGGAAACACAAAGAAGGAAAACTGTTAGTTTTTCAAAACATCAAGTAAACCATGAATACTTTATCCAAGTAACAATTTACACCTTTAAGAAGTAGTAAAAACTCTCCACTGAATTAAAGATCATTACTTACCCTTTTGTAACCAAAAGATTACCATAATAACAATATAATGAACACATAACATATAAAGGTAACTTGTGACATAAACATACATAAATGGAATAACCATACAGTCGACTTCCACACATATCACTAAATGGAATAGCCACATGTCCGACTTCCAAACCCAATGCATTGTAGGTTATAACATAACAACCCATCCTAGTTTTCACGACACCACCCATAATATGGTTTATCATGTAACCACCCGTCAAATTTCCAAGTACCATTATAAAATCATAAGACATAAAACTAATATAATGGAAAGAAAACATTTCCACATTTCGATCACAATATATCACTTAAATATATTGGTGTAACAAATAAATTATAAAACCGATTTTCAATACCAAAATACATAAAATTGTATATGGTATTTATTTCATTTTAAAAACATTATGGCTTGTTGAGGTAGCCAAAGACCAAATAATACTCAAGGCGGCGGAAAAGGTCATTGTCACCGCGTATGTTAAAATAAACATTCCTTTTTTTCCTTTAGTAATGCACTTCGTAGAAAAAGATTCCATTAGTATAAAATTAAAATTAAAAGGGGTTTATACACCATATAAAAGAAATTTGTGTATAAAACAAAATATGCCTCAATTAAAGGAGATTGAGACGATGTCACTTACAAAGATGGTATCCTTTGATAAAGGAAAAATCAATTACATAATCATGCGTGACAAAATAATACATCAAATATAAGTGAATATTAAGTGTAAAACAATTAGTGGTCATTCACACATATTCATAGAACGACATATTCAAGGAGTACATGTTTAACCCAAAGAATGAAAATTGGGTTAAGAAGTTCCCTTTTAAAAATTTGACACCCTAATGGTGTCACTTCAAAATTCAGAAATTGAGTTGATGAGAGATAAAAAGGGTATCTCATCACTTGTACATTAAATTTACAGAAATAAATATATATGAGAACATGGACCAACATAAGAATATGTCATTTAAAAGACATAACAAAATAAGTCTTTTTAAAGAGGAGGAGGGTGAAAGGTCTAATTACCGATTTGGGTAACATTTGAAACGTACACCCCATGGAAGAAGGGTCATAAAATGAAGATATAAATACCCATAAATGAAATTATATAAAAAAAGAGTATAATAATGGGCAGTACATACACCAGTCAAAGGAAATGGTGGAAAATGTAGCATAAATATCACTGGAGTAAAAGTGAGATGAAAAATCCCTTACGAAAACCCAGTAGCCTAACGGTGCCAATTAAAACATCCAAAAATGGTTTGATGAGATCAAATAGGGTCTCTCATAATATGAAAATATGAAGTACATAATTAGGAATATAAATAAAAACAACCCCCAACATAATAAAGATGATCTTAAAAGAAGTGACAGAAAAGAGAGTACTTGAAAAGAAAGAGAGAGGTTGGATCCCTTACCTCAAGTCGGACTTGTCTTGTTCGTTTATTTATATTACTGAATAATAAAATTTGGTCAATTTATAATTTCTTATGGTAATCCTTTAAATATAATTATTCATTTCATATCACATATTATAATTTTAAAATAATTGGTTAATAATGTGAGTTCATATCAGACGTTTTTGTCGATGTTGAGTACATGAGTCAAAAATGAACTTGTTCGAAAATGATTGTCCATGTATTTACAATTAAATCATCTCCAAAATATTATTAATGATTTAAATATCATATATATCCATTAAATATTCATTTTATACTATTACATAACATTTGGAGATAAAAATAAATGAAATGCACCATTCATGGAGACGGTAGGCCGTACGTACGCATGAACGCTACTTTCATTTATTTTTCATATTTATGGAATTAAAAATTAATGAGATATATATATATATATTATTCCAGTATAATATATATTTTATATAGGTCACATATTTTCATTAATTTCAGTCTTTATACATTCCATTTATTGCATGAATGAGTCACATCACTTGAGGGGGCGGTAGTCCACACTTCCTCGTATGAAATTATCGCATTTGCACAACATGAAAATCATAAATGTATGTTTTAAATATAAAATACAGAAGAATATAGAAAACATAAATACCATATATATCATATATAAAATACATTTAAATCATAATGTCCACTATGAAAGGTGTTGAGAGAATATTGAACAATCGTCTTTTCGTGAGGCAGTAATTCGCCATCCAGAGAAACAGTATGTTCTTTAACCATTAGATGAATGTGTGTGTAAATGTAGCTAGAATAATTCTCATAAAAACATACTAGTATATTTAATATACTTGTGTTGTTACAAAATAAAGGAATAAAAAGAGTTTAGGGGGTTAGAGAAGAAAAATAAAACAAAAGTACACATGTGAAGACATTACCTTTATATCGGGTAACTCCTCCTGGTTTGAACCAAAAGGGTTTCTTGAAGATATTTCTGCCAAAGGGAAGTCTTCTAGGATAAGGAGAGGGATGTGGAGAGGTAAAATCAGCAGATCTTGTCCGAGCCAATGGCTTGAGAGGTGTGGGTAAGGTGGTAGAGGTGGGTCCTTTTATAAGAGGGAGGAGGGACACTCTTGGAAAGACTTGAAACGTTACTTTATTATAAAATAATTTTCGGATATCAAAGGTCCCAAAATTATATATTTAGAGGATAAGGTGTAAATCATTCTAAATCCACCCATCCAATAGGTTTTTTTCAAGTTTATGTCTTATATTTTACATTATCTTTTCATTTTATTTGGATCGTTAAATAATGAGGTAATCGCTGCATCATCATGGTGTCATAAATAATATAATTTATTTAATGTCTAAAATTTATAAAAAAATATCAGGAAGTAGGAAATATTTTTATATTTCTAATTAATATTTATAGTAAAAAATATGACTTGTATAACCCCATTTAAAAATTATTTTACTAAAATGATACATGTTTGGGACATTTTTATTTTAACTTTAAATAAAAAGTTATTAGTGTCATTTTCTTACCCAAGTAGATCCATGGGATCCCCAAGTTGGCCCATGGATTTTATTGGTCATCTATTACACATAAAATAAGGTTATTATTATTTTCAAGGTCATTTCATATTATTAAGACATTATTTTTACATTAAACTACACAAATTAACTCTAATCGCGATTAATAAAACTTAAAAGTTACTATTCACCAAAAAATTATTTTAATCCCATTGAACCACATTTTACATTATAATGAAAAAATCTATGTTGGATTTTTGAAATTCAATTCACAAAAGTGGTAATGTTTAATTTAAACAAAAAATCAGTTTTCAACTAGCACTTAGTGGTTTCACTATTCATCAAAAATTGATGTTTCTCAGAAAAATACCAAAAATTCACCCTAAGATATATTTGATATTTAGAATTAAAAAATGATACCTATTTAAAAAAAATCAAAACATATATGTTTCACTAATTAATTCCCATTGTAAAAAAAACATTTTTTATGAAACAATATATATCAAAAGATTGACACTAGTTTAAGTCTAATTTCAAAAGTGAAACTAATTCCAATGACCACCGTTGGATTAAATGGTAAATATATATTCTTATTTCACTTTAAAACTATTTCAGAAGATAATCTAATAATATAAATAAATTATATTAAAAACTGGTTTTGAATTAAAATACAACATTTTACATTATTTATTAAAAAAATTAACTTTATCGGAAAAATACCAAAAATTTACAAAAAGTAAATTTTGATCTCCCGATTCTAAAGAATAATTTTATTTGGTCCAAAATAATGTATAAGAGTGACCAAAACTATTTTAACGAGGGTTCACCATCAAAAGGCGATAAATCGACATTTTGTGAATATTAGAGTATTTATGCTTAAAATTTAATTCTTTTCTTATTTTAAGCCTTTATCATTTATTTGATAAATGTAAAAACATTTAACAAACATATATAATCATATTTTAGTTATTTCTATTCATTCCTGCCAATACAATGGCTATGCGCTAACTACCATTTAAAATAATATTATTTTATTATCAGAGTGCAACGTAAGATTTCAATGAAACTCGTTGTTGCGTATTGGGTACGCCATCGAGAATAGAGTTCCCTTTCAAGTAATATTAATATTTTATTCACAAATATTAATAAATATGAAAAGGTAATATTCTTTATTTACCTGGGATGTTACATCCTTCCCCCCTTTTGGGAATTGCGTCCTCGAAATTTTAAAATTGGGCTTGGGAACATCATTGAAAGCCCCACATAGGAAAAGTAGTAAATTAAACTATCACTTTAAAAGAAAGAAAGAGAAGTACAATGGTCACCAGAGTTAACCCATAAAAGGATTCCATGTAGGAAAACATGGACATGGAAGATAAGACAAAGGGTCATGTTCTGATGGAGAGTGATAGAAAACATGATTAGGAGAAAGTTAACCACAAGAAAATCACAAACATGTGATGGGTTAAACGGTATTTGATTCCCCAGTAGGAAAAGTGAACATACAACATTTTTCTTTTAAGTTACATTTCATTGAGGAATTTATTTATGAGCATAACTAAATCATAAGGAAACATACTTACTTGTCATGTAGACTTTCATCTCTTACTATATTTCTTACACAAAGATATATTTTCTCCAAAATACGAGTATTTAGGATGAATTGTTCACATTAAGAGTGATATAATCAACTTCCAGGGAATCACCTAATCCACAAAAGAGAACTATATATTTCCCATTTCTTTAGACCCTTACCAAAAAAAATTGTTAGAACAAGATCAGATAATCCACAAAAGGATAATCATTTATAAAAATAAAATCTATTCTTAATCACCAAAATTTGTCCATCAAAACCCAAAGTTCAACGAAGACCATTCGATAAACAATTTTTCCATAAAAATCATCAAAGTAAACCAAACTAATATTGAAACCCAAATATTTACGGATTTAATCACATAGTCTTCCAATGTAAAAATTAACATTTATCTCCAAATAACATCACTTGCTCTTAAATTATCATATTGAAAAGTAATTAACCTAACCATATATCCTCCATGATAGGTAAATATTTTCCTAGATAACCCAAAATCAACATATTCTTGATTCATAAAATTATATATCTAAAAATAGTAAGTCATACTAACCAGGGACTTCACGTAGTCCAGTGGTAGGCGATAAATATGAGTCGCATATTGGTTGTGGGTTTGATTCCCACATCTTTTTCCGACGCGATGGGTTGTCACACGGTCTGTGTGTTGTTCTTTTTCAAACACTCTATTATTAACAAAACATTCCGCAAAAGAGGTAAAATCTTCAAAAATACCCACAACATAATTTAACCTCAATATTGCCTCATCACTTTCATCTTCAATCATATAGAAACCCATAATTATCTCAAAAGTAAGGATCATATAAACCCTAATGGTTACCATTATAATTATTACCCGAACTTCCACATCGAGTTGGTTCTATCGTACATGATGCATCAGAGAACTCACCATGGTTCAAGTGGTTAATCATGACTCCTTAATAGTTGGTTTAGAATAAACACAAGATTCCTTTTTGAATCCCTCATTTCATCCAGTCTCTTAATCAAAGAACCACCACAGTTTCCTTCAAACCCATTGTCACTTTGGTGCCTTCTATATCCATTCATTTACTAAAAACAAAAATGTCAGTGTGAGTATATCAAAAAAATTATCATGTACTAATGAGGAAGATAAACAATAAGATATAATTACTCATTAACATTATCTAAAACTATGACTCTTTTTGAAATACTAACCATTATGGTAATGTCACTTATTCTTAGAGAATACCCTAAACTCTAAAGTAATCTAAACCGACCTCTGGTACCAACTATAAGGACACGACCTTATAAAATTACATAATATTGAATTAAATGAATAATTCACATTGGGGATCTTTTCAGGTTTAGAGTTTTACATAATTATAACATAACTATTACATCTCAAAAGATTACACAGAAGACACTTCTACATAGTTTCCTTTTTTTTACCAAACATGAACTCTAAAAAAGATTCATGTCTCGTTCCACGTTTAAGACAGCATGACTTTTCCTTGATCCCATTTTTGATCCTATTCCACATTATGTCATGTGAAAAACATTTCAAAAAAACTTGGGGTGAGCATAAAAAGCTCCGTAAGGCATTCGCAAAGAAGGAAAACTGTTAGTTTTTCAAAACATCATGTAAACCATGAATACTTTATCAAAATAACCCTTTTTCACCTTTAAGAAGTAGAAAATATTGTTCACTGAATAAAATATCATTACTTACCCTTTTGTAACCAAAATATTACCATAAAACCAATATAAAGAACACATAACATATAATGGTAATTTGGGACATAAACATACTTAAATGGAATAACCATTCGGTCGACTTCCACACATATCACTAAATGGAATAGCCATATGGCCGACATCCATACCCAATGCATTGGAGGTTATAAATTAACCACTTTTCCTGGTATTCACGGCACCACCCATTATATGGTTTATCACGTAACCACATGTCAAATTTCCAAGTACCATTATAAAATCATAAGACATAAAACTAATATAATGGAATGAAAACATTTCCACATTTTGATCACAATATATCACTTAAATATACTAACATAACAAATCCATTATAAAAACCATTTTCAATAAAAAAAATACATAAAAAAGTATATGGTATTTATTTCATTTTAAAAACATTAAAGCTAGTTGAGGAAGCCAAAGACCAAATAATACTCGAGGTGGTGGAAAAGGTCGTTGTCACCACGTACGTTAAAATAAACATTTCATTTTGTCGTTAAGTAAAAATTTTCATAAAAAAATATTCCTTTCGTATAAAATTAAAAGTAAAAGGGGTTTATACACCGGATAAAAGAAAGTTGTGTATAAAACAAAATATTCCTCAATGAAAGGAGATTGAGACGAAGTCCTTTAAAAAGACGGTATCCATTAATTAAGGATAAATCAATTACATAATTATGTGTGACAAACGAATACACCAAATATAAGTGGATATTAAGTGTAAAACAATCAGAGGTCATTCACACATATTCATATAATGACATATTCAAGGAGTACATGTTTATCTCAATGAATCAAAATTGGGTTAAGAAGTTCCCTTGCAAAAAATCGACAGCCTAACGACGTCACTTCAAAAATCATATTATGAGTTGATAATAGATAAAAAGGGTATCTCATCACTTTTAGATTAAATTTACTACAATAAGGATATATTATAACATATTCAAACATAATAAGATGTAATTTAAAATACATAACAAAATAAGTCTTTTTAAAGACGAGGAGGGTGAAAGGTCCCCTTACCGATTTGGGTAACTTTCAAAACGTACACCCCATGGAAGAAGGGACATACAATAAAGATGTAAATACCCATAAATGAAATTATATTAGAAAAAGAACATAATAATGGGTAGTACATAAACCACTCAAAGTAAATGGTGGCAAATGTAGCATAAATCTCAAGGGAATAAAATTGAGATGAAAAATCCCTTACGAAAACTCGGCAGCCTAACGACGCCACATAAAACTTCAAAAAATGGTTTGATGAGATAAAATATGGTCTCTCATAATATGAACATAAGAATTAATTAATGAGGAATATATAAAAACATCCCCCAACATAAGAAAGATGAGCTAAAAAGAAGTGACATAAAAGAGTGTACTTGAAAAGAAAGAGAGAGGTTGGATCCCTTACCTAAAGTCTAACTTGTCTTGTTCGTTTCTTTAGATTACTGAATAATAAACCTTGGTCAATTTATAATTGCTTAAAGACCTCCTTTAAAGATTTTTATTCAGTTTATATCACATATTATAATTTTATAATAATTGGTTATCAATGTGAGTTGATATCAGACGTTTTTGTCGATGTTCGGTACATGAGTCAAAAAGGAACTTGTTTAAAAATGATTTTCCATGTAGTTATAAGTAAATAATCTCTAGAATAGTATTAATATTTTAAATATAATATATATCTATTACATATTAATTTTATACTATTACATAACATTTGGAGATAAAAATAAATGAAATGCACCGTTCATGGAGACGGTAGGACGTACGTAGGCATGAACGCTACTTTCATTTCCTTGTCATATTAATGGAATTAACAATAAATGATATATATATATATATATTAATTACAGTATAATATATATTTTATATAGGTCATGTATGTCCATTAATTTCATTCTTCATACATTCCATGTATTGCATGAACGAGTCACATCACTTGAGGGCCGGTAGTCCACACTTCCTCGTATGAAATTATCGCATTCGCACAACATGCAAAGCATAAAGGTATGTTTTAAATATAAAATACCGAAGCATATAGAAAACAGAAATACCATATATATCATATATAAAATACAGTGACATCATAAAGTCCATCATGAAAGGTGTTGAGAGATGACTGAACAATCATTGTTTCAAGAGGCGGTAATTCACCATCCATAGAAACAATATGTTCGTTAACCATTAGAAGAATGTGTGTGTAAGTGTAGCTAGAATAATTCTCATAAAAACATCATAGTCATTTGAAGATACTTGTTTTGTTACAAAATAAAGGAATAATAATAGTTTAGGGGGTTGGAGAAGCAAAACAAAACAAAAGAACACAAGTGAAGACAATACCTTTAAATCGGGTAACTCATCTTGGTTTGAACCAAAAAGGTTTGTTGAAGAGATTTCTTCCAAAGGGAGGACTAATAGGATGCAGATAGGGTTGTGGAGAGATAAAATGAGCATATCTTGGCTGATCCAAGGGATTGAGAGGTGTGGGTAAGGTGGAAGAGGTGGGGGCCTTTTATAATAGGGAGGAGGGGCACTCTTGGAATGATTTGAAAAGTTACTTTATTATAAAATGATTTTCGGATATCAAAGGTCGCAAAATTATAAATATTGAGGATAAGGTGATAAGGGTACAAAATCCACCCATAAATTAGGTTTTTTACAAGTGTAGGTCTTATATTTTACATTATCAATTCATTTTATTTAAATAGTTAAATAATGAGGTAATCGCTGCATCATCATGGTGTCATAAATAATATAATTTATTTAATGTCTAAAAATAAATAAAAAATATCATGATGTTTGAAATCTCTTTATCTTTCTAATGAATATTTATAGTTAAAAATATGTCTTGTATAACCCCATATAAAAATTGTTTTAGTAAAACAATACATGTTTTTGACATTTTTATTTTAACTTTAAAAAAAAATTTATTAATGTCATTTTCATACCCAAGTGGATCCATGGGGTCCCGAAGTTGATCCATTGATTTTCTTTGTCGGCCATGACACATAAAATAAGGGTAGGACATCTTTCAAGGTCATTTAATATTATTAAAACATTATTTTTACCTTAAATTACTCTAATTACCTCTAATCACGAGTAATAAAACATAAAAGTTACTATTCACCCAAAAATTATTTTAATCCCATTGAACCACATTTTACATCCTAAATACAACCTTGTATGTTTGATTTTTGAAATTCAATTCACAAATTTGGAAAAGTTTAATTTAAACGAAAAATCAGTTTTTAACTACCACTTAGTGGTTTCACTATTCATCAAAAATTGATTTTTTTAGAAAAATACCAAAAATTTACCCTAAGCTATATTTGTTATTCAAAATTCAAAAATTATGTATATTTTAAAAAATTCAAAACATATAAGTTGAATTAATTAATTTAATAATTAATTCTTGTTGTCAAAACAAACAACGTGTTTTTATGAAACAATATATATCAAAATATTGACACTAGTTTAAGTCTAATTTCAAAGTGAAATTAATTCCAATGACCACAATAGGATTAAATTGTAAAAATATATTCTAATTTCAATTTGAACCCAATTCATATGATAATCTAATCATATAAATAAATTAGATTAAAAATAGGTTTTGAATTAAAAAACATCATTTTTCACTATCCATTAAAATGTGAACTTTATCGGAAAAATACCAAAAATTTACACAAAGTAAATTTTGATTTCCCAATTCTACAGAAGAATTTTATTTGGTCCAATATAATGAATAAGAGTGATAAATCGAACTTTTAGTGAATATTAGAGTTTTTATGCTTAAAATTGAATTCTTTTCTTATTTTAAGACTTTATCTTTTATTGGATAAATGTAAGAACATTTAACTAACATATGTAATCATATTTTAGTTATTTCTATTCATTATCGCCAATACAACAACAAGGTGAAATCTGCCATTTAAAATAATATTATTTTATTATTAGAGTGAAACATAAGATTTCAAAGAAACTCATTGTTGCATATAGGGTACTCTATCGAGCAGAGAGTTCCCTTTAAAGTAATATTAATATTTTATTCAAAAATATTAATAAATATGAAAAAGTAATATTCTTTATTTACCTAGGATGTTACCGTAAATGAAGAGATGATATATCATACCTTACAAATATATCACAGCCTATAATGTCACATGTCATATGATATTCCATATTAATAAATATATTTCTTATTTTAGGATAAACAATATGGTGTCTATTTTTCATTATTTTAAACGTTATTTCTTGATTTAAAACAATCTTGAATCTTTTATAACACCACTAATGATTTGTATTAGGATCTAATGACTTATTTAAGTAGTTAAATAATAAAAAACCATAAACTAATAGAATCAATGATTTGGAACTGAAATCATCAATAATTATAAATGGAGAACATATTGTACATTAATGATGGTCGGGCCTCGTTTTCTTTAAACACATGCTTAATTAATGTCACTTATAACTAGAAAAAGGAATCCTTTCTCTAAGGGTATCCAAGAGTTGATGAATATCCCAATATTTCAGTAGGATACTCTTTATGACCACAGCATGCATGTACTTCAGGTGTACAGGAAGAAGAAGTGAGTAGGGAGAATCAGTATCACATACAAAATCAATGATATTTTATTTTCATGGCATCCTCCTTCATTATATGTCAGTCTAGGACTCCCCCCAGGCCACTATCTATTTACTCAAACATATCTAACATTCCTGTAATGTAATGTGGTTACAAACCCTTTGTAACCCCTCAGCTGTATATACATGTATTTAATATTTGAATGCATTCAGTCCCAAATCTCATTTATTTCATCATATGAAACATCTATACTCAAGGAAAAAATATGTTAATAATTGAATGTTTATAATGTTAAATATTCCCTAATAATATTATCAATAGTAAAATATGATTAATGAATATCACTATATTCTGAAATTTCCATATCGTAGAGTGAAAATTGTTTGCAGCAACCATTCACGTATAGAAGTTCATGGAGGTCCAGTTCATGGATGGTTGATTAACAAAATTCAAATTTTAAACCATGAGAAGCAATGAAGGTTCCTCCCTATGTTCGATAAGTCTCATTCTTGAGCACATGAAGCCTTAATGATGTTCCTCCATGATTCTGACGATGCTTCGTAACCACACGAAAGGGTTGATGGTGTAAATTGTGAGTCTAATGGATTTGTACCCATTCACAAATCCCATGTTTCACTTGCAAACCAGTAATCGTATTCATGAGACCCATTTCCAATTTATACCCACCTCGTTCCTTCATTCAAAGGATGAGTCTCGGCTGAATTGAAACAATACAATATCAATTTATAAAGCACAAGGGATTCACGATAAACACTCTCATGAAGCCCATAAGCACCATGAAACCTCCTCTCATATGTTGTTGAGTGTATCCACCTTATGTGGAGATTTCATTCATGAGGGCCTACAAACTTCGTAGAGGAACAAGGGCCTTTGTGGAACTTAAGGATTCATGAAGTATTCAGCCTTCATGAGGCTAAAATACTTCACAAATAACTCCCATGGAAACGAGGACATCCATCATAAGAACATGAGCTATGAGAAGACCCATCCCTCATGAGACCCTAAGCTCTATGAGGCCACATCCTTTGTGAAGCCATATCATTTCAAATATTATACCTTCATGACCACTGGTCCATTCCCCAAGGCCTATTCCACCACACCCCCTCCTTGGATTACAGTCAGGCTGTGGTCACTTGACTGCAATGCAGTCGCTTTGCTACAGTCTCTAACCCCCATAAAAATGGAGTTTCTCACTTTGAGATTTTAGTCCATTGTCGTGGAAATTATGGCATGTTATCGTATGAAACCCCAACTTCCACACTTGAATACCACGATTTGAGATACTTATATACACTCCAGGAAACACATTGAGTCGATCTACTCCTCTTGGTCACTTTCCCAGGTCATGAGTTGAGATTATCATCTTGGATTCCATGAGAAACATGTGTCAGACCATTCTTCAATAATATCTGAAAACCTCATCACCTGGATCCTATGATGGGTTGAACTAGAAAGGTCCATTGTTCTGTAAGTCCCACACTAGCCATTTCTAGGAATCTTCCACCAAGTATTCCTCACTACATGACATTAAACAATATCATACCCTATCACTCATGAATAGGCTTCCTTATGCATCAAACATAAAATGCATCATGCCATGATCATGAGAAGACATTCCATATTCCTCACTATACCACATTAAACTATATAATACCTTATATAGAAAACATATGATGCCTCCCATGACACACATGAGATCCCTTATGCATAAAATGTAAAATTCCTCATACTGTGATAGTGTTAATACTACTAAAAAACACCCATGTGACTCCTCCTAGGTTATAAGTGTAACCCCCCGACCCCAGTTACCCAGATTCGGTGCATTGTTACATAACATTGGCATGATACAGGGAATCATGTCACGAAAGACCGAATAGTTTTGTAGCCTTGGAAGTACTAGATACATTCAGAATTTTTACATTACATCATGAAATAAAATCATTAACAACATTTTTTCCTATTTTTAACACACTTATATCTTTATCCTATACCTATGGGTCCACCATAAAATACTTCTTCACATCCATGGAAAAATAAAACATAGAAAGGGGTGAGCTTATATGCTCGGTAAGGATAACAATATAGAGGAAACATTCATAAATAAGCATAAACATTTAAGGAAATGTATATGTCGAAAACAAAACCCTTTAAAATTAAACTTATGCATAATATCAAGAAGCTAAAATCAAATAATTCCATTTAATTATTCACATGGATATTTTAATTTTATAATTATCACATGCAATATGAATATACACTTTCATAAAGATGGAATTAATAATTCGAAACAACATAACCATATAGTCAAGGCCTTGTGCCCAGACTACAAATAAGATTTTTTCAAGGCCTTATACCAAGACACTAGTTTGTCTCATGAGACTTACAAATGCATCGAGGAGCTATAGCGGGATCCACCAGTCACTTACTAAGTCTAATTCATTCCTCATATTAAAAGGTTTAAACATAAATAAACATTTATATTAAAACTAGTATACGAAATGTCAATAAATAATCAATAAACCATGAATGGTGTAAAAATAAAACATTGACATTGAAACATTTCACAAAACCTTCAATAAAATATTGAAGATTTGTATCATAATAAATCAACTTCAAAGAAGTTTAAAATATATTAAAGGATGTTGACTTAGATGAAACGAAAACTATTTGAAATAAATACCTCTTTTTTATTTTGAAATCATAAAAAAGTAACATAATTATTAAATAAAACATTTATTTTGAAAATATTATTATATGCATGTATGGGAAGCTTTGACGATGATATAAGGGACGAAAATAGCCACACCCTCCGTATAAGTTAAAAAAGACATTCTTACCTTAATTTTGTCGAAAATGTCATAATGTACCTTGTTTGGAAAATGAAAAAATGTTTCCTTTCAAAACATTTTATAAAAAGTCAAACAAAGGTATAAATTACTTTAACCCATAGTCTAGTAAATAATAATAATGTTTTAACATAAATGTTTAAGAAACATGGATGTGTATGAAAAAGTGGTCCCAGTAAGTAATTACGTAAAAACAATATCGGATAATAACGATATTGGAAAAACAACCCTTACCTTGTACTTTTACTCAGTCGAGGGTATGTTAAACTCTTGTATAATAGTTAAATAATTGTTATTAAATTATACTAGAACTATATACAGAAATATAACATCATATATGATCCTCTAATATTTCATTGATAATAATATTTTAGTGGTAAAATCATTTTGGGTGTTAGCTGGCCTGTTTTCCTTTATATGATTGGTTACGTAATCCATGTTTGTTAGGGATAGGATTTATTTTATTTATATCCAAATAATTAATTGTTTGAATAACAATCTACACAATGATGTGGAGATGGTAAGTTGTACGTACGCATGTATGGTGAATTTTTCATTCATATGATGGATAGAATAATAAATATTCTTGTAATATATTTTTAATAACATCACAATATGTAGAATATAGTGTATTTATTATTTTAGAAAAAATACAACAAAGAAAGAGGAAGTGGATGGAGAAAAGAACATGAATGAGGGTGGTGGAATTATTACCTCTTCTTCAGATGATTCCTTTTGATATGATCAAAAGGGCACCATAGGTAGTCTTTCTGATCAAATAAATAACTCTAGGTTGATGTGAGGGATGTTAGGAGGATATTTGGTAAGGGTTGGCCGAGCCAAATGGATTTGGAAGTTTGAAATCAAGAGAAGGGGATGTACCATTTTATAAGAGAGGTGAGGGTCACTTTATAAAAAATCTTGAAATATTAGTTTTTAATAAAGTCATTTTCTATTTCTAATGGATCCAAAATGATTTATTTCATGGATAAAGTGCGATTGATGAAACACCTCTCAACCAATAGGTTTTAGACAGGTTTATGTCACCATATTAACATTATCTTTAAGATTTAACTCTATGTTAAATAGTTGGTCATTTAACATGTCTCTTTGTATTTTTATATTATATGGTTAATAAAGATACCATAACAAGCCAAACGAACCCCAAGATGTTATGTATTAAAATATATAACCTAATATAAGTCCTTCAGCTGAACCTTATATTTTTAAGAATATTATATCAATTAATAATATAGTATTGGTTCTAAAAACTCATTTATGTAAATTTTGACACTATTTAGTATACGGTTTTTGTTAAAATAATAATAGCATGATTTCATCGAACAAAAATTATTTAATCAACCCTAAAATATCATATTAACCATAATAATATGTTTAATTCTACCAAAGTCAAAAATTACATTTATTTGGATATTTATAATATTAAATATTTTAATATTTCATTAATAATGTAATTACTGTATCATCATTGTTTCATAAATAAATTTAATTATTTAATGTCTAAAAATTATAAATAAAATACCATTATGTATGAAATCATTTTTCTTTATAATGAATATTTATATTCAAATTTATCTTTTGTATAACACTATATTAAAAATGTATTATTTATTAATATTTTAATTTAACACTTTTAACTCATCTTTAAAAAAATAATAAATGTACTAATCTAATCCAAGTAGACCAAAAGGATCATATATTATTCTAAAGGTTGTTTTTTGTCGAATTACACTTATCCAATATAATTAAGACATGTGTTAGGGTAATTATAATATCATTTTTACCCTTAATTACCATATTTTCTATTAACCGTGGTAAATAAAAGTCAAAAGTTACTATTCACCAAAAATTATTATCATCTTATTGAACCACATATTATATACTTATGTCAAATGTGTCTCTACGAGTTTTGAAATTCAACTCACAGAAGTGGTAAAATTCTATTTTATGGAAATTTTTAAATACACCTAGACGGTGGCTAAAAGACGATAAATAGTTCAATAAAATTGTATATGTCTACAGTCATTATAAAATGACACCAATGAATTACATTGAAAATATATAGGTATTATGTGTCTATTTTTACCTAAAATAAATAAAATTAAAATAACTAATTATTTAAAAAAAAGTCCGCTTTAAACAATAACACATTGTTCTTCACTATTCATCAAAAATTGAATGTTCTCTGAAAAATACCAAAAATTCACCTTAAGATAATTTTGATATTCCAAATCCAAAAATGAAGTCCATTTTGAAAATTAAATTTTTTAAAATTTAAAAAAGTTGGTATTATTATTCATAATGGCTAGTTACATTGGTCGTGGTATGTTATAACTCCCTATTGCATACAATGCAAGCAACTGCATTATTTAATGGGAAACGCATTGGATCAGGCATGTATTTTCTAAACAGTGATACATGGAATACATCATGAACTTTAGAGAGACTTGGAGGCATTGAAAAATGATAAGCTACAACTCCAATTCATTCTATAATTTCAAAAGGTCTGATGTACCTGGGACTCAATTTAGCCTTCTTATCGAAATGTATAACACCCATCCATGGAGATACCTTCATAAAGACATGGTCTCCTACTTGAAATTCCAAATCCTTCTTTCAGTTATTGGTAAATCTATTTTCCCTAATTTGGGATTCTTTGAGGTAGGTTTGGAAAACCTTCATCATTTCCATTGTTTCTTCAACAATTTCTGGGCCTATGGTTTTCTTCACCAATATCATTCCAACAAGTTGGTGTGCGACATCTCTTTCTGTATAACTCTTCATATGGTACCATCTTAATACTTGAGTAGAAGCTATTGTTTTATGAAAGTTCTACCAGAGGTAAATATTGATACCACTTACCATGAAAGTCAAGTGAGAAAGATTTCAACATGTCTTCTATGTTTTGAATAGTCCGTTCTAATTGCTTATCGGTCTGAGGGTGGTAGTCAGTTCTCAAATAAAGTTTAGTATTCAGGGACTTCAGAAGACTTTTCCAGAATCTTGATTTAATATGTGGATCATGATCAGAAACAATTGATAGGGGTACACCATGTAGTCTTAAAACATTGTTAATATATAGTATTACCAGACATTCTAGTGGTAAATCTTATCTTATAGAATGAAAATGCACTGACTTGGTAAGACAATCAATAATTACCCATATTGAATCATTCCTTCTAGGAGTATTTGGTATCCCCGTGACAAAGCCCACAAAAATTTTACCCATTTCCACTCAGGTATGGTAAAAGGTTTCACAAATCTTCTAGGTTGTTGCCTTCTAGCATTCACTTGTTGACAAACCATACATCTTGACCCAAAATCAGAAATCTCCCTCTTCATGTTGTCCCACTAGAAATGTTCCTTCAAATCTATATATATCTTGGTGCTCTCATGGTGTATATGGAAATTGGAGCTATGAGCATCATCCAACAATTCCTTTATTAGATTAGGTATGTTAGGAACACAAATTCTATTCCCAAATTTCAAAATTCCATCTTCATATATAAAGTCACTCAATATCCAATCATTTACATCTTGAATATTATTTTGATACTCCTAATCATGGGTCTAGGAACTCTTTATCCTTTCTAGTAATGATGTTTTGGCAACCATTTAAAAAATTATTGATGTTTCACCTTTCATGGTTCTTCCCATATCAATTTTTACTAGATCCCTAAAAATAGGATCCCTTTCAACTCTCATCTTGTTCAAAACTCCATGATCCTTTCTACTCAAAGCATCTACCTCATTATTTTCCTTCCTGAGGTGGTGTTTAGAGTGCAATCATAATCCTTGAGTAGTTCAAGCCATTGTGTTTTCCTCATGTTGAGGTCTTCCTGTGAGAAAATATACTACAAACTATTGTGATTAGTATAAATATCATATTTTCATCCTAGATATAGTGTCTGCATATTTATATAGCAATGATTACAGACGCTAACTCAAGATCATGAGTAGTATAGTTCTTCTGATGAACATTAAGATGTCGTGATGCATAGGAAATAACTTCATCATTCTGTATAAGGATACAACAAAGTCCTTTATTTGAAGCATCAATATAAATAAAAAAACCATCATTCCATGATGGTAGAGTCAATATAAGAGCATTGAATAATATTTTCTTCAATTATTCAAAAATTTATTCACGCACTTTTTTCCAAACAAATTTAACCACTTTACGTGTGATCTTGGTTAATGGGTTAGCCAATCGGGCAAAATTCTGGATGAAACGTTGATGATAACACGCTAATCCAATAAAACGGTGTGCCTCAGTTATACTCGTCGGTGCCATCCATTCTTGGATTGCATTTTTAATTGAAGGATGAATAGAAATTCCATCTATAGGGAAAATATGTCCATGAATAGAAATCTGGTGAAACCATAATTCACTCTTACTAAACTACCCATATAATTCATTTCTTCTAAGGGTTTTCAGAATTGTGAGCATGTGATTTTCATGATTTTCATAGATTTTTTAGTATACCAAGATAACATTAATAAATACCACTATATGTCATCATGAGATTCCTTGAAAACTATATTAATTAGATCTGTTAAGACAGAGGGTGCATTAATCAATCCAAAAGATATTAATGTAAACTCGTAATGCCTGTACCTAGTTCAAATTGTTGTTTTAGTAATGTCTTCCTTCTTCACACCCAACTTATGATATCTAGATCGATGTTCAATCTTGGAGAAATATTGAGGACCATGCTGATGGTCGAATAAATCATCAATGCGAGGTAGGGGATACTTGTTCATTATCATTATTGCACTGATATCCCTATAGTCAATGCAAAACCACATAGATATATCTTTGTTCTAAAAAATTTACAGGGGATCCCCATGGAGAAACAATAGGTTTAATATATCCCTTATTACTCAATTCATCTAGTTGTTAATTTAGCTCCACTAATTCCACAGTGGACATTCTAAAAGGGATCTTCGATATGGGCCCTGAACTAAGAATTAAATAAATGGAAAACTCAATTTCTCATTCTAGATGATGTCTAGGTAAATCCGATGAAAACATATCAACATACTCTTTCACAATAGGCACGTCCTTTTTTCAAACATTATTTTCCTCACCTATATTTATTTAATTCTCTTCTAAGCCAATAATTGAATTTATTAGAGTTAATGAGGGTTGATCTAGACAAGAATAAGGTGGTGACATTTCTTCTCTAAAGATATGGTACTCTTTATCATCATCGAAAATTATAACCTCTTTATTCTTAAAATAAATTTTCACATCATGGTATGAAATCCAATTCATTCCGAGGATTATATGAAGCTCAGTCATGGGTATGATGATAAGATCAATAGATAAAAAACATTAATATGCCATAATGGGAACTGATTCACAAAACTTTGTGGCGATGATACTTCCTTTAGGTGTTTTTACTAACAACTCCTTTGTTAAGTCAAATTGAAAATATCTGATTTTCTTAGAGAACTAGGAAGACGGGAAATAGTGTGATGTTCCAAAATCAAATAAAGAATTGGAATAACTTGAGGAAACCCTTAAATTATCTTCCACCACGTCTTTCGGAGCTTCAACCTCAGCAGTAGTGATCGCATAATCTTGGCATTTCTCCCTATGAATCTTCTAATGTATGTTCTCCTGGCACTTAGGAAATTCATTTTCATAATTCCCCTTTTCTCAAAAATTGTATCACTCAACATTTACTGCCTCATTCTTCCCCTTGAAATCATGAGCTTGGTGGAATTTTTCACCACACTTGTAACAGACTCCCATTTTATTTAGGCAAGTACTGGGGAGTTTCTTTCAACATTTATCGCAAGATGGATATTGAAATTTTCCCTTCTTCACCTTATTTCATTTTCTAGAGTGTTCTTCGGAACTATTTTTCTATTTCTTTGATTTAATTACATAAGACTTAGATTTTGTTTGTCTTGATAGCATATGAGATAGTATCATCGTATGATGAGAAGGATTGTGGGACAAAATCTCAATGAAGAAATGGTTTTAACCCATAAAAAATCAATCAATCCTACTCATTTGGTTATTTATATAATCTGCCACATGCCTTGCTAATCGTTTAAAGTTAGCCTCATACCATGTGACATTATCATCCTTCTTTTGCCTCAGACTTAGAAATTTCCTTTCTATATCCGCTCGATGGTCACGAGGAAATTATTTTTCTAAGAAAATATATTTAAAATCCCTCCATTCCATGTTCGATAATTCCTCATCTTCCTTTTTGTTTTGGATTAATAACCACCATTGATCTGCATATCTCGTGAGGAGATAAACTTTCATGACAACTTTTTCCATTTCGCTACTCCCCAAAGCATGAAATATTTTCCCTATGGAATTTATACATTGATCAGAAACTAATTGATTCTTACTCCCATTGAATGTTGGTGGTTGTTTCCTCATGAAGCAGTCTAACATTGACCCCCGCGTTGTGGATCAGGGTGCTCCATACAGGTAAGGTTATTATTAATAACCTGAGTGAGTTGACCCAGTATGGTGATAAGATGATCGTCACCAATTGAATCATCAACTCCACTATAATTGTCTTGGTTTGGAGGGAAATCCATACATGGATTATGTGGGTTGAAAAAGATTTCATTCCTTCCAATAGGGGCCATTTCTAAACTATTGAATACACTATATTATTTTATAAATTGAAATACATAATTCCAAACATGTAAAATAGGTGACATAAATTTAACAGTTTATGGATATAATCCATATTCATATAAATGTTTTTTTTGAGAAATTATATAATCATAAACCATTCATAATGGTTTGTAAAGAAAATGATAACTATCCAAATCATATGCCCTTGGAGTGTAGTAACCAAGAGTGGATCTACGCTCATTGTCATGCACCAGTTCTTGTTTGAGTCAAGCTTAAAGTGGTTTTTTCAGGTGTTACATCTAGGTACATCTATGCCAGAGCTGCCACTTCCTGCTCGTATCTAGATAGGTATTAATTTCTTGAAAAACTCAAAAAATCTCTACAGTACCAAAATTCTTGGAAGTTCTTCTATATTAATCCCCAAAGTCTATCTTAGGGTAGTGTTCTCTAATATAAGATCTTATAAATATACTTTCCATGTTTTGTACTAAACATCCTCTGATACCAACTATAATGCCCCGACCCCAGTTACCCAGAGTCAATTCATTATTACATAACATTTCCATGATACAAGGAATCATGTCCTGAAAGACGGATCAGTTTAGTAGCCTTGGAAGTACTAAATACATTCATAAGTTTTACATTACATCATTAAATAAAAATATCCACAACATTTTTCCCCTTCTGAACACACATATATCCTTATCCAATCCATGAAGTTCAACCATAAAATACATCTTCACATCCTGGGAAAAAAACATAGAAAGGGGTGAGCTCAAATGCTCAGTAAAGATAACAATATAGCAGAAGCTTTCATAAATAAGCATAAACATTTAATGAGATGTATAAGACTAAAACAAAACCATATTAAACATAACCTTCATTATAATATGTCAAAGTTATTATAAAATAATTCCATTTACCTTTTCACATGGATATTCTAATAGTTGAAAAATCACATGCAATATCAATCGACACGTTCATAATGATGGAATGCATAATTTCAGACATCATAACCATATAGTCAAGGCCTTGTGCCAAGACCAAAAATAAGATTTTGTCAAGGCCTTGGGCCAGGATACTAGATTGTCTCATTAGACCTACCAATTCATCGAGGAGCTATAGCAGGCTCCACCTGTCACTTACTAATTCCAATGCATTCCTCATATGAAAAGATTTAAACACAACATAATTTTTTTTCCTAAAACTAGCTTATGAAATGTCAATAATTTATCCCTAAAACATTAATGTGTTAAAAATAAAAAATCCATAGTCAAACATATCACAAAACCTACAATACAATATGGATTATTTTATCATAATAAATCAACATGAAAGATGTTTAAAATCCATCAAAGGATGTTGACATAGATGAAATGAAAACTTTTTTAAATAAATACCTCTCTCTATTTTGAAATAACAGATGTCACATAATTATAAAAGAAAACATTTATTTCTAAAATAATCTTATAATCTTGTATGGGAAGCTTCGAATTTTATATAATGGTAGAAAATAGCTATGCTCACTGTATAATTTAAAAAAGACATTCTTACCGTAATTTTGGTGAAAAGATCAAAAATTACCTCGTTTAGAAAACGATGGAATGATTCCTTTCAAACCATTTTATAAAAAGTAAACCTATGATATAAATTAATTTTACCCATAGTCTAGTAAATAGTAAAAAAATTGAAATTCATTTTTAAAAATCATGGATGTGGATGATAAAGAGGTCCCAGTAGATACTTACGTAAAAAAATATTGGATAATAAAAAGATTGTGAAATTGACCCTTACCATGTACATTTCCTTATTTGAGGGTACTTTATCCTACTGTATAATAGTTAAATAATTTTAATTAAATTATACAAGAACTATATACATATATATGATATCAGATATGAACCTTTATTATTGCTTTGTTAAGAATATTTTAGTAGTATCATCGTTTTGAGTGTTAACTGATCTGATTTCCTTTATATGCTCGATTACATAAGCCATGTTTGTTATAGATAGGATGTATATTATTCATATCTAGAAAGATATTTAGTTCTTAAACATTATTTATAATCATAAAATGAATATTATTTTTGAATTATTACGATGGGGAATGAATATCATCGCGTTCGTGGAGACGGTAATCCATACGTACGAACGAGCGGAACAATAAATATATTGATGGTGAAATCATTTGTAATTGGATGATATATCATATATAAATAATCGTTAACATGTTATTTTTATTATTTACATTAGTTATACAAATTATTATACCCATACAAATAATTAATTGTTTGAATAACAAACTACATCACAACGTGGAGACGGTAAGTCGTAGGTATGCACGTATGGTGACATTGTCATTCAGATGATGGATAGAATAATGAATATGGTTGTACCATTTTAAAAATAACATCATAGTATTTAGAAGATACTGGATTTCTTATTTTGAATGGAAACAATAGAGAAAGAGGAAGTGGATGAAGTAAAGAACATGAAAGAGGGTGGTGAAATTATTACCTGTTCTTCGGGTGTTTTCTTTTGAGTTGGTCAAAAGGGATCTTTAGGTCGGCTTTATATTCCAATTATGGACACTAGGTTGTTTTGAGGGAAGTTGGGAGGATATTTGGGCAGGGGTTGGCTAATCCAAATGGATTTCTAGGTGTGAAATTAAGAGAAGGGGAAGTACTCTTTTAAAAGAGTGGTGAGGGTCACTTTAGAAAAATAATGAAATATTAATTTCTAATAAAATCATTTTCAGTTTATATTGGCTCCAAAATTATTTATTTCAAGTTTAATGTGGGTATCGATCAAAAAAGTCTCATCCAATAGGTTTTAGACAGGTTTAGGTCACCATATTAACCTTATCTTTTAGATTTAACTCTTAGTTAAATAGTTGGACATTTACCTTGTGTCTTTGTATTTTTATATTATATGGTTAATAAACATACAATAAAAAGCCAAAAAAACCCAAGTGGTTGAATATTAATATATATAACCTTATGTCCGTCATTTTGCTGATTCTTTGAAATTTATGAATATTATATCAATTAATAATATAGTATTTCTTTTAAAAATTCAATTACGTCAATTTTGACACTATTTAGTATTTTTTTTTTTTGAAATTAATAACAACATGATTACTTCGAAAAAAAATATTTAATCAACCCTAACATGTCATATTAACCTATAAAATTATTTTAATTCATCAACAGTCTAAAATTACATTTATTTATATATTTATAATATCTAATAATATAATATTTCATTAATAAGGTAATTACTACATCATCATTGTGTCATTAATAAATTAAAATTATTTAATGTCTAATAATTATAACTAAAATACCATTATATAAGAAATAATTTATTATTTCTAATTAATATTTATAGTAGAATTTATCTTATGTATAACCCAATATTAATAATGGTTTTGGTTATTAATCATTGAAATAAAATAACTACATTGATCATATATATATTGATTATGTATATGTATTATGTTTCTAAATTGAACATATATATGTATTTTGTATATGTATTAATAAATTGAACATATATATGTATTATGTCTCTATTTTTACTGAAAATAATTTAAAATAAAATAACTTATTATTTAAATAAAAATTAAGTTTTAAACAATAACACGGTGTTTTTCACTATTCATCAAAAATTGAAAGTTCTAAGAAAAAATAAAAAAATTTCACCATAAGATAATTTTGATATTCCAAATCCAAAAATGAATTCCATTTGGAAAATTAAAATTTAAAAAATTTCAAAAATTGGGTATTACGATTCATAACGGCTAGTTTCATTGGTCGTGGTGTGTTAAAACTCCAAGTTGTGTACAATGAAAGCTATTATACTACTCAATAGGGAAAGTACCATGGATGCTTGTGGTGTTATAATAAGCCCCAAATTGTATTCACTCGACCAATTAGCATGTCAATATTCCCTCTTGACCTAACATGAGGAAGAAATCATTAGTAACTAAATTCATATTCCCACAAACCCTTTCCTTTTAAATGATGTTAAACTGTGATTTTACCTCTTGAAATGCACATGGGCTACCCTCATCATCTGACATGAGGAGGATAGGATGAGATTATTTCTCAAGTAAGACCCATATACACCATTGCTGCTCTATAGCGACACTCATCTAGATTCCACGCATGGCCCCATTCACATCATTGCCTTTCCATTAAAGCACTTGTCTTGCTTCTTAACTCCAAAAAAAATCCAGAAGCTTCCACACATTAGCCCCATTCACATCATTTCCACACCATATAGGGATCCAGGAAGATTCTGTGTGTAATCCCCATCTATGTTGTCAGTTCTCTAAGAATCCCTTGGGCCACTTCCAAACATAATACCCAACCACATGTTCCAATGGGTCTCCTCCTTAGGTATAATCCCCAACCCATGAAAAACTCCTGAAGATTTGATTCCCTAACAACAATAATATATATGAATCCTCCCTGAAGTTGAGAACCAACATATGTATCCATCATGGTCTCCTCTGAAACACACACCTGATAACACCATTCCACTCACCTGGGAGACCAAATCTCTTCCAAATCACTTTGGATTCTTAATGCGTAAACCTCAAACCAACTCCAACTGAGAGAAATCCTCCAGAAAATGGAATTATCCATGCATAATCCCCCATAATTCCATCATTGATTCTCATATCGCAACGTGAGAATCCTTACCGAATGAAATTAAACTGGATAGATCATTCATGTTACACAACCATAAAATAAAACATATGACTACTTGGATTTTAATCTATGTCCTCCTAGAAGGGTAAATTGGAATCCACCATGATGTTAAATCTTGTCCAACAGTAAACAGAGGTGTTCCCTCCTAGGAACAAAAATCTTTTTTCCATCTAAGGGGATGTTCTTATTCATCACCCCAGTTCACCTCTGTGGGGTATTCCCATTCATTAGTGTGAAATAGTTAATTTTCGGGACACACCTCCTTGATCTAACTTAATGTGTGTCCGATCAACCTTCATGGTGTGACATATTCCATTTATGTGACAAAACTCTCGAATCCACCACCATGGAGAATTATAATCAATTCATTGGTAAACCATAACTGTGTGACATATTCCATTTGTGGGACACAACTCTCAGATCCTCTTTTATGGGGTGTTCTAATTCGATCCATTGAGAAACTTTATGGTGTTCTATTATAGGGGTAAACCTTCTTGATCTGCCTCCATTGGGTGTTTTGATCAATCATCTCCATCTCCACAATATTCTAAAATTGTGACCTGACCTAAATATATAGAATATATATAATCAAAGGATGCCTAAGGTGAAATCCTTAGAAGATATGCACCCATGGAATCAGCTACCTCCTAAAGAACTTTGGATTCCTATAGTGAAATCCCTGTAATATATATGTCCTCAATATTAAATACCTCATAATCAACACAAGATAGTATGTGTTCCATTCCTAAGATTGCTCAATGAAATTCCCTCCTATGAAGAAGAATACAGGTTCCCAACAGCCAGTGTTAGGAGATTCCTAATCATGTCGGATGTTTGCATATACTCTGATGAATGGTTTCTTCCTTATCAGATTGAAGCAATATAATTAACCAGCACCCACAAAGATATGGCATTGGGAATGTGTTTCTCATACATGACTCAAATATATGAGGGAGTCCTAGACATGGTGTAAAAGTTGAAGGAGTAATCCATGGAAGGAGGAAACAATATCATAGAATCCCATTTTGATCAAAGAGCTGAAATTCCCATCTATATTGGTAGTGGTTGCCCGCCTTTGGAAAGAGGGAAAGCCGGGAATGAAATGTGCATCACTGCGACAATGTGATACCTGACTGTGAAAGCATCTCAAAAACAATACATCTATATGCATGTATTAAATGATAAGTGATAACATTTGATTGTGTATCCCATAAATATTGTCATGTTTATTTCATTTGGTGATACTTTATATGGTGGTGTGCAGATGTGTTAAATTTCATAAAGATATAGAAAGTGCAATATATATTCTTTATTTTAGTATCCCTCGTCATTATGCGTGTAAAATTACCAATGGAATTTTAATTTATTATTTTTTAGATGGTTATTCCTAATAAATGATACATTAAATGTTATCTTGAGAGTTCTAATATTTAAAAAAGGTATTTTTTGATGAGGTTCAATGCCTGAGTGGTCACATAGGGGTTTAAAAATCCATTAAATGGAGGACAGGAAGCTGGGGGATACTAAATGTTTTAGTATCCACTAGCTAGTAGTTGGGGGTGTTTTAGGGGATTTTATGTGGGGGTGTTTTGTTCTTTCAATGGGTCACATATCTGTATAGTTTTAGGGGTTAGTAGACTCTAGATTGGTCATTTTTAGTATATTTCCACCACCCTTACTCTCATTTGGATCCACTAGAAAGGGGATGGTTCTTTGTGAAATATGGGAGTAATTTGAGGAAAGATCTTTTAATATTTACTCTACTCTGCCTTTTTTCACTTCCCCCTTTATTTTTCATATTTTTTTCAGGATTAGGATTCCATTACAATGGAACATGGTTGAATAGATTGAGATGTATGTGGGTCTTGTGAATCCGAAGTAGTGTTCCCCATAAGTGAATGTATTATTGTCGATGCATATAATTTTGGTGAGGCATGTCATCATGGTGAATTTTATCAGTGTTTCAGATTAAATTAATTTAATTTATTAAATGATTGGGTGATTTTGGTTAGGAATTTTTCTCAGGATGGTATTGGGGTGTTGTTTTGGACACTCTAGGTGAGATTTCTTGAGTTTCAAGCATGAAGGTGGTTCCCGATTAGTTTTTTGGCCATTATTACTATTTGGATTAAATTTATTAATTATTCATAATAATTTATAATTATTTATTTATGATTTATGGAATGTGATAGGAGATTATGTGATGGTAAAATCATGGGAAAGACATGGAATGTCTTGGGATGAGGCGCAATGAAGCTCCCTGAGAATGGTAACTCCTTGGTCTAGGTAGATTATCCTTTTAATACAATCTAAAATGCCTGTTATATATGAGTTTCTTGAATACATGAATTTCAGGGGTTCAGGAATAATTATCTAGGACCGAGGATGACTTCGTAAAATGATATATATATAGTATTCATCCTCATATACAGAAGATAATTTTTATTTTGGAGTTTACTAATTTGAAAATACCTGATGACTTTGTTTCTAAGGTCCGAGAGTGGTGTTTGAGTAGAAGAGATGAGTTATGTGGTCTAAGGATGTGTAGTAGAGAATGGGTATGCTACGTTTGTTCTTCAATAACTATATGGAAGTGTATGAGAGGCTTGGTAAATTTTACGATGGGAGAGATGGTTCTTCATATCATGACTGACATGTGATGCCCTCCAAAGGATTGGCTGAGGCTTGGTGAGTGTCATGGGTAGGATGAGTCCTCTAAGACTAGATAAGGTGTAATATGTGTTTTTACCTCTTTGTTGTGCTCCACGATATCTCCATTAAAATATGTGATATGGGATCTAGGTGTGGGTAGTGTGACGTTGTTGGGACATGGAATTAGGATGCCAAGGGGTTTCGAGCACAATGACTTAGGAGATTCCCTAGGAAGTAGGGGTAGGTGCTTTTAGAGGCTCGATGAGGAAATGGAATAAGCATTGGGTTCATGGTTGAGGTGATCCTTAATGAGGTGATGTCATCAATGAGTGATGGGTTCAGGGTGGTATAGGTGAGGTGGGACCCTCTTGAGTTTGGAGGAAGCAATGGATGAACTGATGGTGAGATGTGGCTTTTTTAGGATGAGGGGATGGGTCTTGGCTAACAATAAACCTATAATAAGATATTAATATTTATGAAATTTGGTTTCCCTTTATGAGTTTTTTATGTGATCTTTCCTTGAGGAGTATTGGGTCAATGTGCTAGAGGTTACCACCCCTGAGTCAGTGGGGATGGTTTTGTGTGATGATCATGACATATTGTTCTGGGTATTTAGTTTGAGAAATTCTATATTTGTATATTGGTTCAGTGTGCATATAGGCTATCCCCACCCCGAGTGATAAGGTATTGGTTGTTCAAGGTATGTTTTCCTATAGTGAGAAGGCTTTACTGACCTTTTCCTGATTGAGAGGGTGTGGGTGGATGGTTGATGATGAACCTAACATGATTGACATGTGTCAAGGATAGTTCTAGGGTCCAGTTCACGGGGTGAAATAATGTGAAAAAACGTCCATACCTAGAGTTATTAAGTAGCAGGTTAGGATATGGATGTGTGACCATGCTCAACGTGTGTTTGTAGTGGGTTAAGGTTTTAGATTTTATACAACCATGAGTCTTTAGGTATGTTTTGGGTATCAATATAATTGCATGATAATACAATGAGGATGCTTTTTTAATTTCCAGGAAGCATTTATGATTAGGAGTCATGGTGGCCTAGTTAAAACACTGTGGCCTGATGTGCATGGAGTCATGGTGGCATGGTTTTCATATGAAATCCAAGGTTCTTGTGTGGTAGGTTTATTTTATTTCTTATTAATAGATATATATAATGAAATATACTAGATTATATTGGTGATACACTACTTAGATGTAGTTCTCACACCCTGTATGGTAACCTCATTGTGTGTGAAAAAATTTGGTATAATTTTCAGGTCTGACAATGTAGGTTCAGTGGATTAGGTTGTGGTAGATCGATGGGTATTTGGAGATAAGGTGAGTGAGGAAAAAGTATTGTAGTAGGTTTTTGTGTGTGTGTGTGTGTTGTATTTTTGTTTTGTATTTTATTTTAATCATCCCAATGTGAAAACGGAGTCAGACAATCTATATGAGAACACCATATTGTTATATATTTTTTATTATTTATTTACCCACCCTCCTACTGTGACATATATATTTTTGGTTATTTACACTGATTTTGTGGCTTCATTTTATGGGAACAGTATCTACACTATAAGGATTAATTCCTTTATGTTAGGTGTTAGCCTATAGAGTATGGGGAGGCATGTTTGAGGCCACGTGATTCTCCATTCTAAGAAATGATGAGTGGCCCGTGGATTATTTTTTAGAAAATGGTACCAAACATTATTTTTATTCATAATATAGGGATATGGTAGATTGGAAGTCTTGTAACAGTTCATAGATTGCTATGGTCCTCGGGATGGTTATTCATGATCCCCATTCTGGTGGAAAGTTTTAGTTATCTGGGGTATGTGATTTTTTCTTTCATTAAGCTATTATGGATGAGATTTTTATTGAATCATATTCATTTTTTTAATATGTTATTTATGGTTTATGGATCTTAGACCATTATTAATATTATCATCGACATATACAATGTTTAGGAACATTGGATCGTGTGGAATCTCTTGTCTTCATGTGTTTACATATTTTGACAATAAGTTCAGTTGATTAATGTGTTATCAACAACATACAAGGTGGTTTCTTAGGTAAATTGGAATTTGATTCTAATCAAATAAACCATGCTATATTTTACATAATAGTATGTCATGTGGATCCTAGTGAAGGATTATATTTGTTGATGGAATGCAATCCTTTTGTTAACTAATATGTTTTTCTCCATGGTGGGTCGGTGTAGGAATTGTATGTCATTTTGATATACCCTTGATGGGTTCAGTATATGAATGTGATTCCTTGGGAATGATTTAGGTAGGTGAAAGGATTTCCTTGAGGATTTGGTTTTGGATACATAATGTCTCAACATTTACCTATATGGTATTATTTGATATATCTTCTTGGGAGAACTCTACATAAATTTATTGGGTGGATTTACAGAAACCCTGAGGGGTTGGGGGGAAAGGAAAGGGAAATTCCATGGGATTTTGGATACGAATAACATGGAGAACTTATGGTTTCAGACTTGAGATTTGAGGGAATGTTCCATTGGAATCTTTACCTAGTTGGGTTTTAGGATTCACTTTTGGTGTTGTAGTGAGAGCATGGGTGGACACAACTCATGGGATTATGAGTCAGGGTGTGTGATTGGGTTACCTGGGAGTGTGAAACTGTCGGGACTGGTGAGACTATGGTTGATATATGGAAAGAAATATATGAATGTTATAAATGGATTATTGTGCCTGATGGGTAGACTAACCATTGGTGGAACATTTTGGTAATGGCCTTGATGTATGGGGTAAGTGCACGTTGGGTATTCATGGTTCATGACTGGTTGTGATTCCTTGAACATAACATGTGTGGGTCCCATTAGAATTGTATGGGTTCTGTATTTACCTGAGTGATGTTGTGGGGGTTTGGGTTTGGGGTCACTCATTATGTATTGTGATAAGGATGCTCGGTGGAGATTCTTATGGGCATGAAAACCTATGCTGTCAGATAAAAAATGGAAATATCCCTTAATAGAGAGCGGGTAAATCAGTGACGGAATAGGGTAATTCATTACGATTAACTCATGTATACTATTCAAAAAGAATTATCATAGGGGTGTGGTGTTTGAGGTTTATGCAAACATGGTGATTATGGATGAAAATGAGTGACACGATTATGGTTTTAGAGCTGTTTGGGTCTGTATTCAAGCGGTTGTGTAAGGTAACTCATATAGGGGGTAGTGCACCATTTGGATGTTAGAGGGAATCGTGCCGGGTTATGACAGAAATCAGAGACAATTGGTGTTATGGTGTTAGCCCCCAAGTGAGAGCAGGCTAGCCACATGTAATGACTGGGAATTTTATAATTGAAATTACATTATGAATAAATTTTGAATTATGTAATGTAGTTATAGAAAACACATCCAATATTTTTTAATTTATTATTTTGGACTACTATAAAACATAGGCACATTTTTTTGACAATCCTAAAACTCCATTAATTATGATAATGATTGTAAATATAGTCAATATACAGTGATTTTTAGGATTATCTTATATTAAGTGTTATAATAAAATCTTATTGGCACATAGGAAGAAGTGATGGACACTGAATGTTTAATTGTACCTTATGAAGAAGAATTTTTGGAGCTTCTAATGAAGATGAAATCACTATGATTTTACCTTGACTAATCAAAAGATGATTCTCAACAATTGAAACTTGTGAATTCCTGTTTAAGGTATAAGTTCAAACTAATATCGATTATCACCTAAACTGTGTTCAACAAACTAACACAAGAAAGTATTATCATCCCACACCTAACCCTCGGGGTGTAAGCTTGTGTAATAAGAGGTTATGTAGCGAAACCATATTAGTATGATTTTTTATGTATTATTTTTAATTAAATAATGATTATATTGTCCCCTATTCATTATTACTTTATATATATACATAATTATATAAATTGTTTTTATAGAAGATATATTTTTATATGAAGATTCCAAAACTATATTTTTTGGAAAATATATAAATTCAATTAAAACACACTATTTAATAAGATAAGGAGTTTTGAAATAAATATTATTTTTATGTAAGAATATTATTAAATAATATTCATTTAAATATAAATGATGAAAAAATTTAATGAGATCCTGTGTAAATTCTACAAGTTCCATACAATAGTTAGTGTCATAAAAAACTAGTATTTTCAAGTAAATAATAGATTTCATTTAAAAGATTAAATTATAATATTTATAAAATTAATTTTATAATAAAATCATTTACGAACTTTGAACATAAAAATTATATGCTGGAAAATTTTCACTAATATTCAAAGACAGTCAATATTTTTGTGTAAAATTTAAATATACTATAAATATATATCAAGTATTATAACATCATAAAGGAATAAAACTAATGTTATGAATACTATAATATGAATCAAGGACTGGAAATAAATTTTCCCTTTAAAATAAATATTTTGATGTTATTTATAAATTTTTTAAACCTGTAATAAATCCTCAAAACCCTATATTATAATTTAATTCTTTAAATAAATTTATATAAACTTGACTAACTTCCACATATATAATGGTATTATTTAAATTATTTTGGTTTTTAGAGTAAAATAATATTTGTATCAAATCTTCTTTGGAATAAAAAAAGAGAAAACCCATGGAAGTGATTGTTGAATGGATTATTTTATTACTTTGATTCCAAAACATATGTCTCTAAATTAATAAAGAGTTCCCTTCTCTATTGATATAAATACCCACCCAAGATAACATTCCACTACAATCAAAACCCATTTATTAGGAGTTTAATCTCATTATGAATATCTAAATATATCCCATGGTCTACCTAGGATCTTAATAAGCTCCTCCAAATCAATTATAAGAAACCTCTCAAGTAAAGTATTTTCTTCCACTTCATATTCCTCTTTATTGGATGTACTTTTTATATATTAATCCTCTTTATTTATAGTTGTGCACCTTAAAATACCCCTTTACATTCCTTATTATGAGATACCACCTTTCACCCTCATTTATCTCTTACCCAAACATATAAATAAACTCATTATACAAACAAAATTATTCTATGATTTTCCATGGAAACTTTGGTATTATGAATATCATTACCCATTTCAACTCAAGGGTATTCCCCTTGTTTTACATATAATTAATTAATTTAGAATCCATTTTTAAAATCCACACTCCTTAATCATGTTATTAAAAGTGATCAATGATGATCCAATTTTGTATGATTAATGTGGCACCAAAATTCATTTACATAAAATGAATGTGTTGTGTGGGACTGAAATTATATATCCCATCAATGCATTGTGTAATGTTTCTATCTCATGAGATACCATATATGGTTCTTGGGTGGTTATCATAATCACATTATTTTATGATGTCTCAATGGTTATACTTGACTAATGTTTATGATGTTATTTTAACATTATTTTCAAAGCCCAATGATTCCAGGAAATTTTTATCTTATCTCATTCATTGATGTTATTGATTGTGATTCTGACCTTTCTAAAATATCATGTTATAACTCTTGAGTCACCCATACTTCATTAAATAGTTCAATTCCTTTCTCTTTCCATTTCTATTATTTATATATCACCCATTTATTATATATGTCTCCAAGTAATGCCTTGTAGTATTAGAATAAAAATTGAATTTAAGGCCATGTTAAGCAATTTTAAATAATTTCATTGTATCTCTATTTCATGTTATTAGTCTATGTATCTAATTTCTTGATGAAATTGGGACTCTTAATTTTGTATTATTGTATTACGTTTATATTTGTCTAGTAAATTATAAAATAATGTGTATAAAAGTTAGGAGTTTTCATAGTTGGTATCAGAGTAGGTTCTTGTCTTTTAGGGGATTGGAATTATTAAACCTTAAAGAATTCCTTTGGTATGATAATAATCATATTAAAACATAGATAAATATTGGTTAGGTATATATTTTCTAGTTTTCTGAGAAAATGAATCCCTATATAGATACATGAAAGTGGTTATAGTTGTGAACTAGTTGTACCTAGGGGTAATAAATCTAAGAGGTATTATTGTGTATTAACTCTACCTATACCTAGTTCAAAAAAGAAATTTCTAATACTAAACACATATACATGAACTCTAATGGGATATTCTTTGAATTGTCATGTTATTTTTTACAAACCATTATGAAGGGAACACAAATTGTTTTTGAAATAAAAGGTTAGGAAATAGACAGTAGATAACATATGTTTTAAACTATAGATTCATTGGTTAAAAAAATACATTTAATTTATGTGTTATCCCTTAAATATTCATAATTTATCTTTTATATATTTTATAGTTTGATAATTCCCATACTTAATTTTAATTTATTTTATTCAATGGATTGAAATATAAGGAGTCATGTCAATTAACAATGTGATGGGTAATGTGATGATTATCCAAGCGAGATTCCCTACCAGATGAGAGTATGAGCTGAGAACTTCATCATAATACCTACTCAATTAACAAATGTTTTGAATTTAGAATTTAGTTAGATAAAATTCCACCCCCCTAAGATATATCTTGTTTTAACTGGGCCCTTTATAGGACAAAGGCCTCCAATTTTTGATGATATTCTAATCACTTAAACATAGAACAGTGGATTAAATCAGTTGAATAGATAATCTATTTCTTAAACTTTTCTGAGTAACCAATGTTCGTGCTTATTGTTTATAACATGGAGGGGTAATGTGATCAATTATGGACATTGATCAAGAATAAATGTCCCAAAGAAGAAATCAATGACATGGAGAGGGGATAATTTAGGAAATTGTTTTTTATTTAATATTTTACACGTACTCTCTAACATAAAAGGCAGATGGAATTATTTAGCCTGAAATAAAAAGTGAAAAAAATCCATCAGGGTGTATGAGGGGAAAATATTTAAACATCCATGATAAAATTACATCATTTTTATTGACATCATTATTATATTCTAACACTTATTTAGGGGGAAAATATGAATTTATGAAAAAAATAGTAATTTGAGACTTTAAAATATATGAAAAATTTGTTCTATGTACCCTCAAAGTCTAACTAGAGATTATATAGTCTCAAAGATCCCATGATACTAGAGATAAGGAAAGATAATGTAGTTTAATTCTTGTAGAGTGATGGAAAAAATATCATAGTGGTAAAAAATTCCATCACCACACTTGTCAAAAGTGTGGGGAGTACCATACTGGGAAATTATATGAAGGAGGAAATATTCTTTAGGTGTTGAAGGAGGGGAACCAAGCTAGTGAATAAATATTGGGGAAAATCACTAATTTGATATCATAGAGGAATTCTCCAATAAACCCTCACTCTCTTTTCTAGTGTTTTAAATTATAAAAACATGGACACTATGAAAACCAATACACTAAGCCAAGGGATGTCAAAGAAGACCAATGAAGACAACCTTCAATTACTGGGCCTAAAGAGAGATCATATTACATCACAAATATTGAGGTGAATCTTGACAATGATGTTGTGACTATTATGATACTTATTTATTCCATAATATGGAATGTTCTATTTTATTCTAGTTATATACATTATTTTATATCATAGAAGTTTAGTATATCAGTTTAAAAATCACCTAAAAATATAGAATTTAATTTATCGATGAAAACATAAACTACTTCAATTATTAATTCTCCAACATACAAATTCTCCACTAAATATTTTCATGATGAATTTTCCATTAAAACTTATGATACTCCATTTATAATGATTTTTTGTTATTATGGGTATTAATTCAGTTTCATTGTAGATATCAAACATATAATTTTGGGTGATGGAAATCAACCTCCATATTCTGAATCACCATCAAATTATATACAAGTGTTAGTTGGAAGATTTATATCCTTTAGAATCATCATATCAAGCATGGATATTATTTCATTATGATTAAGAGTATCTAACGAAAAGTATTGATACTATGTAAAATATAGTAATTTATATCATTCCCATTTTAAGAGTATATGATGATGTATTCCCCAAGAAATTGTATGGTCTTACTCATAGTGGAGTGGTTTATTTCTTGATCTAACTTATAATATAATATTTTACAATATCAAAGGGTCCATATATGTGTTCTATTTTTGATCTTAGATAGCAAAATAAAAACTCTATGATAATATGGATAAAGGTTTTATACACCCATGTGCATCACGATGAGGTGTTCTGATCATTTTCATTAAGAGTAATGATGGATTTATCAGGGTCAACATTTATTGTCATGATTTCAACATGGTAGTGACGAAGAAAAAGTATCCTCTTCCCCAAAGTGATGAATTATTGAATTAGCTATGATGATATCCATAATTATCATAGGTGGAGCTTTGGTCATGATCTTATTATGAAAATGTGAAAACATAGGATATCCCCAAGATATATTTTCATATAAGTTATGGGAAATATGACTTCACAGTGATTCCATTATGACACCCTAATGATCTATCTATCATCATAGACTTAATGTATAGAGACTTTAGGGGTTATACTGAAAAATATGTGGTAGTGTTAATAGACTATATTATTATTTACTCCAAAAACCAGGAAGGACATTAGAATAATTTTAATGTTTTACTGAATACCTTGTGAATGTAAAATTTATATTTCATGTAAAGTAAATATGATCATAGGATATATAAAGTAATAGTTTTGGGTAATGATATCATTAACAAAGGAAAATCATTTGGTCCTTTAATAATAGATGAAATTAATGGATGTCCCAGACCAATATATGTGTGAATATCCATAGTTTATATTTATTATCTTGGTAATATAATCATTTTGTAAGAACAATCTTGTGATTTTCAAATCCACTAACCATGCTAGATCAAAAGGGAGTAATGTTCTTTTGTATGGATAAATATAAATACATAATTAAAGAGGTAAATAAGAGGTTAATCACTACAATTATTCTCACATTACCCACTAGTGGGAAAGGATTTATGATCTACATTGATTTTTAAAAAACATTTTGTATTTTTTACGCATAAAAAATGAAACAATTAAAGAATATTCCTCTAGATAAACATATATCCATGAGAAAAACTACACATCACATGATCTATAATTGGATTTAGTGTTCTTTACATTGAATGTTTAGTGAAATTATCTCTATGAGAATAAGTTTGATGTATACAAGAATTATAAAATCATAAAGTAGATTGTCACAAAAAAGGAGCTAAATATTTTCCCACAAACATGGTTAGATATAATCAAATATTAGGACTAACCAATCTATTTCCATCCTATGAAGGTGAATAAAGTGTCAGTTTCACTTAGTAAAAAGGAACCTATAACACTATATATGATGAGGATTTAATTGGATCAAATACTATTGTAAATTTAAAGGCTTCAAATTAGAATCATAAATGTAATTTAATTGTATGTTTGTCAAATAACATATCAACCATACATTATTGAGGGGATTAAGGGGGCCTAAAATGATGAGGAGGAGCTATAGAGAAAGGCAGTGGATATTCTAGAGTTTAACATTGCTAAAAATAGAGTTATAAGGTTTTGAACCTAGATAGGTGTCTTATAAAAACTATAAATAAAGAGGGAACTTCTGGATGATATGAATCGATCATCCTTCTCTATTAATATAGGATGAACTAAGATGTATTGATATCGGAAGAAAAACATATAATGGGAGACCATTAAGAGAGATATTAATGAATTTCTATCTTGATGCTTGGTATGCCAATAATTCAAGGCTAAATTACGGAATTATAGGGGTAAGATGAAACCATTTCACATACCATAACAGTAATTGGAAAAAATAACCATGGATTTTTTTGTAGTATCCCCAAGAAAAAACAAAATTCTATAACACCATTTAGGTAGTATTCAATCGTCATACAAAGTCACCCTATTTCATTGATATTAAGGATGAAGTTTGTCTTTAAAAACTAACTTGGATATACATAAGAGAAGTGGAAGTATTTTATGGAGTACCACTCTCAATTGGATATGATTGAGATCTGAGGATTGCCTCATGGTTTTAGAGAAAACTTTAGTACGCGTCAGATAAAGAGATGAGTTTCAAATTAATTTATCACCATCAAATGGATAGTCTATTTGATAGAACCATTAGAGTTCAAGAGTATGTGATAAGATCATGTTAAAAGTATTTATAATGATTTTTGAATCATCACCTTCCCTAAGTGGAATTCTAATATAACAACATTTTCTATTCCAGCCTTTAAATGGCACCGAAAGAGGCTTTATATAGGAAGATGTGTCAAACACCAACATTAAAGGATATATTTGGAGAGTAAAATTTGATGGAACCTTATATTGTCAAATATATTATATATATGGTTCAAAAAATTAGTTTTCATTTGTAATATGTACAAAGTGAAAAGAAAAGATATGCCGTCAGTCATCGATGAGACTTGGAGTTTGAGGTCATAGATAAGTTGTTCCTTAAATATTATCATGGAAGAAATTCATAAGGTTTGAGAATAATGGAAAGATTAGTACTATATAAAAAATTCTATTTGATATCCTTGATCATATTAGACACATGGCCTATCAACTGGCACTCCCTCTTAACCTATCTCATGTACAAATGTGTTCTACATATCCATATTGATGAAATAAATAATAAGACCCTCATTTGTAATGAATCCAATGGTGGTACCATTGGAGAATTATCTTTCATACGAGGAGTATTCATTGAATGTATTATATTTGAGATACCAAGTTCTACAAAACAAAGAATCTCACCTGGTTAAATTAAAGCAGCAAAACCAAATGTTTGAGGTGGAAACGTAAGAACAAGAAGAGGTGATAAAATAGATGTACCCTAATCTGTTTTTTGTTTACAATTAAAATTTCTAGGGATGAATTTCTAAATGCGGGAAGAATGTAATAACAAAAACATTAATAAATAAAATTCTCTTCTGAATCAATAAATTCATTATTAATTAACATAGTAATAGAAAATACATGAACTATTTTTCATTTGTTATTTTGTATTGTTATAAAATATAGCAACATTTTCTGTGTTGGTATTAAAAGAATTCAAATAATCATAAACTATATTAATATAGTTTTTTCATAGTTATCATAAAGATTATTGTATATTATGGGTTATAATAAAATCTTGTCGACCCAAAAGGAGGATGTGGTGGCCTCAATGAGTAAAACTGTACCCTATGAAGCCAATTTTTTAGAGCTTCTTATTGAGATGACATCACTGGCCTTTTCCCCTAGAACATTATTTAACTACTAAAATATGATAGAAACTGTTTATGGGAAAATTTCATGATTATAGAGATCATCATTGAAACCATGTTCACCAAGACACCCCATGAATGTACTACCATTGCACACCTTACCCTTACAGTGTGCACTGGTGCAATAAAGGGTTATGTATCTAGTCCCTGGAAGTATGATTTTTTATATTTTTTTCTTAATTAAATAATTATTATTTTGATACCATTTTTTATTACAATATATATATATATATGTAATTAAATAATGAGTTTGATAAATGATACATTTTTATATGAAGAAACCAAAATTATATCTTTTGGGAAATATATATTTTCAATTAAAACACACTTTTTAATAAATCGAAAACTATTTAAATAAATATTATATTTAATAAATAATATTTTTAAATTATATATATATGAATATAAATGATAATATTATTTATTGAAGACCCATTTAGTATTAATGAGGGTATATCGTAAAAACTAGTATTTTCTGGTAAATATGGTTTTTTATTTAAAATGGTAATTTATAAAATTAAAAAATTAATTTGATGAGGTAAATTTCATTTTTAAAATCAAAAAATGAAAAATATCCAATGGTGAGGTTTTTGTAGTTTTCTAAGGCCTTCTAATTTTTTTTTGGTAAAAGATAGATATAGTATAAAAATGTAGTGATTATTATGCCCTAATAATGTTATAAATTTAATGTAATAAATGATATAAAATTATTCCATTTCCAAATAACAATTTTAAATTTAATTTTTTTTTTAAGTTATTCAATTAACTTTTGAAACATATAATGTATCCTCCAAAACCAATATTATATTTTTTGTTTATAAAAAAATTTATGAACATGAATCGCTTCCACATCTTGAATGGTATTATTTGAATGATTTCATCTCTTAACATAAAAAATATTATAACCCGCTCATATTTTCTCGAAAACATGGGAAAAATACATGGTAAGGTCTGTGGTTATAATCATTTTATTTCATAGAGTTCATAACCAATGTATATAAATTAATAGAGAATCCCCATCTCATTTTCTATAAAAACCCACCCAAACTCCATTTTCTCGTCACTACAAACACATTGAGCATGAAAATTCTCTCCTTATCCCCCTCTAAATCCCTCCTATGGTGTTCTTGATCTCTTTTAAATATCCCCTTATGCTTTTTGGAACAACCAATCAAGTAAAGGATTCTCTTCCTCTTCCCTTTATTCAAGTTCATTATTTGTATTGATCCATTTTATTTTCAATTGTTCACATTCAAATGTGTTTTTACAAATCCCTTTACTGTCCTTATAATGATATACCACATTTCAATCCCATCAATCCCTTCAATGAAACCTTATGTACACTCGTTATGCTGTAAAAATTATTTTGTCATTTTTCTTGACAATCTTTTGTGTCATGAATAACCATCTCCATTTCCACTCAAGATTGTTCACCTAGTTTTAACTATCCTTAATTTATTAAAAACATCCATGTATAACCCACACTCTTTTACATTGGTAGTAAAAGTGATGAAAGTCATTTATATGTTGATTTATTTATGTGACACAGAAATGATAACATATAAAATGAATGTGATGAGTGGGTTAAGAATTATTTAGTCTTACAAATAATTGGATAATGTTTTTGTCTCATGAGATACCATATATGGTGAATGTTAGGTTATACTATCCACAATATATTATAATGTCTCAGTGGTAATCCATGACTTATCCTTAAGATGTCATGTTTTATGTTATTACCATAATCCTATGATGCATTGGTGTTATCATCTTATATCATTCTTATATGTTCTTAATTATTATTCCAACCTTTCTATTTCACCATGTTATTCCTCATTACATTCATATATGGGTTTAATTTATTCTATTCATTTATTATTTCTTTATTGGGATTTATAGACAACCCTTTTTATGTATATCCCCACATTGTCCGGTTCATTATTTAATGGGTCAATGGAAATTAAGGGAATGTTAATGATTTTTTAAATAATGTTGTGTATCCCTATATCAATTTATTATTCTATATATCAAATTTCAAAAATAAACTATGTAAATTGATTTATAGGATTTTATTATGTGTATCTTTATATAATAAATCTGAAAATAAAGTATCTAAAAGATATTGGTTGTCATACATGGTCCATGAATTATGTTTGATAATGGATGGAATATAGGCTATAGAAATCAGTTGTTTGTTTTTTTGGGGGTGATAATGATGATGTTATGGTGGTATCATTATATTGGTCATTGGTTAATCACTTTAATGTTGAATGGATTATGATTGAGTGCCACTGATCGGTAGACAGTCGAGGTGGAACTAAGGTAGTGGGGTGTTGTAAAACCTGGTATGATATAGTTCCTCATTAAATACCAAATTTTGGATATGGATTTTTGGGTGTATTCAATGCATTGACATCATGACTGAGGCGTCTTGGTCTAATCTGAGGCCAAGTTAGATTGGAGGTTCTCTAATACATGGTGTGAGAGTATGACAGCATGAGTAATTGATTGGTGATCCAATCGTTGAATTATAATAGAAGTTGTGTTCATTTTTTAGTGTGGGTACTTGAACAATATTAGGTTTCCTTTTGGTGATAAGGAATCATAATCAGGATCCAATTATAGGGTATTGACATACAATGTTGATAATATTTTTTTGAAAAATTTTACTCGAAAAGATCGAACTATTTTTTGGTTATGAGTTTGGATTATGTGAGAGGGTAAACATATTGGGTGTTTGGATTAGAACATTGTCAGTGGGTTAGTAGACCACTAGTGGTGCATTTTTTTACACCATTCCTATGGTGGGGAGAACCATAGAATTGTTTTTTAGATGTGATTGGAGCCTTATGGTGTGGATGACAATAAGCTTCTAGATGTACTAAATGAATGCATCACAGTGTGTCATGAGTGTCAGGAGTTGTGATAATATTCTTGATGTTCATGTTGGTAGTGAGAAGGTGTATAAGCATCTAGTTAATGGTGTGTTTGAGTATGGTGTTGTACAACGGAAGTGAATTTCTTGTTCAGTGATGGAACACTTAAGGTTCTCAGTGATTTGATAACTGTTTCAGGTCAAGGGATATGGTTTAAAGTAAACAATGACATCCCAAGGATTAGAATTTTTATGGGGGTAGTTTTTAATTACATACATCATTATGAGTTGGAAATTCTTGAGGGAAATTGAATTTATAATTTGGTGGATAGTTCATTTTGAAAACTTGGAATCATAAAGAAATTATAGGAGTTTTTGCATTAATAATTGGTGTTTTTTCAATACACCAAATATTTTAATTAGATGTGGTTTTTTTAGGTGATTTACAAAACTAATTCAAATTTTTTTAAGATAATTCAGCTTAGGATTATTAAAAACCTCAACAAAATAATTTTTTTAAAAAAACTCGAATCTTCTCCCCAAACCCCTCGATGCTTCACCTACGACCCCCCTGAATCCCTACTAAGCCTTATCGTCGCTGATCCCATCCCTCACCTCTGATCTGTCCCTCTCCGTTGATCCTGACGCTCACTGCCCATTACTATCGGCTTGACCCTCGTCACTACTGATCATGTCCCTCATCACTGATCCTTTCCCTTTCCAATAATCCTGACACCCATCATCTATCACTGCTGGCCTGACCCTCATCGATGTAGTGGTCATTAATGATGACGAATAAAATTAAAAATATAATTTAAAAATCCTCATAAGGTTGTGGAGACTTGTCTATGTGTATTCGAGTTAGTTTCTCCATTATGTAAAATATCATGTTGTAATTTCCTGATCTGGCATTTTTTTAGTAATATTGTATCTTTCATAGATAATTCATGGAAGCTATATCAATTCTATAAATGATTTTTTTGAAATCAGAGACTCCTCCAAATTTATGAGGTCTATTCCAAAATTTTAATTTTAAATTTAATATTGGATCAAATTGTATATTTGATGCATCTAAAATATTAAGGACTTCATTATTTCGTAATGATGTTCACAATGTAGTTGATTTAGAAACTATTTTCTTGAATAAAATCAGTTTATTGTGCAATGAATATTTAGAGTAGTGTTCTAATGGGTGATAAAATTATTTTCATTTCCAGAACATAATGATTATTACACTCCAAAATTTTTCAAGTAGTTAGATTTAATTTCCATATCCACTCAATCATATCCTGATTCATGGTTCATACTACAATATGTAGTTTCATAACAGTTTGAACACGCATTGGTAATATGGAAATATATATATTACACTTTCCCCTTACGGTTAATATTTTTTGTCTATTATGACCTAATGGTTTAATAATAAAGTAGGTGTTGTTAGAAATAAGTTTCAGTGAGTTGTATGTTTTAATTTAAACATTAAATTCAAATCGAGAGAAGAAGAATGTGTCATTTTGAGATATATTAGGATTATCAATAGAGATATTGTGATAGAGAGATGATACCTGATACTGAATAAAATAACAAACACTATTAGTATCATAAATTTAATAATGATTATCTGACACAAATATATCTTTTTTAATATATGTTTATCAAATACAATATAATAAATAGAATAATGAATATTTGAAACAACTATATATTATATAATATATATATAATTTTAGAATTATAAGTATGCATTTACATTATAAATTAAATTTATTTGACATAACAAATATTTTTTTTATTCTAATGTTTTTTTAAATATTTCTTGGTATTTTTAGGTTTGTATAAATGTGTTTTCACATGAATACCATGTTTTCATTTTTTAAATAGAATGTTTTATTCTACTAATATTCTTGTTAAATCCCTTATTTCTTTTTGAAATTGTTATAATGTTTTGAAATGGGATGTGACCCATTATAAATTATAATGTGTTAAAACATGTTTTTAAATAGAATTTTATTTTGAATTGAGGTGTTGTCCTCTAAATGTTTTAAATTTTCTTTTTTTTAATGTATTTAAAATTGGTAGTTTAAACGTGTACATGGTTTGAAACTTATAAAATGTATTGTGGGATTGTTTTAAATGGTTTGATGGATGTGGTTGTCACATATCCATTTTTTTAATTTTAAAGGGAATTCAACTTGTTGAAGTGTAGATTTTAATCACTTTAAAAGAAATGGTTGATTTTTGTGGACCTATAAAAATGTTTCATGTTGTGATCATTTGATTTTTGAGGTAAATTAAGGTAATTGGCCAAGAATTGTTTTTTCTAATAAGGGAACATTTTTATAAGGGTGACATTGAAACATTTTAAATTCTTTAGTGTTTTCCATAATTTTCTATATTGTGTTTGGAAATTATTTTATGAAAATTAAATGTTTTTTTCATTCCAGGACATGTTTTGGTGTAACATTATTATTTATAACATTAGTTTTAAATGGTCTATACGGAAGGAATCTATTGATTCCCCCTTTCTTGTTTTCTACTTATGTGGGTTTATGAAAGATATGTGATACTTGTCTTTCATCATGCATTAGAATATGATACTTATGCCTTGAGTGTATGTTATGTATTAATGGGGTACTACATCATTAGGTGTTGGGTTGAGTGTAGTTATGGTTATTCCTCATGTGTTAAACATGTCTCATTTTCACTATGACTCAGTTCCACTATTGGTAATGGGAAACAAGGTACTAATTGGATAACCTAATGTATTTCTCTAGTAAGATCGCATAACACTAGTTTCAAACTAGTCATTATAGGAACAAGGTCTAGGTGGGGGGGTCATTATGAGGCTTGATTGGGAAACCTGGTTTTCAGTTATATATGTAGTCTAAAATGAAAGATAGATTGTACAAGTTGTTATTCCCGTCTATGAGTAACTTCTTAACATATTAATATTCCCAGGGTATATCCCGTGACACATTCAATTATATGGTTACATATTGATTTAGGGGATTTTTATATAATGCAATATTATATCATTTCCCCTGGTTTCTTCATTGTGGAATCTTTCCTGATTATATTGTATTATATGGTTACTCTATGCTTTATGGGTGTGTTATCTAGTGCTAATTTATATCATTTCCCCTAATTTCTTCTTTATGGAATCTTTCATGTTCATATTTTATTTTTATATTCCATACGTAACTCTTTTAATTACGTTACATGGAATTAAAAGTTTTTGTGTTACCTTTATATTAGTACATTTTTACCCTGAAGAAATATTTTTATTCATTGTTTTACCCTTACGTAAGGTCTACATACATTTAAAAAAGTGTTTCTTACCTTTACTTAAGTTTCTCTTTCCTTTACACAATTGTTTCTTACCTTCACAAAATTGTTCCTTACCTTTATGCAAGTGCTAAGATAACCCTTAATGGCATGGAAAAAATGTAAATTACAATTGAGCAGTGAACTAGTTACCTTTAAATAGTGTATGTAATAAATTTTTTTCCGTTACGTGTGCTTTAGATAATTCTTATTACCCTTATGTAACTTTTAAATTTCTCTATATATCTTTTCTAATTACATTTACATGACCAGTTTAAGTAAAATATTACCATTACACAAATTTACAAGTTATCCTTACAAAATGATTATAATTTGTTCTAACCCTTACATAGCATTATAATTTACCTATATAAAACATGTGTAAAATTAATCTAATCATTATGGGAGCTGTATATTTTAAAGGTTACCTTTATGAAAATAATAAAAATTATGATGTACCCTTATGAAGCCTGTGAAAAAAAATAGTTTACCTTTACATGGGCGATATAGGTAATAAATTTTCCTATTTTATTTAAGTAGTAGTGTATCTCATCAGTTTGAATGGTAGATGGCCTATGTCACATGAAAAATATACTAGGAATAAAATACACTGAGTATTTTTTAATTTGACCATGATACATTAAATAGTAATATGTTTCTATTTTAATTTATAACTGCTAGGTTTTAAATGTATTATGTAGAATTAAGAAACACCAATGTGTATAAGAATAAAAGGATTTCTAGAGAATGTTATCCATTTGTGTTTTGTATATAAATATTATCTAATTAATTTAGTGGATAAATAATTAAGAAATACATTTAGAACTTCATGGATTGATTATATTGATTTGTTGAGTCATTTCTAGTCGCCCTATATTTCCATGATCTGTATCAATTAAAGAAGGGCCAACGTTCACTACTCCACACCTGTTTCTTCATCGACATATTCTAATATTCTAAATAGTTTTATAATTTTTCAGAAGGGTCTATAATTCATATTTCACAGATGGTTATACATACATTTAAAATGTAGTGTATGGTTATTTATCTTATTCTTATTTTTTCAACTAGTATAAATGAATCTATTTTACTTTTTATTAATAGTTATGTGTTTTGATTATTTTCATAATATATTGTCACATTGTGATATATATGGATAAAAGTTAGATCATATTACTGAGGAATAAACCTCTGTATACTAAGGGTTTTTTGGAGTTTTAAATTTTCTAATTTCCAATCAATATGTTGATGGGAGAATAATATATCTATGTATGAAATTTAAATTTAGAAGATGGTTGAAGAGAGATAAATTTTATGAGCACTTGATATTGAATAAATTTCCGGATCATTATTTGTGATAAATTTGGCATAGAAAATCGAACGTTATAGAAAGGTGGAAAACTAATCTCAATCCACAATATGAGCCACCATCTTTTTTTACAATGGAAAATGAAATGAAAAACCTTATAAATGATGCATTCAGTATTGGAAGACACGAACATCAATGTCAAAACATATTAGAACAACCAATTAAGGGTTCTAAAAAAAGAAACATTATGAGCGATGTTTTTGAGACTATAGGATAACATGACCAAGAATGTAACATATCATTTGATCCTACTCTTGATTTTGTAGAGACTAATGTAAGAGAAAAAATCACTAAGAAGACCAATGAGTTTCATGGATTAGTTGATGATGGAAATTAATATTTTAATAGTGGATGTTTGAAATATTCAAAAATTTATTTTTTTACTGAAGTTGTACCATATCAAATGCCTGTCTGGAATTACAAATAAGGAAATATACATGATATTGGAATTATTGTGTGATTAATTTCATGATGCAATGATCTCTAAGACTTTTTATGATATGAAAAATGTTTTTAACAAGCATGTTATGAATTATACAAAAATACATATGTGTCCCAATGATTGTATTCTTTATTGGGGATAGGATTCAAGAAGACATGATTGTGAAAAATAGTCTACTTATAGATGGAATTATATGGTTGATATTTTATGTATGAATCAATTTAATTCCATGTAGATGAAGTAATGGAACATAAATTTAAGGTTTTTCAATACTTTCCTTTAAATCCTTGATTGAGAAGATTATTCATGTCATCAAAAACCGCTGAACACATGTTGTGGTATTCTGTTGATAATAAAAATGCTGGGATAATGTGAAATCCAAGAGATTCAAAATCAATGAATATATTTGATTCATTAAATCATGATTTTTTATCTGATCCTACAAATGTTTGATTGGGATGGGCTATGGATGGATTTAACCTATCTTGGACTCTCAATACTAGTAAGAGCATTTGGGCAGTTGGTTTTATTCTTTACAATATGCCTCCAGGTATGTGTATGAAACAAATTTCTTTTATCATTTTGATTATTATTCATGGAAAAAAAATTCTTGGAAATGATATTGATGAATACTTGCAACCATTAATTGATTAATTATAGGATTTATTGGGAAATTGTGTTGATACATATTATTCATCTTCTAGAATAATGTTTTATATTCAAGATACTCTACTGTGGACCATTAGTGACTTCCATGGACTTAGGAATCGATCTAGTTGTAACAGTTATATAGGTTTTAATTTTCAAATTTTCAAATTTTATTTTGAGCCTAAATGGAAACCCAATAGAAGAAAAAGGTTCTTTTTGTGTCATCTAATATTTCTCAATCCATCTTATAGATTTCAGCCGAACTAGTAAAAAATCAATAGTTTCATTTTTCATAGGCCACCTCCAAAGTTGTTAACAAGTTCTAATATATTAGTACTACATGGAAAATATGAAATGGAATTTTGGAAGGTTATTCATTTGAATGATACTGGGAAATTATTTTTAAGTGCATCATCAAGTGAAATTAGAATGGAACAATGGAAGAAAAGAAATATTCTAAAAACCATCATATTTGAAATTTAATTTGTTGTGGAATAATCTTGAGGTGACGTATATTGAGAAGAATTTTTTTGACAATTTGTTCTTCACATTTCTTAAAGAGCAAGGAATTTTCAAGGATATTCCCAATTATTGGGAATATAAACAAGCAATGAAGAAAATCTGTGATCTCTGGAAGAATGAGAATGGAAGGTATGATCTTACAATTTTTTCATTAAAATATAGGGATAAAGATACATTCCTACTAATTTTAAAAAATGTGAATGTATCTGATGGGTAATAAAGTAACATATCAAGGTGTGTTGAATTAATGCATCATAAGTTACATGGATTGAAAAGCCATGATTTACATTTTTTGATACAGCAGTTACTTCAATTTTCATTGCATACATTATTAACTAAAAAGGTTATTGGTTTTTCACTCCAGTTCTGCACATTTCTCAGGCAGTTATATGAGAAAACTATACATCCATTTTTTCTTGAAAACCATAATGTGAGATTTGTATTGACACTTTGTGCAATGGAGATGATATTTCATTGTCCTTTTTCTAATTTCATGATGCATTTAACTATGCAATTGGTTGATGAAAAAAATTGGAGGTCATTTACATTATCGATGGATTTATCCAATTGAGGGGTAACATATTTTTATGTTCATGGTTTTAGTAAAAAATTCTTGGAACATCATTAAATACATATTTATGTTTTATTATTTTATTTCACGTATTTCTAGGGTATTCTAAATCTTATATGGAAAAAATATAACCTGAAGGCTCTATTTCAGAAGGCTATTTGGAAGACGAGTGTCGTAACTTTTTTTCTAGATACTTAGAAAACATTAGGACAAGATTCAATAGAGTTGGATGTGTTGACGACACTTTTACACAATCTAAAATACATGGTAAATAAAAAATCATTCATGATATTGGTTGATTGGTTGGGAGGAGCTCAAATTTTACATTGAATGAAATGGAATTATTACAACCACATAGATTTGTGCTGCTAAATAGTGAAATTGTGGTTCCATTTATTGAAGTGTTTTGGATACAAGAGTGAGATGAGTAAGTGGATGAACACAAAATGAAAGAGATATAAAAAAATCCATTAAAAATGATCTTTTATTATGGTTGACAAGAACTGTATGGTCATGAATATTGAAATCAATATATATATTAGGTTAACACATATATTTTGTAAATATAATCATGTTTATTACTTCTTTATGATCATGAATACCGATACATGAGCACATTTTTTATAAGATTTTATGTTTCTTGCTTGAGGTCCTCTAAAATAAGATGGAATGTTTGATTCACAAAACATGAATGGATTTATATTTCATAACTTCAATTGGGAAGAATGTTTGAAAACATTGAATAGTGGAATATTTACATTTTTTGAAGTGGATTACTTTGGAAAGTTTATTGATATTATTGAATTTATCTACCACCGGTGATTTAGTTTTTTTTTCTAATTTAATTCTATGGATATAATCAAGGGTGTTAAAAGAGATTCTTTGCAATTTACTTTAGTGAACTTATCTCACTTGATGGATGTTGGTGATCGTGAACTACATGATCCATATATCTTATCATCGCAAGATAAAATGGATTATTATGTGAAATATTTCGAGGATGAAGGGTTAAGTGTAGTTGGAAACATTAAAAAAAGAGAAATGATTGATATGGGTTATGAAGGAGAGTATTTTACCTCTGACATTTAATCCCATCAACAATGAGAGGTAGACTAATTTTTCAATCATGTTATTAAAAATATTAGTCATGGAAGTGTGAATGGAGTAGATGAAGCAATGATGGAGTAGGAAAATGACATGGTTGATGAATAAAATGATAGTATGTGAGGTTATCCATTCACTTATCAACCACTTATTTTATTTTTTTACTCCTTAATTATCATTGATATGTATATTCTGTTGGTTTTTATAGTGTATCTATTATCATTTTTACTTTTTTTCCATGATGTTTTTGAAATATATGTTATGAACTTAATTTTATATTAAATTGTATGAATTATAAGGAAGCGTTATACTCACACTTTGTGTGGTCATAGAGTTTTTTTAGTAGTCAACAAACTCTGGTAATCATTTCATTAGTTTAAATATTTATTAGACAATTTTATCTATCAAATATATTAAATTATTGATTTTTCTTTTTTAAATGTATTCACAAAGTTTAGGCCATCATGTATACCGAATAGAAGTGTGGTTTAATGTTCATAATAACATTTGATGGGAGTTTTGATAATGAGTATTCCCAATAAGTTGGGGTATGAATTATGTTTTCATTATACTAACTTATTATTAGTTGTCACTGTTTTAATATATATTTATTCTAATATGAATTGTATTTTATATATTGTTAAAAATTAAACAACTATTGAATTTCAATCAAACACAGTCTAACATAGTCTCCTTGGGTGAACTGGTCAGTAAAGTCCATGGGAAGGAGCATCTTAGTTTAGTGTGTGGGATGGGTTTGGGACTATTACCATCTGAGGTCTTTGACAGGACAATTTGGATTGCAAGGGATGGCTGGTGGTGAGAATTTAAATCAAAAAACATCAAAATCATTTAGTTCCCAAAAATGTATTTATTTTATGTTTAAATATAAATATACAACATATTTAAATTTTCAATATAATTGTCTTCTAGGTTCTGGTATTAGGATGTAAATATGGATATGGAGAGGGTGATGAGAAGAGTTCATCATTCAAAATTTTTTAGTGGAGAGGGTTTTTTGTATATGAACAACAAATGGGGGTATTCATGATCTTTTTCTTATATTTTATATGGTATCATGAAAATTGTTTTCATATGTATATGTCATATAACCATGTCTCTATATGTGGTGTTTCATCTAGATGTGGAGATTGATATTTCTTTATGATCATATTTTATGTTTATCTTATTTTCTCTCTTTTACGTATTGGTTGATCTGACTAGTATATTCTACTATTTCCCACTTGTTTTTCAGGGTCCCTTACGACCTAGGAACCTTGTATTAAGTGGCCCTATACAATTAAATGACTAGAGTTTCACAGCCAACTAAGCATGTCTAGAAAAAATCAACCTATTTCATAATAAAATATTAAAAAACTTGTATTCATCATTATCATAGGATTATATTTATGATAAAACTATAAATTTTATTTTTTAGTGTGCTTGTTCGGGTAATCGATATTTTATAGTGTATTATTTATTATAATATTCTATTTATAATTATTGATATATTCTAACTAATTTATTTATGTTTGATTAAACTTGTTTTATTAATAATTTGTGACATAAAATAATTATTTATTTTATTTATATAAAATTGCTTATTTTAGTTTAAATTTTACGTTTAAGGTGTCATAATTAACAAACCTATAAATTCAAAATTATATATTATAATATAAATGCGTTGATTTCACTATATATTTCTTAATTGTTTGATAATATGATTCCTTATATTAGTGCTAAATAATCATGTTACAATATCATTATTTCCATGTACATAAAATACATTAATAAAAATTCTATTCAACCAAGAATAATAATGATGATTTATTACAGATATAATGAAAAATTTTAAAAAAGTAAATTCCTAGAAATATGATTTGGATTCTAATGTTTCTTATTACATATCATGTGTTAATTTGAACATATAGTTTAAAAATAAAGTTAAATCAGTGTCTGATGTCAATATGAATTCATTTGATTAAATGGAATGATAGAATTATATTAAATTCTTTTTTTTATGAAATTATTCTAAAATATATTAAATTAAATTTATTTCATTTTAATCACGATGGTTTAAAGTATTGAAAATGTTACCTAAATTTTATATGTGATTTATTATTCATTATAATTTTTAATTTTTAATTTGATGTATGTATGTGAATCCCGAAGTAATTCAATGGTAATTATGTGATGAATAAAAAAAATTCTACGTTAATAAATGTGATATAAGTGTTCTAATTATTTCAAAATATGATAAATTGAATTTAAATATTTTATGAGTTCCCCTATGAAATGTTTAATTTAATTATTGTAAAATACTATATTGGATTGATGACAATTTCCTTGATGGTTAGGTATTGGGAAACATATCATTAACAATGATTTTTCATTGGTTTTATCTATATTGGTGGTGTTTTTTGGGTAAAAGGTATGGACTTTAGCGACTGTTAAAACTGATGTTAGATTGAAGTTATTTTTTTAATGCAAAAACCACCCCAAAAACATAAAAAACTGCCGCAAAATATGCGTTCTATAAAAATTTCCAGAAGCCCCACTTAATGGAAGGAACCTCCACATTATGATATTGGAGCCCAAATTTAGTGGTGGTTTTCTGAAATTTTTAGAGGACCATATAGAAGTAGTTTAGACCACAAGAATATTAAAAAACCTTTTCTATACAGGAATTTTATCATAGTGTTTTGATTATTCTCATGGCCTAGGAGTTGAATCATGGTATTAATATGGAATAAGATGAAGTAAAAGAAGGTTGTGGGTGGTTTAAATTTCTTATCATCCACTGACTAGCTAGTGGGATAGCTAGTTACACATGCCACTACCTAGATCCACTTGATCACCTGTGGGGGGGAATTTTAATTGATGGAATTTTGGTCTTATATATGTTCAAGGTATATAAGGATTTAGAGGTTATGGGACATGGGATAGTCCATTATTGGATGATTTAACCATAACTTTATTTATTTTGGTCCCTCTTGAAAGGGGTGGGTTCCTGTTATAGTTTGGTAGAAATATGTGGTAAAGTCTTCCTTTCTAGCCTCCATTATTCATTCCCCTCACTACCCTATTTACATTTATTGGATTTATTTAGGGATTTTTTGTTGATTCCACCAAATAGTGGTTTAGTCAACCAAGACTAAGGGGGGTTTGTATATCCATGCTAGAGGGAATCCCATGATGGCATCCACAAGTCACCACACAATGTTTTGGTGAGGTATGTCACTATGGTGAATTTTCTAATAATTTTAGATTATGTTTAAAAAAAATTAGAATGATCATACATTGGTGGTTAGATATTTTTTTATGGATGGTACTATGGGTGTGTTGGGGGGCCTTTAAATGTTATTAGTTAAGGTTTCAGCATGATGGTGGTGATCAGTGAGTTCATCAACCATTATTCCTATTAGGATAAAATTATATAATCAATTATAATTATTTATAATTAATTATTTATGACGTATGACATGAGGTAGGAGCTAAGAGGACTAGAAATTTGACATATAACCATGGAATTATAACATTTTTTTGTAATACCATTGCTATATGTGTCGCCTAAATCAAAATGTTTTAGTGAATCATTGGTATATTTATTACATAGGTACCCTATATCAATGGTTCTACAAAACTATTAGTATGGGTCTAAAAAATTACTGTACCTATAATAATATTTCTCGAAAACTGTTTGTATTGGAAGCCAAATTTTTATGAAATTATATTTTCTAAACAAATTAATTGCAATTAGAAATTAAAATAATTTTAAATAAAAATATATATATCGAGTTATGTTTATAAAACTAACTATAGATTAGTGGTTAAGCCATTGAAGTGTAAGTTGGATGTTCTATGATCAAAGCTCACTAGAATTATTTACATTACATATACCAATGGTTTTTTTAAAACATTTTTATAGGTATATCAAAAATGACCCATAGCAATTGTTTGTAAAATGTTGGTATAAACAACATATACTAACTGATTTCCAAAATACATAATTATAGGTTTATCCTGTCAGAAAGAAAATCCAATGAATCTTCAAACTGTTAGTATTGGCTATACCAATGGTTTGAGAGCATATACCAATGGTTCCAAACCATTGGTATAACCTTATTTCTAGTTGTTTCAGGTGATGGTATGTTCTTTGGAGAGGGATTAACAAGCTTGGAATACACTTTATAGAGTTGAGTGACGGTGGTAACTCAATGGTCAAGGTAATCGATCCCTTTAATACCATATCAAATGCATGTTATGTATCATTTTCTTCCTTTCTTGAATTATATGGGATTGGGTAAAATGGATAGGGATTGAGGATTCCTTTGGAATATGAGAGAAGATGGGTTTCAACCTCATATTCTCAAGATAACTACTCTTTTGAAGTTTTGTTAATTTAGAATATCTCATCATCTATGTCGCCAAGGGATGAGTGTAAAATATGTGCCAATGAGAGACATTGGGTGGTATCATTATGTGTAATATAGCATGGGTATCCTAGGTTGTTTCTCCTAGGGCTGGATACATGGGTACAAGTGGCTTAGGGTTAACATTCAAATAATCTTCATACATTTAAATTTCTCTCCTTATTTTGGTTTTAATTTTTTTATCTCGGAAAGGGATAAAAGAATTTGGTAGGATAACTATAGTGGTGATGTTAAAGATTTGTAGGGTTCATAGCGAAAACCATTCATTTTCACAACCCTCAGGAGATTTAAACACCATATAATATGGTTACACACTGTGTAAATCATAAATGGATAATAATTTGTTTTTATCAAGAGGAAATGTGTATTTCAGTGGTTATGTGAATGTGAAATTACACGACGTGTAATTAGGTTATACATTATGAATAACCATAATATATGATTTCAAACTAGCATCATGATTGAAAAATTAATTTTTTTATTCCTATACACTTCCTTTCTCTTGAACTAGAGTCCTTCCCAAGGTGACTTTGGGATCCTCCAACCCCTTTGGGTCTTTTTATTCGGTGATTGATCATTGTTGTTTTCATGGTGTGACCTTCTGTGTAAGAATTATCCCTGTATCCCTGCCCCATCGTTCTTCCTCTTAGGATTTATAGGTTGATCGTGGTATTGATGAATCTAAACTGTGTGTTGATAAATATTGTTTTTGGAATTGATTTCCTAGATCTCTTATGCCTTCATTTTTATTGTCGGGTTCCATTGTGGCCTTATATTTAAGTAAAAATTGTAGGGGGTTCCATTATGATGACTGATTTTAAAAATAAACCTAAAATGATTCATTTAAGTTATGAATTTTTGAATTAAATTGAATCACATTATATTAATTAAAAGTATCTCAATTTTTTTTAAAAAACCCCAATTTCTGTGAATTGGATATTTTAAAATGGGTTTCTGGTATGAAATTGGAAAACTCCAAATTCCATTCAATTAGAATGTTTTTATAGAAATTTGTGGTTATTTAAATTATTTAATTTATATTGTTGATTTTATGGAAATGGTTTCAATTAAAAAATTTAATTTAGTTATGAAAATGGATTTTGAATTTCATTCAAGTACGTATTTTCAAAAATGGTTTTAAATGGTTTTGATATAAACCTTAGTGTATTATCTTGGTGAAAATAATTTTTTTATTTAAAACGCATTTTTTTATAAATTAAATTGAAATATTTGATATAGATAAGGGGATTAATTTTATTTCATGTAGTCTTAAAATAAATTTCCCAACGTAATTTTTTTTAGAGAACATGAAATTCTTATGTAGTTAGTGATTTATTTAAATGGAACTTTACGATTTACAATGTTATAAAAAAACATAACAACACACCACATCCCTTAAGTGATAGTGATGATTCCACATTGTACTAAGTTCAAAGAGGTGTATATAAATATTTGTTGCATTACATTGAGTGTGCATTCCCTATAGCCTCTAAGTTCCATACATTCTTTCACATATGACCGTGTTTCTCACTATTTTTAATTTCAAATGAATATATTCCGTTGTCATAAACTATTTTGCATCACTTGTGAATTTATATGAAATATTTTATATAAAATATTTTATTTAAAACATTTTTTAAATGTTCCAATTGTGTAAAGTATCTAATTTATTAAATTTAATTCCATAATTTGAAATTTATTTCCATAATATGAAATGAGATTATTTCTTTTTTTAAATATTATTTTAAAATTGAAAACCAATTTATCTGAAAATTGAAAGCACATTCATGGTTAATTTGATATTTTTAACTTTTTATAGAATATTAGGGTGAATTTCTATAGGTCTTTATCTCACACCGTACTTGTGACTTTCGGTGTTTGTAGATTACAACCTTCCAGTATTGGGAAAGGAAAAGGGATCACATGGCGGTGGATCTAGTTGTCGATCTGTGTACTTAATGTGTTATGTCTGTTAAAACATTGGTATTGTTTCCATTTTTTGATACGTTGTTGTAGTAATTTGTGTTTTTATAGCTATTTTTTTACATCTCCTAGTAGATTTTATTTTTTATGCATGATGAATTGTTATAATTATTCTGCATTGTTAATAGATAAATCATTTCCAGTTACATTTTGTTTGAGGTGAATTTCTTGTTTCTGACCTATGGGGATCGAGAACTCCCTTTAGGCTATGTATGGACTAGATTAGTTATTATGTTACCAAGGTGCTCAGGATGTTTCATGAAAAATTGGTTTTTTATAAAGGGTAAGAATTATCCTTGAAGTCAAAATGATCTTGTGTTTTCTTGTCGCGATGTAGGAGGTGTTTTCTATTGAGTGCCTAGCTAGATATCACCGAAATGAACCTTAAGTCACATAGAGTGGATCGGGAAATAATATTAGTGGTTTAGTTCCAGTATTTTCCTATATTTTATTTGGAAAGAGTAAAATCCAAATCAGATTTGTTCTATTTATTAGGATTAATTTCCCCTTTTTTCTCTTCGAGTTTTTTTATAATAACTTTTTTTGTATGTTGGTGGTGTGTAGAATCATGACACTGAGAAGATATTTTAATTACATAAAGGATAAGTTTCTTTTGATCCTTTTCGATCAAATCCTTTTATGGACCCAAACCCGGTTAAGGTGATTGTGCGTACTACCCAAGCACTAGGATATGCACCACCTCCAGTTCCTTTTCAGGCTCCTTCTGTGGAACTCAAGTGAGATGTTCTAAATATTTTCTCTAATGATTTACTTTACCATAATATTAAACCATTCAAGGGTTAAAATGATCCTCAAGATGTTGATAAATGATTTAATGGAATGGATTGATTTTTTGAGTTCTTGGAAACAACTAATGGAATAAAATTAAAGTGTTTCACCTTTGCACTGGAAGGACCAAGCAGGAGATGGTGGGACATGATAGAAACAAAAAAGAAACATTAGGGATTAAAGTGCAATGACATCAATATTCTTTTCATTGACATGTTCTATCTATAGTCAATTTTTTTGGCCAAGGCTATGGAGTTTTTCAAACTTGAGTAGGATGGAAGGACAATGATAGAGTTTGTAAATGATTTTTCTGAGATCATTCATCTCTCATTAAATAAATTATAAAATTATAATATGAAGGATCAATGGATCAATTTGGAACTTCGTCGTATTATTTGTTCTTAGGATTTTTTCTATAGCTTCATTCTTATAAGGATTTACTAGGAATAGCACAGATGGTTAGTATAGACCTAGCTAGAAAGTCATGATTATTAGGAGTTTTTTCTCTCTCAGTTCCAGTGTGTGTTACTCTATTGGAATGTGGAATCATACTAATTCTCATGGTAGTTTTTGATTTTGGGTTCATTCTATACCTCATACCGATCCTAGAATATGTCCTTAAATTTTTTACTACTGTGGATAGCCAAAACTTCCAAAGTTGTTTTTCACTAAGGCACCCAAGAACTGTGGATCCTTCCAACGTTCAGGTCATTTTATAAGATTCTTACATGTTTATACCACTCCTTATAGTGGTATACGATCATACAAACCTTATAGAACTATGGATCAATCATATGCTTCTTGTGAAAAAGGGTTCCCGCAACAGACATCCATAATGAAGCTTCTTCATGTAGTGGAAGAGTCTCCAGAAAAAGCGGATACGGGTCAAGTGACCGTAAGAGGTACCATTACTACAGATTTATCATTAGTGAATAAGCTATTTGATAATTTTTCATCTCATTAATTTATTTCTACCATGTTTTTAATATTATTAATCATTATATGGACTGCTATCTTGTGGAATGGATATTACTACACCCCTTAGTATGAAGAGAGAGCAGTGTCTCTACAGTCCCTCTTCTGTTTTCTATCTATCAGATATTGATATTGCATGGATTTTTCTAGTTCTCAACATGAAAACGACTGGAATCATTTTTAGGATTTATTGGATCATTTCAAATAGATCCCAAATTGATAGTTATCTTCGACGTGTCTCCTTTACTACACCCAGTGGTCTGTGTTGTCTATTCCAAGAGAATGTGTCCCATGGTAGAGTAGAGAAATTACTTTTTATCTAGATTTTGGGAAAGTGATATATATTTTTTCATTTGATCTAGAGTTGGAATATTTAAGTGGTTATCTCCCTCAATTTGTTATCGAGTTTCATAACATGTTTCCTTCTCACTTCTCTTGTTTACCCCCAATAAAGGTTGTTGAGTTTTATGTTGACATAATTTTTAGTACCCAACCTATTTCTATTTCTTCTCACCACATAAAACCAGCTAAAATAAAAGTGTGGAAGTCCTAGTTAGATGATATTCTAGAGTAATTATTTATAGAATCAAGTTTGTCGCCTTGGGAATTGCATGTTCAATTTGATAAAAATTACGATGGTTCACTTCGCCTAGACATTTATTATCAAAAGCTCAATCGATTAATAAAAAGGAACAATTATATGTTACCATAGATTGATGAAATGTTTTTATTAATTGATGGGTATAAGTAGTTTGAAATGATCCACCATTGTGTTTGGTTACCATTGGTTGAAGGTAAAATAATTTTCCATTCATAAAATCACCTTTCTGAATAGTTATGACCAATCTGAGTACATTGTTTTTTCCTTTGGTCTGGAAAATGATTTTGCAGTCTTTATGGATTTCATTAAACGTATTTTTCATGATTATCTCTATACATTTATGGTAGTATTTGTGGATGAAATATTTATATACTCTATGTCTGAAGAGGATCATGTCAATCATCTGAGAATAGTTCCGAGTTTGATGAGAAATCCCCAACTTCATGATATGCTTTCAAAATGTGATTTATGGATTCTGGAAATGATTTCCTTAGGATATGTGGAGTTAGAACAAATAATATCTATTTATCCAGAGAAGGTAAAGGCTGTTATGACTAGGTAGAAACCAAAATATGTCTTTGAGGTTCATATCCTCTTTGTAATAGTTGGATATTATCACTGGTTTTCGAAGGACATATTAATGTTTGACTCTCCATTGACTACTCTAAAAAATAAGTGAGTAAATTTTACAGGGGATGAAATATTTCCGAATTATATTGATGATATGATATGTTTTTTGACCAATTCACCAGTGTTAAATCTTCCTGATGCTGGGTAGGGCTATGTGGTATTCTATTATTCATCAGTTTCAGTTTTGGGATGTGTTATTATGCATAGTGTTCATGTTTTCTCATATGTCTCTTCTCAGCATTGAACACATAAAATTTTTTTTTGACCCATGAACATGAACTTAAATTTCTGTATCACACTCTTAATATTTGTGAACATTACCTTTATATAGAATGTTTTACCAAGTATTCATACCAATAGATCCTGAGTTATATCGTCTCTTAAAAAATATTTAAATCTCTTCCAAAGGCATTGGGGGGGAATAACAATAGTATTTAGATTTAGACATTGTTTATACCTTATAGAAAGGAAATTTCATTGAAAATGTTATGAGAAGAAAACTTTCAACCCATGAAGTAAAGGTATCATCAGAATAGTGGGACTTGATGTCCCTATTTGAACAGTTTCATATGGGAGTCTTGGAATTAGGGGTTGAGGTTAATTTGTCCATTTTTCATCTCACATCCACTCTTCTGAAATTGATTATTCATGAAAAAAATCTTGGTGATGAGTTTTGTAGAGTTAGAGACTCTCTTAATTGTGGGGATTCCGTGCTTTATAGTTCATTCTACAGAGATGAAATTCTATACTTTCAGAACTACATTTTAGTATCGTCTTCAGTAAGGAAAGATTTGATGGGGGATTTTCATAGTTCATAATGGGTAGTTCAGCCATGATCCATGAATATGTTTTATTACATGTAGTGGAAATTTTGGTGGAAAGGTATGAGATGTGTCTTTGCTGATATTTTCCCTCATTTCTAGACATGCCAATAGGTTAAGGCCGAGCACCAGAAATCATTGGGTTTTCATCAGCCACTTATTTTCCCTACATGGAAGTGGAATGAGAGCTCCATAGACTTCGAGGTTGGGTTTCCAAGTATCCATATAAATAATAATGAAATATGGGTTTTTATAGATAGGATTACCAAGTATACACACTTTATACTCTTTTTTTATACAACCAAAGTTGAGGATTTTGTAAATATCTAGGTGAAGTGGATCGTAAATTTTCACAGAATTCCTTGTGTTATAGTATATGATAGGGATCCTTGAATCAATTATTTGTTTTGGATTGGATTTTAGGTGGGATTGAGATCTCATTTCCATTTGAGTATGACATACCAACTATTTTCAGATGGCCAGATAGAAAGATCTATATAAAGTCTTAGGGATATACTTTGCTCATGTGTTCCATATTTTTATGGAGATTGGGATGATAATTTTGTTGTGGTTGAGTTTTATTATAAGAATATTTAGAGTACACGATCAGAATGGATACTATTGGGTTCTTGTATAGTCACCCTTGTAAATCTCCATTGTATTGGTCGAAGATTGGTGAATATTCTTTGGTTGGACCAAGCATGCTCCAACAGGTGACAACAATGATTTTGTTGATTCATCAGTGGATTTTGATGAAATAGAGCTGTTATAAGTATTATTAATATAGTTTCCATTGACATTTTAAATTATCAGTTGGTGTCCACTTATTCTGGAAAGTTTCACCTTGGTTGGGATATCAATAGTTTGGGAGGAAATAGAAGCTTTATTTATTTTTTGTTAGACCTTTTGAGGCTTTTATAATATGGATTAGGTTTCCTACCATTTATCAGTTCCATCATATTTGACATTGATACATAACATGTTCCATTTATTGAATCTCTTAATGTATCTATCTGAACCATATCATGTTCAGAGTTGAAGTGATCTTGAGGTTGATCCTGATTTATCAGTTACTAAAATGGAACTCTGGATAGTTGATTTTAAGGTGCTTCATGGGAGGTGGATACATTTGGTTCATGTGATATGGCAGTATGGACCTGATTCTCATTTTAAAATAGAGTGCTATGAATTTTTGAGAGAGAATTGGCCTCACTATTTCAATATAAAAGCTTCCTGAGAGGATTTAATGGGGAAATAATGGGTTTATAGTGGGGAGGTTGTAACATTTTGTTAATCTTTAGATAGGTATGTTACTTATCATGTCATATTTTTCAATTTTAATTATCTAGGAAGGGTCGAGATGGATTTGGGCGTATAACTATATATGAGAAGTCAATGATTTGTTGGATTCTCTACAAAAAACAGTCATTTGTCCAACATTTTGGAGATTTACACTCTATGTAATACAATTATAGGACATGTGAATAATAAAATTAAAATAATTCATTTTATCAATAGGCAAAATGTTCTTCACCGATTATGAGAATTTTCAATTACACAATGTGTGATTGAATTACATATCACATAAAACCCCGATCATTGTATTAAAAATAGAACCCTGGATAAAAAATTCAAGTGTTCCTCTTCCAAACATCCTAGCTCTTGACTGATAGGAAATGCCTAGGTTATTTTGGGAGCCTCCAACCCATCCGAGTCTTTTTGTTCGGTGATTGATCGTTGTTGTGATCATGGTATGACCTTCCATGTTAAAATATCCTTATCTTTTTGTCTTTTCATATTTTCCTTCTAGGAGTTGATGAATCTTGTTCGTATAGATGAATCTAAAGTCTCTGATGATAATTATTGTTTACGTGATTGAGTTCCAGGATCTCCTACACCTTCATTCATGTTGGAGGGTTCTGTTGCAGGCCTTGTGTTTCTGTGAGAAATGTAAGTGGTTCCATTATGATGCCCAATTTATAATAAACTAAACTGCTTTAATTAATTTCAATTTTTATAATGCCAATTAATTAATTGGTTTTAATTAAATTTATATCAATATATTTCTTTTAAAAAACCCAATTCTATTGATTTGGGTATTTAAAATTTTTAGTATTTCTTGAAATAGGATAACCCTCAATTCCATTGAGTTGGGGTATGTTTATAGAAATTTTAGCTCATTTATATTATCTAATTTAAATTTAGAATTTTATGGAAATTATATGAATTAAGTTATTTAATTTAATTATGAAAATGGATTTTCAATTTATTTCAAATTCATATTTTTCAAAATGGATTTGATAGAAACCTTAGGGATTTGACTTGTTGAAAAGGAATGTTTTGGATTAAATCCTCATTTTTGTTTTTAAATAGAAATTGGTATATTTGAAATGGAGAATGGGATTATTATATTTTTATAATTATTATAAGAAATTTTCCATCGTTGTTTTCTTATTAGATCACATGCAAGTCATAGGTAGTTAATGAGTTATTTGGACGGAACATTACCATTTACAACATTCTAAAACAACATATCAAAACATAACATCCCTTACACGATGGTGATGAGTCCCCCTTGGCCTATGTTCAATGGAGGGTATGTACATATTTTTCATGTCATCTAGAGTGTGGAGTACCTACATTCGAGAACTATCACACCTTCATAACAATGTGACGATGTCACTGGAAAGATTGTATTTGAAATGAATATATTCCATTGTGGTAATTTATTTTATATTCCTTGTGAATTTATATAATAAATTTAAAATAAAAGTGTTTATTTAATCCATTTTTGAGAAGTTACATTTGTGTATATCACCCATCGGTTTAATGTAAATTCCATCGTTTGAAATGTATTTATTCATTTGAAATGTGAATCATGATATGATTAAATATTATTTTGGAATTCCAAACCTATTAATTTGAAAATGGAAATCACTTTCTTGGTTAATTCAATATTAGCATATTTTTCTATAATTTTTGTGTGAAATCCTAATGGGATTTGTGTGACTCCATTCATGTGCAATCAGGTATTTGTAGATTAACTCCATCTTGGATTGAGAATGGGAAAATAGTCACTTGGAGGTTTTTCTACTTATTAGTTTGTGGACTTGGTGAGTTATGTCTATTGGGACTTGGGGTTTTTTTTTCAAATTTCTAATAAATGGTTTGCAGTACGTGAGGGTTTTATACCTATTTGATTTCTGGTATATCTCCAAGTGGAGTTTATTTTGTATGAATACAGATTTTGTATCTTTATTCAACATTAATAGTGTAAAATTGTTCTCACTTCAATTTTTTATGATGTTGGGTGCTACTATCTGACCCATGGGGATCAGAAACGCCCTTCAGGTTATGTTAGAACTGGCTTAGTTATCAGGTTTCTAGGGTAACCAGGATGGTTTGTGACATTAGACCTGGTACTGATGGGTGAGTTAATTATTAGTCTCAGGCTAATAAATGACACAATTTTAAGGTTTTCTATGTATTCGCGAGTATCATGAGTAGTATGGGTCCTCCACATAATATATGAGGTGTGATGGGAGGTGTTTCCTATAAGAAGTGGGATGATAGATATCTCTTAAAATATATGAGATAGGACCGAGGTGTGGGTCCTGGGAATTTTTCCGGACATAGAATTGGGATGACAAAGGTCTGGGTGCATGGTTACTAGGATAGTCCCCAGTTAGTGGGGATGTTTTTCTTGATGTACATAATAAAGACGTGGACTGAGACTTCTGTTCTAGATTAGGGGCATCCTTTGCGATTTGATTTCACCGAATAGTGGTGGGTTCAGGGTGGTATCAGTGTGGTGAGATCATGATGGGTCTGGAGGATCTACTGGATCCCCTAATGGGTGATATGTGAGTTGTTTGAGAAAAAGGTATAGTTTTTTACTGAATAGATCCCTAGGATAAAATTTCAATATATGTTATGGGTTATAATCCTTTGTGCTTGTTCTTATGGGACCTTTCTTTGAGAACGATAGGTCAAATGTTCTAGATGTGACCTCCCTGGAGTCTATGTGGTGAGTCAGTGTGATGAAAATACCCTAAAACGTTGGGTATTTGGTTGACGACCATTCCAGACATATCGTGGGTTGGTGTGAAATTAGTTGATCCCTACCCATATTTATAGGTTAGTGGTTATAGAATGGGACTTGACCTTGTGTGAGAAGCCTTGGCTGGCCACATCTCGGGTGAGAGGGAATTGTTTAACAGTTAATGATTCACCTTGCTGGTGAGGCATGGGTCTAGGAATTACCTAGGGGATAAGTTATGTGGTAAAGTGAAAATAATGATAAACTCTATGTTGAGTGAATGGGTAGTGGGTCAAGATATGGACATGTATTTGTGCCTAGTGTCTCTAGGTAGAGAGTCTATTTTTTTGGATATCACACTACACTGAGCCTTCTGGTATGGGAATGACCTACATGTATTTTCATGAAAAGAAGATGAGTTGGATTTCAGAATAGAGTCAAATAAGGTATGATCAAGTTCTATTCCATCCTAGTCATCGAGTGGTGACCAGATGCACAGAGAGTCGTGGTGGCCTATTTAGCACATGATGTTCATGGTGCTTATGTTACAAGTTAATTTTATTTATCATGCATACATGAATATGATAGTTTATACCAAGGAAACTTGGTATGACTTTAATTAGAGGTATTTTTCCTAGCCTACATGGGAGCATCAGTGTTCATAGAGACCATATGTCTGCTTTTATGGTTCATTATAGGATGTTTAGTTGATCGGGATAGGAAAACACAATGGGTATTTATGGGCAAAGTGTGTGAAACACATGGATGGAAGTAGGGATAGTTTATGTGTGTTGTGTTTTTTATTTTTTTCATTTGGGATTCACCTAGGGGGACATAAATGTCTGTATATTCTATATAATGGAACCATATTTTTATAGAATTGTTCTTGTTTAATTACTCAATATTTTATTATGAGGGATATTTTTTTATTACGTTCATTGATTATATAACTCATCATTGAGGTCACTATCACCCCACAGTATATATTAGGACCTCGCCCCTAGTCTGAAACCTCTAGAATAAGAGGAGGAATTCATGAGGCTAGATGGGTCTCTAGTCTTGGAACTGCTGAATGAATTGTGGTTGAGGATTTAAAATATTTTATTATAGATGATTGAATCACTTTTCCTTAAAGGGTATCTCCCACACCTACATTTTTGTGTGCCACATGTTTGTCTAATACATTACCAATTTTCACCTTTTCTTCTGACCTTACTCATTATGAACCACCATGAGACTAGCATCACTCAACACTACTAAAAAACACTCTTCCAACATCACTAAAAATTATCTTTTTTAGAACTTAACAGCACCTAAAATCTAAGAAATATTAAAATACCAGATCATTTATTAGTTCTAGAAAAAGATCTAATAAATAATCCTTTTATCTCCACATCTAAGAAGTACTGATAAATGTTACCATTATCAGTTATTTTTTGAAGAACTGATAAAGGGGACCTTTTTCAGTGTTTTTTGGAAGCACTAAAAAAGGTGAACTTTATTGCCCCAATATGAAGTGTTGATAGAGGCCATATCAGTTGCGACACACTAGCAGGCATAAAACATCTATGTAGTGACCCTATAAAATCAATCACAACCACAATATATAATAAGGAATATAAATATTCAACAAATATTATTGGAATGAAAATAACACATTACACTATCATTTAAACTCAATATTTACATAGAAAATATTTTCTTTAATGTCATATTTACAATTAACCCAAAAAATTACAGGCCATATACCAAACCAAAACTAGAAGAGTCTTTTAAATGACCAACCACTATATAAAATTATATCACTATAAAAAAACCAATGTTTTTTTTAATAACATTGAATAAAAAATAAAAAAAAATTAATGTTAATGTTATATAATCCACATATGATAAATTATTTTTTTAATTACTATATATATTGATTATATTATTGTTTAATCATGTGTCAGATTGATGCGAGATTGATTCCTACACATCAAAAAGATACTATGGGTTATTTTACTAAATTTTGAAAATAGTCTGAGCTCGTTTTATGGGTTATGGCTATGTAAGTATCATTTTAAACTAAAATGAAACTTATAATGAAAACAATAACTTCTAGTTATACCGACCACATCATGTTTTAAATTGACATATGGTAAATTCCTAAACTTAAAAATGAACTAGGGATCATTTTTATAATGTTTGAAAACAATCATATATTTTTTCATAGTTTTGATTGTGTGATACATGTTTTAAACTAATGTGAATCTTTAATATTGAAAACCCAAACATTGAGTCAAACCAACAACATCATCTATTGGGTTGAAGTTCAGTCAATTCCTACTTGTTAAAAATTAATTATAGATCATTTTATGAAATTTTAAAAATGTTTGAGAAAATTTTATTAGTTTTGACTATGTGGGTTGCATTTTAAACCGAAATTACACATATATTGAAAACACATACTTTAAGTCATACTGGCCACCTTGTACGTTAGGTTGACATGTGATAAATCATTAATCATTTGAAATCTACTATGGATAATTTTTCTAATGTTTAAAAAAAATATTAACATGTTTTATTGGTTTTGACTATGTGAAATGTGTTACAAACTAATATGATGCTTCAATATTTAAAACATGTACTTCAAGTCTCGTCGGACACATTGTGTGTCATATTGATGAATGATCAATTATTTATTATTTTTAATATAATATGGATCGTTTTCCAAATATTTTAAAAAAATTGGACTTCATTTTCATAGTTTCTGACTAAGTGAGGAACGATTTAAAATAAAATGACACTTATATTGAAAACACAAACTTTGAGTCATACAAACCACATCGTGTGTTGGATTGATGTGTGGTTGAGCCTACACATCATAACTATATTATGATTCCTTTTAATAATTTATTGAAATAAATAAGATCTCATTTTATTGGTTTTGTCTATGTGATGATTTTAATACTAAAATGACCCTTTTATACTAAAAAATTGAGATTTGAGTCTTACCGAACACATCGTGTATCATATAGACATGTGTTTAATTCCTATATGTCATAAATATATTATATATCATTTTCATAAATTTAGAAAAAAAAATATTCTCATTTTCTTCATTTTTTCAATATGATATGTGTTGTATACTAAAATGGAACTTTAATCATGAAAGCACGCACTTTGAGTAATACCAACCACATCATGCGTCCGATTGATGTGAGGACAATTACTACAAGTTAGAAATATATTATGGATAATTTTACTAATTTTTAAATCATTTTTATGTTAGTTATTGGTTTTGGCCATGTAATATTTTTTTGAACATTAATGGCACTTCTATATTGAAAACACACACTTCGAGTCATACTGAAAAAATCTCTTGTCTGATTGACTTGCACTTGATTCTTACACATTTAAAATATATTTTTTATTTCATTATCAAATTTTAAGATAATAAAATATCATTTCTGGTTTTGACTATATGATATGTGTATTACAATAAAATGGTACTTTTATATTGAAAACACACACTTTGAGTCATACCGGCCCCATATTGTGTTAGATTAATTCACAGATAATTCCTACATGTCAGAAAATTATTATGGATAATTTAATTAAATATTGAGAAAAATATGTGATATATTTCTTAGTATTCGCAATGTGATATGAGATTAAAAGTAAAATGACACTTCTATATTGACAACACACAATTTGAGTCTGTTGGAACCAGAAAACGCGTCCCCAAAATTTTCCAAATGCTTCCATAAATGACCCAAGATCATAGTCCATTTAGAATGCTTCGATTTGGTAGGTCGTAGGGCCTGAATGGATTTATGTATTAGGAGTTATGGACATTTGAAGTTGGGCTAGAAAACTGGTCCGCAGAGCCCGTTCAAGAAGCCTCCTCCGCGAGCGCGGAGCACCGCCACAAAGAAAGGAGGTGGGAGGCTCCGTGAACCTATTTGACATTTGCGATGCGCCATGAAGACCCACCATGAAACAAAAAGGCAGGACACTCCACGACCGTGTTTGACTTTCTCAATGCGCTGCGAAGACCCGCCACGAAGCAAGGAGGCAGAACGCTCCGCAATTTCATTTGACGTTCATGATCTGCCACAGAGTAAGCTCCGTCTTCATGCCGAGCGAGCATTGCTTCACGGTTCCCCGTGCCTATAAATACCAATCTTTCCCCCATTTCCCCAGATGGCCACTTCTCCCCTTGGATGGCGACTTCACCCCTTGGACGGACGATCTCCCGGTTCGCGGAGCTCCGCTTTCCTTCGCGAAGCGGCTCTACGAAGCCATACACCAAGATATTCTTCCTTCAAGTTGCTACTCTGCGAGTCCCAGCTCCACGGGTAGATTTCTCCGTGTTTCTGATTCGTGATCCTATGCTCCGCGAGAACATGCTCCGCGATGATGCTCCATGATTCCATGCTCTACAATGCTACTATGTGAGTCTATGCTCTATGAGGCCATGCTCCGCGAGACCCAATGCTCCCCAAGACCTTTTCTCTATGAAGATACTTCGCGAAGACCTATGCTTTACGAGGATCTGACCTTCGCACCCACCGGTCCATACCGTCACTGACCCCCATGAAAATTGGAGAGTCACACCGTGACCTTTTCTGGCCAGGATGTCGGGATTTTCCATTACGCCCTTATGCGCACCCACCTTCCACCAATGGAAAACAATGATATGATATACTCCTCCACACACCATGAAACACATTGAGTCGACATATTCCCCTTGGTTTCTTTCCCATGTCGTGAGTTGGCTTATCATCATCAATTCCCCGAGTACCTTGAGTCAAACCATTCCCCAAGAAAATCCTCCAAACCCAATCACTTGGGTGGTCTTCCAGGTTGAACCAGAAAGTGATGCCCTTGCATAAGACCCAACACCAACCATTACTAGGCACCTTATGCCAACAGTACTTTCTACATGACTCTAAACTAGAGTTCACCCTATATAAGAAACGTAGGATGCCTCTTGTTCCAAACAAGAAATTCCTTATGCTCCTAGTATAAGAAGCCAGTAGTCCTCTCTGCATGACTACAATCTATAGTGATCCCTGTATAACAAATATAAAATGCCTCTTGCTCCAAATAATAGATTATTTATTCTCCTAGCATGAGATGAAAACAGTCCTCTCTATTTGATTATAAACTGTAATGTGCCCTATGTTCCCAACATAGGATGCCTCTTTCTCCAAATAAGAAATGCCTTATGTGACAAGCATAAGACGCCTAATGCCACGATTACAGTGGAATAATTCCAACGCCCCTTGGAATTATCCCTATTGTGAATCAGTGGATAGGTGAAGGCCTCAATTCACTAGTTGGTTGGGATGCTCTCATGGCCAGAAATGAGGAAGTAATTATGGGCAGCATCCTTTCATAATCCCCATTCACCAGTGCCGCTCAAGAGCGGCAACCAGGCAGCTTCCTTGCATAATCCTCGTTCACCATTGTCACTCTATAGTGGCACCCCGGAAGCATCCTTGCATATGCCCCATTCACTAGTGCCGCCCCATAGCGACACCCAGGAAATATCCTTGTGAAAGCCCCATTCACCAGTGCCGCTCCATAGTGGCACCCTGGCAGCTTCCTTGCATAAGCCCCCTTCACCATTGCAGCTTCATAAGGGCACCCATGAAAGCATCCTTGCATAAGCCCCATTCACCAGTGCCACTCTATAGTGGCACCCGAGTAGCATCCTTGAGTAAGACCCATTCACCAGTGCCGCTCCATAGCGGAACCCATGCAACATCCTTGCGTAAGCCTCACTCACCAGTGCGGCTCCATAGCGGCAATCGGGAAACATCCTTGCATAATCCCCATTCACCAGTGTTGCTCCCTAGCGGCACCCGGGCATCATCATTGTGTAATCCCTATTCACCAATGCCACTCCATAGCGGCACCCGGGCTGCATCCTTGCGTAATCCCTATTTAGCAGTGTCGCTCCAGAGCAGCACTCTGGCAGCAAATATGTGTATGCCCCGTTCACCAGTTCCTCTCTAGAGCGGAAGCTAGGCAGCTTCTTGCATAATCCCCATTCACTATTGCCACACCATAGTTGAACCCGTGTAGCTTCATTGTGTATGTCGTGTTCACTATTGTCATTCCAATCAGTGGTAAGCCGTTGTGACCCCATTCAGCGGTAAGCCGTTGACATCATTATCCAGCGGTAAACCGTTGTGACCCATTCAGCGGTAAGCCATGTACATCCTTATTCAGCTGTAAGTCGTTGTGATCCTATTCAGCGGTAATCCGTTGACATCCTTATCCAACGGTAAGCCATTGTGATCCTATCCAATAGTATGCCGTTGTGACCCAATCCTGCGGTAAGCCGTTGAAACCCCCAATCGATTGTAAGCCTTCATCAGCAGAACTATGTGGACTTTGATTCCTAACCACGGGGATACGTAGGAAGCCTCTTCAAGGCTCAATCCGGCAACCATCATCCTCCTCATGATAGTTCCATCCCATTCACCACCCTTCATGAATGTACCCTTGCGCTGTGATCATCAGGTCCTTTCTACCTCTTATTTCTCACATCGAGCTTGACTCACATGGGCTTAGAGCAAGCTTCGACCATGACACACCATGCGTAGCCTAGAGTGTAATCCCCACACCATACTGAACTATGAGGACTTTCATCCATGTCATGGTATGGTACATAGGAAGCCTCACGAGGTTCATGGCCACCACCTGGTTGTTCCGATAATTAGTTTACCAACACCTAGGAATCCTAGAGTGTCAGCCCCACACCATACTGATCTATGATGACTTTGATCCATGTAAAGGGATGGTACGTAGGAATCCCCATGAGGTTCAAGCCCACCACCCAGTTGTTCCGATCATCGGTTCACCAACACCTGGGCATCCTAGAGTGTATGCCCCACACCATACTGAACTACGAGGACTATGATCCAAGTCAAGGAATGGTAAGTAAAAATACTCCCGAAGTTCAAGCCCATCTCTCAGTTGTTCTGATCATCGGTTCATGAACACCTGGGCATCCTAGAGTGTAAGCCCCAAACATCCATCCCGAACTATGGGGTCATTGATCCATGTCAAGGCTTGGTACGTAGGAAACCTCATGAGGTTCAAGTCCACCAACCATTGGACCAAGGTCCTTATTCACGCCAGTTCTCTAACATTTCCTTTTTCGAACTACGTGGTCTTTGATCCATTTCAAGGCATGGTACGTAGGAAGCCTCATGAGGTTCAAGCCCACCACCCAGTCGTTCCGACCTCATTCCCATCGGTTCACCCCCATCCCACATTACGTTAAACTACACACCCAAACTACGAGGACTTTGATCCATGTCAAGGAATAATACATAGGAAGCCTCCATGAGGTTCAAAACCACTATAAGTGGACCCCGAGGTTCACCTACACGTTGGTTCGGTGACAAAACCCCACCCAAACTACGAGGATGTTGATCAATGTCAAGTCATGGTACATAGGAAACCCCACGTGGTTCAAGCCCAACACCCATTGGACTAAAGTACTTCTTCACATCGGTTCACCGGCACCCCATCCTGAACTATGTGGTCTTTGATCAATGTCAAGTCATGGTACGTAGGAAGCCTCATGAGGTTCAATCCCAACACCCATCGGGCCAAGGTCCATCCTCATCCAATACTTCTTATGAAGGCCCTACGCCATTGAAATGATCATTGTGGATGTCCTTTCATAAGGGGAATTTCTCAACAAATCACCAGTAACGACATGTAATTTTATCAACAAAATGGATCAAAACTCCCAACAATTTGGAAATCATGGTTCACTAAATGTTAGAGGATTAGATCAGGTAATTCCATATTCTATTGGGAAACCATTTATGCTATACTAAGTTGGAATAATTGACCACTATAATGAGACATATTACTTTGGATTGAAAGAAAAACCCTCTCCAAGAAGGCCTTGCTGAATTCTCAATGAAACATAACACCCATATAACTATTTTCCATAATTACAGGAGACATGATATTGTGCAACTGTATTTCCTAGGGTAGAAAATCTTCAAAATAAACAATCATATCCCTGAAATAAGTTTTATTCCTTTTATCCCACATAAAACCAATTAAGGGAGGATCAATCATAAAAGAGGTACGGCTCTAGACAACAACAAATACCCCCTTTTCAGTAAAATTTCCTACAGTCTCCTCCTTACTGAAAGGTTTTCTGATAACCCCAAATAATTATTAAATCTCATTAATTAAAAAGTTAACAAAAAGAGAATTATAAACCAAATATTGATCCTTATATTGAATGCCTTTTGAAAAAAAATCTCAATAAAAAAATGAGATGGAGCTTCATGGTTTAGAGTTGAGGTAGTTGAAGACACAATGAGATTGATTTCCACTACCTTCCATGAAATGGAAGGTATAAAATCTGAAAACATACCTTCTTAGACTACTCTAAATCCAAAGGTGAAATTTAGTCCCATAACATTGAGAATTTGGAAGAAAAGTAATGATAAATATGTACTTATCATTCCATTGAGGTTTACCTCAAGTCTAGAGAAGCCTCATTCAAACTCGGATGGTGAGGAGGCCAAGGAGAAAGAAAATGATAAGAAAAAGATTTATGATGTTCCTCCTAAAACACTTACCATTGTAAATATATTTGATCAAACAAAAAATATGGCTAACTAGGTGATGCAAAAAATAGGTTTTAGAAATATTCATGCTTGTTGAGATAAACACTTACCTTTTTGAGTCCCTTAAGAAAATCCCAATGTAAGAAAAATTCTTAAAATTACATCGTAAAATTCATAACTCGATCAAAATAAATGTGTGGATCAATCTTGGAACAAATTATTCAGAAATCATTACACTAATTCAAGAAATTACAACAAAGTGAAAGGTTTATGCTACATTTTTTACCATACACTATATGGGAGTTACACTTTTATAATTCCTTATGTTATTTTGGAGCATCCATAAATGTGATTCCTCAATATATTTTCTTATCATTTATGGTTTCAGAACTGAAGCCCACTAGAATTCATGTATAAATATAAAACCATAGTATTACACACCCAGTTGGTGTGCTAGAGGATGTTTTTTAGGGTGAAAATTTTAATTTTTCATGGTGATTTTTATGTGCCTAAAATAGAAGTTGATAACATGAATGGACATGACCTAATTATATCGGGGTGTCCTTTCTTGAAGATTTCAAAAACCATAAAAAATTTCCACAATGATAAATTATATATAGACATTGCTGGTGACATTATCCACTTAAACATCCTTGATTCGATGATGATTCTATTGAAAGAACATTCCTAAATATGATATAATTATATTTATGTACTACGTTACCCTAAAAAACATATTTTCATTACCCTAATCCATTTTCTATGATTTCATCATTGATAGATATTCTAGTAAATGAGTCCTGCATTGAATGTTGTATTGGTATAGACAAATTTCATGCATGTTCGTTAATTGATTATTTCTTGAGTATTTAGGATCTTATGACCATCATTGATATTTCTCAGATTATTAACCCATATTCCCCATATAGAGATGTTACTATTAAGAAGTATAATGAGATTAGTGACCCTTCACATTCACACTCACACCCTGAACAAGTTTAACATTTATTAGAGGGAGTATATGGGTTGATCAATGTGAATTTTGTAGAGTAAACGAGAAAAAAGATTCCTACATTGAAAGGAATGATATTGATATGGATTCATCCTATTTTAATTATATTTAATGAGGATTACACTCTAAATTTTCCTTTGATACAAATGATGTAGAATAAGTAGATCAAGAACTGAAGAATGAAGAAGAGGGTTTTCATGTGGAAACCAATAAAGAGGCGGTAACATTATTTTTCCAACCCCCACCATGTAAGTTTCTATCTCATTAAAATAGTGTTGTATTTAATATAATAAATCCATGGAGACCTAAAAAATAATAAAAATTTTAAATCTCAAAAAAAAAACATGTATGTGGTTCATCTCAAAGAAACTCCACCCATAATTATATTGGGGACAATACCCTAGAACATTCCATCTAGAGGTTGTCAAAAATCTAATGTCCTCTTCGGGGATTTATCTAAGATATATCTATATTTTATTTTAATATCTCATTTTACTTATATTTTAATTTATATCAATATTTATATTAAGTTATCTTCTTTTATTTTTCATGCAGGGTTCCTAGTACGAATCATTTAGGATATCAACTCAATGTTCCACTTCCAATAATTTAGGTTTTAAATCTCCTTTAGACATTCTTGTTATGATTCAATTAAAAAAATACTTAAATGTTATATAAACATGAATATGGTGAGGACACTCTACACTCTAGGTGTTGGGGTTGGGTGAATTCCATTGTAAGTTATGAATATTAATAATATTTCTTCACTTTTTCTATTTTTCTTTTAAAACATAGTATTTTTACTTTTCTCCAATTTCCCAGGATAGTTAGTAATTTTCATATCCTTTCTTATTTTTATATTTTTTCCACGATGAATAGTATTAATACCTTCTCCTAACTTAGTTTTGTTCTGGAATATAAATTTTTTATTCCCACTTAATCATTGTAATTATTAAAAATCCATGAGAAATTTCCCTATTTCATGTTGTTTTAAAAATCAGAAAAACCACTAATAGAATGTGTGTTTTAGTTTGAATTCAAAATTGTGGTGTGATTTTTTCATTAAAATTTTATTTTTTAGATGATATAAATGGTTGTATCATTTTGAATCCATTGATAACAATGGTACCCTTTTTGTGAGTAGTTTATGAGAAAATTATGTCACTTAATATCTCCATACATATTTTCACTCAATCATGAATTGTAAATTTTTAATACTTAATAGAAGATAAATATATGTCTGATTAATAATTTTCGTCTTTTCAAAATTATTTTTACAAACATATGTTCCTTATTCGATCATTTTCATTACTATACTAGATTGACCCATGCCTGTGTACCTAATATCTGACTATTGTATTCCCTCAATAAAGACCAAATAAAAAACATAGAAATATGGGTTGTAACTTGGTAAGGAAAACAACTAATATTTCTCAACATTAGATAATATTATAACTATAATAATTATTGTTGCGAAGAGATCAACCAAGGGTTGATTGATGAGTGTGATATTTTTTCTAAGATCGTCTTCTGAAAAAAATAATAATAATAAATGAGTGGAGTGATGAAATGTAAAACTTTTGGGGTTATATAGGTTTGGAGAATAAGGTTTTAGTTCATGAAATTATTAAGTGAGTAGGTCTTGAAATTTTATTTGAATGGATATCAAGCATGTTCGAATGATAGAATCATTTAAGAATAAAATTTTTAAAATAACTTATATTTACTAGATAGAATGAAGAAAGAATACCATGAACTTATTCTCACATACACATGTGGATTGTTAGTCACATAGTTTTTATTTTTTAATTACATTATCTATTTGGTATCATTAATCTAATTGAATTTTTTTATGATACAATTTATGACACATCTTTTTTCCATGATCATTAATAATAACTTCTTACTGTGATTTTTATTTGATTACATTCCTCTCAGGAATTAAATTTTCAGTTTATGTTAAATATTTAGAATTTTTGGAATATCTAAATGCATAATTGATTGAAATGTGACTTCTCTGTGGAGTAGAAATGTTTAGTTGTGGGTCTGTGATCACATCGAAATTTACTATTCTTTTTTATCGTCAAAACAAACATATTAAACTGGTTTTGTATTGAAAAATAAAATTTTAATAACAAATTTTACTTTTTAATGATTTAATTTATTTTATCACTTTTAAGATTGGAAATTTCACTTTTATTTATGATTTAATTTTTGGTGTAGAGGATTTTGGGATCCCAAGATGGAATTCAAAACAAATTGGCCAAACTACTTGGAAACACTTGAACACTTGTCCATTTTTTGCATGTTTTAGTGAAATAAGACCATCAAATTGGTATGAAGTATTTCGAAATGATCCAGAAAACAGTGGGATAAAAACAAATATCAAGACACCAATGATCAATTTATCCATCTGGTGGTCCAACCAAACTGATCAATACAGAGAACCAAATGGGTACGAAGTCAAAAGTTTGCTTCAGAATTATTACAATAGATCCCATTAAAAATGTAAAATTTATGCCAAATTTGGCATGGTGATAGTCCATATTCCTTAAAAACACATTTCTTATTTTTCAGAAGTCTAGATTTTCTGATTTACCAATTTAAACTAAGACACAACTTGTGTCTTGAAATTCGGGTGCCCAAAACTACTTCAAATTTTTATATAAATGGGAACCTTGGGATCCATATTTGGTAGTTTTAACAAAGAGTGAAGTGATACCATTTTATATTTATAAATGATTCTACTAATTACCTTAGTGGTTTTGGAATTCCCAATACTCAATGGGAGATTTTATAAATTAAGAATCAAAGCTTTCTTCTTCTTCATGTTGTAATGTTTGTGTTTTTTATAATAAACTACATAGTTTCTCTTATATTTATTCTATTTCATCAATTTTATTAAATTTTATTTTACTCTAATAATACTATTTGATCTAGAAATCAATATTAAAAATTTTATTCAGTTATACCCTTTCCAAGACATTTGTGAATGAAAATTGATTCTATGATGACTACACCACCCATGGAAGAGTATTTTTTCTTAGTAATTGATCTAATTATCACATTATTCATTTATTTCATTTGAATTAATGTGATAATATTATTTAAATATCATGATACATGAGTTTATTTTATAAATTAAACGAAAATAAGAAAGAAATTTTATAGTTAACACAAAACACAAGAGGTTGAGTAATGTGTGAATTGTCAGAGCGTGTTTTAAATCATTAAAATTAAAGAACAAGGGATAAATTTCACGACTGAAAATATAATACCTAAAAATAGTTCATACTCATTTATATAGTGGATATGATCTGTAATTTACCACTTACCATATGTTAGTCTTAGAACATCAATCAATGTAATGTGGTATTATTTCATGTACCAAAACAAGCTTAAGGTTTATTTCATTTTATCATTGTGGTTTAGTTTACTCCAATAGGGTTCTAGGGATAAAAAATTAGAGGATCATAATTATTTGGATATGAATATAAATTATAATGATTAATAGGTAAGAGAAGAGTTATATTTAAATTTATTATGGTTTCTAAAATTAATTTTCAAAAAATATATATATTCTCATTGAGGTTTTAAAATATTATTTAAAAAACAAAAATATAAAAATACAATACTCTTCTAGCATACTTATTCTTTTACTAACATAAGCTCCCAAAATTATAAGTATTTTGTTTCTTATATTTTATTTTGTTTTCAGAATAACTTTAAGTTGTTGTTTTATTTACATCCTCTATTGAGAGACTACCTTGTCAACCACTCTAATACACCTAAGAATTAAAAAATTACACATCATTTCATAGCACAATGACAACACCTTTTAGTCATAACAATGATATTATGTTCATTCTCTTCGATTCCTTCACCAATTTGTAGAAAATTATCTTTGATTTTAGGCAATCCTGACTAATTCCAACAAGAAATAATTCTACAGGGTCACACACTAAGAATTTCCATTGATCTTAATTAGATTCTATTTCAATTAAATTAATTGAATAAATATTAATTTCAAGATCTGGGAACTTTTTTATTCTTGTTTTTTGATCGTAAAAAATAAATATAAATTATTCACTGGATTTGGAATAAAATATATTCATTTATTTTATTAAATATTTAATAAAAATTTAGTTACTGGTTTGTGGATAAAATATTTATTTAAGAATATAAAATATTGTATTCGTGTATTAAATAAATGTATAAGGAGTTAGAAAAGACCATGACTGAGTCTGGTAAAAAATATTAATAAAATATCAGTTAAATAATTATTATTATAATTCAAGTTGGCACACATGACAAAATAATAATATTATTATTTTCTTATGTGGAATGGGTTTTATTAAAGGCTATAATATTATTTAATGGCCAACATGAAATTAAATATTCAATTTAACCTAATCCTAAGATAATTTAGTAGGAGATTATGTCTATTGGGTATGGTACCCAAAAAAATTGATTAGTGCAATTTAAATATAAAATTTTTGCGCACAACAAATTATATCTCAACTCCTCCTTCTATATCCCTCTCTAGCACAATAAAATAAAAAGAGATTTATTCACTAATAATGAATTACCAATCAATAATGAACAATGAATGAAAATTAATTCATCATAATATCACCTGAAGATTGAGAAGCATTTCTCAGAGATCATTAGTGGAAATGTGGATCATCATTAAAAGGATTTTATCCTTGGATCCTCATAGTGAAACAAAACAAATTTGAAAGGTTTTTTTATAAAATCAAAATTCATCAATAATGAATGATCTAAATCCCAGATATTAATTTCATTATATATTAAAAAAATTATTTATAAATTTTATGTGAATAATCCTCACTCATGGTTTGGAGAAATGATAATTAAACGAAATTTTAATATTCTTCACAAAACTGTATGCTTCTGTTACACCCAAAATAAAAACATGGTATCAGAGTGATCATGTTTAAATTTAAAATTATTTATTTGATTATTATTCTATGATAAATTATTTTATTATTTACACTTCATGCTACTCTTTCATTTATCTGATTTAAATTATCAAGATTCGACATATTAATCATGATTTATTCAGTTTTTCATTTTTTAAAAGGATAAATAACATTTGAATAAGGATAGAATATATCATCAGAAAATATTGATTTTTTGATGGTAAGATAGGATTACAAGGCATGTACTTGGAAGTACATGTTTTTTACCCTGGTGTTCTATAATTTAGATGCACCAAGGGATACACAGTGCACTATTTAATAATTAAACACAGTGTATTTTGCATGCTGATCGGACAACCTAGAAAACAACTATCGGATTACACTGAATCTATCAGTGTATGCATTATGTAGTCTACATGGGATAGCAATGAAAATTATGATATTCATGTGGTCATTATACTCAATCAAAACTATGTGAGACTAGACCCCAAGAGAAAATATTATATACACAATGTGTAAATGGTGTACACAGTGTGTAGTTCATCAACTCTCGCATTTGAGGAACACAAAATCCTACTTAATTAGAAAATAGCCACACGATAAGCAGAACACATGGTTTGTAGTTGGTCTATACACGTCCAATATTTTGGACAAGGTACACACCATAAACCCAAGAATTGTTTGTAGATACACGATAATCAATATACATAGAGTGTAGCTAGATTTAGACACAATGTAGTCTTCATTAATGGAAATAATTAAAAATTCATTAAATTTATTGATTCAGCATTAAAACCTTATTTTATTGATCATCACACCTTTGTGTGTTTGAAAATTTAATAATGGTTTTACGTAATTTTGAATTCTAAATTAATTGTTTATAATCAATATATACCCTTATTGGTTATGCCATTTTTTATTTGAATGCCATAAATGATGAGATCTCAAATAAATTTTAGATAATCATTAAGATGAATGGAATTAATTAATATATTAATTTACTAATTAATGCATGATAATTTTTATTAATAATAATGATAAATTAATGAAATGAATGCTAGAGAGTTACTATTACATTATCAATACTTGTATGACCATTCATGAGCTTAACCAATACATGGGTATGTGATGTATATTTTAATTTAATTTATTTTTTGGGTTGGAAATTATTTATTATTAAACTAAATATGATGGCATGTGAGTCATCCCTCCCTCCATTTTTATGCAGGACTTGGGTGTCCATGGATATTTATTTAGTCCCCTTTTAACCAATCCTTTAGTTCCCCTCACTTGTGTGTGAGTAATAAATAAATGTAATTAATTGAGTATCCCATGGTGTATGGAGGCAGTTCAAGATGGAGTTATTATGAGGTGAAATCAGTGATACACATGTGGATAGGTTCTATATTGTCACTCCTTCCAATATCAAAAATATGAGTTATTTACCCTATGTCAAAATTTTATTTAATGTCTTCTCATTTACTCAACCATTAGATAAATATCATGAATGGGTCATTAAACTATTTATTTATTTATGTCTATGAAATTATTTAATTTATTGATTCAAGGTTATGATCATATAAATAAATGAATTAATGAGTAAAAATGGAAATAAATAACAGAATAATGTGTACATATTTTATCCTATATGGTTAATTAATTTACATCCATTTAATATTAACACGATAAGAATAGGATAAAGAAAAAAAAAGTTTATGCATAATATATTAAAATCCCTCAATTAAATATTATGTTAGGCCTAGCCTTCCATTACTTTACTAAGAATGAAACATAATATAACTATGTTTTTTAACAACCCTTTTCGGGATATATAGATTTATAAGGGGAGTTCAATGGAATTTTTTGGGTTGAAATTACCATTTTTCATAAAGAGGAGTAAACCTTGATAAACATGGTGTAATTTGGAAGCAGGTTTTGAAGAAATAAAAGTTAAGATATCAGGAAAGTGGAGTCCACTAAAAGGATCTAAGAGATGTAATCCCATAGTTGGAGAAGACCAAATAGCAACTATACATTTTGAATTCAATGGCGAGGGATATCAGGACATGATAAAATAGTGGGATAATTAATAAATTAAATTATTATTATTTCCTGCACAATTTCTGATAGAAAATTAACTCTTTATTATTCAAATCACTTTTAAGGAAAATGTGGGAAAATATTCCAGTTCAAAACCAAAAAATCAACCTACACCAAAAGAAATAACTGAATTATTAAAATCAATATTAAGTGTATTGTAAACATTAACTTTTTAAAAAATCCAATAAAAATGAGTGGCCTCCATTTCGGGTTGTCTGTCATTGGAAATATAAAATTATAATCCATCTTGTCCCACACTTTGATAAATTATTCCACATCTAACCTCCTCTCCTTGAAGCCACATTCCACAATGTGATTTTACATTTCAATCCATGAATACTATTCATTATTAATGATTAAAAAATCATTCTCTCAACCATCCTTTAATATTCTTCTTATGTGGTTATGAACTCAAATACATCCTCTGATATCTCTTTATTGAAATAATGGATAACCCCTCATGCTTCCCTTTATTCTAGAACCACATCATCCATTATGCTGGTTGTAGATTTATCTCAAACCTACTCCATAATCAATTTTTCTATCTAAAAATCACCCTGATTTCATTCCATGACTTTCCCACACTCTATCATCTATTTATCATTCTAAGAAGTTTAACTCTCTTGGTCTACCTAAACATGATCCATGTAATCGTTATCCACTACCTTTTTTTGGAATTCTGAGCTTCTATCACTACTGGAAATCATGTTTTTCCCAATAGTTGTATACCAATGGTTCTTTTGAACCGTTTTTATAGGTGATTTTTACCAACGGTTTTCATTAACCTTTGGTAATTATCTATAAAAATTAATTTTTCCCAACGGTTTGATGAAACCGTTGGGAAAGATTGGAAGAAAATTAGTTTTCCAAACGGTTTCATCAAACCGTTGGGAATGATTGGAAAAAAGTCAGTTTTCCCAATGGATTAACGAAATAGTTGGGAATGATTTCCCCCAAATATAGACCACCGGAACCCCCACTCAGCCCGATTGCAGACAGAACCTAATCGAGATCCTAAATTATTCTCGGCAGCGACACTCCATCCAGCCAAGATCCATATTCAATCAAACAAAATCTTATTTTAGACATCAAATTAGTAAGTGTTACCTATGTTTTATCATTATTACTCTATTGTTTTGGTGTTTGATGTTTTGATTTAGGATATATTAGGGTTGCTGTCTACAGAACCCTTGGATTTGTTTTTTGTTTTTTGTTCTACACTTCAAACATGGTAAAGGGTTTTTTTAGTGGGGTGATATGGTACTTTATGTGGAATTTATTGTATTTGAAAATTGGATTTTGATTTGTATGAATTTATTTTCCAATTTGATGTGGGGGAGGGTGTCCAGATGGGGTGGGGTAGGATGTCGAGGGTTATCCAAGTGTGGTGGGGGAGGGGCTGTCTAGGTAGGGTGGGGAGGGGGCTGGGTTGTCCAAATGGGGTGGGGGTAGGGCTATTTGGGGTGGGGGAGGGGCTGTCTAGGTAGGGTGGGGGAGGGGGATGTCTAGGTATGGTGGGGTAGGGGGATGGGTTGTCCAAATGGGGTGGGGGTAGGGCTGTTTCGGGTTAGGGAGGGTGTGAAGGTGGGGTGGGGGATGGGCCGTCAAGGTAGGGTGGGGGGGGGATGGGTTGTCCAAGTGGTGTGACGGTAGGGCTGTCCAGGTGGGGGGGGGGGGTGGCTGGGTTTTCCAAGTGGGTTGTGGGGGGTAGGGGTGTCCAGGTATGGTGTGGGGGCTGGGTTTTCCATGTGGGGTGTGGGTAGGGATTTCCGGGTGAGGTGGGGGGGGGGGTGCTGAGTTGTCCAAGTGGGGTGGGGGTAGGGATGTCCAAGTGGTGTGGGTGGGGTGGGGGATGGGTTTTCCAAGTGGGGTGGAAATTCTAAATTCAATAATTTAATTGGAGATTTGGTTTGTTTTATTAGGGATTAGGTGTATGAGGCATTCCAATTCTTATTATGGGTAGTTTTAATCAAAAGTTATGATGTTGGAACCACTTATGATGTTGTTGTCTCTATTTAATCTCATTTCCCCTAACTTAACATTAAATTCTATATCACATTTGGTTTCTGTTTTTTTTAATTTCCAGTTATGTTATTAGTGGTCAATGATTGTCTCATGTTAATTGTTTTCAATAGTTTGGTGTGGAAATTGTGCATTAAATGTGACTTTTCCAAATGGGGGTGCCTTGAGAATACTTCAAATATTTGTTAAAAATGATCAAAGGGATTTTATTATTTAAAATGGATTTCGAAAGTTATTTCATAAATGACTTAATCTTGAGGAAAGTGGTTTATTAAAATGGGAATTTTTTTTATAAGGCTTGTGTAATGTATTTTTTTATATTACACTTGTTATGTGACTATGTTTGGTATTAATTGACACATGAGATAACTGGTGTGAGAAAATGTGTTGTGAAAGAGATTCCATGGTTGGTTCAATAATTGTTTTACGTTTTGATCCTATTAATGAGTTTTTTTAAAGATATTTTGAGATATTTACCTATTTAATAATTCTGTTTATACAGCGTATGCAACCTCTACCCTCATTTAATCAGTGAACTCAAGTCATGAATTCAAGACTTCATTCTCACTAGCATGTATGAAATTGAATGATGTAAACCCATCCTCACATGATTTCTTACCTTAGATAGTGTCCAACATATGAAATATGAGCTTTTGAATTCATCAGTTAACCAGGATCATATATTCCATTTCCCCCAAGACGATTGTACTAATATAACTTTAGGTTCAATTAAATATGGTTCTCATTGTACGGTGTATAGTATGTGTCCTTCTTGGACAATACTCACTTTTATGAGGGTGGAGTGCTTTTCACTACCCATTCTGGCATGTGTAGACATCCATAAAAATGTTATATAAGTCACAAGATTAATTCAGCAATGTTGTTATTATTGACTTACTTCACTATTAATCTCAAATTTAAAAATAAATGTGTTCGTCTATACATAATGAAATTAAATCTTTTTACAAGCCATGAACAACCTATTAGTGTAGAAGCCTAAAATTTATTCACCCATGGGGTGCGCTTGACTTGGGGATGTAATTGGGTAATGAAAGGTATGACCATAGAGGTGCCAATAATGAGTTATTGAACATGAGTGAATGATTTGGCATGCATATAACACATTATTGGACCTGTGTCATGTGCCTCTTATAGACCTAATGAAAATGAATATAAATAAATTTTAATTTAATTTATGATTACTTGTTCTTTACATTATTTTAATAGGTCACTACATCGACTAGAAACATCAACCTTAATCATTTACTTAAATGTATTTTCTATTAATTTTCAATCCTATTGAATTGTTTATGGCACAATGAGGTATATAAACTCCTTTTATAGAATGGACAGAAGTTGGATGTATGAAACTGATTGGATCTCAAGCGATTTTCAAAACAATTTGGAGAGATTTATAGATTTTTCATTTCACAATGCTTCAGATAGTGGTCGCAAACACTGCCCATGTTCCAATTGTGTTGGTAGACCTTGGTTGAGTCATGAAGAAGTCAGCTACCACATAACCAATAATGGTTTTCAAGAAACCTACTTTGTATGGTATCACAATGGGGAGAAAATGAAATATCAAATTTGTGATGATGGAAATGAAAGGAATGGAATGGAGAATTTGTTAGATGATCGGTTTCTGTTTATTCGTCATCATAAAAAAGAACGGATTTCGACTCAAGAAGACTATGATATGAGGACAGCTGATGCATCTAATGAAAATGATGATATTGATATGGTGAAAAAACTGAATGATGTTGCCACGACTCCAGTATATAAACAATGCAATAAAAGGAAAAGGCTGGAATTTTTAATATGATTGTTTCATGGGAAAACTATGTATGGGATTTGTAATATAGAAAACATTTAAATTCTTACCCTCTTGAAGGATTTACATCTAGATGATGCAGATATTCCCTCAAACCACTATATGGAATGGATGTTAGTTGAGGAACATGGATTTTCAAGAAACAAAATTCATGCTTTCCCGAATATTGTAGTTTATTCTGGGAGGAAACCACTGAACTAAATGATTGTATAAAATGTGGCACATCCCATTGGAAGTCAAAATCTGATGGAACACAATCCCGCGTTCCACAGAAAGTAATGTGGCACATTCCATTGATCCCCATAATCCAGAATCCTTTTATGTCTGATGACAAATCAATAAAAATCAGATGGCATGATACTGAGGGAATGAAGACTAGTGATGAGTTGGTTCATCCTACTGATGGATTTTCATGGCAGAGATTTGATGCTCGACATCCTGATTTTTCAGTTGACTTGCATAATGTGAGGCTAGGACTTTCATGCGACGGTTTTAATTCGTTTGGGAATATGCTTACTTCGCACAACACATGGCCAATTTTTATACACATTTGTAATCTTCCCCCAAGGTTGTGTATGAAAAAAACCTTTCACTTTCCTGAGTATACTCATATTTGGTTCTTCTGATCCTGGCATTGATACTGATGAATACATGCAATCTTTAATAAAATATTTGAATCTTCTTTGGGATGTGGGTGTGCACACATACGATGCATGTTCGAAAGACATATTTCAGCTGTGTGGCGTGCTTATGTGGACGATCATTGATTTTATGGATTATGCAATGATGTCTGGATGGATCACGAAGGGAAAATTGTCATGTCAAGTTTTTATGAAGAATACATGATCTAGAAGACTGAAACATCACTGTAGTTTTAGTTTTATGGGACATCAACGATTCTTGCCAAAGGATCATACATATAGAATGAATCATCAAAGATTTGATAATACCATAGAGATCGATGATCCACCTCAACATATTTTTGGAACTGATGTGCTTAATGAATTGAACGATTTAAATTTTTCATTTGGGAAGGGTCAAATGAAATCTTGAAAGAGAAAGAATGTTTCCATAGAAACCTGTTACAATTGGAGGAAGAGGAGTACCTTTTTTTATTTGCCTTATTAGTTAACCAATTTGTTACATCATGCTTAGACGTAATGAATATTAAAAAGAATATATTCGAAATGTTTCTATTAGTTCATCTAAATGTCAAGGGGAAGAAAAAAGATGATTTACGATCTCGGCGTGACTTGGGGGATTGGGGAATTAGACCATAATTGCATCATGTGCGTATTAGTGAAAATAATTGGCAACATCCATGTGCTTCTTATGTGAGGAATCCTATGAAAAAACAATTTCTGGAAGTATTAGAGACTATTAGAGTATCTAATGGCTATTCAAGAAACATATCTAAATGGTTCAACAGAAGAGAGTTGAACCTAAAATCATTAAAGACTCATTATTATCACGTTCTAGTGCATGAGTTGCTTCCCATAGAAATCTGTAATCTTTTGTCCAATAATGTAAGGGCTTCTGTTATTCGGTTGTTCCATTTTCTTAGATATCTTTGTGCTAATAATTTTCCTAAGTCATTCTTGTAGAAAATGTTGACAGATGCCCCATTTTTTTTGTGTGAGTTGGAGAAAATATTTCCACCATCATTTTTCACATGCATGTTGCATCTGACTATCCATATTCCCACTAAAATAATTCTCGGAGGACCTATTTCTTTTTCTTGGATGTATCCAACTGAAATAAATATGTTTACATTAATGTCTTATGTCCGAAATAGAAATCATCCAAAAGGTTCTATCGTGAACGATTACTTGGCTCTAGAATGTATGGATTTCTACACGATGTATTTGTCTGATCTTACTACAAGATTGTACAGACAAATGAGAAATAAAGAAGAATAGTATGAGAAAATCGAACCCAGTTTTCCATCACTTCCTCAAATAGGAGAAATTCCTGGATCATATACATTGAAGACATTAAGACATGAAGAGCAGGACATGGAACATCGCATAGTTTTGTCCAAATGTGACTTATTCGATGACTATATTAGGTAACTAAATTGATTATGTATATTGTACATATATATCTGTTAAACTATTCATATTTTTTAACTACAGGGAACATAAAACAATGATAAATAGTAAACATCATTCTTTATCTTTGAGAACGAGAGAGACTTTGCATAGCGAAGAGTTTTCTGCTTGGATAAAATTGAAGGTAAAAATATTATTGTTTAAAATAAGTATATCAATATTTAATTAGGTTTAATAGTCATTTATATTGCAGGTATTGAGTATTTATGTTGACTCTGTCTCTGAGGAAATAAGAGCTTTGGCTTTTGGTCCTAATACCGTTGTTCGTGACTGTAAATCAATTTTTATCAATGGGTACATATTTATTGTCACTGAATGAGAAAGGAACATGAGAACACAACATAATGGTCTTATGGTTACTGCCACAGCATATTTTTATGCCAGTTAATCAGATAGTAGACCACGATTTGAAAATGTGGGTTATTATGGAGTTGTTGCGAAAATAATAATATTGGATTATTAGTCTCATGGAGGATTCACAATGATGAAATTCCATTGGATTGATTCAATGACGAGACATGGCACATATATTAATGATTGTGGATTTCGAGTAATTAATAAGACTCACACTCTTGCTACCAAAAAACCATATGTGTTGGCATCAATGGATAAACACGTTTTTTATGTCAAAGACCAACTTCAACCTGAATTTGGTGTCATAGTTGAAGTAATACCAAGACATATTTTTGATGATGGTGATGATGGAATTGACACTATCTCTAGTGCCATTTGAACCAATCCATTTATTTCTATTGATGACTCCAATAGCTCAATTGTCAGAGTTGATTGTAAACCTGATGTTGTGGTTGAAAATATATAGAATCATTTATCAATGTTCTCAATTATTTTGGTTTACCTCGAGTTCGGTTGTTAAGGATGGTAATATTCAAATTGATTTAGTATTGGTCACAAATATGTTTTAGCTGACTTGACCGTTATGTGAATTGTCAATGTTTATTGGTTGCAGTTTTATTTGAATTGCATTTTCTAATTTGGAATTGAACTGTATTCAAACCTATTCAAACAATATTTCTAACTTGGTGAACATTACAACTTGTAGGATTTATTAAATCCATTCAAGATCTTCTAAAACAATTGACAGCTAAATTACCAATGAATCCCCATATTCCATCATATATTTAGTCTTTTGGGTTACACATTGGTTTCCTTTTTCTAATTAAATACATATTTGTTTTCAAAAGCAGGAAATGCAGCCAATTGAAGAGAGATGAAGGAAAAAAATGATGGAGAACAATCGTCAAATGGCGGAGTTGGGAATTCCATCATTAGTGCCTGCAGTGAGTACTTTATTTCAAATAGATATATTTCAAGAAAATATAATGTCATGTGATTTATTTTTTTTGTAAACATTTTTGTAGGATCCACCTATACGTTGACAGTTATTCGACGAGGAGCCTTGTACTGGTCCTAGTACTCTGGCAGGTGGTACGAGGAGGTTCATACCCGAGATGGACGAGCAGTTGCGCATACCCGACTAGACCATGCCCCTACCACTGACATGTCATCCTTCCGAAAATCTGATCACAGTGTGTTGTCAGGGACACATGAGATATTTAGGCCTCCCATGTTTTTGCTACCTTCTGCATCTTCTAGCCCATCATTTTGATATCCCATAATGATTCCCACTCCCCAGTCAGAATCCGGTCAGACAACAGTCCCATCTTCTTTTCCTTCTACTTCTATCTCTCCGAGCTTATATATTCCATCCTCTTCGACTCTTGTTCCACCACAGGGTGTTTCATCAGTATCCGGGGATCCAGCGGCGCTCATCGATCAGACCAGCGCAGGTATATTTATAGAACCCTAAAAAAATTATAGAAATATTTATTTTCATTATAACAAGTTTTGATAAAAAAATTTCTTTCATGACAGATACATCTACTGACAGGGGGTGTGGGCGGGGGCGTACATGCATGCGTTCGGTGTGGAACTGCCCCACACAGGTTATGGTGGATTATAATTATGACATCCATATTGTTGAGAAAATAGGGCAGCAATGTCGGAGTTTTTTTGTGATGCTTTCCAAATACTCCGACATCATTCCCGTCAGTCCGCTACCATGGAGACATTTTCCACATGAGGTCAAGGATAGAGCTTGGGTAGAGATATGGGTAAAAATATTTGTTCTATTTAATTCCATGAATTATTTTGGTATTTATATGAATTAATATTTTGATGTCAGATTCGTTTTAATTTTCCCGATGGTGAGGGTGCAAGAGAAGAACGTCTAAAGGATTTAGGCGAGCTTTGGAGAGCATACAAGAATGAGTTGTATATTGGCTGGGTTGCTAGAGTTGGCACTGAGTTAGAAGTGGTACTAGTGGTGGATGATTTTCCTATAGAGTAGTATCATCAGATGATTACTCATTGGATGAGTACCGAGTTTATATTATTTATTACATTTGAGGTATTTAAATAATAACTTTCAGTTTTTGCCTTAACAATATTTGTTAAATTTTTTAATTTTATTTAGGAATTATCTGAAAAAAATAAAAAGAACATTGTGGAAAAAAATACCTCTACGCACTGGGACGCACTACGATGCCAGATCATGAGAGGAAGCTGGTATGACAATTATTTATAAGTTTTCTTTACGACATACACTTTCTTTTGTTTCCTAAAATATTTAATAGTTTTCTAATGTTTTTGTATAACTTTAATTTTTAATGTTATTGAAGAGGAATATACAAAATATTGATGGACGTGTGCCTTGAGAAAAATAGTTTTGCTCTAGTTGATCGAGAAAGGATGGAAGTGTCGTCAACGAAGTGACTCCGCAGCAGATTGTAAGTTTTAATCTATTGATTTGATATTTTAATATCTATTTTGTAACTGAATAATATATTTATATTTGTAACAGGCTACTTTAGAGGCCCTAGATTCCCATGAACCAAACAATTTTGGTCCAACTGATCACTTACATCAGGTTTTTTGAGAGTAGTATCCTGGAAGAGTACCCTGCCGACCTAGGATAGCCCCGACTTGGTATTGGCCCTCCTCAGGTACGAGTTTTAGTGCCACCGAGTTGCAGAAATTTAGGGAATAGGAAGAACATGATGAAAAAGGGCCACAGAGATGGAAGAACAATCTACTATGGAAAACAGTGCATTTATGAAATTTATTGAAGTTCTACGTCCGACACTTCCACCAGAGGCCAGCCCAGCTTTTGATGAATAAATGTCGTCAATAAATTCTATATATGAAGCACCAGGTGACAGTTTTAGTGGTGGTCAAGATGATGTACAGGATGACGACTATGATGGCGAGGAGTCCAATGTGGAAGAGGAGGGAGAGGAGGGGGGCGAGGCGAATGGTGAGGATGAGGAGGAGGGAGAGGAGGGAAAGGAAAATAATGGGGACGAGGACGAGGGTGATGATGATGGTGATGATGGTGATGGTGATGTGGGACAAGTTGATATGTTACATTTTTTGACTAATATTACTGAGATTTGATGTTTAATCTATTCTAGTTGTTGGTTTTATCCAGACCTGTAGTATAGTATTGCAGTTGAGTTATTTTTATATATTTTCTATTTTAATGGATGTAGATGTCTTTTAGTGGTTGTGTGTTTGTGAACTCCCTTGACAATCCGCATCTTTCCTGGACCCTGGACAACCCCCACCATCCTCCTTAGACCCCGTAAAGCCCCCCAGACAGCCCCCCAGACAGCCCCCCCCCACCATCCTCCTTGGTCCCCGAACACCCTCCCGAACAACCCCACATACCCACCCCCCACCCCCCTCGGACCCCCCCACCATCCTCATCGGTCCCCGGACAACCCCCCACCCTCCTCCCTAGACTCCGGACAACCCCCTGCACAACCCCCCACACATCCCCCCAAACAGCCCCCCCCCCACCCTCCTCCTTGGACCCCGGACGACCCCCAAACACCCCCCAAACAGCCCCCCACACATTCCCCCAACTCTCATCCATGGTCCCTGGACAGCCCCCCGGACACCCATCGGACAGCCCCCCAGACAACCCCCCGGACAGCCCCCCCCCCCGGACAGCCCCGCCGGACAACCCCCCCACCCTCCTTGATTTTGGATATTCTCATTTTAAATGTAAAATTTTCATAAATAATTTGATTTATAGACCCATATTCAAATAGTGTATTTGAATAATGTGAATAAACAACTAACATACCACTCTAACTGTGTCTCTTTTGTTTTAAATAGACCGGATTATAAGTGAAAAGAACAAATGACATATGGAAAATTGATAAAAACACATTAATATTCGGTTGATAATTTATTAAAACGATCCATGGGTCATATGTGATGTGTATGAGCCAACCCGGGCTCAATCCGAGTCACGATGTGGCCGGGATCAGTCTAAGTGTCTCTCTTTTGTTTAAAATGGACAACATTTTACGTACATATGGAAAACTGATCAAACACAATTTAAATGTGTTTATGCTTTAGGACAACGATCCATGGGTCATATGTGACGCGTACGAGTTAACCCCGCCTCAATCTGAGGCATGGTGTGGCCGGCACCATTCGTAGTGTCTCTCTTTTGTTAAAAATGGATAGGATTATATGTTAAAAGAACAAGTGGAATACGGAAAACCAACCAAACGCATTCGGAATCTATTGATAATTTATCACAACAATCCATGGGTCATCTATGACATGTACGATCCAACCTGGGATCAATTCGAGTCCCATTGTAGCCAGGATCAGTCTAGGTGGCTCTCTTTTGTTTAAAATGGACAACATTTTAAGTTAAAAACATCAAATGGAAAATGGAAAACCGACCAAACAAATTCAGAATGTGTCGATACATTATCACAAAAATACATGGGTCATATTTGACGTGTATGAGTCAACCCCACCTCAATAAGAGGTGCGGTTTGGCCGACACCACTCTAACTGTGTCTCTTTTGTTTAAAATGGATAGGATTATTAGTGAAAAGAACAACTAGCATACGGAAAACTGAACATACACATTCGGAATCTGTTGATAATTTATCACAATGATACATGGGTCATATCGTATGTGTACGAGCCAACCAAGGCTCAATTCGAGTCACGGTGTGACCAGAATCAGCCTAAGTGTCTTTCATTTGTTTAAAATGGACAACATTTTAAGTACATACGGAAAACTGACCAAACGCATTCGGTTTCCATTGAAACATTAAGAGAACGATCCATGGGTCATATGAGACGTGTAAAAATCAAAACCTACCCTATCTGAGATTACGTGTGGCTGGAACCACTCCAAGTGTCTGTCTTTTGTTTCAAAGGGACATCATTTTAAGTGAAAAACATCAACTGTCATAAGGAAAACTGACCAAATGCATTTGGATTGTGTCAATACTTTAGCAAGATGATCCATGGGTCGTATGTGACATGTATGAGCCAATCCTACCTCAATCTGAGTCACGGTGTGGCAGACACCACTCTATCTATGTCTTTTTTGTTTAAAATGGACAGGATTATAAGTGAAAAGAACAACTGGAAAACGAAAAACCGACCAAACGCATTCTAAATCTATTAATAATTTATCACAACGTTCCATGGGTCATATTTGATGTGTACGATCCAACCCAGGCTCAATCAGAGTCGCGGTGTGGTCGGGATCAGTCTAAGTGTCTCTCTTTTGTTTAAAATGTACAACATTTTAAGTGAAAAACATCAATTGGCCTACGAAAAATAGACCAAACACATTCGGAATGTGTCGATAATTTAGAAAAATAATCCATGGGTCATATTTGACGAGTATGAGTAAACCCCGCCTCAATACGAGGCATGGTGTGGCCGACACCACTCTAATTGTGTCTCTTTTGTTTAAAATGGACAGGATTATAAATGAAAAGAACAACTGGCATACAGAAAACTGCCAAATGCATTCGGAATCTATTGTTAATTTATCACAACGATCCATGGGTTATATGTGACGTGTACGAGCCAACCCAGGCTCAATCCGAGTCACGGTGTGGCCAGGATCAGTCTAAGTGTCTCTGTTTTGTTTAAAATGGACAACATTTTATGTACATACGGAAAATAGAACAAATGAATTCAGTTTAAATGTAAACATTAGGAGAAAGATCCATGGGTCATATGTGACGTTTAATAATCATCCCCACATCAATGTGAGATGCGTTTTGGCTGGAACAACACAAAGTTTTTGTATTTTGTTTCAAAAGAACATCATTTTAAGTGAAAAACATCAACTGGCATACAAAAAACTAAACAAACTCATTTGGATTGTGCCGATACTTTAGAAAAATGATCCATGGGTCATATGTGATGTGTATGAGTCAACTCCGCATCAATACGAGGCGTGGTGTGGCCGACACCACTCTAACTATGTCTCTTTTGTTTAAAATGGACATGATTATAAGTGAAAAGAACAACTAGCATACGGAAAACTGAACAAATGCATTTAGAATCTATTGATAATTTATCACAATGATCCATGGGTCATATGTGATGTGTAAAAGACAACATGGGCTCAATCCAAGTCGTGGTGTGGTTGGGATCAGTCTAAGTGTCTCTCTTTTGTTTAGAATGGACAACATTTTAAGTACATACGGAAAACCAACCAACGCATTCGGTATCCATTGAATCCTTATGAGAATAATCCATGGGTCATATGTGACGTGTAAAAATTTACCCCGCCTCAATCTGAGATGCAGTGTGACTGGCACCACTCAAAGTGTCTGTCTTTTTTTTAAAAGGACATCATTTTAAGTGAAAAACATCAACTAGCATACGGAAAACCGACCAAACGCATTCGAATTGTGTTGATACTTTAGCACAACTATACATGGGTCATATGTGACATGTACGAGTCAACCCCGCCTTAGTACGAGGCGCGGTGTGTCCGACACCACTCTAACTGTGCCTCTTTTGTTTAAAATGGAAAGGATTATAAGTGAAAAGAACAACTGGCATACAAAAAACCAAACAAACGCATTAGGAATCTATTTATAGTTTATCACAATGATCCATGGGTCATATGTGACGTTTATAAGCCAACCTTGGCTCAATCCGAGTCGCGGTGTGGCCGGGATCAGTCTAAGTGACTCTCTTTTGTTTAAAATGGACAACATTTTAATTGAAAAACATCAACTGGCATACCAAAAACTGACCAAACGCAATCAGAATGTGTCGATACTTCAGAACAATGATCCATGGGTCATATATGATGTGTAAGAGTCAACCCCGCCTCAATAAGAGGTGTGGTGTGGCCGACACCACTCAAACTATGTCTCTTTTGTTTAAAATGGTAAGGATTATAAGTGAAAAGATCAGCTGACATACGGAAAACCGAACAAACACATTCGAAATCTGTTGATAATTTATCACAATAATCCATGGGTAATATGTGACGTGTACGAGCCAACCCGAGCTCAATCCGAATCGTGGTGTGGCCAGGATCAGTCTAAGTGTCTCTTTTTTGTTTAAAATGGCCAACATTTTATGTACATATGAAAAACCAACCAAACACATTCAGTTTCTATTGAATCTTTAGGAGAACTATTCATGGGTCATATGTGACGTGTACAAATCAACCCCGCCTCAATCTAAGATGCGGTGTGGCCGGAAACACTCAAAGTGTCTATCTATTGTTTCAAAAGGACATCATTTTAAGAGAAAAACATCAAATGGCATACGGAAAACCAACCAAACACATTCGGATATTGTTGATACATTCTCACAACGATCCATGGGTCATATGTGACGTGTACGAGTCAACCCCTCCTCAATATGAGGCGCGGTGTGGCCGACACCACTCTAACTGTGTCTCTTTTGTTTAAAATGGACAGGATTATAAGCAAAAAGAACTACTGGCATATGAAAAACAAAACAAATGCATTATTAATCTGTTGATAATTTATCACAACGATCCATGGGTCATATGTGACATGCACAAGCCAACCCTGGCTCAATACAAGTCGCGGTGTGGTCGGGATCAGTCTAAGTGTCTCTCTTTTGTTTCAAATGGACAACATTTTATGTACATATGGAAAGCCGACCAAACACATTCGGTTTCCTTTGAAACATTAGGAGAATGATCCATGGGTCATATGTAATGTGTACGAATAAACGCTGCATCAATCTGAGCTGCAGTGTGGCCGGTACCACTCAATGTTTCTGTCTTTTGTTTCAAAAGGACATCATTTTAAGTGAAAAACATCAACTGGCATACGGAAAACTGACCATAAACATTAGTATTGTGTCGATACATTAGAAAAATGATCCATGGGTCATATGGGATATGTACGAGTCAACCCCACCTCAATACGAGGCGCGGTGTGGCCGACACCACTCTAACTGTGTCTCTTTTGTTTAAAATGGACAGGATTATAAGTGAAAAGAACAACTAGCATATGAAAAACTGACCAAACACATTTGGAATCTATTTATAATTTATCACAACGATCCATGGGTCATATGTGATGTGTTCGAGCCAACCCGGTCTCAATTTGAGTCGCGGTGTGGCCGGGATCAGTCTAAGTGTCTCTATTTTGTTTAAAATGGACAACATTTTATGTACAAAAGGAAAACTGACCGAACACATTCGGTTTCCATTGAAACATTAGGAGAACGATCCATGGGTCATATATGACGTGTACAAATCAACCCTGCCTCAATATGAGATGTGGTGTGGCCGAAACCACTCAAAGTGTTTCTCTTTTGTTTCAAAAGGACATCATTTTATGTGAAAATCATCAACTGGCATATGGAAACCGACCAAACGGATTCAGATTGTGTTGATACTTTAGGAAAATGTTCCATGGGTCATTTGAGATGTTTACGAGTCAACCCCATCTAAATTCAAAATGCGGTATGGCCAATTCCACTCTAACTGTGTCTCATTTGTTTAAAATGGACAAGATTATAAGTGAAAAGAACAATTGGCATACGGAAAACTGACCAAACGCATTAGGAATATGTTGGTAATTTATCACAACGATCCATGGGTCATATGTGACGTGTACGAGTCAAAACCGCCTCAATCTAAGTCATGGTGTGTCCATGATCACTCTAACTGTCTCTCTTTTGTTTAAAATGGACAACATTTTAAGTACATACAAAAAACTGACCAAACGGATTCTGATTTTGTTAATACATTATAAAAATGGTCCATGGGTCATATGTGACGTGTAAGAATCAACCCCGCCTCAATCTGAGACCTGGTGTGGCCGGAACCACTCAAAGTTTCTGTCTTTTGTTTCAGAAGGACATCATTTTAAGTGAAAATCATCAACTGGCATATAGAAAACCGACCAAATGCATTCGTATTGGGTCGATACTTTAGAACAATGATTCATGGGTCATATGCGACATGTTAGAGTCATCCTCGCCTCAATAAAAGAAGCGATGTGGTCGGAAAAACTCTAATTGTGTCTCTTTTGTTTAAAATGGACCGGAATATAAGTGAAAAGAAAAACTGGCATACAGAAAAACGACCAAATGCATTCAGAATCTGTTGATAATTTATCACAACGATCCATGGGTCATATGTGACGTGTATGAGCCATCCCGGGCTCAATCCTAGTCGCGGTGTCACCGGGATCAGTCTAAGTGTCTCTCTTTTGTTTAAAATGGACAACATTTTATGTACATATGGAAAAATGACCAAAAGCATTCGGTTTCCGTTGAAACATTAAGAGAATGATCCATGGTTCATATGTGACATGTACGAATCAACCCCGCCTCAATCTGAGATGCGGTGTGGATGAAACCACTCAAAGTGTCTATCTTTTGTTTCAAAAGGACATCATTTTATGTGAAAAACATCAACTGTAATATGAAAAACTGACAAACGCATTCAGATTGTGTTGATACTTTAGGATAATGATACATGGGTCATTTGAGATTTTTACAAGTCAACCCCCTATAAATCTGAGACGTAGTGTGGCCGAAAGCAGTCTAATTGTGTCTCTTTTGTTTAAAATGGATAGGATTATATGTAAAAAAGAACAACTAGCATACGGAAAAACGACCAAACTCATTCGGAATTTGTTGATAATTTATCACAACGATCCATGGGTCATATGTGATGTGTACGAGTCAAAAACTCCTCAATACGAGGCACAGTGTGGCCGGGATCACTCTAAGTGGCTCTCTTTTGTTTAAAATGGACAACATTTTAAGTACAAACAGAAAACTAACCAAACAGATTCTGATTGTGTTGATACCTTAGCACAACGATCCATGGGTCATATGTGACATGTACGAATCAACCCCACCTCAATTTGAGACGCAGTGTGGTCGGCACCACTCAATTTGTCTATGTTAGGTTTCAAAAGGACATCATTTTAAGTGAAAAACATCAACTGGCATACGGAAAATGGACCAAACGCATTCGGATTGGGTCGATACATTAGAACAATGATCCATGGGTCATTTGTGACATGTACGAGTCAACCCCACCTCAATACGAGGCACGGTGTGGCTGGCACCACTCTAACTATGTCTCTTTTGTTTAAAATGAATAGGATTATAAGTGAAAAGAACAACTGGCATACAGAAAACCTACCAAAAACATTCGTAATTTGTTGATAATTTATCTCAACAATTCGTGGGCCATATGTGACGTGTACAAGCCAACTCGGGAAAATCCGAGTCACGGTGTGGTAGGGATCAGTCTAAGTGTCTCTCTTTTGATTAAAATGGACAACCTTTTAAGTACATACAGAAAACCGACCAAACACATTCGGTTTCTGTTTAATTTTTAGGAGAACGATCCATGGGTCATATGTGATGTGTATGAGTCAATCATGCCTCAATCTGAGATGCGGTGTGGCTGGCACCACTCAAAGTGTCTATCTTTTGTTTTCAAAAGGACATAATTTTAAGTGAAAAACATCAACTGTCATACGTAAAACCAACCAAATGAATTCGGATTGAGTTGATAATTTTGGAAAATGATCCATGGGATATTTGAGACGTCTACGAGTCAACCTCGTTGAAATCTGAGACGTTTTGTGGCTGGTACCACTCTAACAGTGTCTCCTTTTGTTTAAAATGGACACGATTATAAGTGAAAAAAACAACTGGCATATGGAAAACCTACCAAACGCATTCAGAATATGTTGAAATTTTAAGAAAATGATCCATGGGTCATATGTTGCATGTACGAGTCAACCACGCCTCAATCCAAGTAGTAGTGTGGCCGATACAACCCAAAATGTCTCTCTTATGTTTAAAATGGACAACATTTTATGTACATATGGAAAACAGACCAAACAGATTCTGATTGTGTTGATATTTTATCAAAACGATCCAGGGGTCATTTCTGATGTGTACGAGTCAACCCTGACTCAATCTGAGGCATGGTGTGAACGGCATGACTCAATGTGTCTCTTTTTTCAAAAAAATCACTTTATATTAAGTGAAAACAACAGTTGACATACAGAAAACCGACCAAACACTTTTGGTATATGTTGATACATTAGGACAACAATATATCGGTCATTTGTGACGTGTACGAGTTAACCTCTACTCAATCCGAGGCATGGTGTGATTGGTATCACTCCAGGTGTTTGTATTTTGTTTAAAATGGACATCATTTCAGGTAAAAATATATGGCATACGAAAAACTGATCAAATTATGATTTGAATTCTGGATTCCACATATAATTGTCATCTAAATTTTAAATTGAATTCTTAATGAATTTTATATGTTTATAATTACGTTATGAATTATAATTTAATTATGGATGTGTATAGTTCGAGGATGCATTATATATTAAATGTGTATGAATGTATTCTCTATATTTATGTGTTAGTTAGTTATTGCAGGTACAATAATTTTATATGTCTGTGTTAGTTTATTGTATGTATAATAATTGGATTGAAAATTAGAGGGAATGCTAAAAATGATACTTGCAGTGAAAATTTTATAAAATGAGATCTCTTGTGCAAATTGTAGGCTGCTGTGCAATTTGCACAGCATAGGATCTTCCAACGGTTTCAAACCGTTGGCATAGCCTCTCTGAGTTTTTTACCAATGGTTCATAGAACTGTTGGTATAAATTCTTTCCCAATGGTTTAGAAACCGTTGGGAAAGAATATAGTTCTTGGTAATTCCCAACGGAGCCAAACCGTTGGTAAAAACTATCCCAACAGTTTGGCACAATTGTGGGCATAGGTTAATTTTTCCCCAACCTATCCCAGTGGTTCACTGTAAACCATTGTGAATAGCTTTCCCAACTGCTTAATTCCCTACAGTTTTCATAACTATTGTTATAACATATACCAATAGTACTGCAGCCTCTCCCAACAGTTCAGAACCGTTGGGAAAACTTGTATTTCCAGTAGTGCATCAACTTTTGTAAATGGGAAACGTCCTTATGGATTTTGGACTTCATTACTTTTAGAATAATGAAAAACCATGTTTCACTTTTTTCATTTTCTTCCATTATTCTTCCTACGACTATGGAGAGCTCTCACATGTCCTTCATCAGCACATTCCACTGAGAATTACCAAGAAATAACATCCTCTGGTCCAATTACATATAAAATCCCATTCTACAAAAGGCTCTTCACTGGCATTGTGATTTGGATTTTTGTTTTTTATGCATCCCCTTTATAATGTTCAATATCTTCAACCTTAGTATTTCCAAAGAGATTTATTAACATCATATATGAGGTGGTCCCCCTTGACCTCATCCAACCTATAACCATCACCCACTCCCAACTGCCTTTACTCAAACTGCTTGAGATTTCATCTTCTTTACCTTCTTCTTGATACATAGTCTTTTCCTTTTCACTGTCATGAGATTCCTATGACTCCTCATTTCTAACTATTGATGTAGCATCAATATGATTATTTGTTGCCCCAATTGTGGACACAACCATCATATCATTCTTCAATCTTCAAAAGATATCACCAACCTTCAATTCGTGAAGAAACCTTTATTCCTCCTTCTAGAAGGTAACATTGTTTGTTGTGATATTAGAAATAAATTGATTATCATAATTCACCATGAAATATTCACACCCCTATTATTCCCCATCCGAAAGTAATCAAATTCTCACAACCTCTAAATTTCTTCCTCAATCACATGAATCACCCGTAGGAACCACATCCTTCAAACCTACACCTAGAATGTAATCCCCTCCAAGTTATGTGTCAAGATTATGTATGTTATGCGTACCTCCATACCTACACACTTTCATAAAATTCCCCATTTTATTACATGAAGAACATAAATCCACTGAATATTTAACAAAAATTGGTTTCTTATATCATAAATCATGCCCAACAGTAATCTAAAAAAATTAGATGTCACCATAGACATATCAATTTCAACATAGATTTGTAGAGAAATGGGTGTAAAAATAAATGAGTTCTACTGTTAAAGAATAAATATCATCCAACAAGGTTTCATTATATTTGAATAATAATGGGGTTTTGAAAAGGAAGCAGGTGTTTAGTAAATCTAAATCAGATTTCTGTGGTCTCAGAATCATGGTTCATGTAGTTTCTTAATTCCATTAGAATAGAAATAATTTGGATCCATAAAAATTTAAAGGAGAACTAGACCACACCATAATTAGGTATTTATTAGATATAAATCAGATCACAGTACACATGTTTTCATGAATCCCTACTGTAGGTTGATCTAATAACCCCTGTGATTTGAAAATAAATTTTTCAAATGCATCCACTAATGGGAGATGATGTTTGAAATGTGTAATCAGAATCAATTTCAAGAGATAGGAATCATAGTTTAACTCTAATAATGAAAATGGAAGCTATTAGATTCTGTCAAATAGGCAAGAACACTAGGGGAAAATGAGATCAGAGTGAAGGGAGGAGGGAAATTTGGATCAGAGAAGGGAGAAAATGGGTGAATACGGGAACTCCTGAAGGACAATGAAGGTCCCTCCCATAGAGAAGAGGATATAGACCTTAACTAAGGGCATGACCTAAAAAGTAAATTTTATTAGATTTCGTACAATAATTTATGTGATGCACTATTATCAAAAAAAAATTATTATTTTTTGGAATCCCTTATTCCAGTTCTTCCAACCTATCAGATGGTCGAATGTGAAAGGGAAGCCTTACAGAGATACATTGAGGATTTTTCTTATGTACATTTTATTATTTTATCAACTATGACTATAGAGTGAATGATACGATATGAATTCATTTATTCTTACACAATAATAACACATCAATATTCTATTAATAACAATTAGGAAAGTCTTCATATAAATAAGATTTTCAATGCACTATATCAGTGTAAACTGGAAGAAGGAAATCTAGCTACTGATCATGCTTTCAAAATGTTGGGATATGTTGATCAATTAGAAAAACATGATTTCTAATTAGATAATAAATTACCCAATAAAATTATTTTATTATCCATTCCCCTAATATTATCATTATTTTTCAGTGCTTTAATGAAAAAAATGGATATGTTGCTCAAGAAATTTTTTCCATACTTCACCATGAAGATAAGGATTGGTTGAAACCTATTTCTCCACCCTTATGGGTAATATTTTTAAATATAATACTAAAGAATATATGTATAGTATACAATAAAAAGATATTTCACATCATCCTTCAAAGATAAAAAATGATTCAAATGTATAAGTATGAACAAGATGCCATTTGATTCCTGTGTGGAAATCATATAAACTGGAAAATAGATTTCAATGAATTGAAGAAGTATTCAGTTTCATCCACTTCAGGAACATTCAACATGTTTTTTTTCATCAATTATATATTAAATTCAATATTCTTACAAAATACATGTTTTTAAATTCATTAAAATAGAATGAATATAAGGGTTGTTAAGTATAGTATACTCTAAAGGATATGAGAAAGGGCGATTCTTATGGTAGCAAAGGAGAGATTTCAACATATCATTGTTAAATAGATTGATTCATGTTTTTAATAATTGTTAGTAGAAAATATATCTTAGTGTTTGGCTTGACACAATAAAGAATTATTTCACATTTTGAATCAATGTAGTTATTTTACTTTAAATGATAAACTATTTGTTTTATAACTCTACAATCACTTATATCTATTTCAATGAATGATGAATATAAAATAATTGAATATTAATTAGTTTTGGAAAGACAATTTATTATTATATAAATCTAAATGTTTTTTAATTGTTTATTCCCTTCAATATTTTTTATTCTAAATTTATCTAAGGTACTTGATATACAAACAAACTAGTTATGATGTTTTAGATAAACAAACCATTATACATCAAGGTGTGTCACAAAGCTTTTAAAGATGGATCAAATTAACATTGTGAAATATTATAAATCTAAATATATATTCATATAAATCATGAGATTACCTTAAGAAATTTTCTTAATTCTTTGTGATGTAAATGAGTACACTTAGTAAAAATAGATAAATATTCAATTTGGAATGTTATAGAACAAATTAACCAAGTAATCATTGATCAGACTTGTGGAGTAAAGACTAACGGAAACTCGCATTTTCTTATATACCTATGTTATTTGATGATTATAAAAGTATTGTTAATGTTTAGTCTTATATATGTGTCAAATATTTCGTTATACCATCCAAAACATATTTTTCAAATAGAAGTTAAATAACTAACCATATTCCAACTATATTTTATAATGGATGTCAAATGAATTATGACATGATAAGAACCTATGATGACACTATAGAGACCCAATCTAGATGTACCTGGAAATTACATTACTTTTGTGGAATACATAATACATAACAAAAACAGACAGCCAAGGATTGTAATAGTTTAGTGTCTTTGGAAACATGGAACACAATCTTCTAATCATGGTGAAAGACCTTCAATATCTCCCATAAAGATATTTCCCTTTTGTTTTCTAACCTAGAACCATTGATTATATCCTAGGGAAAAGGAATTATAAAAATGGTGAGCTCAAATGCTCAGTAAGGGTAAGCAAGGAGAAAATAAAACAAACCATATTCATTTGAACTTAAAAACATGAACATAATGTTTAAACATCAAAATCTTGTGTTGTGAAATAAATCATGATAGTATGTAAGGAATAGATCAGAAAGGAACATTAATCATGATAAAATATCATGGTAATAAAACATGTAATTGTGGTAAACCATTAAGCACATGATATGATTTTCATAGTATCCAAGGCATTTCTGCCAAGACCATCATGGTGGACAATGCCCATTACTGAACCGGGTTTACCTGCCATTCTAGAACTGTATTACTGAACCTGATTCACTTTCCATTCCATCCATGTATATTTCATGATATATAAATATTTACCTAATGCATTGGATTGAGATATTGGTCCCACCCATCTCATAATGAAATAATTCTTTCATGTGCCAAAAAATATACACAAATCATTAATCATAACCTAAGGAATATAATGGGTTTTATAAACATCATCCCATCATAACATAATCCATATAAAACAAATAGATATATTTTCATCATAAGAAAAATCAATCCATGTGAATAATAGAGACATTAGACTTGAAACATAAACATACTCAATAATGTCATCATAGATGGAAAATTCCAACAATTATGGTTGGAATAATCTCTAGCTAGAGAGTGATTTAACTAGGATTGTCTCTCCCATAAGGGATGGTTCATGTCATCTTTCCTGGAGGCTTCAAAATCGGTGGATTAATTTCTTAGACTCCATTTAATCTGTGAATCATATCATTACTCATGTCTACAGGGAAGCTAGTTCGGTTGCAGATGGATTGGCTAACAATGGAGTTGAAGGTGTTGATTTCATTTTGTATGACAAGCTTCCTAATGTTTTTTACCTTTTAAAAATAGATTTGGATAGATCCCCTATTTTTAGGATCATGTAAGTCAGATTATTTATTTTAATAATGGTTCCTTGCTTTTTTGGGCAAGGTCTCATATTCTTTTCCAAAAAAATAGACCTGGATGATGAATATAACCCCAATAAATACTTATGAATAAACAATATCTGTTAAGAAAGAGATCAGATTAATTATCCCTTACCTTATTTCCAATTTCTTTCATATGTTTCCAAGAATATTATATAGATGTGTAAAACAAATTATTAACTTGTAACAGAACAATAATAAAATTTATGATATCATATATGATTCACTTACAACTTTATGTTACCTGTTAATTTGTCAATTCCATGTTAAAGTAGAATTTTCTGTAAAATCATTTCAATTATCGTATGTGTTTTGACATGTAATTATTCATATGACTACTTAGATCATGATTAATTTCTTCCAGAATGTGAAACATAATTTATATATAATATATTCATAATATAATATATATATATATATATATATATATATTGATAAATGGAATGAAATAAATCATTCATGGAGACGGTATGTCGTTCGTACGCATGAACGTTGTTTTCATTTCCTAATTAAATTGAATGGAAGTATGTAAATAACATATATATAAATATATTTTCATTTTTATGTCATATATTTTATGATTATTTATTATATATACATTATAATCATTCTTGATTGGTTAACATGGAGAATGAATCTTATCGCGTTGTAAAGACGGTAATCCATACGTATTCACGAGCGATGATGTCACCCCCATTATTATCGAATGGAATCGAAGTGGATGATATAATATCTAATTATTAGTATGATGTGATAATAATAATATATCGTTATTCTTTACACCATTATACCCATCCAAGTAAGGTGGAGGTGGAAAATAGATTACACCATGACGTGGAGACGGTATTCCGTACATACGCACATGCGGTGATTTTGTTTTCCATAAGATGGATAGAGGATGAAATAGGGTTGTTTATTATTTATAATAACAGATTAGTGTAAAAGGGACACTGATGTTATTACTTTATAATGAAAAAAAGAAGAGGAAGTAGAAGAAGAAATAAATTTGAAAGAATCAGTAAAGGATATTGCCTCTTTTACGATACGCCTCTTCTAAACCTCCTCATAGGGCACTAAAGTGGGTGTTTGAAGAAGAACAAGACCTATTTATGTTTCTATGGAAGTGTAGAAGATAATTGGATAGGGTTTGGACGAGATTAAAGGCTCAAAATGTTGTGAAGAGATGAGGGAAGAGGTGCCCTTTAATAAGAGAAGAGAGGGGCACTTTTGGAAACCATTGGAATATTAATTTATAATATACTAAAACCCCACTAAAAACATCCAAAGTGACTCAAACTCTGATATGAGGTAATAGTAGGTTGTAATATCCTCAAAATATAAAATTTATACATGTTTGGATTTAATTTTAAATCTTATCATTTTGATTTATCCTTATTTAATATATTTAATTTTATTTGCGGTAATAATATTCTAATTTTTAAATTGTTATAAATACTTACTTATGTGTTGTGAACTTATGCATAATTAAATATATTATTAAATTTTCTACCATATAATTTTATAATTTTAATTTTTAAATATTTTTGTGATTTTTAAACAATTTAATAATATGTTATTTTTATAAAATATCAATAGTGACAATTTTGACACTATTCAATAATTTGAATTTTAATAAAATCCAAAAAGAATAAATATTCGATAAAAATTATTTAATATATTCCTAAAATGTCATATTCATCTAAAAAATTAATATATCACATTAATTTTATCATATAATCTTTATTTTAAAATTTTTAAAACTATTTATTTGATATTTCTCTTAATAAAATTATTACTACAACATTTTTGTATAATTATTTAATATACTTTTTTGTTGCATAAAAATTAAAATTAAATTTCTAAGACTCATATAAATCTAATATGTTCCATAATATAACTTTTACTAGAATTTATCATCTTAAAATCACAACATTTAAATTGTTATATTTATTAAAGTATGAAGGTGACAACTTTGACATCATTTAAAATAAAATACTATAAGTGTCGTAATCACTTTTATAAGGCTCAAAATGGTCTACAATTATACCATTGGATGATTATGGTTTACATGTACATGAAAAATAAGTTTTGATCTGATATTTTTACCTTTTATGAGCATTATTAGTTTAATAAAAATTGTATTATTGATTTTTCACATAATTAATAATTTCTACATCATTAATGTATAAGTTTTTAAGGTAATTATATATTTAATAAAATTTAAAAATAAATTCCCATAATAAAAAAACGTTTTATATTTTAAATGAGTATTTATAATCGAATTTATATTCTGTATTCCTTATATTAAAAATACATTAATTATTAAAGTTTGAATGAGGCATATTTGACTTTCCATTAAATAAAATAAATTAAAGGTCTTAATCACATCCAAGGGAATTCCAATAGATTCTATTTTGACACAAGTATGTTTTATAGAGAAATATAATCAACAAATGATTTCAAGAAAAGTGATAGTGTAATTTTATAATATTATATTTACTATTAATTACCAGATTTACTTTTAACTATTGTAAATAAAATTTTCCGTAGTTACTATTCATAATGCCAAAAAATAAAAAGTATATTATTAACATAATTTGGACCTACTGATTCCAAATATGGAATCCATTTTTCCAAATTCAATACAAAGATGTTTCAGTATTTAATTTAAAATTAGTCGCACTGTTTAGAAAAAGGGTTTTAAAAGATTAGACAATGCAAAAGATTGGAATATTTTTTTCTATGAATTCAATGTAAAATTAATGATAATGAATTATATTATATTAAATGGTAAAAATATATTCTATATATAAATTAAAACCATTAAATACTATAATTTAACCATATAAATTATATTGATGAAAAAAAATTAATTAAACTTTAGCGTATTTTTACTATTCATCAATATGTGATGGTTATTAGAATAATGTCAAAATTTTATCCAACGTAAATTTTTATATCCTGATTAAAAATAAGAAGTTTAATTTTTCAAATTTAACTTATAAACTTGTCAAAAATTATATTTAAAATGGGTGTGCCACCAAAATGCGACCAAACAACATTTTTTTGAAAAATACTTCTTTTATAGGAAAAATTGATTTTCTTCTCATATCATACGTAAGATGAATTATAATGTCATATAAAATTCAAAATGTGGTTAATAATATTTATAATGGCTAGGTTATATAATATTTTAATAACATATCGATTTTTAGTGAAACTCGGTATTGCGTCCAACAGACACTATTGAGGAAGGCCGCTTTTGCATGTAACACACGTCATGAATAGTGCCACGTATACTACAAGCTAATACGGTGTTTTTTATAGATAAATATAATCATGGTGTATCGTACAACATAAGACATCTATGAAAATATTATTTCTGATAAAAATCTCAGGTTTTTACCTTCTACCCCCCTTAAAATGAATTTCTCCCTCGAAATTCGTCGGAGTTATAAATCGTTTACTCCTTGAAAGTTTCTTTCATAGAAACCCATATCGTAAAAATAATACTAAAACTTAATTTTTAAAAGGAATGTTAGAAACATAACGATCATTAAACGTAACTCAACACTTGGTTTCCAAATTAGATAATATAGGTGAAAATTGGATATGGAAGAGAAATCTAACCATCATGTTCTGATGAAGAGTGGTAGAGAACATGGCTTTGAAAAAATCAACAATCACAAAGCCATAAATTTGTGATGATCTATGGTACCATCTGATTAATCGGATACGAGGGCACTAGGAAAATATGTTTTTGTTTTCAAGATCATTTACCTAAATATGGAGGATTTTTTTCATAAGGATAAATACTTTCTCGATTTTAGAGTAATATCATCGTTGGTCATTCTATGAACAATTTACACTTCATATCTTATTTAATGAAATAAAGTTGAGTTTGTCATTCTTGAAGTATTAGAATATCATTCTATAGAATGATAGGTCATTTAATATCTCTCTATCACAAAAATAGTTAGCATAAGATATTAAATATACATAAGTCCATCTATGGTGAGGTTAATCGTATATGATTCAAAAAAATGGAATTATACTTCATCTATCATACCACTTAATAAAACAAAACTAATTTCTAATAATAATTATAGCATCACACACAGTGGGGTTTATTGACACTCAACAATTTCACATTCAGTTCTCTGATGAAGAGGACTTTGAAAGGGCCCAGTCACATTCTTCATATTCCCCTAGCTCTATCAATTTCCATGTCCATAGGTGGACATTCTCCATTCACATGAAGCGTGAAAGCATATAGTGGTTTTTTGTCATTATCCAGTCTACCTCTCATCCAAGTATTTATTACATTTGTGTAAAAATGAATATTTCTTCTTTACCTATTTTCTAAAAATAAAAGGTGGGTACTTTACCAACAAACCCCTTATTTGAAAATATGGTATTTATTCATACATTGTTTACAATTGTCTGGGTGTTTTGGAAAAATGTATTAAAACATGTTCGATACCATTGAATCAAGAATTAGGTAAATTTAGTACTATTTCTGGTCCATGATTACTTACTAATGTTAGAAAGTTTAGTTATGTGCATTTTTGTCAATGGTGCATTGAGGTGTGCTCCTTTGAATGGGGTGGGAAGAGGTGTGGTCGGAGTGCCTCCCCATCGATAAGGAGATGCAACATCACTGAGGGGTGCCAAAGGAGAATTCCTCACCCTCTATTCAATGAGGCTCTCAGGTGCTAAGATATGTAAAGGCACTCCTCACCCACAACATCCTTCGTGGGAGGTGAAAATGCTGGTAGGCAGAGAAGCGTGAGTGCATGATAGATAAAGTCATTATTGTTTAGTTCGTGTTAGGAGGTGTAAATGCGGAGATCAGGGTGCGACAAATAAATCCATTGTAATGGAGATCGATTTCGGTGGAGGAAAGGTGGAGATTAGGTTAGGAGGAAAAAATCATGCTTCACCCTGATTGAAATCGAGAAGTCATAATTTCAATTAAATAGAATATTTAATATCTTAATAAAAAAAGAAAACTATTTTTTGGCAAGGAAAAACACATAAGACTATAAAAACATTTTTGTATCAAAATTCGGAGTATATCCTATTTTAAAATATGTGTATATATGTATTTTAATTTATATTTCATTATTGAATTTATGATTATTAAATTTTAAAATATTGTTGAAAACTATATATATTTAATTATGTGCAATGTGCCTTTGTTGCCACTCACGCCACACCTAACGTTGCATCCCCAAATGGCCTTTTCAACTTATTACACAACATTCCTTTGATAACAAGGGATAGGTGGATTATACATTATATATGGGTAGGGATACATGGGATTACTTGGTTGTTGAAACGAATATAGATGAAATCATAAAAACATAGAGTGTAGACGATGAAATTCTCATCCCCTCTTAAATTATGAAGTAAGATAACAAACTAGTTCTCACTGATCAATAATAATAGTTAGATATTGCATTTCCATCCATGTATAATGTCAATAATAAAGTGATGCTTCACTTTTCGGAGGATAATGAGTAAGTTGTATTTCTAATCTGTTGATGTTTTATGAAATTTCAATGAAAACATTTTAAAAATTCATAAATGGTTTCATCAATAGTCTTTCATGATAAATAAAAGATAGTAATTTTTCCACATTTAATTTTTTTAAAAAAATTATGAATTTTATTTATAAAAATTTATTTATTTAACTATATATATTTTATTAATGTTGGTATTTCACAGGCTGTTCAGAGTGGTTTAACTGATGTTGTCAGTATGTTTGTTTTCATTATTATTAATTAATTTATTGTAGTTTTATGTGTACATTTCCCTAACTATTTTTAGCTTTTAATTAAAATTTTGTTATATTGTAATTTCACTATGTATTATTATTTATCTATATTTGGTGTGTCTTCTAGCAGATGAAGGGGTCCTAATAAGGAGGTTCGATCCTATAACTCTGGAGCCCGATTAGATGTGTTATTTGAGGACACATCTAATTATGTTGGAAAAGGTGCAAGTGTATGGATTCTTCATTTTGGGAATATTATATGAGACCCACACATATTACCTTTGATGAATAATGATTTTAATTTTTACCCCATGATATGATTGATAGATTATGGATAGAGGATCAAGTAAATTCAATGATTAATTTTTCAAGACATTGTTTTTATTAAGATCGCATCTAATAACTATTTTTTTAAGAGGATAATTTTACATTTCTTCTAGATGATTTTTGAGAATTATGTATCAGAAAATGAGAAAAATTATGGATGTATGAAAAGGTTAGGGTGAAAAAAGATCATTTGATACCATTTGTGGGTGTTCCAGACATTCCAAAGTGAGTTCCTCTGGGCATTTTTCTCGTGCAGTTGCAGGATTTGGATGTGTTTTGGTTGAGTGAGGCGAAAATGGTAAAATTTATTACTATTATTCTATAAGTGACTATTTTTTATATGTATATTAACTAAATACATTGAATTTAGACTGATTATACTCGTCATTCAGATTATTGGGCAATGAGGGGCACAGATTACAAACGTTGTACTCGACACATGTCACAGCTCAGGCAAGATGTCAGATTAGAATTAACTGTTCATTCATAAATTAAATATACATTAGTATAACCTGAATATAAAGATGTATTTTTGGACCCCTTTATTATAGTTAAACTAGTTAGGTGAGCTGACCAATCAGATGTCAGTATGGGTGAGGACTCGTAGAGTGGGTGATCCCGATGTTACCCGTGTTATAGTGAGAAATTTATTTTGTATCAAATATAATTTTATATGTCAGAAATTATTCATATCAATTAATTAATTCATTATGTTTATATGTTATAATCTCAGTTTGATGCCGAGTTAGTAGACCTTCTAGAGGAGTATCATCACAGTATTGTGCTCAGAGATGAGATATTTCAACGTGTCATCGGGTGTAACAGTCATGGTTATTCTTTGACATATTGAGCTGGTGTCCATGACATGTAGTTGTTAGAGAATATGTGATGGATACATGAAGAGATGTATGAATGCAGAAAAAGTCTCAAAAAGATACTATCATATAGGCTATGCCGCACAGGACAGATGAGCGGTTTCATTAGTTACAAGTAGAGTATGAGGAGAGATTATCACATATGTTAGCACGTATCAATGAAGTTATGACGCAACGTCGAGTTTATGGTACACAAGTGGTGCCTCCAGTAAAAAATAAAATAAACCATACTCATATTGAGTTTTATTGATATGTTTGAGATACATAATATTTATTTATATTGTAGGGTACAGATATAGGTGGTGGACATCACAGTGAGATTGGTGATCTAGGTGAGGATGAACCTCATTCATGAGGTAATTTAAATTACCATTTTATTATCATACATGAATTAAGAATTAATAATTATTCCTGAAACAATAGTTCTATTTACGACTATTTGTGTTTTAATAATGTGTTTTCAATAAATTCATGATAAAATTTTGTTTCTAGGAGGATTTTTAATTGCTCAAAGTAGGGTAGTTATTGACAGAATCAAGTTGAGATAAAAAATAACTTTTATATAGTTTCTAGAATATGATGTCTGTTAGTGTACATGCTTATGTTTTCAATTTTTTGAATGTATTTTCTATTGAATATAATTTTTTTGGTCCTCTTTAGGGGGGTTTAGTAAAATTTCTCATATGAAACCTTTCTTTCTTAAGCATGGGAGGTGGGAAGTGATGTCTAAAAATATAACATCAATAAATTTCATTCATTGTGAAAGATTATAAATACCTAAAGATTTCTATTAATCATTTGAAGAAAATATTTCCATGCCATGACCTTGGAAAGAATTATATGAAGAGTTAGATAATGGGGATTTAAAAGTTATGGGTAGAGAGTGAGAAGGATCCCATAGGATTCAGACATGTGAGCTTGGGAGAGACCGTATAGAATTGTGAAATGGTCAAGCTGACTGTACATCAACTATAGATGTCGTTTGACCTCGCTGAATGAAAACACAATTCTTGTGTCATAAAACAACAAAACTGACATATAACAATCAAATTCATTGAAAATGACCACATAATCACTTGATTTAAAAGTACAGTCATATTATTATTATTTTCAACGTGTACGAGGAGATGGAAAATAAATATGATGTGTGGTCTGCACGGTATGACTAAATATGTCATTTATAATTATTAGATGCCCTTTAAAAAGATGCGTACGGTGGTCAAAATCATCCTAACAACCACAGAGTTCCATGAAATTAGACAGAAACAATAGTGACGTGAATTGTGAAATGGTTGAGCAGACGGTATGTCAATTAGAGGATTCATTTTTCTTCGTTGACCGATAAGGCGATTATGGTATCATAAAACAACAAAACAGACATATAGTGGTCAAATCCATAGAAAACGGCCTCAAAATAACGTGAAATCATTGTAAAATTACCTTATTATTAATCTTGATGTGTATGAATAGACATTAATTAAATCATAAGTGCATTCATCATGATATGACTAAATATAGGGTCTTTAAAGATTTGGCAACCTTTAAAAAGATGCATAGGGTGCTCAAAATCAGTCGAACAACCTCAAAATTCCATGAAATCAAAAAAAAGTCTTATTACTATTCTCAACATGTACAAGGAAATGAAATGTCCATTGAATGTGAGGTCATCACAGTAGGACCAAATATGTCATTTTTAAAGATTAGTCACCCTTTAAAAAGATGCGAAGGGTGGTCAAAACCAGGCGAATGACATCAGAATGCCATGAAATCAGATGAAAACAATCGTGTCATGAATTGTAAAATTTTCAACTAGACGGTATGTTAATAAAGGGTTTCATTAGACCTTGATGATGGAAAACAAAATTCTTGTGTAATAAAACATCGAACAGATGTGTAATTGACAAATAAATAGTAAAAAACCTTGGAATGACATGAAATTAGAGGGAAAATATTTTTTTATTATTCTTGATGTGAAAGAGTAGAGGAAAAATCAATCTGATGTGTGGTCTGCACGATATGACTGAATATGTCATTTTTAAAAATTAGACGCCATTTAAAAAGGTGCGTAGGGTGCTCAAAACCATCTGAATAACCTCATAATGCCATGAAATTAGACAAAAACAACCGTGTAGTGAATTGTGAACCATTCAAGCAGACAGTACATCCATTTGAGTTATTGTTTGAGCTCACTAATAGAAAACATAATTTCGGTGTTATAAATCACCAAAAAAGATGTGTAACGGGAAGATCCATAGAAAATGACCTCCTAATGACATGAAATCAGAGGAAAAAAAGTTATTATTATTTTCGATGTGTAAAAGGAGACAACATGTCAATCAAACATGTGTTCTACAAGGTAGGAACGAATATATCATTTTTAATGATTAGCCAAACTATAAAATGAATCCTATGGTGGTCAAAACCAACTGAATGACCTCAGAATACACTGAAATCAGATCACAACAACCATGTAATGTATTGGGAACTTCTTTTGTAGATGGTAGATTAATCAGAGGGATCATTTGACATTATTGATGGAAAATGCAATTCTGGTGTCATAAAACACAAAAACAGATGTGTAAAGGGAAGATCCATATCAAACAACCTCTTAATGAATTGAGATCACTGTACAATAATATTATTATTATTCATGATGTGTATGAGAAGACAATTTGTCAATAGGACATGCAGTCTACATGGTATGACCGAATATGTCATTTTTAAAGATTAGATGCCAATTAAAAAGATGCTTAGGTTGGTCAAAACCATCCGAACGAACTCAGAATTCCATGAAATCAGACCCCAAAAATTTTTTAGTGAATTTTGTAATGGTCGAGCTGATAGTACATTAATTAGAGGTGTTGTTTGACTTCATTGATGGAAAATGCATATTCGGCATCATAAAACTCCCAAAGAGACGTGTAACAATCAGATCCATTGAAAGAGACCACAGAATGACTTGAAATCATTTTAAAAAAAATTATTATTTTTATAGATGTTTATGTGGAGACATCATGTAACTTAGATGTGTGGTCTGCATAATATGACCAAATATATCATTTTTGAAGATTAGACACCCTTTAAGAATACGTGTAGGGTGGTCAAAATCAGGCAAATGACCTCAAAATTCGATGAAATCGGACGACGAAAACCGTTTAGTGATGTTTGATATGGTTGAGTAGAAGGTATGTCAATCAAAAGTTTTGTTCGACCATGCGGACGTAAGACACAATTCTGGTGTCACAAAACACCAAAACGGACATGTAACAGGTAGATCCATAGAAAACGGCCTCAGAATGACTTGAAATCATAGGAAAAATATATTGTCATTATTTTTGATGGGTATGAAAAGACTACATGTCAACCGAACATGCGGTCTTCACATTATGATTAGATATGTCATTTTTAAAGATTAGACTCCCTTTTTAAATATGCATAGGGTGGTCAAAACAAGCTGACGACCTTAGAATGCAATGAAGATAGATTGCAACCACCTGGTGGTGAATTGTAAAATGTTAAAGTATAAAATACGTCAATCAATGGTGTCATTGGACCTCACTAATGGAAAAAAAATATCCAGTTTCATAAAACACCAAAATGGACGTGTAATAATCAAATCCATAGAAACAACATCATAATGGATTTTAATCATATGACAAACATCTTATTATTATTATTATTATTGATGTGAATGAAGAGACATCATGTCAATCAGGTGTGTGCTCTGCATGGTTTGACTGACTATGTCATTTTTAATGATTATATTCCCATTAAAAAGATGCTTTGGGTGGTCAAAACCCATTAATGTCCCCTAAATTCCATGGAATTAGAAGAAAACAATGGGGTAGTGAATTTTAAAACGGTTGAGTAGAAGGTATGTTAATTGGAGGTTTCGTTTGACCTCACTGATGGAAAATGAAATTCTGGTGACATAAAACACCAAAATAGATGTGTAACAATAAAATCCATTGAGAACGACCTCAAAATGACTTCAAATAATAGTAAAACCATCTTATTATTTTTATTGTTATTTATGTGTATAAGGAGAAGACATGACAATCAGATGTGTGGTTTTGGTGGTAGGACTGAATATGTCATTTTTCCAGAATAGACGCCCTTTAAAATGATGTGTAACATTTTCAAAACTAGACAAAGAACCTCAAGAATTACATGAAATCAGATAAAAACTACCTTTTAGTGAATTATGAAATTCTTGAGAAGAGGGCACATCAATCAGAGGTTTTGTTTGATCTTGGTGATGAAAAATGTTATTTTGGTGTCATAATATACCAAAACGGACATGTAACGAATAGATACATTTAAAATGACCTCAGAATGAATTGAAATCATAGGAAATTTTTTTATTACTATTCTTAAAATGTATGAGGAGACAATTGGTTAATCAGATGTGCGGTCTGCACTTTAGGGATAGATATGTCATCTTTAAAGATGAAACGCCCTTTAAAAAGATGTGAAGGGAAGTTCGAACCATCCGACTGAGCGTAGAATTACATGAAATCAGATGAAAAAAATTGTTTAGTGAATTTTTTAAATGGTTGAGCAGAATTTACATCAATTGGAGGTGTTGTTTGACCTTGCTGATAGAAAACTAAAATTCTGGTGACATAAAACACCAAAACGGACGTGTATCGGGAAGATCCATATAAAATGAACAAGGAATGATCTAAAATCCTAGGAAACAACTTATTATTAATAATAAAATTTAATAGCATAATAAATGCCAATTGGACATGTGTTCTTCACGATATAACCAAATATGTCATTTTTAAAGATTAGAAGCACTTTAAAAAGTTGCGTAGGATGGTCAAAACCAGCTGAACAACCTTAGAATTACATGAAATCTGGTGACAACAACTGTGTAGTGAATTTTGAAATTCTCTAATAGATGGTATGTCAATCAAGTGTTTCATTTAACCTTACTAATGGAAAATACATATTTAGTGTCATAAAACACTAAAATGGACGTGTAACAGTCAGATCCATAAAAAATGATTCAGAATGAATTGATGTCATAGATAGATCATCTTATTATTATTCTTGATGTGTATGAGGACAAAACACATCAATCGGATGTTTTACCTACACAGTACTACTTAATATGTCATTTCAAATGATTATATTCACATTTAAAAGATGTGTAGGGTGGTCAAAACTAGCCGAACAACCTCAAAATTCCATGAAATCAGACGACAAATACAATGGAGTGAATTTTTAAATGTTCAAGAAGATAGTATGTCAGTCCAAGTTTATGGTTGATTTCACTTATGGAAACACAATTCTAGTGTCATAAAAAAAACAGGACATTTAAATATCATATCCATATAAAACAATGTCAGAAAGACTTGAAATCACAATACAGTCTTCTAATTATTATTTTTGATGTGTACGAGGAAAGGAAACACCAATCCGACATTTTGACTGCACAGTAGTACCGAATAAGTTATTTTTAATGATTAGAAACCCTTTAAAAAGATGTGTAGGGTGGTCAAAACAAGAAGAACGGCCTCAGAATTCCATAAAATCAAAAGAAAACAATCATGGAATAAATTGAGAATTGGTTAGGCAAATGGTACATCAATTGAAGGAGTAACTTTTTCTCACTAATGGAATAAACAATTAATGTGTCATAAAACACCAAAACGGATGTGTAACGGTCATATCCATATAAAAAGACCTCAAAATGACTTGAAATCACCTGAAGATCATCTTATTATTATTCATGACATGTACAACGAGAAGAAATGTCAATCGGACGTGCAGTCTCCACAGCACAACTTAATATGTCATTTTTAATGATTAGACCCCCATTAAAAAGATGTGTATGGTGGTAAAAACCATTAAAACAACCTTATAATTCCATGAAATCAGACGACAAAACATTTGTAGTGAATTTTAAATGGCCGAGAAAATGGTACATCAATCAGAGGTTTCTTTTGACATCACGGATGGAAAACTCAATTATGGTGTCAAAAAACACAAAAATGGATGTGTAACAAGAAGATCCACATAATACAGCCATATAAAGACTTGAAATCACCGTACAATGGTCTTATTATTATTTTTGACGTTTATGTTAAGATGAAACATCAATAGGATGTGCGGTCTACATGGTACGACCAAATATGTCGTGTTTAAATATTAGGCGCCCATTAAAAAGGTACGTGTAGGGTGGTCAAAACTAGCTGAATGACCTCAAAATGTCATGAAATGAGACAAAAACAACCTTGGAATGAATTTTGAAATGGTTGAGTAGATGGTACTTGAATTGAATATGTCGTTTGACCTCTCTGATGAAATACACAATTCATGTGTCATAAAAAACCAAAACGGATGTGTAATGGTCAGATCCATAGGAAACAACCTCAGAATGACATGAAATCGCATAAAAATAATCATATTATTTTTTGTGATGTGTAAGTGGAGACAAAATGTCAATCAGAATTGTAGTGTTCATGGTACGACTGAGTATGTAGTTTTAATATTTTAGAATTTCCCTAAAATGGTGAAATCAGGGGTCGAAACTAGCTGAACAACATTCGAATGCTGTGAAATCGGATGAAAACAACAATTCTGTGAATTGTGAAATGTTCATGTAGATGTTCCATCTATCAGATTTCTCATTTGACCCTGAAAATAGAAAACACACTTTTGGTGTCATAAAACACCAAAACACATGTTTAACAGTCATATGCTTACCAAACAAGCTCGGAATGACACGAGAACACTGGAAAACTGACTCATTATTATCGGTGACTTGTGCAAGTAGATGACACATCAATCATACAAGTGGTCCTTCTAAGGATATAATAAGAGGGTTTCAATTTTTTAAAATATTATCCAAACATATTTTTATATTTTTCTAAAAAAATAACTTTGATTTGTTTTACTATGTTTTAATTGAAATATTCTATTTCATTTCAATTATTAGATAAGATATTTATTATACTAATTTTTAATTTTGTCATGAAGTTGTGTTCAATGATAAATATGGAGCCTAGAAGATGAGGAGATGAAGGTATTTACATTCCCATGAGTTTAGATATTTTGGAAATATTTGTTCTTTATTTTAAAAAAGAGTCATTTTAATAGTATTTCTAAGAGATGTATTTAAAAAAATTACTTTTTAGTGACCACCATTTGGCGACCACTAAGGAGGATTCTGAAATCTATTATATCAAATTCCAAATGGCATTCTCTATAGATGTATTAAGGGGTGTCTACAAAGATTTCTTTTTGGCGGTCACTATAGATCATATCAATATCACCTATAAAGATTGCCAAATTTTGGAAGATATACACCAAAATGATGGGCCTAAAGTGTCCACTATTAAGGGGTGCTAAGTGGCCACTATAGGGATTTAGTGATGGGGTTTGGTGGTCCATAAAATCCTTTTTTTCTACTAGTGTGAGATTAAATTCTAAAAACCAAATAATTTTAAATATTAAAAATGAATAAAGAATAGTACTGTGATAATACTAAAAATAAATAAATAAAATCTAATGATTAAATACATAATATTTTTAAATTATTAGGTTACTAAAAGAAATTATAAATTGAATATAAAATTTTTCAAAACATCCTGATCAGAACCATCAGTTCCGAGCCAGAAGGTCACACGACCTAATTCATGTCTCCTCGTATACAAGTGGTTACCTACTAGTAGTGAGGGACTAAATCTAATAGTGTGGAGGCTATAATGTATGTATCAGGTAATCGAGTAGTGTAATAGTGAACAATAAACAAAAATGAATAATTAATCAGAGTTAAATGACGAAATTGAATAATGACATACATATAAAAGTAGTTCCAAAAGTGGTAAGCATGTCTAGAGTGTAAGAAGTGTTAAATAAAAGTCAATTAAATATAATCATACATTTTTGTGGTACTCTAGTGTTTTTCCTAGTGAATTATAGATTTATACTCCACTAATCAACCAACCACCATAAGGCCCTTTCCTTTTCTCGAATCTATTGTTATGAAATCTAAAAGCGCAATGAAATTCCTAAGTAGGGTTTGAGTACAAAATTTAATTGGACACCACCAATTTTTCATTACCATTAGTGAATAATATATATATATATATATTAGTTTTAATAATTTCTTAAGTAAATGATAAATAAACATAGATTTTTCAATTCATCATGAACTGACCAACCCTGGCCCCACCTATTTCAGCTCAATACTGGTCAAAATTTCCAAATAACACGTACTTATATTATGGTCTCATAGCTGACCCCTCCCTTATGGTTGTTGTTTTAGGAATTCCTCACATTTCATCGTGTCTATCCTTGACCCACTTAACATTTTAATCACCCACAACCCAAGCTCCTAAGAATCCCTGGCCAGCATCTTCTAGAATGCCACTACGTTTTTCTTTTATTGGTGTATCCACATCCTCTTTTAAGGCTGTTAGGACAACATCAAGATGGGTAACGAACCACCAAACCCTATAACTCTGACCCTCTAGTTTCCACCTATGTATCTCAGTATCTTCCAACAATCCATTTTGGTTTCCCCACTACAATGGTAGATACACCTTAGATTAAGGGTGTTAGGAATGTTTTTGGTTGGGTAACCTCGTACACCCAACCTCAAGGATCCACCTGAGTATCTAAGTACCATCCAGGCAGTCAATATGCTTTCCCCTCTACTGGGGAAGCGACACCTATCTTTAGAGACATTAGTACTACGACATTTTGGGTTACCTTATTTACCCTAAATCAAGGCTCCACCTGAGTATCTTTGAACCTGCAACACAGTTCTACTAGCTATGCCACACAGAAATAGTATATGTCATAACAAGGAATGATAGGCCACAAATAGATCAATGTTAGAATAATCACACATAAACATCAATGCCCATGGCTACTCACACACCCACAAGCATATCAAAACAAGAAAGAGTTAGTAAAACATAACATCACACTATGATAACATCGTAAATATAGAAGAACCATAATCATAAGGAACCTCCTACCTCAAAAGTCATTAACGTCAAAGGAAAGGATAAACCACCATGTGTGGTGTCGAGGTTAGAGTGCAAATATCAACATTCAAGAAGACCTCCTCACGGCCTTATTATCGTAAAAGTTGATACATAAATATGTGAGGTTCTTCAATGTTTCATTAACCTAATAAATTTTATTTTATTTAATAATAAAATTTTTTTAACATGGGATAATACTTTCACTCTCCAAGATAATTTCCAAATAATCACTATAGGCTAGCACATGGACTCTTAATATTCTCTCCAATAATAATTATCTTTTGATAATGTCTCGTAAATTATTATTTTATAATTATCTTATATAATTTATTATAAATTATCATTTTATAATTATATCTTGATATTTTATCATTATTTATCAATTTATAATTATCTTTTGATAATTATCATAAATTACACTTTTATAATTATCTTTTGATAATTTCTCAAAAAGTATCATTTTAAAATTATCTTTGGATAATTTCTTATAATTAATAACTTTTTTATTTATATTTGGTTATTTTAACATAAATTATCCTTTTATATTTATATTTTAATAATTTCTCAGAAATTTCCCTTTTATAATTATCTTTAGATAATGTCTCAAAAATTTCCCTTTTATAGTTATCTTCAGATAATTTATTATAAATAAACCTTTTATTACTATATTTTTTATAATTTCTAAGAAATTAAACAATTATAATTATCTTTTCATTATTTATTATAGATTATTCTTTGTAACTGTCTTTGGATAATTTATTATAAATTACCCTTCATAATTATCTTTTGATAATTTTTTAATAATTTATCCTTTGATAAACTCACAATTATCATTTGATAATTTTTTCTAATTGTTATTTTTAGTTAAAATACATTATTTTTTATTAATTCTATAAATTATCCATCCATAAAACCATACAATGATCCTTTGGTACTTTTAATTATATAAATTATCCTTTGATGATCTAGATACTATCCTTCGATGATTTTAATATGTATTCTTTGATAATATCACTATTATCATTTGATAATTTCAAAAGATTGCCCTTGATAATTCAATGTTTTATCCTTTGAAAAATTTGATAAATTATCCTTTAATAAATCATTGTGATTATTATTTAATATATTTACACAATCATCATTTCATAATTTATTTAAAAATTACCCTTTGTAATCTTGAATAATTAACACTTGATAATTTACATAATTTACCCTTGGACATATGATTTTATTTTCACATCATAAAACAAAAAATATCATTTGATATTTTCTTAGGTATTGTTCCTATATAATTTTGGATTAAATTATTTTTATTTAAATTCTGCCATTTTTCACAAAATTTTAGAATTATGTTAACAATGGGAATGTAGTTGGGGGAATACCTAAGTGGAAAAGCCTCCCCATAATCCTACATCAGACCTTGGTTCAAATATGGGTGGGAGAAAATTTACACTTATACTATAAATGAACTATAGCAGGTAATGTAGTGGAAATTTAGTTCTGAGGGTACTGTAGCAGGTACTGTAACAGGGTAATGCAGCAACAATAATATTCATCTTGATTGGGATTTTAGGCCATAGTCAATTGATCCATCTAGGGGGAGATGACGTGGGCATGACATGCAAGGACCCGAACATGATGCATGAGAAACAATTGGGTCATCTGATGGTTGGACTACATGCCATGCAATTTTCATCATTCCCACTAGGCCTTCTGTCCAAAAAATATATAATGTAATAAAGTATTTAGTTTGGTGGGTTATCCCCTCGGGTGTTATGAAAGCCTTTCATGCTTGTGTGTGTGTGGGGTTTGTGTGTTTGAATGTAATTTTACCACCAAGAACATAATAAAAAAATAATTCGAAACATTAATTAAATAAAAAAGAAGAAGATATAACCCACCTTCAAAGGTTCCACATACAACAGGCTACATACCAGATGAGTTCCTCGTTATAGAAAATGATCTCAATGCTAAGAAGATTCATCGGTTTATGAGATTCAGGACCCCTTGGGTCAATCAGGTTGAACAATAGTGAAGGTGAAATGATTCAGCTATTTAGAACCCAGTGTCATAGAAATTGAAACCATTTTTCAAAACATCCAATTTAATCTATAATTCAATCAAACATTAAGGATGAGTCATTAATTTCTCCTCATTATGGTATTGCAACCAAAATGGATAAAAATGGTGATGGAAAAATGATTTTATAAATTTAAATAGCCAATAACGGGGGGGGTCATTGTTTTGGGATGAATAACTACATTATTACCAATTTTTAATATATTAATTATAAATAATAAAATTTTAAAAATTTTACAAAACATAACTGAATGAACTATTTGGCCAAATTCCCAAAGAACCTAAAAGATATGCCTCGACTAGGGTAAACCCCACATCTCAAACAAAATTCTGGTCTCAGATTTCACATAAGATGTACCATTTGGGATATATTCAATTATTTACAAAAAAAATTATGATAAAAATATTAAATAGGTTATTCACATGTGCACTAATGTGAAAAAATATTATATCATGCCTAGGGTATACCCCATATCCCAAAACTAAATGTGGTCTCAGATTTTTTTCTATGACACACCGTTTTAGAGATATTCAATTATTTTGAAAAAATATATAATAAACATTTTAAATAAGTTATCCTCTTGTGCGATCATACCTAATTCCCAACACACACAAGAGTTACTTCATATCTAAGGTAAAACTTTCATCCCAGACCTAATAGTGGTCTACGATTTATTAGACAATGTACCTTTTGGGAGATACTCAATTGTTTTGAAAAAATCACATTTTTGTAATAATAAATATATTATATTTTTATTCTCCTAATGATGAGGCTCTACAGGCCTCATAATCTCACACTAACTCATTGCCTAACATTGAAAATATTTTATAGAATGTCAAAATGTGTTAACTGGACATTTACTCTTACACAAAACTCTTAACTCATATTTTAATTCATTTTTATTGAAAATCATTTTTCATAAAAAAATAGCTATAAATATTTATCAACGATGGTTTTCATTTTCATTAGAATTTTAGGTTGTTACAATTTGGATACATTACAGAAATATTATGTGAATATATTTTTATATAATTTTTCAATAATTATGTAAATATTTTTGTGTGTGAAATCAATTTATATATATATACATTTGAAATATGATAAAATAAACAATGACATGAAATACGTAGCATATATTAATGAAATAAATAATAATAATGAATAAATTTTAAAAAATAATAACTATTATTAATTTAATAGATATGTTAATGAAATTTTAAATTAATATTTATATATGTTGATGAATACATATTAATTATATAAAATAAAACCATATTAAAAACCATAAATGTTAATGAATAAATGCTTATAATAAATATTGAAATTTGGATAAAATTACAAACGTATAGAAAAATGAAAAATTAAAATAGAATAAATTAAAAAAATATTAAAAAAATAAGATTATAAATTAATAAATAATATAAAATATGAATAAATTCAAAAAATCATTAAGAAGTAATAAATATTATAGTTGGAATAAAAATATAAAAATTATAAAACTTTCTGACTATAAACATAATATTATTAAATATATTATGTTAATAAATATAATTCTAAAATGAATTTTAAAAATGAAATAAATTATAGAAATATTATGCATGTATGTGTTGTATATAATAAAGAATTAATTACATATATGTATTTGTGAAATCAATGTAACCAATGCTTCATATATGTTAAATTATAAAAATCAATCGTCATTAAAAATATTAAATATATTATTGAATAATTATGTATAAAAACCATTAAAATGAATAATAAATTATTATGATTATAGTTATTACATTTTATTAAATTTCAATATTTATATTCAATATATATTATTTATTTCTATTTAAAAATATATATATATATATATATTAAATTTATTCATTTTTACTACTCATAGTTTCATTAATAGTTTTTTAATAATTTTTAAATTTATCCATTCTATATTTCTATTATTTATATATACAATTTATTAATATTTTATAATTTATATATATAGATGTTATTAATAATTATTTAACTAAAAAATCTAATTTTTTTAATTTATTCATATTTGAGTTTTATTAGTTTAATTATTCAATTATTTAAAAAATTTAAAAAATTTATTTTTTGTATAGGATTATCATACAAAAATCGGAATATGGATGTGTTGATCCATGTATATGCTTAGATAAGGGGAAGCTGATGGGCCAAGTCATGTAGAACTTGACTCATAAATGGTGTGGGCAAAGGCCTGTGTGGTCCCTTGGGCCCATATTGATGTGTGTGAAGAATGAATGCGGGATCTCATCCAAACAGAAGAGTTATAAGATTGGTTTTTGATATAATCATATATAAAGAAGTGGTCATACATCCAATATTTCTATTCGAGACTCACATGCACAATCAAGACCATTATCTACGTTATAAAATATGTTGATAAATGATACCTTTTATTATGTCTAAAAATAAGGCATTGAAAAAGGATACCCTTATCAATGCTTCTCTCTAGAATTGATAAGGGCTATCATATAATATAACACATTTTATAATTGTGTAAATTCATCTACCCAAAGTCATCCTAGTTTCCCATATCAATTATCTCAGTTGCCTCTGACCTTGTTAAGCCACTACCATCCTTCCGATTTGCTTTTTTTTCTTAGTCAAACTCTGTGAGACTTACGAGTCCCACCCACTAATCTCTTTGAAAATCCCTCCAAAAAGAATTCCAATTTTTATTTTTTATCACCCCAACCAACTCTATTAGACTCTCATAAGTCCCACCCAATAAATCTTCATAGAACACCATTGAAGGCCATATCCCTGCCCAGTTACCTTTCATGCGGCATAAATTCCATCTATGAAAATTCCCATCTGTTTATCCTATATAAATGATCATAATATATAAAATTTCAATAGAAATGTCATGGATGGAAGTATACCCACCACTTGATCCAGTATAAATGGTGACAAAATCACTCATATTCTACCTCAACTGTATGTGTAGAATAGTTTATTAAATGATAAAATTCTTCAAAAATAAAATAGTCAATGAGGTTGAATATAAAAGGTTTTTCCATTACATAACTCATGAAATAATAAAATTCTAACGGGTTCCTTCATTTAATAAATGATACCTATAAAATAAATATCCATGGATTTCATTTGTAACATTTTATTTCATTCTATTTTGGAAAAAATCTCTCTATTTCTCTTTTTTCTATTTTCCATTGAGGTGATGGTGATACCAAATAATTGTTGAAAAGATTTTCCACCTATGAATTTAGTGATTCCAATTATTACTGAATACCTATGGAGGTAATAACCATTGGATTTTAATGATGGAACTCAAACAAAAACATTATCAATGAGGATTAAATGTAAGGATAGTGAGGTATGATGGTTTTATGATTTTTATATTTCTTATCTTCATAAGGGTTTTATGTTATCTTTTACTTATTATGGTAGTTGATATATCCCATGAAATCCTTCAGTGTGATATCCTTAAAATACACCTTTTGATATCTCATACCAAGAATATTTTTTCCATGGTTTAGATTTATGTTTATTTGGTTCTACTATTATATCATTTAAGTATCATGTGGGGATTTAAATCCCCACTAGCTGTAAATTCTTTCCACAACTATGTAGATTTAACATTTAGTCCCCATTATCAATGTGGGTGATGCTTCCACAAGTTTGTTTTATTGGAGTTGGTTCCCTATATCCAACTTCCGTGTACTATATGATAAAATGTATTAACTCTTTTCAAAATTAATAAAATATTTGACACATAATGATTGTTCTTATTTCTGACATAATATATTATAGTGTCCTAAGAGTAGATATCACACTGAATAGTTATAGTAGTTCTCTGCTAGGATAATACCCTAAAAGTGCCATAATAGTAATCTAAAAGATATTTTCTATATTTGGATTAAATAATTTATATGAAACAAATGATTCATACTATCAGGTGTGGAGACTCATAGGATATTGAGGCACCTTATCATGGATTACAACCTTGGTATTGTCAATTTTAGAAAATAATGAGAACAAGACTTGCCGGTAGGAAACCCTCACTTATATGTGTCATTGGATATTTCTTTATGCAAACTTCTGAATTGATCTATAGACTTTAATATAATTATTAATGAGTGTTATAAGATAAAAAATTAGATTTATTGAGGAAAATTGTGTCAACATATGTTTGTGGTGATGTTGGATATATTGGGTGTGACATGAGTAATATTTCATCAATGAATAATGTGAGAATAGATTTTTCCTTCTTTTGTTTAAAATAATGAGACATCTCATGCCATTTTATGGAAATGATATAGCCTAAACAAATCCATATCCATGGTGCTTTATAGGATTGTTTGATTTCCATAAAGTCAAAGAAAGCGAAATCAAGCACATGGGTTGATTACAGTAGCATGCTAATTTCTTGATTAGGCATATCATAATAAATGGATCATATTACACAGTAAATTTTTTATGAGCTATTAAGTCATATCAGCACTAATTGTTTCCTCTATGAGTTCCTTAGTATGTTTCTAGATGTTAACCTCATACTTTAGGTTTATTTTCCGAATGCCCCAGAGAAATATTCCTAGAGGGTGACACACTATGTGTATCTGAAATAACAATTATATAATATATGTTATTATTTATTATTAAATAGGTTGAATAAATATTATTCCCTTACGAGGTATAACAATTATTCATGTTTTCTTGACAACATATATTTCATAACCACTGATTTTAGAGAATATTATGTGAGTAGAATCTCGAAAAATATTTATTTTCTATTTATTGATTATAATATTTAGTTATTTATTGGAAAAAAATGTATTGATATTTATTTATTAAATAAATAGTAATTATTCATGGCATAATAAATATGTTGGGGGAATGGAATAATGAAGTTAATTGTTGGTAAAAAATAATATATGTATATTGAATATTATTTAAAGAATTAATATTCAATACAAAATTGGGAGTTTGTTAGATGTTAAGAAAGAATAATAATATTATTACTATAGAAACGAGTTTCTATAAGTATTAAATAATTAATAAATGGAACTTGTGTAATATGTTTTAACCCTAGTAGTATATAAACCATATTAAATTATTTTTTCAAGAGAGTGAATTAATTTTTGGTTATGGACAATGAAATATTGAGAGAATCCCCTCAAGACCTATAGAGCCACCTCTCCAAGAATCCTCCCAAGAACAAATATAGATCTTCCTCCACATTCCACCCTTGAGTCTTGATAGATCAAGTTGAAAAATTTTGTAAGAAATTCATGGGATGATTAAATATAAATGACCTAAATGATAATATCATTATTTCTAGTAATTAGATATTCCCACACGGACAGTTAGAGATTCATGGACCATAAGAATATCAATGCTAGAGGCAATCTAATATTGATTTCTACAAAACATTGACAGTAATATGTAGTTTCCTTGTTAAGTCCATCAATGAAAAAACAATTTCTCATAAGGTAATTCTTTAATTTTATAAAATAATTATAAATAATATTTTATGATCCTGCACATTGGTTATAGAAATTATATGTTGTCTATATTCATTAATTCCATTTTTTTGATCATGACAATTATAATCAAGTAAATATAATATTAATCATCGATCATGAAAAATAATTATCAACCAAATGATACATCTTCAATGACCGTAACCTAAATGTTTTATCCAAGGTGTTGGATAATTATTTATAATTCTTTATGCATCTTGGATTTATTTACACACTTATTATTGGTTTCTAGCTCTATATTAATGTTTCATTAATATAAATTGTGATATTTTTTTCATCATATTCATTTTTGATAAATATAACAAAATAGATTAATTTTATGAATGAAATTAATTTATAGTCTCATCAAGAGGTGACAAGAAATCTGGTTAGATAACACAAGAGTATATTTTGTGTAACTCGAAGTTAAATACAATTTACCAGTGTTTAATACACCAAGTTTTAATTCTAAAGTAATATATAAAGATTGAATTTATTAAGCTAGGTGAATTTAATTATACATGTAGTGTTGATGAGGATATCCTAGCACATAGTTAGCCGAAGTACACACAATGTAACTTCACTCCATGACATGTAGTCCCTTAGTCAAAGACAGGTCATTTATTCTCTTACATGACCTACATGACTGGTGGAAATGTAAATTAGAGACCATATGTCGTTTAGCTCATGTACATGCCATGTAATCCAAATTTATCTGTGGCACTGCTACTCAATGATTTTTTAGGAATGTGTTGTAGATAGACGGTGAGAAAATTAAACATTGTGTAGGTCAAATGTACACTCCATATATATTTACCTAATTACATATACTTGAAAATAAATTTATTATACCTGGAAAACATTATCAACCTGGCTTTTCATGTGGTCATTAAGTTTATAGGACACACATGTGATGTTATATATATATATATACATATATATCTAATTGATTTCTGTATAATTTTAATATCTATATATCATGTATAAGTTTTATTATAGTCATTACTATAGGCACATTGAATCATAACATGATTCGTAAATAGCATGTAAACCATGTAATCATCAAGTTGATAGTACATGTCAGAAAATTACCAGATTAAGTCATGTAAGCCACATGTCACAAGAGTAAACCATATACATTTATAATATATGTCGGGTAGTCTGAACAGGTACTCAGAATGATTAATCAAAGGTATATTATTATACACACATAATTTTTAATAAATTTATTTAATTTGACGGCTGATAATATTAAGAAAATTCAGATGATAATTAAGATAAAATAATGGAATGAGTAAATAAGATCATTAATTAATTTGAGAGTGATTTATCATAAAAAAGATTGATTAGAATGTAATTATACTTTTATTAAATGTTTAATCCATTTTAGGAATATATATGATCATTATCCCAGAACTGGCCTTTTATGTGATTGGTTTCATTTTATTTATTATTAAATTAAATTGTTGTTCTGTGTATCACCTATCATCTCATTATGTAAGGGCCTACATGCCCATGGTTTCATTTATGAACAAACACTTGACAAGTCATTTGGTTCCCCTGACCAATGAGTGAGTAAAATCATATTTAATGGAATAATATCCCAAGTTCATGGAGGTAGTTAAAGTTTGGAGCTAATATGAATCCAATCAAAGAGAGATACATATGTGGACAGGTGTAAAGATGCAACATGAACCATAATTGGTTCATGGTGTCTTCCCAAAGGGTCGATAGATATTTTATCATCCACTAGATAAAATAGAAATTACTAAAAGATCATGATCATACCACTTTGTTATTTTATTTTTGTCAATTTTCATGGTTATTCCATTATAGAGGTTTTTTTACAATCACATGAATTAATGAATTAAAAATCATGAAGGATTTAACTAAAATAATTTTTTTTATGAATAAATATTATCAAAGACATGATTAATAAGTAAATAGACCTAATATTAATAGGCAAGAAATAATGATAATAGTTAAAAAATTTACACATAAAGAGAAAATCCCTCAATTATATATATTATTTCAGTATATCGTTGAACTACTTTAGTTAAAAGTTAACTATAGTTCAAATTTATTGACTACCAAAAGTTAGTGTGATTTCAATTATTTAAGCATTATAATTTTATTTTTTGGATTTACTTATCTTAGTTAACATTTAGTTTAGAGTTCTGAAGAAGTAACTAGTACAATTAATAGGAAAGGTTGAGAAAATCCAATTTATGTATTTCAGGATATGGGAGTCAACTCAACAGATCAAGAAACTATGAGTTAATGTAATTGGAACTTTTAATGGCTATGTAAAACCCAAATAATTTCATGAACATCCAATTTTTGGGTGACGAGAAGAGAAATATGTATCCTTGACACTAGAATTACCATGAAATGGAATATTTTGAAGCTAATAGTGAGAAATATTAGGTTTTGATAAAATACTGAGAAATTAGTAAATAATTTTTTTATTTATTTATCTAAATTTTATCAAATAAATTATTAAATCTCTTATCAAATTATTTGTTTAAATATTAGTAAAACATTATTCAAAAATATCATTGTGAACCATATAATATAAGGGTAACCTTATCACTAATACAAATTTCATGAATGGAAAAGGTGCTTATGTGTTATCCTGCACTATGAAATGAAATTGTATGTGCTAAAAGAACCAATTTCTGATCTTCTTGGTAATTTGGTTAATGAGGAAGAGTTTTCTTTCTAAGTAAAAAATTTGAACTATGCTTCAAATGTTCATTGTTTCATGCTATCATCCATGAAAATTGAGCTTTTGAAGAAACATGATGACTTGCATGGGTAAATCATGATGTCTCACCTTTGGGATCTTTACCAAGAGGAGAGAAGGTAAGATATATATGAGATATTAAATGATCTATTTACAACTAATGTTGGAGATTTTGTGCTAGATGGGCCTCTTATATTTATGATTTTTGGTTACATTGAACTTTTAGACATCTTTGTGATTAAATTCCTCGATGAGTTGCGCATAGATCCATAAATTCCTAAATTCCCAAGACATTATCTAGTTTTATTGTTAATTATAACATGAGACATAATGGGAAGAGTATTTTAGAACATATTTCTCTAATTTTCTAGTGAATAAGGACGAGGGGCTTGAAAATTCCATATTCTTTATGGAGAATAAAAAATGGAGAATGAGGTGATGGGGCCCAAGACTCATAATAAGTCAAAGTCTCCTAAGTTTGGTCCTTCCAAGAAGAGGAAGATCTTGATGCAGGGAAAAGAAAAGGGGGTAGTACGTTTTTCATGTTGTAATTAAGGCCACTGAAAGAGGAAATACATCTATAATAAAGGGGTAACTAATGGTGCATTTTTTATCAAGTGTAATCTTTCAATATCTACACATTGGGTATTAGCTATAGCTTGTAGTGCTCACAAATATATATCAAAATTTAGGAACGAAGAATATTCTAATATATTGATGGAGGAGAGGTGGATTTTTGAGTATCCAATGGTGTGAGGATGGATTCTCAAGCCATTGGTGACTACAAACGTTAATTTACAACATTAACGAAATTGATTTTAATTTATTGTTATTATGTAAAAATTGTTACCGAGAGAATAATGTTTTTATCTTACCTAGATAGAAATGGTATTATTTTCAATATTAAAAAGAAATGACGTTTATTTTATAAATATAATATATGTTATGATATGGCGCATTTAAATAGTGTACCTCATGTATTAAATTATGAATAAAAGGTATTAGAAAAAATAATGAATAATTTGCACATGACTCATATAAAACCTAGCCATGGAATCAATGTATTGTTCATGTAAACAATAATAATTTTAAAGGTCTCCTTCAAGATGGTTATTTAGACTCTTTTGAGTGAAAACCACTCGATAGATGTCATACTTATTTACGAGGTAAAATGACCAAACCACCATTTGAAGGTTAGGATGAGAGGTCCTTAATGATTTTAGGATGGAACATATTGATGTGTGGGGAACATTTACAACAGATTCTATATGTGGGTATCATTACTTCATATCTTTCACTGATGACTAGTGTAGATATGACTATGTCTAGTTGATAATGTATAAGTCTGGTCCCTTTGTGGAATTCATAAAATTAGTGAATAAAGTTGAGAATAAACTAGGAAGGAAGGTAAAGAATAATTGATCAACTAAAGGTGGTTTATATCTAAACCAATAGCTTATCAAATTTTTTTGGGAGTTTCGGATTCTATCTCAACTCAATCCACCATAAACACCTTAGTGGATTAGTGTTAGTGAAAGGAGGAATCATACATTTTTATACATGGTAAGGCCAATAATAAGTCATGTAGATATTTCATTATAATTTTGGGTAAATGAATTATAAATTAAGGAATACACACTAAACTGTGTGCTAACTACAATGGAAAATAGAATTCCATTTTATTTGTGGAGGGAAAAGAAACATGTTTTGTCACATACACATGTATGGGGTTTGAAAGAGATTTTTAAGGCCTTATTGGGCAAAAAATTAGAACCCTGGTTAAAAAAAAGTGTATCATTATATGGTATCCTAAAGGAATAAAGGGATACTATGTATACAAACACTCAGACAAGAATGTTATTACTACTAGAAAATGGTATTTTTTTAGAGGGAGTACAAGATCAAAATGGATTGTGGGAGAAGCGGTATAGAGATCATACACTACAAGATGGTAAGAATCCATGATGTTTAAAAATGGACTCCATGTATCAGAACCATGTTTGGCATATAGTCAATGCACCAGTTGATTTAAATCCCATATGTGTAAAATGGGTATTCAAAGGAAAATCAGGCATGGATGGTAAGTTAAAAACATATAAATAAGGGATAGTGGAAAAAGGTTTAAACCACACCATGGAATTGACTATGATAAAACCTTTATATTAGCTGAAATGTTTAAATCCACCAGAATTCTACTTTTTATATCATCTTACCATGAATATAAAATTTGTAATATGGTTTCCAAAACATATTTCATAATGGTAACCTTCAAGATGATATCTACATAGCACAAATAGAAGGGTTTGTGACAATAGGTAATTACAATAAGACTTTAAAATTACAATGATCCATTTATGGATTGAATAAATGATCTATTTCCTGGAACATTTTATTTGATAAACCTATAAAAAAATTCAATTTCATTAAGAAGGAATGTGATCCATGTGTTTAAAAGATATTTGGTGTAAAAATTGGTTTTTATCCTAGTAGTATATGTGGATAAAATATTTATTTTTGGAAAAGGCATACCAATATTATTGTCTATTAAGGATGGGTTAAACAAGTGTTTCTCTATGAAGTTCATAGGTGAAGCTTCCTATATTCTTTAGATTATGATCATCTGAGATAGGTCAGAGATGGTAATTTGGACTATGTCAAAGTATATATATATTGAATATATACTATGTACATTTAGTATGGAACAATACAATATATGATTGGTTCTAGTTTCACATGGTATACATATTTCAAAGAAAATGTTTCCCCTCACACAATAAGATATAGTGAGAAAGATTAAGATCCCATATGCTTCTGTGATAGGATCAATCATGTATTCCATGCTATATAATATACATTATGTTTTATATGAATTGATAATAGTATGAATATATCAATAAAAAATAGGACAACAACATAGGTATTATATTAAGCATGTTCTCATGTATCTGGGAAGAACTAAGGATTTTTACCTAGTATATGGAGGAGGTGAGGAGATAGTCATCAATGTATATATTTATGCTAGTTTTCAAATAGATAAAAATTATCCGAACACATAGTTAGGATATATTTCCTATGACAATAGAAATTTTTTCATCTTTAAGAGTTCTATGATGCCAGTTTTTGCTGATTCTACAGTGAAGTATGAGAATATTGTGGCATCTGATACATCCAAAGAATTTGTTTTGATATGAATCTATTTCCATCACATTGATGTGGTTCCTATTATTAAAGACCATATGACATTGTATTATGATAATACTATAGTGGTGACTTGATAAAAAGAGCCAAAGTTACACTAATAAACCAACCAAATACTATGGAAGTATCACACCTTGAGAGATTTTTTACAAAGCGGTGAAGTTACAATAATTAGAGTACCCACAGAAGAAAACATGGTGTACCCCATGACCAAGGGCCAATCTCAATAGAAGCATTAGTATCATTTAAGAGCTAGAGGACTGAAGTTTGTTAGAAATTCCCTATAGTTCAAGAGGGAATCGGTTGAAGTTGGTTCATTATAACCAATTTTTATTAACTTAAGGATAATATTTTTTCACTATTTTGAATATTAATATACTTATTATTACATCATCATTATTCTTTGTAATGATAAGTATGTGCTAATGTCCCAAGGGTAGATGTTGCATTGAAAGTTCCTATTAGATCCCTGCTATGATGAGAACCTAGAAGTACCACAATAGTATTCATAAATATATTTTCTATAGATAGATGATGTTGTTTGAGGGACAAAAATGATGCGGGCTATCAGGGGTGGAGACTCATACGACTTTTAGTCACCTTATCATAGTGTATTCCTTTATTAGTTTAAAGAATATAATATTGTGAGAATGATACCCGCTAATAAGAAATACACATTTATATGTGTCATTGGATGTTCCTCTATGTGGATGTGTGTATTGATCTTTAGAATTTATTTTTATCAATAATGTGTTTTATAATTTATGTACGTTAATACATCGATGACAACCATTAATAATATGTTGTTGTTGAGGTAGGACATGTTGGGTGCATCAAAAGTAATATTTCATTAATGTATAATGTGAGAAAGGATTTGTTCCTTGTGTACATTAAGGTAAGTTGATATATCATGACCATTTATCGAAATGATATTGAATATATGAATTCATGCCTATGGTGCATTATAGGCCAGTTCAATTTGTAGAGAGTCAAAGAAAGAGACATTACTACTCCGAATGGCCTGAAGGCCTTCTTTTTTATTTTATTAAGATAATCCCCCTTTTAAGGGTTGATGGGGAACCCGTACATGACCCGTAGGCCCAAGGCACAAGGCCTGACATGACCCGAAGTACATGACCTGAAGTCCTAGAGGCATACCATGCCCATTCATGACCTGTAGGCCCATCCCACTAGAATTTCCCCTCCACAGTTTCTTGCATCATTGATCACCTTAGCTCCCCACCTTGCAATGCTGATCGGCTAGCATTTCCATGTGCAAAGCTGCATGGTGCGTAGTCCCAATGGGGCTGCCATACCCTCTCATTCTTCCAATCTGATTAGCTCTGCATCTGGTGGCAGCTACTCCTACTACTCTTATCCTCTTCTAGGGCCTGTTCTATGTGAAATGGGTTACTCCATGGTCTACGTGACCCGAAGGCCCTATGGGCCAAAGGCCCTAATCAGCTGAATAGTTACAGCTGCTATAGTACCAAATAGTAACTGCTATAGTAACTGCTACAATAACTACTACAGTACTGCTACAGTACCCTAGATATTCCCCTCCGCCCAGTTTTGAACCCGGGTCTCTTGGATGCCAAGCAGGAGCCCTTACCACTAGTATGAAACCTTCATGATTAGAGATATAATAACAAATGGATTCTAGTACAAGTAAGCATCTGTAAGAGATTTTATTTCATCATTTCATTCGCTTCTTTCTCTAGTGGTGCCTCGACATTTTTGTATATGATAACATTGGAATTTATATTACTTCACCTAATTCCACTGAGAAAGAGGTTTATAGGTTCACACACTAAGTGTATCAAGAATAACAATTAAATAATATATATTATTATTTATTATTTAACAAGTTGAATAAATATTATTCAAGAATGTGGTATAAGAAATATTCAGGTTTTCTTGATCATATATATTTCATCACTAGTTATTTGAGAGAATATTATGTGAGAAAATTATTTAATAATTTTTTTTTTTCTAATTACTGAATAAATTTTTTTTTATGAGTGAATAATGAAGTTATATTCATTTATTAAATAAATATTCATTACTCAAGGCCTGATAAATATTATAGATAAATATTTTACTGATCTTAAATAAATGTTTAGAAATAATATATATATTAAACATTATTTGAGTAAATTATATTTAATTTTAATTCATGAGTTTAGCACATGCTAGGAAAAAATAATAATAATGATATTTTTATAGACATAGGGTTACACATGGATTAAAAAAAATAAAATTACCATTTTAAATTATAAAACATTAACCCTAGTGGAATATAAATCAAATTATATATTTTTTTCAAGAGATCCAATTCATTTGGGGTTGTGAAAAATGTCATCCAGAGAGAATCTTCTCAATACCTGGAGATTTACCACTCCAAGAAATGTCCCATGAATAGAGATATACCATCCTCCACCTTCCACTATCTAATCTAGAGAGATCAAGGATAATCCTTTGGATGCGATTATCAACATGATAAAAGGTGAACGACATGGGTGATATGATTTATTATTCTAGAACACATAGATTCATATAGTGACATTCAATGATTCATGAACCCCATGTGGATCACCTATTGAGGGATTCAAAACTTGATTCCTACAATTCATTGATGATAAAACATAGATCAGTTTTCATATACATCAACGAATAAATAATTTCTCAAAATTTAATTCTTTAATTAATTAAACTGTTTATAAATATTATGTGATGATCCTATGATATGGTTCCAACATTTTTACATTTTTTATATTCGTTGATTGAATTCCACTGATCATTGTGTTTATCATCACATAAATATCATATTAATCATCTATCATGACATAAATAATAGTTGGGCATGACCTATCAGATGCTTCTAATATTCTATGAACCTACATGGTCTTCTTCCCCCATTTATGATATCTCCCTTAGATACATTCTCCCACATGGCCTTATTAGTATTTTAGAAAATAATTCAAAATAATTTTATTTTTTTTACAAAATGTTTTGTAAAGTCCTTTATGTCTTCAACACCTTTTAAAAAACTTAATTGTGTTGATGGAATCAATAACATTTCCTCAAATTTCTAATGTGAAAAAAGTATTGAAGCATGTAACACATTTATTGTTTTATATATAAAAGTTGTTACAAACTCCAATTGATTTCACTAAATAAATCATGAAATTTGTTGAGGAATTCAATGACTTAGGAATAACCACTTCAAAACTAGACCCCCTCCCTTTCCTCTCATAATTTTTTCCTCTTATTATCTCTAGTGTTGTATTCTAGTGCATGGCAGATCTTTTGGGATAGATATCAAGGTGTGAAAATTTTCTAGACTTCATGTAAAGGTATTTTTCATTTTTAATTATCTTATTATTTATTTTTATCATTTAATTATTTATATTAAAGTTAATACATAGTAACAATAATGTTTAATTATTTTGTAATGAAATGTTTAATTATACTAATAATAATAGTTAATCAGTTAATTTTTTGATATTTAAAATTAGTAAAAATAATGATTAATAATTAATAATTCTTTGTAGAAAACAAAATATAATTTAGTATCATTTCAATTAGTTAATAAATATATTTATTGTAACGAACCAACCTGGGTCAACTAGTCAATCTACCCGAACTAACCCATCATGTGAAATAGGTAATATTGGATAACAAAAACCATTTTTGAATATAAGAAAAAAATACATACAACCAGATTTAAAAAGTTAAAATAGATTAGAAACTACAAGGCAATATAATTCAGCCCAAAAATAAATAATCCATATATTATGTCAAAACCCCATGTGACCAACAGGTCGCCTCCATACTAACCTGAACCAAATGAAACAATAATAAGATAATTTAGTATATTAAAAGATTCTCTCACGTATACAAAAAATATACAACAGAACGTCTATAAATTCAGAAATTAATAATTAGAGTGTGATCCAAATCCTAGTGGGTTACCACCATAGTGTATATACATGGTCTAATATCATGAATAAATTAATTATACATCTTAAAAAAAATCTACAACTAATATTCATAAATTAAGCCCAATTGTAAATCATTCTCCAATTGGATTTCACTAACGAATTTCATATTCTCATGCCAAAAAATATGAAAAGCATTAGTGATAATATAAGAAATCATATCAATTAATTATGAGGCAACTAGGTACACAAATATCCATGAAAAAACCTATCATCCAAATATAGGTGATAAAACATCATTTAAAATAATGTGAAAAAAATCCATGATAAATAAAATCATGTGATAAATAACCATAAATGTCAAAGAACATCACATTTGGGTTATAGCATATTGGAAACTACATAAGAGTCACTAAAAATCCTAAATATTCATAACATTGGATCCAACAAATATCGAGGCTGTCAAGTCAATATCAAAAAAGGTTACCTTATATTGATTTCATACACACACTAAGTCTACACATGTGTCTTCCCTAACACACCCATGGTTCCCAATGTACAATTGTCTAAATTCATTTCAAACCCATTCTCAAAATTTCATAAATTTTTTTAAAGAGAATATGGTCTACTTTGGTGTTTGAAAACCCATTTTTATGTCATGAAAATTCTTTTTCAATGAATACCCCCTTTTAAAACAAATTTTTCTTCCCAATAAATCCTTTAAAACTACATGTCACTTCAAATTAATGAACAAAAAAATGACTTAGTAAATAATGGCATGAAATTCATCAAGTTAACCCATTATATATAAATTCCTTCCTCAATATAGCATAAACCTACCCACCATTGTAAATAGTGACAAAAAACGAAGAGAATGTACTTTGAAAGACATGGAACCCCAAGAAACTAAAAAGGGTCAATAAAGAACACTATAAGATCATAATCGTAGCCAAAACCACAACCATGGATAAAACCATTAAGGAAAAAAAGGATTACATACTCGGAGAGAATCAATGCAACCACAAAGGTGATAAAGAACAAAAGTGTGTGAACCATAAAGGAAAAAATTTCCAAAAATTAACATAGGTTTAGCTATGGTCATGACAGTGGAGTTTCATAATGGATTACTGAATAAAACACTCATAGAGTTCCCTAAAAACCACTTCTTTTGAAATTTAAAGAATGTTTAGTTCCATAATACATCGCGTAATCCACGAAGTCTAGAATCACAAAAAAAATCACCTTTTATTAAAAACATGATTTTTAATAGTACACGATGTGAACTAGTTACACGCAATGTAAACCCCTCTCGTTGTGTATCCAATTCATGGAATCTTCATAGAAGAAATTACATGGTGTGTAACCAATTTACATTTCATGTAATCTGTCATAAGTCTATAGAAAATGAAGGTTTAAACAGAGAAAATCAAAAACCCCACTCCGATTATTCTACAAACATGAAAAGAGTCCTGTTATGTCTTTGAAATATTTATTAATAGAATCCCTTAATTTCAACATTTGTTCCAAAACTTTAAGACATTTTCCCAAGTAGAGGCTCTTCCTCCTCAAGAATACCTCAAATGAACCCAAAAATATGGCCGATAAAACTTGCATAAACATACGGCAACACTAAAGCACAATGGGATGTTTCAATATCCCCACCACATATATTTTATACCCCAAAAATTACCTCAAGATACTATATCAATAAAAAGTATAGGTTATTTATGCCTCATCAATGATTACAAATCTCATGTCTCATGGCTATCATTTGTAAATTTCTATAGTACCAAGACCAGAGGAATCATGTTACCATGAACTAATTTATCTTGGATATCCATTATATAAACTAACTGCTAAAAATGGTTGTATTTAGCTAAAGATCAACATCATCACATATGATCACATGGGATGGATCAGGTATATACCTCCTCAATTGAGAAACATAAAACACACTATGGATAGATCTCAAGATATATGGAGTGTCCAACCAATAGTCCACCCTACCCAATCATCCAATGATCTCAAAGGGGTCTACAAACCTCGGTGAAAACTTACCTTTCTTAGCCAACTGATGATCTTCCAATCAAGATGAAACTGTGAGAAAGGATGGATCACGAACCTCAAACTCCAACGGCCAATGATGATGGTCTGAATAATCTTCTTCATTACATATTTCCATGCTCAATCTCATCTATATCAACTACACTATCTTCATCGCCTCCAAAATAAGTCTCGGCCCAAATGATGACCAGTCTCCCAACTCTACCCAGCATAAGTGAGATCTACATGGACACCCATACATATCCTCATATGGAATCATCCAAATTAATTCATAATAACTATTATTATAGTAAATTTATACTAGATGAAAATCTATATGAAAAGAAACATTGAAATAAGGAACACACGCCTAGAGAATATCCTCATGCACCTAGGTACCGTTCAATGTCTATCCATCCATCTAAGAAGGATATATTGTTCTCAAATTCCACTGGGAACCCATCACCTCCTGAAAACCATTCCAAAAAATATATGTAAAACATGGGTCCCTATGAGATACAAACATATAGGGAGAACAATGTTGTATCAAAATCTCACCAACACACAAGTCTCAAATCTATTCCACTTCCATCACCTCTGAGATAGGTACAAGATGTGTTAATTTCATTAGTCGATTAATGATCTCTTAATGAAAATTATTACTACTAGGATTAACTGGACAACCAATGGAAAAATTCATGGAAATATCATCCCACATCCATAATAAAATGGTTAAGGTCTTTAAATACCTAGCAGGAATATATTTTTCTACCATAATTATCTTACATGTTAGACACCATGAAAATAGTCCAGAATCGACCGTCTTATCCCTGACCACAAATACCAACATCTCAGATCATGATACATCTTGGTAGTTACTGGGTGAAAAAAACTAACAAAAATGATGTGCACTATATAACAACTCCATCCTCAGGGGAAACAGAATAAGAAGCTTACTATAGAAGCACACAATTCCACTAGGAGACTGAGACCACTTACCCAAGCTCTCCCTATCATAAAAGATTTTACTCAAGCATTAGACCTCAATGTCTGTCACCTGGTTGAGACAAAATCTCTCATCAAATGATGATTCATTTTTATTTGAATCCAAAGACAAATTCCCACAAACCACATCCACTTCTAAGATCAACTCTTCAAACTAATTCATCAGAATCCACTCCTCGACTGATTCCTTCATGACATTTTTTGGAACTTTTCTTATAAATGCATTGATAACCACATTCCATTTACAATGTGTATGAAAAATATAAAAATCAATAGTCTGAAGATACACTTCCCAATTTATCTATCACAAATTCAGATCCCTCTAAGTAAAAAAATATTTCAAACTCTTATGATCAGAATATATCATAAAGGAGATCATGATAGCACATTTTGAGTGCATGTGTAATCGCTACCGACTAAAGATCATGGGAAGGATAGTTCTTCTCACAAGGGAGTGACTGGAATGATCCATAGACCCCCACTTTATTCCCCTGAACCAAGACACATACCAAAACCACACCAAAAGCATTACTAAAAAATTGTAAGATTATACTAATTCTAGAAAAAACTGGTTATAAATTATAATACACATTTATCTACTCAAAAGATCATGGAAACTTCTCATTCCATTCAAAATTTACACCCCTTATGGGTCAAATCTATCATTGAAGATGAAAGCATGGAGATGTCCTGAACAAACCATTTATAGTAACCAGCCAAACATAAGAAGATGTAGATATTAAAATAATTTATCAACTACACTAAGGAAAAAACTACCTATAATATTTTAGGATCTATTGATACTCCCCTCTCATATATCACATGCCACAAAAACATCAATTATATAATCTAAAACCCACAATTAGAATTATTACCATATAGACAACGTTCAATCATGTTTTTATTAATGATATCCCAATTGTTCATATAATCCTCCTCTAATGTGGAGTACACCAAAATTTCATCCACGAACACAAAACCAAGAGTCTAAGAACTAATGAAATATTTGATTCATCAAAACCATGAAAACCACAAGATAATTAGTGATACCGAATGGAATGAGTGGATCCTTCCGTACATCCATGAGATATCTTCTCACAAAAACCTGGAAGATTCACATATCCTCCAAATATATGACAATTATTGGGAGTTTTTGCACAATTATTAGTATGAACATCCCCAAATAATTGTAGTCGAAAACATACTACTTCCCTATCAAATCCCCTATAACTAATCTTCATGAAAACTAATGAATCTTATGCTTTATTTTCTGTCTAGAAGATGCACTATGTCTAACCACTAAACCAAATGAAGCTCTTCCCAACCCAATCTTCCCATCTATGTCTTCATATTCAACGGATTCCTTGTAAACTACCTCTGTAATGGTTGAAAGACACATAAGTATCAATATAGATCTGTTATCAAGCATCATTCATATCTCCAACATTTGAGTTGTTATGTACTCATTAGTGACATGTTCTGGTTCCATATTCACTAACTCATAAAAAAGAGTAGAATACTCCATAATGGTAGGATCACTCTACTCTAAAGTCATAAAGTATCAGGTCTTTGTCATATTTAACGTCTCTGTAGAAAACTACTGATTAAAGACCTTTTTTATATGAGATGAGGTAGATCCTCAGGCAACATAGCTTTTTCCCACCATCTCCTTCCTAGTCCCTCAAAGAATATACATGGAAAATAGAGCCTTAGAGTCCTCATTAGTCTTCAAGAAGTTAAAGATCATATATATCTGTTCAATCCACTCCTCGTATTCCTAAGGTCCCTTTTCACAACCACATATAAGTGGATTCTACATAGTAAATTCTAAGCCATGATCTGCCACATGCCCTAGGGTCCCAAAAACCACTTAACCAAGAGTTGAAATGGAATGGAAAATAACTGCTACCAAAGTATGACCACTAGAGGGTTCTCATGTAGAAAATGTCTTGTAGATTCCCCTGTCAAATTTAGAGGATATCTTCTTATAGGCATCATCTTGTAAAATTTAAAAACCAATCCGTTATAAGAAATTTACAAAATTATAGGATAAACTTCCGATATTGGTAATAAAACTTCAAAACATCAAGAATTTAATGCATTCATGAATGAAATTAAAAAAGAAACATGTAATTCTAAATAAAATTTACATACAGTTTATTTAACTGAAATCAAAATCCAAGTCTCACACATTGTAAAAGTACATGGCCACCGTTGGTAAGATGGATTTTTTCATGGATGTGAGCTATCAAGGCCCCATTTCCACACTTATTATCCAAATTATAATAGTGGAAACTCTTTTCAAACTAGGAAACACAAACAACCTCAAATGGTATTAACACACTACCGATTGAGAATCTCTTTGATACTAAATACTCTAAAACCATCATGGGTTAAATAGAAAATCCTCTCAAACATACACACCATGTAAAATTGGTAGGACAGGATAACAGAGAGCAGTCTCGAATATAAGTAAAACTAGATATGAAACCAATGTACAAAGAGGATATTAAAAAGATACCACAAAAACATACAATCAATATCAAAATGGTATAATCTATAAATAATTTCAAAACCCGTTTTGACCTATAGGTCACCTCCAGAACAACCTAAACCAAAAGTAGCTGCAATAAGAGATGCTAACAGGCTAAAATATTCTCTTCCATTTACATGAATCCTATTATAAAAATTTACAAATTCACAAAGTCACGAGTAGGGTGTGATCCTAATCCCACTACGATAACCCCATTGTTTCTATACAAGGTATAATGTCAATAATTCAAAAATTCTAGCTTTTAAAACAAAACAGTTTTACAAATTATTTTCTTAAATAAAACCCAACTGTAAATCATTTACCCATTGGTTTTCATAAAATCCTTTCATATTCTCAAACAAGAAATCTAAAAATTATATGTGATAAAATTTGAAATAATATTTATAAATCAATAGGTATACAAGTAAACACATATCCAAAAAACAACCTATCATGTGAAGCAATGTGATATAACCTCCAATAAAATCCATTGAGAAACAATCCATGATTAAAAAAATTATCTGATAAATAACCATAAATTAAAAATCACCTCACATTTAGGCTCTATCCTACTAGGAACTATGGACTAAGAAATATAATTCCAAAATAATAATAACATTATATCTAATAAATAATGAGTCATTCTAGACGATTTTGCAAAATGTAACCTCTTAGTGGTGGCATACACACCCTAAGGATACCTGTTTCTATTTCCCGATGAAACCATCTTTCCCAATGTTAAATCTCCAAAATTAATTTCAAAAACATGATTAAATTTCAGAAAACATATTAAAATCCAATCCAATTTTCTTCAGAGTTTCAAAACACATTTTCATATCAACAAATTTCATTTTCAATGAAAACCCGCTTTGTAAAATTATTTACCTTCCCATGAAATCCATCAAAACAACATATCAATTATAATAAATAAAAAACCATATGGAATTTATCAGTAATGACATGAAATTCACCAAATTAACTCATTTTATAGAACCACCTATCAAAAAAATTTAGAAATCTATCCTCCTTCGACAACGGTGGCTAGAAACAAAGAGAACGACCTTCAAAAGACAAAGCACACAACAAAACTAAAATGTTTTAATAAAAAATACTATTTAATCACAACCACAAACACAACCATATCCATAACTAAATCCAAATAAAAACCCAAATGATTACATAATCAAAGGGATCAAATCTGATTACAAATGTGACCAATCACTAAAAAAGTGACCTAGAAGGGAGAGATTCACCCAAAATCACATAGTAAGACTTGTGGTCATGAGAGAGAGTCTGAAAGGTAGATTAGTGAATAAAACACCCATATGGTGCCCGGAAAACTTTTTCTCAAAACAATTACATAGCGTCTAATCCCATTAATTATTGTGTAATCGTTGAAGACTATAATCACCAAAAAATGTCACCTTTTTATTATTACCTAGATTTTATATAGAACATGGAATAAACCTATTACACAGTGTGTACACCCATCACATTGTGTATCCTATTCATGCAATCTTCTTCATGACTATTACACACCATGTAACCCATTTAAATGGCATGTGATCACCAAAAAGACTATAGAAAACATATGTTTACGTAGAAAACCTCAAAGACCCCACTCTGGGCATTCTTCAAACTTGGGAAAAAGACCCACGATGTCTTATACACATTTATACATGGACTCCATTAATTCAAATAAACATACATCCCAGAAATTTAGTTAATTTCCCCATTAATGTCTCTTTATACTTAAGAGTCATGAACGTAAACCCCAAAACAAGGATGATAAACAAAGAATAAACCAGGGTGTACCTGTAAAGCATAACGAGGTGTTATTTTTAGTATTAGCAATGAAAATGATTTTTAATAATGGTGATTAGTTTCTAAAAATAATTTAATTTAGTATTAATTTAAATATTTCTTAACTAATGTAATATTATCATCTAATCATATAAATACCAATTTCTCTAGATTTATTCCATGTGAGAACTCTAGGTAGTTTAGAATCCCCTTGTGCATCTCTTAAATCCACATATTGGATTTTTTGTATCTAAGGTGGGTGGAAATTCTAGTGTTTACTCAACCAAACACAAATTGTGTAATATCATTAGAAACTATTAATTAAAAGAGTGAACTTTTTAAGAAAATAACTACAAAAAATATTAAAAAATTCATTTAAAAGAATTTTTTCAATGATTACCTTATTTATTTATCTAATTAATTATTTAATTCATTAAATGTATATTATTAATTAATGATAATAAAATATAATTAGTTGCTAATAAGATATTTAATATTTGTAATAATAATGGTTATAATTAAAAATTGTTTGTAACTAGTGAAAATTAAATTTAGTATTGTTTTACTTATTTTATAATTACAATTGTTGTAATAGTAATAATAATGGTTAGTATTATAATAATGGTTATTAACCAAAAATAATAAAATATATTAACAATTTAGTTAGCAATTAACGAACATAACAATATCAATAAACAATTCTTTTAATATTACTTAAATTATCTAATAATTAGATTTTTAGTACAAGTAATAAGTATCATCTCTCTTTTCTCTCTTGCAATAGGGTTCCCTTCTGTGTGGTGGATAGAAGGGGGAGCAAGATGCCTTCTATATCGATTAATTCCTCTTCTCCTTATTTTCCTACCCTTTTCGATTAACTCCTATATAATATCTGTAGGTTTACTCAAGAGATAGAGGCACATGGTCTTCTTAATTTCTATATTGGTAAAACTGTAGACTTTTTAATCCCCTCCTCCTCTATATTTCCCTTATATAGAACTCATTATTTCACCCCCATTGTTCTCATATCCCTCACTATCTATTAAAGTTTAACATCTACTCCCATCCCACAGTAATGGTTTTTTCAAGGTCTAGAATATTTAAACTCTATCCTAAAGTATTTTCTGGGGAATCCCACTCTAACATCACCTATTGGTTCTACCACAAAGTCTTTCAAACCATACTTGTGTTGACCTATCCTTGGTTCAGAGGGATGTCTAACTCTTCAGTTTTTTTCTATATAGTTTATTGGTTCTGGTTTTGGTTCCAGTTCTATTAATGGTGGGTCTTCTTTTGGACATCATTTATTCGACTCATGGTATTGAGTAGGTGTTTAACCAATATATTTAGTGAAGGTATCTATATTTTTGTTCTCATTATTCACTGGATTTTCTCTTTGATTTTGTTTCTCTTGGTGCTGGTGTTGTGAAGTGAATTTTAAAATTTTGAATTTGGTGGACTATAACCCATGACTTACTTGTGTGTGTTTTATGGAATATTATTTTTGGAATGTTAAAATTATGAGGATATCACTCAATCATAAAATTATCTTATTAGAAATTTTAATAAATAGATTTGGAGGTAAGGGTTTTTTAATCTCTTTTTATATTTTAGTATCTGATCCTTTCCAATTAATTTTCATTTCATTGTTAAATCTTATTATGATCTATTGTTATAAATCCTTCATTATATTATCAATTATATATCACCATTCTCTGAAATTATTATAACTTCATAATACATTATAATTCTAAATCATTATCATTGTCCTAAAATCGAGGTAAAGAAAATATTATATGGTTTTCCTAGAAATGACATCCCAATCTACATATAAAAAAGTAGATGTAGAATCCAACTCAGATGCACCTTATTGTAATGACCTTGAACAAGTTTGGTTGTGTATTAATATGATCTTTACTTATTTCACAAAAAATGGTCTTAACTACAATGATGGTTTGACACTGTCAAGGGATATTCTTAAGCTGATCTCATTCTCATTGTAAACAATAAAACTCAATGGATACTTCATAATGATATCCTTATATTCTAAAATAACCCTCAATGATTACATTATTTTCATCTCATTGATAATTATAATCTATATTACATTTTGAATATAATTTAGTTTCTATGTTGATGTTTTATATTCACCTAGATTGCCTTATTATTCTATTTATTCCCTAAACTATTATTTCCCGTAGTGAATATTGTTTAATATTTTGGATTAATTATCACATGAAATTATTTCATGCGAATAGATATATAGGACTATGTATACTACAAAAGTGATGTTTTTAAAACTAATAAAAGAGCTTCATATAGTAGAAAAAAAAGTTATTGATTATCATTAGAGATTGTGTTAACTTATAAAACATAAGGCAATAATTAATGGAAGATTAAATTTACATATTTTCAGGAGATTTTTTTTATTATAAATATAAATTTTCTACTCTAGGATAGGATATGAAATATAAAATTTACACTACATGATAATGATGACAAATTTTAGGGAAAAAATTATTTAAACAGCATTATAATAATGGTGTGATGGAATTTTAAATGGAGGTTTCTAGTGCTTAGCATCATTCTACTATTGTTTAACAACAGATCCATACAAGAGTCATGGAAGAAGACCCATATATAGAATATGTAATTGTTCCACGTTATGTTGAATAACAAAGCCTAGTCAATAACCTAGATATTATGCATGGAAAATTTTATGATGATGTAGTGTCTAATAATGGAATAGTATAGGAAATTGTGACGATGGTGAGGAAGATGAAAAAGTTATAGAAGAAGTTTCTAGAAATAAAATTATTATACACCATACTAAATGCAAGATAAATCATCCAACACTATTCATATCACATTCATAAGGTATAACACACTCTATTTAATTTTTAATAAATAATATCAAACATGTAACATTATTTCTTAGATTTGTAGAGGATGGATTTGGTTCAACAGATAAAATTGTATATGTTGGAAGTGATTTTCCATGAAAATATAGAATTAAAATTATACTAAATAAATTTAATATAGAATGGAATTTTAGTTATTTAGCTGAGGTGTAAAAATGGGAGAAATATGTCATATATTGTGAAAAATATAATGAAGATTGTATATTACACTGAAGTGTGATTCCCAATATTGATCTATGAGGATAAAGCATATTTGAGATTGAGAAATCTCATACTTGTGTTCATTACTACCTTAAAATGGATCCTAAATCATTTGATAATTAATTTTGGTCTCTTATTATTATCAATATGATATGGATCTATCAATATGTTCATGTATCCCTTGTGTAGTAGAGGATTAAACTAACTTTTTCTTATAAGGTTTCATTTATGAAGGCATATAGGGTAAAACATAATTTTGTTTAATGTTTATAGAGACCATGATTACTCTTATTATATCTTATCATAGTTTCTATCCATATTGATTATAACAATGTTATTACACCTTGAATCAAATAAAAATGTGTCTGATGATAACCAATTTGATCTGTATCATTTTTAATTTTATTTTCTATTTTGGGAATTCCTTCACTATATTATCAAATTCTTTTTCTACAAAGAGTTTATACAGAGTTATAAAATGTTTCTAAATAGAATGTTCACTATGGTAGTACTAATTGTATCATAATAATATGGAAATAAAACATCTATGTGTCTTGAAATTGAAATATTAGATAAGTAAAATTATTACTCTTACAGTTGGTTTTTGGCTTGTATCAGTAACTATTTCACCCACATTCAAGGTGTATTTTTGATATCTGATCATAAACATTTGATCATGGATTAAATCAATGCAGATCATGCTACATTGATACCGAAAAATTTTTATCATCAATACTACATTAGAATCATTTTTAGTAATGTGAAAAATACTTTTATGATTAATATAGGATGAAGGCCATCACCAAGGTTGGTATATAATCTTGTTGTTATTTTTTATTATGTCAATGTAATGATGATATTAATTTTTATATAATTATTTCAATTTATTATGGTATATGATTCAGTTCAATCAAGGTTATAACATCAATATAAAATAATTAATAGGTCTAATCATTGATTTTTTGTCTACATTATATAGATTCCAATATGGAAATGGACATTATAATATGATAGAGAGAAGGATAATCAAAATATAACCACAAACATTATGGAGTGCATCAATGGATTCTATAAGGGATATGAATGTTACCAATGACCATCCTAGTTCATGATAAATTTTATTTTTTTTGTGACGTAATTCATAGAAAGAGGAATATAGACTACTGAGAAGAGTCTATTGGGGCTAATGTATGGGTGACACATTCATTGTGGGATCGAAAGGAACATTGAACAAGGTGATACATTCTGACTATGATTCTTCAACTAATAACAAATTAGATTTGAGGTAATAGTGTTTAATTAACCTAGTACATGAAGAATTCATACAGTTTTGTGGAAATGTTATAATAGAGTCATTTTGATTGTAGAAAATCACAAGCTGTGAGGTTTCTATTCTTGGATGCCATTATGGAATGTTCACAGGTTAACATCTCATGAGAATCATATTTTTATTCATTATACTAGCTAGACACCATTTATAACTGTTACAGTATACTATGGTTGCCTATTAGAGACTTTCATAATTTATCAATACCCAAAGAATAGTATACATTGGTACCTAGAATCAATAGTCTGAGATAATGAGGTAGACTGAAGTCGAGATGAATTCATAATGAAATGTACTATCCTAAATAAAAAAGAACAAAATTTGAAATGTAGTGTTTTTTCAAGAGATGAACCATAAGAACCTTCCCAAAGAAAATTTGAAGTAATATACTTTTGAATGACTGCCTTCATAAATTCATCATAACTTCTTAACTATATGTTATATAAGTAAGAATAATACATCCTAATCACCCAATAAAATACACAATACACATAAATTTTTTTATAATTAATGGGAAAATGGTGCATAGATCGGAATTTCACGATTTGGAAACAAAATTACAACTTCCATAGGAGAAAATTTTCATAACTTTTGTAAATTAATGTACAAGAGATGACATAGCTTTATACTTTCACTACTACTACTCAACTAAATCCTACTTTTAGTGACTTCTAGACCAATTTTCTTTGAAAAAATGATAGATTATGAACTAAATTTGGTCCCACCTACTATTTATCGAGGTCTTATCCTCGTAAAATGGTTCCACTACACTATGAGATTATGGATTTTTTCCCATTAACTATGGAAAAATTCAATATAATGTTACACATAAAAATTTACCCTTGACAACCAGTGTTTCCCAATTATTAAATTCTTCATTTTCATACTTCTAATATAACATCAAAATAACCTAATCTAGTTATACACCTTCCATAAATGTTGAGGTCTATATAATCTTCCATAAAATCATTATTAAAATGTTCCTTCCATAAAACACTTTTTTGGAAAATTAAATAGACTATACAAAACCCAACAATCTCTCTCTTTAAGAATAAATCGTTGATTCTAACCTCCGTTTTCATTTATTAGAGAATATCTTTTTTAGGTGCATATAATATTCTTAATCCTAATCCAGTCAGTAATGTATATCTGAGTAATATTATTTCCTCATACATTCTTATAATAACACCTTTGTGAAGATGTCTATAGGTTTCTACTATCCAGCCACCCCCTAAAGTCCCATTACTTTGTATTCTAGAATATTCTGAAAAAAATGGAATTTCAAGTCATTGTGTTTTTCCTTTCATGAAAAATAGAAATTTTATAATGGTGAATTCCACTATAACTATAAAAAAATAATAATTATTATTATGATTCTTTCCAAATATCCTTCAGCAATTTCATCATCCAAAGAAAATCCTCTCCTGATTCTATAAAAATATCATATTTATCTTTCATTTTTTATACAGTGAGAATATGTTGTAGTAAAGACATCTAACTGACCATTGTCCCTATAAAAGTGAAAAAAACTTTTCATTCTCTTCTAATAATCCAGTTATCCAAATAGAGTAACCACATGTTGTATTAAATACATCAAACTAGACACTATCCTTTTGAATGTGAACAAAAAACATATCATTATCTTTCAATAATACATGTATCAATAAAAATATATATTCACAAAACATTTCAATGGATCATCATCACTGAATAATAATGGTGCATCTTCTAAACCATTCAGATAACATATGATCCATTTCAGAGCCTCGCAATTCTTCTTTCTAGGATTTGAAATGAAATGATTCCAAATTACAACTATAAAAGAAATCATAGGTCATGTGCAGATCATTGAATATATATAACTCCTCATGGATGAATCATAAGTAACCTTTACCAAGTTTCGGAAATAGTCTTCTGAAGATAGTGATTGTTTTTTTGAATGTATAAAGTGATCAATTATGGGAGTTTTTTAATGTTTGAATTTAGTCATTTTGAATCTTCTAAGGTCCTTCTGAATGTAATCCTTCTCAGATAACACAAATGGTATGGATTTCCTATCCCTAAAATTTTTTCTCCACAATATTTATTTGACATGTCTTAGATCCTTTATTTTTATACATTATGAAAATTTCATCATCAACATATAAAACAATTTTTATTTCTATTAATCTTCATAACCCTTGTTCTGAAACATGTAGATCTCCTTCACCAGTCCACCATGAAGAAAGGTTATCTTGACATCCATCTATTCTGAGTAAAATATTTCATATGAAATAATGTTAAACAATGATTAGAAATTAGTTAAATTGATGATAGGTGAGAAAATATCTAGAAATTAAATTCCTTCCTTCTTGGAAACCATTCACAACAAACTATGATTTTTACCTCCTATTTCTATAAATATTTCCAATTACCTGGAAACCCCATTTGTTTTGAAGAGATCTCTTTCCATAAAAAAGTTTAGATACCTCTCACATTTCATTGAGCTTTACGGAATTAATTTCGTATATTCTATCCAACTACCACTACTATGAGTCATTATGGTTATATTCTACTTCTATAATATATTATTCACTTTCAACATTTAAAATAAGTAAATTCATATCATCCCCAAACCTCTGAATGAGTTTCTTGATTATTATTGATTTCCATGATTAAATTGACTATTCTATAAAACATGGATCTAATATTCCATCCAATAATTTTTCTTATAATACACTCTCATGAGTCTCATCACCTTTATATCTTTATAATCCTTATTAAATGTTACTTCTAGTAATATTGTTCTTGTCTACATGAATTTCAAGACTCGATTTTACTTCTACATCTTTCTATTCTAGGATTTGATATTTCTAACAATATTTCTTATGGATGATTACATTTATAATCTTAATTTCATGCTTCCTATCATCATCCCATACACGATCTCAAGATTTCTCATCACCATATTTGACAAGAAATCACTTTTTGTATTTAGTCGATATTTTATCTCTTTCCTTGGCATCAAAATGAGAACATTCCACACATTCAAATGTTTTGAGATAGTTCACTTATTAACATGTATCATATAATAGTTTTTATAGACGTTGTTATCCCACATATAAATGTGTACTTATATTTACCAAATATATCATCATGTTTATAGCTTCTACCCAAATTCCCTTAAGCATTCCGGAATGAAGTCTCATAAACCAATATTTATCTTATAACATCATATTTGTTGTTTCATTTAATCTATTCTATTGAGGAGTTTTAGGAACTATCTTCCCATGAAAAACTCACTTATTCTCATAAATGTTTTGGATGTTATGTCTGGTGTATACTCTACCACTATATGTTTAGATACACATTTTCTTTTAATCTACCTCTCTTTTAACCAAATGTTTCCATTGAACAAATGTTGGGAAAACATTAGAATTTTTTTAGGAAGTATAGAAATACCTTTATAGTGTAACCATCAATAAACGTAAAAAAATAAAAGATACCCACCATTGGAATTCATATGGGAATGTCCCCAAACATCATAATTAATAAGTTCAAGCTACATATTTCTATGATACTATACATCCAAATTGATGGGACACCTTATTATGTTTCCATAGTATAAAACACTCATATAATCTGAAACAATTTTTATTGAGTTTATGTATTACCTCTTCTAATAAAACAGTCATATTCTAGTCATTGTGGTGGAGATACCTACATTTTTATAATTTAATAGCTTCTGATGATGTTCTTGTGATCATTAAAATTTTATCTTTTCATTTAGTTATGTGTGGGTTCCATTATTCACACCATGAGAAATCACCAAGAATATTCTGGTTTTCTTTTACAATAAATCCTCAAATTTGGTTCCAAAACCTAATTTATCAGGTTTTGAAAATGATATGAGTTTATTCTTGAGACCTAGAATGTGTCTAACATATTTTAGATTCAAGACACTTCCATTCATCATCAGAATGTTTAAATTTCATTTTTACAACCATATATAGGGATTTATCTTCTAGAAGATATCATTTTCCTAATAATTTGGATTTATAGTCCACGATGCACCCCCAGTCACCTTTAGAAAGGAATGATGTGCCTGAGTCAATAGACTATGATTCTTATTAAAAATTCACAATCATAAACAAACTAATACCACATTTTATCATACTAATAGAATTAGTGCTTTTTTATGTTAAATCCATTCTACTGGAATTCTTTTTATTTCTATAGTCCTTCTTGATATGTCATATATTTCAAGAAAATCCAACAATTAAGCCTTTTACCAAGAAAACTGCTTCAACGTCTTCTTCGAGAATTATCATATGATTAATTCTTCTTCGGTCATTTCTATTTATGTAACCATCGCGTTTCTTTAATATTTTAAGAACTTCTAGAGGGTACGTATACTTCCTTATACCTCCTCTCCCATTTAAGAATTATATTTTGAATGTCAAAAAATAGTGTTTTCATATTTCTTATTAATTATTTTCACTATTTTCACCATATAATCTAAGATTTTTGTAGGTTAAGAAGAATGAATAAATTACCATATATCTCCCAGTAATTTTATGCAATAAATAGAAAAATTTGTACTTCTTTTATTAATGGATCTCTTACCTACTGATAAATTTTTATTATCTTTTACAATAAAATAACATAGAAATTATGTTAAATTTAATAATAACATTGAATATCATGCATTGATATGAACTATTACTACTAGAAACAATAATAAAAAAGAACATAAACATAAAACTAGAAACATTTTATGTCATTAATTAACAATATATCATTCCGTCTAAAAAAATCAAAATATCATAACAAATATTATAATAAGAATATAGATAGATGATAAATAAAGTTCAATATAAAATTACAGGCTTATTTCATCCCCTAGAATCATTGCACTTAACAACATCACTATAATAGAGGAATGGAGAGTTAGTAATACATTATCCATTTTGGAAATTATTTTAAACCCTATTTCAAATCAATGTTAATGATGAATAGTAATACTGATGGTGTATTTATAGGGAAATATGGTCATCATCCCTTTATGTTTTTCAACTAATATATATGACCAAAATTATGGCTATTAGGTAATAAAAAAGTTGTTTATTATTGTTTCTTGTTATATCAATGCATTTAAATGATCATTAGGATTATTTGATAAAGAAAATGTATTATTTTAGGAGACTATAAAAATATTCAATTAAAATATAATTTACGAGAAATTTTCAAATTAAAAATTTATTTAATGAAATTAGCTTATTGAATTATTTTTAAATGATAATATATTTCAATTAATCATAAATTAATTTTTAAAATTTTTAGAATCTTGATATTTCTATGAAATTGTTAATTTTCATATAAATAGTAATTTATTTCAAAGATAAATGTATCAAGAATAGGGAATGATTTTGAGGAAATTAATTTATTTTCTAGAGATAATGTTTAAAATTTATCGTATGGAAATTTTTGGGGGATTTTCTAACAAATATTATTTTTTGGTGAAAAAGTGAAAATTGTCACATTTTGGGTACTCTGATTTTATGACATCATTATTATTCCTTCATGATTAGAAATTTTTTGAAAATATTTAGTGATAAAAAGTTCATTTAATAAGAATATAAATTAATTTAAAAAAAATTATAATTTACAAAATTTTACATTATTTTATTTTAAACAAAAACATTATTTTATTAAGAAAAATTATTGTTTAAAATTCTACGCATTTATTAGGTTCAAATGAAGGTTTGGTTAATCTTTTTACGGAATTTAATATCCAAGAAAATTATCCAACTCATTATTTATCTATTAAATTTATTTTAATTAAATTTAATTAGAAGTTGTTGGATTAGATTATAAAATTACCAATATTTAATAAATTAAAGTCACTATTACTCAAATAAAAGTACCCCCTTCCCTCCCCCACTCTCCACTCCAAATTAATAATACACTATTTTATGGTGTTTTTTTACTCCCAACGAGTCCATAAAAGGTGCATTCAAGGTTCTAAGTTGTAATTCTCTGACCCCAGTTACCCCGATCTAGTGCATTATTTTAATACATTGGCATGATTACAAGGAATCAAGTACTGATGGACCGATCAGTTTAGCAGTCACGAAAAATAGATTACATACAAGAATGTTGCATTACACATCTTAAATACAAAAATATAATAAATAATCCTTTTATAATTCCATTATTCCTTTAGAACAACCCTTCATATTAATCATAATATACTTCTTGGAATCCTTGGAAAATAAAACATAAGAAAGGGGTGAGCTCAGATGTTCAGAAAGGGTAAATAATTTATCTGAAGCAATAAACATATAAGTAAATATTTGTAATAAAAAGAAAATCCTTTTAAACATAAAAATGAACATAATATAGAAAATATAAATGAAACAATACCATATAAACATGTACATAGATATTCTATTAGTCGAATAATCACATGTAATATATAATTTTATAATGAGGGAATGCGTAATTCCAAACATCATATCTATGTATTCAAGACCTCGTTCCAAGAATTAAAATAAAATTTTGTCAATTCCCTGTTACAAGACACTAGGTTGTCTTAGGATACCTACTAATGAATTGAGAAGTCGTAGCAGTCTCCACTAGTCACATACTAAGTCCAATTCTTTCCACATATGAAAATGTTGAAACATAACAAAAACCTTCATATTAAAACTAGAATATGAAAAGTCAATACATTATCCATAAACCATTAATGGTACAAAAATATAAGATCCACAGTAAAATATATCATAACTCATTCAATACAATATGGAATATTGTATTACAATAAATAAACCTCAATTAAGAATAATATCTAGTAAAATATGTTTACATAGTTGAAAATGATTAGTAAAACTCTTTGAGAGAAATATCCCATTTTGTGAAATCATTTAAAAGTCAGGAATTTATAAAGGAAATAATTTAAAATAGATTTTTTAATCAAAGTGTCATATACCACTTTGAAACTTTTTAAAGTAATTAACTTTTTAAAACAATCATGTCCATATAAATAAATCCTTAAAATAATTTATAAAACATGAACATTAATTAAAATTTTTTAGAAAAATAAATCCTTAAAATAATTAAAATAATAATATTGACAATGAGTCCCTTATAATAATCAACAAAATATTTATTTTTATTTTTTTTATGAAACATGAACATGGATGAAAAAAATTTCCCAGTAAATACTTACACATATAAAATATCGAATAATAATGATATTGATGAATTAACCCTTACCTTGTACCTTCCTTTGGTCGAGCGTACGTTTAACATCGTATATAATGACCATAGTATGTTATTAAATTATAAAAGAACCATATTAATATTTTGGATATAATTATTGATTTATTTATAGATTTATACTACCCGTTTAATAATAATTTCTATGTTAAAATAACATTTCGGGTAATAATTTCTTCATCATACAGGTTTTAAATTTTTATTCTTGATCGTATCAATTATATCATGATTTAATTGATTCCAAAATATAAAACATTATTTATGTATCATATATATTCATAATATTAGTATGTATAATAAATTGATATATGAATATATATATATATATTTCCAATACATTATTATGTAATATATTACATACATATTAATAATATATACTTATAATCATCGTTTAATGGTGAACATGGAAATGAATGTCATCGTGTCATGGAGACGGTAAGTCGTAAGTACATAGGAGCAATGACATCATTATATTGATTTAGAAATTTTATTTAATTGGATGGTATGATATATATACAGAATCATTAACATTTTATATTTATTATTTATATCAAATGTACTCATTATTATACTCATCCAAATAATGAAGTGATGAATATAAAACTACACCACGACGTGGAGATGGTAAGCCATACATACACACATATGTTATATTTTTCATTAATAAGATGGATAGAATAATGAATATGGTTGTACCATAATTATAATAAAATAAAAATATGTAGAATGTACTATAGTTATTATTTTAGTATGGAAACTACTAATAATGAGGAAGTGGAAGAAGAAAATAAATTTGAAAGAGGTGATGAAATATTTACCACTTCTTCAAGTTCTTCTATTTGATTTGAACAAAAGGGCTCCATAAGCTGGCTTCCTAATCAAATTAAATCCTCTAGGATAAATTTAGCATGGTTGGGGGGAGAATTTAGCAGGTTTTGGCTTATCCAAATGTCATTGGTGGTGTAAATTTAAGAGAAGGGGAAGTACACTATTATAATATAGGTTAGGGTTACTTTAGGAAAAGCATGAAATATTACTTTATTATAAAATAAGTTTTGGTTTATTATGGATCCAAAATAATTTTTTTCGAGACTAAGGTGGGAATGGGTTGAAATAATCGGAAGCAAAAGGTTATAGACATGTTTAGGTAACCATATTAACCGTATATTTTAGATTTAACTCTTGGTTAAATAGTTTAACATTTACCATGTCTTCTTGTATTTTTATATCAAATGTTTAATAAACATAATATAAAATTCAAAGCAAGCCTCATGTGGTTCATTATTGATATATCTAACCTTATCTATGTCCTTTGGTCGAAGAATAGATTTTTTGAAATATTATATCAATAAATAATGTTGTATTTATTTTAAAGACTAATTATGTCAATTTTGATAGTATTTCGTATTTCGTTTTTATGAAAGTCATAAAAACATGACTAATTCGAAAAAAATAACTTAAATCAATCCAAAAATGTAATATTAACCTATAAAATTAGTTTAATGCATCAAAAGTATCAATTTACATTTATTTGGATTTTTATAATATCAACTATTTTAATATTTAATTAATAATGTAATTACTACGTCATAATTTTGTATTAAATAAATTTAATTATTTAATTTCTAAAAATTATAAAAAACCATAATGTAGGAATTATTCTTCGATTAATAATTAATATTTATAGTTGAATTTATCTTATGTGAAACCCTATATTAAAAATGGATTAGTTATTAAACTTTGAATTTAATACTTTTAACTCTTCTTTAAATAAAATATAATAAATGTCCCATTCTAAACTAGAAGGATCAAAAGGTTCTTATTTGTGTCCTAAGGTATTTTTTTGTCGAAACACACTTATCCTATATAATTAGGACAAGTTTTGGGGTAGTTTAAATATTATTTATACCTTTAATTTCCTTATTTACTTATAAATGTGGTAAATAAAATTCAGAAGTTACTATTCACCAAAAATTATTTTCATCCTATTGAACCACATTTTACATATTTATTTCAAACATATCTCTTGGATTTTTGAAATTTAATTCATAGAAGTGTTAAAATTATGTTTTATGAAATTTTCAAATGTGACAGGAAAGTGGGAAATGTGCCTAGAAGGTGGGTAAGAAGATGTTTAAATGGTTCAATAAAATTTCATTTATCCAATCTTATTATAAAATGAATCCAATGACTTAAATTATACTAATATATGTATTATATATCTATTTAAAGATAAATTTGTAATTAAAAATAATTATTTAAATGAAAAGGTAGGTTTTTGTGTACTATGTTGTATTTTTTTACTATTCATCAGAAATTGATAGTTTTCATCAAAATAACAGACATTTACCCTAATCTAATTTGGATATTCCAAGTTCAAAAATGATTTCTATTTTACCAAATTAAAAACCTAGATGTTTCATTAATTAAATTAAAATTTTTTCTCACTGTCAAAACCAGAAAGCAGGTTTTTGTGTAGTAAAAACTATCAATAGATTGATACATGTTTATTTCCAATTAAAATGTAAAATTACTGTAAATGACCAAAATTAAATGAAATGATAAAAATATAATCTAATTATACTTAAAATCCATTCAAATGTATACTTGAACAATATAAATTATTTTTTTCTAAAAATGTTATTTTCAATTAAAATTTAGTATTTTTCATTATTCATCAAAATATGAAAGTTATCAAAAAAACACCAAAAAATTATCCAAAATAAAATTTTATTTTACTATTCTAAAGTACAAGATTATTTTTTCCATTTTAATATATAAAAGTCTCAGATATTGGATTTAAAAAGTGTTCTCCATTAAAAGGCGGTAAAATTTCAATTTTTTTAAAAATACTTCTTTTATATGAAAAATTGAATTTGTTCTTATATTATGTCATAACATGGATGTTAAAATTATATGGAATATAAAAAATTTAAAATGAATTTAATACTATTCATAACCAAGTTTTGAATGGCTTTTTTTGTATGTCGTGGTGCGCTTGAACACGGTGTTGCGAGTGACACAAGCTATTGAATTAATTTAAAGAGATAGCATACTATGAAATCCATGGGTGTTACATTCTCCCTTCCTTCAATAAATTGTGTCCTCGCAATTTGAAATTGTTATTCGAAAATAAATGGTTGAAAATATAAAATACCATTTCAAAAAACCCACATCATAAATAGGGTTACTAATATTTAGTCTTAATAAGAGGGAAATGGAAATGAAAAAGCCACCACCAAATTAGGATTTCGAATAGGAGAAAATTGGTGGAAATTTGAGACACATAATTATAGAAAAAACATAAATATTTTTAGGAAGTGATTGATATCATCAATCAAAAACATGTGTAAAATTGGGGGCCTCAAAGCTATCAATCTAGGATGATTTAAAAAATCATTAGTTCAAAAAAACATAAGGTATTAGGATAACACTTTTTGGGTTTTAATATATCTTCCCTAATGTTTAAGAATTAATTTCTTCATAGAATCAGAGGAAAAAAATATACTTGAAAATTATAATTATATCCTTCAACTAATTTCTTCCACAAACTAATCTTTTACTCGAAAAGATAATAGAATTAAAAAATAATTTATTAATCCTAATCTTATAGGGATCTAAAAATAATGAATTTATAATTCATTTGTCAGTATATTTTAAAAAATACATTATAAAAATGAGGGAATAGCATTGGCCAGTGGTAGGTGATACACCCTTGTCGCCCTTCAGTTGTGGGTTCTAGTCTTGCGGCCTTGCCAGAAGCGACAGGTTGTAGCCCGACCTCCAGCTTATCCTTTTTATAACAATCCAAAAATAATCTTAAAAAAAATTTATACTTAAACTATAGTATCCAATTTTCAACTTAACTCAGTTTAATCTTTAGACTTTTCCAAAATACTTGTGTTCAAACTCGTAGTCTAAAAATTTATAATGATGTTCAACATATCATAATGAGGATCTCCTTTTTCCACATAATAACATGTGAGTACCTTAATCGTGTATTATCTTAAAACATGTTAACACACTGAATTACCATAAAACTTTATTAATTACATTCATTCTCTCTAATTCCTTATAGAATACTAGATATATTCATTATATCAAAAAAAATTCAATACTCTAACAATGATGGAATAAACAAACTATTAATTAGATAAAAGGTAGTTAAGAATATGCAATATAATTTATCCAAATCAACAATCTATTATTCCAAAATGACTACCACAGTATCAAGACTATATTATTGTTTATCATTCATTCAAAAATTTATTTTTCAAAAAGTTTAACTAGTTGTTGATTTAGTTTTCTTATTACACAATAATCACAAATCCGCAATGAAATAGTGATTCAATACAATCCTTATTTATTTCCATAATGAATATAACCAGTACATCATTGATACTACACTAAAATGACATAATTCATTAATAAAAAATATATAAGAACACTAATTATTCCTCATAATCTATGGTAGTATCATAACTTAATTATTATCTAATAGCATCATTTGGGGTATAATTTTATTATTGGGACATTGATTCACGTAATGTTCCAACTCCTTGCAGATGAAGTATTGTACTTTTGAAACAATTTTCTTACCCTTGAAATCAAGTACCTGGGGTCATTTTTCTCTATAATTATAACAAACTCCCATTCCCTTCAATCATTTACCAAGGTAATTCTTTCCCCAGTTATCACATATAGGAAAATCCTTCTTTCCCTTCTTCCCTTTATGCATATTTCTATTTATTATACATTTCTTCTATGGAATCCCTTCAAAGACATATTACTATGAGAATTTTGTACATATCTTATAAACACAAGATATTATTTCTCCATATAATGAGATTATGTGGGAGACAATTTCCCTTCTAATGATTGGCTTATGACGATGAAGGATATAATCTTTATTAATCTTTGGAACATGAGTATTTATGGAGTTATCATTTATTCTATTGGGAACCATTTCTAAATAATGGCACACACTAGGTCGGTTTATGAATCTAAATGCATAATTCCAAACTTGAAAAATAACTAACGTAAATTGAAACGTGTATGCATATAATCCATAATCATAATAATGTTTTCTTTAAGGAAGTATTTACTCATAAATCCTTGATAATGTTTTGTAATGAAAATGTCAATTATCCTAAACATTGCCCTTGGGAGTGTCATAACCAAGAGTGTAGAAAGGCCTGTTGTCAGGTACCATGATACCCTGAGTCAAGCCTGAAACTCCTTGTCAGATTATTCACTCCTTGGTACATCTGTGCCAGAGCCTCCTATAACGTCCCGATTCTAAAAGCCACACAAAGGTGCCCCAGACCCGGTTGGTCACATGAACTCAAGAGCATTTCCCCTAACGCCTGAGGCTACTGACTAGCAGCGAGGGACTTGGCTGTGATAGTGGGGAAACTATTCCCTCATTGGACAAGTAACACAATGGAAGAAAGATACAACAAAATCGGAAATTAGAATACTCCATACAAAAATTAAGAGTAGAAGACTGGAAAATAATACACTTGAGCACACAGAGACATATATATAAGAATGATGTGTGATACAGTTGTCTAATAAAGCATCCAAACACATCACAATTATTGAATAGAAATTTTACTAAACCAAAGTACAAAAGGAAATAGGTAACAACTCCTCAGCATCGCAGGCCACATCTTGGTCCCATGCTCTCCAGCTCTACAGTCAATCAAGAACCTGAAGTATAAGGGTGCTTTCCCTTATTGATACCTTCAGCAACATAATCTTTTTGGGCACAAAAAATGGCCCAAACAGGGTGTGAGACTAAATCCCAGTAGGCCACCATCACGATATCTATGCCTAACGGTCAATGAATATATGGCAGATAGCAAGCAATACATGTAGTAAACAAGATAGTACCCATGGTAAAAAAATTCACAGTTTAGTGCATTCATTATCATATCTCAAGAAAAATCTAAAAAAGTAGGTAATCACTAACAAGTAACCATCTGGTAAGTACTCACATCCTCTCCCCTCTCGTCCTACCTAGAAACACAATCAACCCTCGGGGTAGTACACTTAGTCTAACCCCTCTGGTTCAGCTAAAGTATAGACTCTCTGAGGAAGCACTCACCCTAAATTCCTCTTATAGTCTCTTATTGGTAACTAAAGGCACTTTGGGGAATCCCTAAATTTCTATTACACCTATGGCCCTCATTGAATAACTATTGCCACTATGATGAGGCACTCGACTTCAATTCCCCCCAGTGGTCTCACGTCGTAATTTATAAAGACACTCTAGAGAATCCATTACATACATTCCCTCTATGGTCTACACACCAGGTTCTCACAGAACTATGTAATTCAAAAAACCGTAGCAGCGCATATCTTCCAAATTAAACCTCATAAACTACTTAGATAGTAGTCTACAACATATCAGCATATTAGAAAAACCACACCATCCTACCACTAGGCATGGGAAAGGAAATAGAAACCTAACAGGCAAACTAGACCCTAAAGTCAAAACAAGAAATCAGGCATGGGAAAAAACTTCCAAGGCAAATAAATTTACTCTATCTACATTAAATTATCATCAACTCAATCCTACAAGTATAGTAGGAAACAATATGCTAAAACGGTAAATGTGCAATACCCCGTTCGTGGGAATTAGAGATTGTTCATATATAATTCAAATACCTTTTACTGAAAGGAAAAAACCACCTACCATGGTGTTCAGTGATCAATATATATGAGTCTCGGGGTTTGAATTACCTTATAACACCGCAGATCTACCAAAAAGTCTAAAACGTTCAACAATGGATAACTTGAGAAAGATGAATAATTGGGAAAATGAAGCTCAAGAAGAAGAGAGAGCTTACCAATGTGATCCCAATGCAATTGACAACGGTCGAATCGGAGTTCGGATGCTTGTTCAGGGGCTTGAAGGAAGATCACAGCTGTACGTGATCTCTCAGCTGATCAAAACCTAGATGAAGATCATTCTAGAGATTAGATGTGACCCATATACGTTTAATGAAAAAAAGAAAATACACAGAGTATAATTTTGAAGTACACAGTGTGTACTTGCCTTTTCTATACTCCTCTTTAGGAGGCCACTAAGTAACCCCCACATGGTCGGGTGCATATCCACTACACAACCAACATATGGCTACCTACGGTAACTGAGTACATAGTGTGTACTTCAAAGATTTTACAAAACTCATCTTTTTCTCAAAAACGACTAGAAATGGAAAACATACCTGAAAAAACGATCTGGGATCTTACAAACTTCCCCCCTAAAGGAAATTCATCCCAAAATTTCCCTAGCAAGGCAGCGTAGAATTTGAAACCCGGAATAGCTCTAGCCATTTTGATCGTACATCTGCCTCCCTCTCCAAAGTCTCATCTTATACTCATCCGTGCTGCCATAGAACTCGTACGAGAGGGATAGACCGGCCACTGAGAGCCTTTGAACTTCGGTCAACAATCCGGATAGGATGATTCTCAAAAGATGAATCAAATTCCAACTCAACATCCTAAGGTTGGAAGACATGATATGGATATGATATGTAACATCGAAGCTAAAAAAACATGGAAGATGTCATGCATAGCCTGGTACCTCTGAGGTAACTGCAACAGATAGGCAACCAGCCCAACTCTCTCCAAACATCAAATGGTCTGACGTACCTCGTCGAAGTCTTAACCTATCTACTAATCCTATTGTGTTCCAAACTCAGTGTGACATGTATGAAAACCTGATCCCCGACCTCAAACTCCAGAGGTCATCTCTACTGATGAACATAAGACTTCTTTCGAGAATGTGTAGCAGCCATCCTCCTCCAGGTCAACTTTATATGCTATGTGGTCTCCAGAAAAAGGTGAGGTCCCAACAAAGCTTCCTCTCCTCTCTCCAGCCTACATAAAGGTGATCGGCATGGCCTACCGTACAAATCCTCACAAGGTGCCATCTGAATAGTCACTTGAAAACTATTTTTATAGGAAAACTCTACAAGAGGTATATTCTTTTCCCAAGAACCTCCAAAATCTAGGATTCATGCAAGAAAGCATTACCTCAAGATCATGAATCGTACGATCGGACAGACCATCTATCTGGGGATGGTAATCTGTACTCAAAAGTACCTATGTACCCAAAACATTCTGAAATTTCTACCAGACTCGAGAAGTAAAACATGCATCTATGTCTGAAACAATGGAGTGTGGAACCCCATGTAAGCGCACAATCTCACGGATGTAAAACCCTCTTAGATCATCAATACTGAAGGTCTCCATAATTGGTAAGAAGTGAGAAACCTTCGTGAGTCTGTCAATGACAACCCAAACTACATCATTCCTTCGAGCCAACCTCAGTAAACCTGTCACAAAATCCATCGTGAAATCATTACAATTCCACTCGGGAATGGGAAACTGCTGTAAAATCCCTACTGTTGCAGATGATCTTCCTTCACCTGCTGAAAGGTGGAACACTTCATGACGAAACCACCAACATCTCTCTTCATACATGGCCACACATAATGACGGTGTATATCACGATACATCTTGTTGACACCAGGATGAACTTCCCAAACTAACGAATGTAATTCCCGCATCAACTCCTCGTGTATGTCTGCTGGAACCCATACGTGCCCCTGGAAACTCAAGATCTCATCCTTTCCTATAGTCCATCCAGGAATAGGGTCCTCTCCTGACACGATTTCTCGTAGGACTAGGCCATCATAATCTGATAGCTTCCTCATTCGCACTAGATCAAGAATATAAGAGGTAACAGCTACAGAAGAAAGAAACGCCTTCCCCAGCCTGTTGTGCACCTCCAAATGCATCTCAAAGGATAGATCCATAAGCTTCCACTCACTATTGACCTCCTAAACTACCTATATCTTATTCCTCCTCCTCAGCGCAGTAATCACTGCGTTGCCTTTCCTTGGAGTATATGAAAGCTCAATGCCTAAAGACTGAAGGTACTCAACCCACATTTGCTTACTCAAGTTCAGATTACTCTGAGTGAAGATGTACTTGAGACTCTTGTGGTCGATGAAAAGAAAAAATGATGTACCAGAAGATAATGTCTCCACAATCGTTAGGCATGAACAATGGTGGCCAACTCAAGATCGTGCATCGGGTAATTCCTCTGTTGTGGCCTTAACTGCCAATACCTGTACGCATTGAATCCTTCTCCCTGCATAAGTACAGCTCCAATACTGATACCTGAAGCATCACAGTACATAGTCTGGTTCTTGAAAAACTAGTATCGGTGCTGAAGTCAACCTCACTTTCATCTCCTTAAAAGATAACTCACATGAATCTGACCAAAAGAACTTTGCATCCATCTTATTCAGACCGTCAGTGGCATTGCTAAGTGTGAAAATTCATGTATGAAATGTTTATAGTATCCTGCCTGCCCTAGAAAACTCTTTAACTAAAACATGTTCTTCGATTTCTCCAAATATGTGAATCTGATCCTTCCAAAAGTGGTGTTTTGAGAGCTTAAAATATAACTAATTCTCTCATAGTGTACTCAAAATGATCTCAAGATGTGTGGAATTGTTGTGTCGAGTGTGAGAGTACACCATGATATCATCAACAAAAACCACCATAATGGAATCCAAGTATGGATGGAACACTCGGTTCATTAGTTCCATGAAAACTACAGGCACTTTCATGAGACCAAACAACATAACCATATACTTGTATAGACCATACCTAATTCGGAATTATGAGTGTTATAGCTGGTGGTCTAACGCGCAACTAAAGGTAACTGGATCTCAAGTCAATATTCGAGAACACTCGGGCTCCTTGAAGCTGATCAAAGAGATCCTCAATCCTCGGTAAGGGATATCGGTTCTTGACCATGTAGTAGTTCAGCTTCCGATAATCCCCACAAAACCTGAGGGTACCGTCTACCTTCTTCGCAAACAGGATAGGCGAAACCCAAGGACAATTACTGGGTAATATGAAACCATTTTCCTATAACTCCTCCAACTACTTATTGAGCTTCTTTAACTCTAGTGTAGCCATCCTGTAAGGAGGAATGGACACCCATGACACTCCTGGCACGAGCTCAATGTATAATTATACATCACGCTTCGGGGGAAAGCATGAATAGTATTCTGGAATGACTTCTCTGAAATGATCCACCACTAGAAGAATGTACATCCGTGAAATCCCATGGTCATCCACATATAGACTAGAAATATTGGTTGTAACTCCTCCTAACCCATGATGTTTGGGTCCCAGTCTGCTCTCCAGGACATCCCACTCACCCTAATGAATAACGGAACCACCCTCTAGTGATGTGAAACTCACCCTACGATGATAGAAATCGAAGACTGCCTGGAAGGGAACCATCCAATCCATTCCGTGAATTTCATCATATCTTGTCACCTCTAAGACATAAAGGTCCCAAAAGAAGTGCCACCCACCAACCCCAAGAGGGAACTCCTTGCATTGACGTACACTAACCGTTATAGTCCCCAAAGTGTGTCCAACATCTTGACATCAGTAGAAGTAAAGATATGAATTCCAAGGATCTCTACAACAGAAACAGATATAAATCAATGGGAAACCCTGTATCAAAAAAAGGAGAAGCTAAAACTGAGGCTCCTAAGATTTTACGTCGCACTATAGGGTTTCTGGTATCCTGCTACTGTTGGGTCTTCTCCATTGTAAAAGTCTGACCAGTACCATAGCCCTGTGACCCTGTCTGACCACTCTGAGATTATCTACCATGTTGTCGCTGAAAACTGGGTGGCCAACTACCACGACCACGACCTCCACCTCTGCCTGAATGGCCAGAAGAACTCTCGTTCCAAGACTAGTGAGAAACTGGCGGTGCTGCTCCTGAATGTGGAGTCACAGAAGAACCCTTGTCACCAGCTGCTGGTGAGAATATCGAATAGAAGTGTTGATGATTACCCATATTTTCACAAAATCAGCACTCTACTGGGTGTCTCGGGAAATCTGGCCTCATATTCCTTCTCTTTACGCACTGTTAGTATACCACCTACCTACAATAATGAGTGTATCACCTCCTCGGTTCACCACATGAAGTCTTACTGCGGTACTTCTTGTTGTTAGTTGGAGGGATACTAACTCCAGATTTCAATCTGCCCTGGCTCACAACACCTCAATCGCATAGACTTCCCTCAACAATCAGTGCCTGGATGACTATAGAAGTGATAGGGGTCAACCAAAAGATTATCACCTATGATCGAATGTCACACCTCAAAACATCCTCAAACTTCCTTTCGAGGAATAACCGATCACCTCTTGAAATAGGTGTGAAATACTACAGCTTAGTAAAACGAGAGAAATACTCCATAACCGAAAGAGTACCCAACTCCAGACTCATAAACTCTTAGGCTCAATCAGCCCTAAAGGTATCTGGAGATAAGTAGTCATATAAGTCATGATTAAACTCTAACCAATACATAACTTTCTAGAATCTTGCCTATGAGATCACATCCCACCGCCTCTTAGTGGAATCCCGAAGCATATACGTAGCGATCTTGACCCTCATCTCGGGAGACATCACCAGATGATCAAATATCATCATCATGGATTCTATCCATTACTATATAGCTTGGGGTACTCCATCAATAGAGAAAGTGGGAGGATAATGTTGTTGGAAGACCCACATCTATTCTGCCATCGACGGTGCAAGTGGCAGTGCTCCGTGAAAGGTCTACATCATCCTCATAATGCATTCCCTGAACTGTGCATCATCACCTTCATCAGGTATAATTGGTGGTTCCAGGGCTATCACAATGTGTAACACCCTAAGCATCCATGGTACGATTTTCTTTGAATAATACAGTAGCGTGTGTTGCACACAACTTTGAGATTCTAACACACTGCGACCAATCAAACTAGCCATAATGAATAGTAATACCCACTTTTTGAAATTTTATAAATTTTATATCACACAATGGACTTCATTTTTGGATTTGGAATATCTAAATTATCCTAGGGTGAAGTTTTGGTACTATTCAGATAACATTTATATTTTAATGAATATTGAAAATTACTAAATTTTAATTAAAAACAACTTTTTTAATTGAAACAATTAATAGTGATAAATTGTGAATTTGAGTGCTTATAAAGTATATTTAGAATATATTTTTACCATTTAATACAATTTTGGTCATTGGACATAATTTTACAATTAAACCGGACATAAACAAGTGTCAATCTTTTGATAGTTATTATCTCTTAAAAACACACTTTTTGTTTTAACAACGGGAATTAATTTTAAATTAATTTCATCCACATCTGTGTTTCGAATTTGGTAAAATGAATTCCATATTTGGAATCAGTTTGTCCAAATTTTTTAAATAGTTAAATTTCATTTTTAGAGATTTTGAATAATTACTTCAGTAAATATTTTATTTACCATGGTTAAATGGTAAATCTGGTAAAAAAGGGAAAACTAAATAATATTATAATAATAATAAATTACCCTAAAACGTGTCCTAAACTTATTTTTGGATACATTTCTTACCATGGGAATCTTTGGGTCTATTTAGGGACCCAATGGAGCCACTTGTAGGTGATAGGGACACATTATATTAATTAAGTTAAAGTAAATACAAAAATGACATAAGCATATATCTTTTAGAAAAACAATTTTTACATAAGTTTATATATGTTATATTTCTTACTATAAACATTCATTATGAAGATAAAAAGAGTTACTACATAATGGTATTTTATTTATAATTTTCAGACATTATATAATTTAATTTATTTATAACACACTGGTGATGTAGTAATTACCGTATTAATGAAAGATTAAGATAATTGATATTGTAAATACCCAAATAAATATAATTTGAGAATTTTTATAAACTCCAATAATATTCTAGGTTACTATGACATATTATTATTGTTTATATGAATTTTTTTCGAAGTAATAATTCTGTTATAAATTTATCAAGATCAAAATACCCAATAGTGTGAAAATTGACATAAAAGCGTTTTTAAAAAAATATTATATTATTAATTTTTATTAAATTTCTAAAAATCTAAGGATCAGAAAAGAGCCTTATATAATTATATTTTTATCATTAATGGATACTTGGGGGTTTCTTGGAGGTATATAGTATGTTTATTAACTATATAATATAAAAATACAAAGTGACATGGTAAGTGTCAAACTAATTAACTAAGAGTTAAAACTAAACAATATGGTTTATATAATGACCCAAACCTATCTAAATTATATTGGTTGAGTTTTTTTCGACCAATACCCCCCTTAAATGTTTAATAATCCACTTTTGAGCCATTATAAACCGAATATGAATTTATTATAAAATAATATTTCTAGTTTTTCCAAAGGTGCCCCTCACCCCTCTTATAAAATGGAACTCTCCCTTCTCACTAATTAACACATTCAAAGACAATTTTCTTGGAAAAAACATGCCCAAATATTCTCTCAACATCCCTCACTTCAACCTAGATGCCTTATTTTTATCATAAATTCAACCTAAGGATCCATTTGGATCAAATCAAAAGGAAGAACCCGAAGAAGATGTAATGCTTTCACCACCCTATTTAAAGTTCATTTCATCTTCCACTTCTTATCTAATTGTTTTTCCAGTTCTAAAATAATAACTCCACTATATTATATATAATCTGATGTTATTATAAACATTTTACAACCATATTCAGTATTCCATCCATCCTTTGAATGACATGTCACCATGCGTGCGTATGTACAGCTTACCGTCTCTACATCGTGGTGTAATTGTTATCAAAACATTATTATATGGATGGTTATAATAATGATGTGTAATTCTGGTAAATAATAAATATAACATGATAATGAATATGTATATATGATATAATATCCAATTATATATTATTTTAATATCAAAAGAGTGATATTGTCACTCGTGTGTACGTACGGACTACCGTCTCCACGAACGGAATGAGATTCATTCCCCATCGTATCCATTCAAGTATAATTATCATTTTATAATTAAAAATAACGTTTAAGGACTTAATATCATTATGGATAGGAATAAGATAAAACCTATCCATAAAAACATGACTTATGTAACAAAACATATAAAATAAAACGAGTAAGTTAACACCCAAAACAACGATAATACTAAAATATTATTAACAATGCATTATTATAAGATCATATATGATATCATAATTTTGTAAACAGTTATTGTATAATTTAATAATATTTTTTTAACTATTATACACAATTTTAACATACCATTGACTAAGGAAAAGTACAAGGTAAGGGTTTATTTTACAATCTCTTCATTATCCGAGGTTGTTTATACGTAATTATCGACTGGGACCTCTTTATCAACCACATCCATGTTTCTTAAAAATGTATTTCAAATAATTCTTACTATTTTGTAGACTATGGTTTAAAGTCATTTATACCCTTGTTGAATTTTTTATAAGATTTTTATAAAGGAATCATTCTGTCATTTTCCAAACAATGTCCTTTTTATCCTTTTCGACAGAATTAAGGTAAGAATGTCTTTTTTTAACTTATACGGTGGGTGTGGCTATTTTACGCTGTTATAAAATCATAGAAGCTTACCTTAAAATCTTATAATAATATTTTCAATGTAAAAGTTTTATTTTATAATTATGTGACTTTTAAATGATTTAAAAAAAAGAGATATTTCTCTCAAATAGTTTTGATTTCATCTATGTCAACATCCTTTGATTGATTTTAAGCTTATTATTGTTTATTTATTATGATACAAAACATCCATATTGTATTGAGTTTTTTGTGATATGTTTGACTGTTGATGTGTTCTTTTTATACCATTCATGGTTTACGGAGAAAGTATTGAAATTTTTATGCTAGTTTTAACATGAATGTTTATGTTATGTTTAAACCTGTTCATATGAGGAATGCATTTGACTTAATATGTGATGGGTGGAGCCCGCTATATCTCCTAGATGCATAGATAGGTCTAATGAGACAAACTAGTGTCTTGGCATGAGGCCTTGACAAAATATTATTTGTAGTCTTGGCAGGAGGCCTTGGCTACGTGGTTATGATAGTCTATCATTATGAATTCCATCATTATGAAAGTGGTTATCGATATTGAATGTGATTATTCGACTAGTAGAATATCCATGTGAATAAGTAAATGGCATTATTTCATTTTATCTTTTCCAAATTATGCTGAAGTTCAAGTTTAAAAGGTTTTGTTTTAGCTATACATTGCCTTAAATGTTTATGCTTATTTATGAATTTTTCTGCTATATTGTTATCGTTACTGAGCATCTGATCTCACCCCTTTCAATGTTGTATTTTTTCCAGGATGTGAAGAAGTAATTTATGATTGACTGCAGGGATAATATGAGGGGATATGAAGACAAGATGTTTTTATATTAGTTTTCACTTTATGATTTAATTAAAACATTATAAATGTATCTAGTTTTTCCAAGGCTACTAGACTAATAGGTCTTTAGAGACTTTATCTTTCTTGTGATCATTCCAATGTTATGTAATAATGCTCCGACTATGGGAAACTGGGTTTAGGGCATTATAGTTGGTTTTAGAGAAAGTTTAGTACAAAATATGGAGGCTAGATTTAGATAAACTCTTATTAAATCACATAGACCTATGATGGACTTTGAGGATTAGTATAGACGAACATCCAAGAATTTTGGTATTGTAGGGATTTTGTGAGATTTCTGAGCAATACATCCCTATCTGGATACGAACTGGTAGAGGCGGCTCTGGCACAAATGTACCTAGGGGTAAAACCCGAAAATACCTCTTTGAGCTAGACTTGAATGGGAAATGGTGCACGAAAATGGGCCTTGTTCTAATCTTGGTTACGACACTCCCATGTGATATTTTTAGGATTATTATCATTTTCTTTATGAACCATTATGAAGGGTTTATGAGTATATAATTCCTCAAAGAAAACATTTTTATGATTATGGATTATATCCCTAAACTGTTCGATTTATGTTAAGTGTTTTACAAGTATGGAACTATGTATTTTGATTCATAAACAGATCTAATTTATACCATTGTTTAGAAATGGTGTCTAGTGTAAGAAATGGAAACTGTATCAATACACGCACTCCATGTAGGGATTTCCATCCAGCTCAAGATAATTATAGTGGATTTGGTGATGTAACTGGTGCTGATCAGCTTATAACCATACTGGGACAACTCCCTCAGGTTATGAATAATAACCTTACCTGTATGGAGCACCCAGATCCACATCGTGCAGGATCTATGTTAGATCACTTCATGAGACAACATCCACAAACATTAAATGGGAGTACAAATCCATTGGTAGCTGGGAAATTGATAAGTTCCCTACAGAAAATATTTCAGGCTTTGGGGATTAGTGAAAAGGAAAATGTTTCATGGCAGTTTACCGCCTCACTGGAAATTTTGATAAATGGTGGTAATTAATTCAGAAAATGAATGAAGATGATGAAGTCTCAAATATGGAATGTAGGGATTTCAAAGATCTTTTTTTAGAAAAATACTTTCCTCGTGACCATCGATCAGATATGGGAAGGCAATTTCTGACCCTGAGGCGAAAGGATGATGAGAATGTCGAAATGTATGAGGATAACTTGACAAGGTTAGAATGGTATGCTGGATATTATATACTTAACCCACTAAGTATGATTGACCGTTTCTTTGATGGGTTAAAACCATTTCTTCATCGAGCATTAGTCTCACAATCATTCTCATTGTATGAAGTCATTGTCTCATGTGCTATCAAAATAGAAAAGGAATTCTATAAGTATTATGACTTTAAAGCAAAGCAAGAAATGAAGAGATCTACTGATAAATCTAGAAGTGGAAATAAGTGGAAGAAGGAAAATGTTGAAAATCAATCCTGCAGAAAATGTAGGATGAAGCACCCCGGTACTTTCTTAATAGGAATTGGAGTCTGTTACAAGTGTGGTGAAAAAGGCAACCAAGATAATGATTGCAAGGGAAAGAGAGTTGAAGTCAACGTGGAATACTATAATTGTAGAGAGATGGTACATTATGAAAATTAATTTCCTATGCGTCAGGGGAACATGCCCCCGAAAAGGCCATGGGATCCAGAGTTCTCAAACCGATGATGATGAATTTTAAAACAAGATTAAAGTTTTGAATGATTGGAGATTGAGAGACTTTGTGTATGAAGAAAGAATTTTGAAATTTGGGAAGAGACTTTGTGTTCCCGATATACCAGATTTAAAAAGGGAATTTTTAGATGATGCTCATAGTTCAAATTTCTCTATACCCCCTGGGAACACCATAATGTATAGAGATTTAATGAAACATTTTTGGTGGGACAACATGAAGATGGATATTGCTGATTTTGTGTCAAGATGTATGGTTTGTCGACAAGTGAAAGCTGTAAGGCAACAGCCTGGAGGAGTCATGCAACATATTCCCATACCTGAGTGGAAATGGGATAATATCATTATGGACTTTGTCATGGGACTACCAAAGACTCATAGAAGGAACAATGCAATATGGGTCGATGTTGATCGTCTTATCAGGGCGGCACATTTTCTTGCTATAAGGGAAGATTTACCACTTGAACGTCTATAAAGACTATATATTAATGATGTTGTGAGAAATAATGGGGTACCCCTATCAATTGTTTCAGATCGAGATCCCCGTTTTAGTTCGAGATTCTGGAAGAGTCTTCCGAAGGCCTTGGATACTGAACTTCAGTTGAGCACTGCCTACCACCCTCAAACAGATGGATAATCGGAACAGACTATTCAAACCATAGAAGACGTGTTGAGATCTTTCTCACTTGACTTTCTGGGTATGTGGGGTCAATATTTACCTTTGGTCAAATTTTCTAATAACAATGTCTTCCATTCAAGTATTCAGATGGCACCATATGAAGCGTTATATGGAAAGAGATGTCGCACACCAACATGTTGGGATGCTTTTGGAAAAAGAAAAAACTTAGGCCCAGAACTGGTGGAGGAAACGATGGAAAAGGTGTAGGTAATCCAAAACCACATCAAAGAAGCTCAATGTAGGCAAAAGAGCTATGCTGACAACTGAAGAAAGGATTAGGAATTTCAGGTGGGAGATCATGTTTTCATGAAGGTATCTCTATAGAAGGGAGTTATACGTTTTGGCATGAAAGGTAAATTGAGTCCTAGGTACAACGTTCCATTTGAAATTATAGAATGAATTGGGGCTGTAGCTTACCATTTGGCAATGCCGCCAAGTCTCTCCAAAGTTCGTGATGTGTTCCACGTATCACTATTGAGAAAATACATGCCAGACCCAACGCATGTACTCACTTATGAGGAATTAGAATTGGAACCCGATCTATCTTATTGCGAAGAGCCTGTTAAAATTCTTGATACAAGAGGGCAAGTGCTGAGAAACTGAACTACTCGTCTGGTAAAAGTTCTATGGAGGAACCATAAGATGGAAGAGGCAACATGGGAACCCAAATAACTTATGATGAAGAACCACCCAAGTCTTTTCATGTGGCAATATTCTAGAAATTTCGAGGAGGAAATTATTTGAAGGAGGGGAGAATGTAACACCCCAAGCTTCCACGGTACGATTTTCTTTAAATAATACAGTACCGTGTGTTGTACGCAACTTCAAAATTCTAACACACTGCGACCAATCAAACTAGCTGTTATGAATAGTAATACCCACTTTTTGAAATTTTAAAAAATTTATCTCTCAAAATAGACTAAATTTTTGGATTTGGAATATCAAAATTAGCCTAGGGTGAAATTTTTGTACGTTTCGGAGAAATTTATATTTTAATGAATAGTGAAAATTAATAAATTTTATTTTAAAAAAACTTTTTTAATCGAAATAATTAATAGTAATAAATTATGAATTTGAGTGGTTATAAATTATATTTAAAATATATTTTTTACCTTTTAATACAATGTTGGTCATGAGACATAATTTTACAATTAAAACGGAAATAAACAAGTGTCAATCTTTTGATAGTTATTATCTCATAAAAGCACGCTTTTTGATTTAACAACGGGAATTAATTTTAAATTAATTTCTGCCACTTCTGTGTTTTGAATTTGGAAAAATGGATTCCATATTTGGAATCAGGATGTAGAAATTTTGTAAATAGGTAACTTTAATTTTTAGTCATTTTGAATAATTACTTCAGTAAATATTTTATTTACCATGGTTAAAGGGTAAATCTGGTAAATAAGGTAAAAAATTAATATTATAACAATAATAAATTACCCTAAAACGTGTCCTACCCTTATTGGTGTATACATGTCCAACCATGGGCATCTTTGGGTCGATTTTGGGATCCCATGGAGCCACTTGTAGGTGATAGGGACACTTTATATTAATTAAGTTAAAGTAATACAAAAATGACAAAAGGATATATCTTTTAGCAAAACAATTTTACATAGGGTTATATATTTTATATATTAGACTATAAAGATTAATTAGAAAGGTAAAAAGATTTCATACATAATGGTATTTTATTTATAATTTTTAGACATTAAATAATTTAATTTATTTATGACAAGATGATTATTAATTAATTACCGTATTATTGAATGATTAAGATAATTGATATTATAAATACACAAATAAATTTAATTTGAGACTGTTTATAAATTCCAAAAAATTTCTAGGTTACTATGACATATTATGATTGTTTATGTATATTTTTTTCTAAGTAATAATGATGTTAAGAATTTATCAAGATCAAAATACCCAATAGTGTCAAAATTGAAATAAAAGAGTTTTTAAAACAAATATTATATTATTAATTTTTATTCAATTTATAAATATCCAATATTCGACCAAGAGTCTTATATCATTATAGGTGTATCATTAATGGACCATGTGGGGGTCTTTTGGTGGTATATAGGAAGTTTATTAACTATATAATATAAAAATACAAACTAACATGGTAAGTTTCAAACTAATTAACTAAGAGTTAAAACTAAAAGATATAGTTTATATAATGACCCAAACCTATCTAAATTCTATTGGTTGAGTGTTTTTCGACCCATCCCCACCTTAATCTTTTAATAATCCACTTTTGATCCATTATAAAAGAAATATGAATTTATTATAAAATAATATTTCTAGCTTTTCCAAAGGTGCCCCTCACCCCTCTTATAAAATAGAACTCTCCATTCTCACTAATTCACACATTCAAATCCATTTGGCTCGTGAAAACCCTACCCAAATATTCTCCCAACTTCCCTCACTTCAACCTAGAGGCCTTAGTCTTATCATAAAGACAACCTATGGAGCCCTTTGGATCAAATAAAAAGTAAGAACCCGATGAAGAGGTAATAATGATGTGTAATTCATGTAAATAATAAATATAACATGATAATGATTCTGTATATATGATATAATATCCAATTATATATTATTTTAATATCAAAAGAGTGATATTGTCGCTCGTGCGTACGTACGGACTACCGTCTCCATGAACGCGATGAGATTCAGTCTACATCAAATCCATTCAAGTCTAATTACCATTTTATGATTAAAAATAATGTTTAAGGACTTGATATAATTCTAGATATTATTAATATACAACCTATCTATAACAAACATGGCTTATGTAACAAAACATATAAAAGAAAATGAGTAAGTTAACACCCGAAACAACGATAATACTAAAATAATATTAACAAAGCATTATTAGAAGATCATATATGATATCATAATTATGTAAATGTTTCTTGTATAATTTAATAACAATGTTTTAACTGTTATACAGAAGTTTAAAATACCATCGATTAAGGAAAATTACAAGGTAAGGGTTTATTTCACAATCTCTTCATTAGCCAAGGTTGTTTATACGTAATTATCTACTGGGACCTCATTATCATCCACATACATTTTTCTTAAAAATGTATTTCAAATCATTCTTACTATTTTACAGAATATGGGTTAAAGTCATTTATACCCTTGTTGAATTTTTTATAAAATGTTTATAAGGGAATCATTCTGTCGTTTTCCATACAAGGTCCTTTTTATCCTTTTCGACTAAATTAAGGTAAGAATGTCTTTTTTATATTATACGGTAGGTGTGGCTATTTTCCGCCATTATAAAATCTTGAAAGCTTCCCTTAAAAACTTATAATAATATTTTCAAAGTAAAAGTTTTATTTTATAATTATCTGACTTTTAAATGATTAAAAAAAGAGATATTTCTCTCAAATAGTTTTGATTTCATCTATGTCAACATCCTTTGATGGATTTGAAGCTTATTTAATGATTATTTATTATGATACAAATCTTCCATATTTTATTGAAGGTTTTGTGATATGTTTGACTGTGGATGTGTTATTTTTATACCATTCATGGTTTATGGAGAATGTATTGACATTTTGTATGCTAGTTTTAATACGAATGTTTATGTTATGTTTAAACATGTTCATATGAGGAATGCATTGGACTTAATATGTGACGGGTGGAGCCCGATATAGCTCCTAGATGCATTGATAGGTCTCATGAGACAAACTAGTGTCTTGGAACAAGGCCTTGAAAAAATATTATTTGTATTCTTGGCACATGGCCTTGGCTACGTGGTTATGATAGTCTAGAATTATGCATTCCATCATTATGAAAGTGGTTTTTGATATTTCATGTGATTATTCGACAAGTAGAATATCAATGTGAATAAGTAAATAGAATTATTTCATTTTATCATTTCCATAATATGTTGAAGTTCAAGTTTAAAAGACTTTTTTATCTATACATTGCCTTAAATATTTATGCTTATTTATGATTGTTTCCAATATATTGTTATCCTTTCTGAGCATCTAAGATCAACCCTTTCAGTGTTTTATTTTTCTCAGGATGTGAAGAAGTAATTTATGAATGACCTAAAGGGATAATATGAGGGGGTATGAAGGCACAATGTTGTTTTAGTAGTTTTCACTTTATGATGTAATGTAAACTTTATGAATTTATCTAGTTATTCCAAGGCTACTAAACTAATCATTCTTTCGAGACTTGATCATTCTTGTGATCATGCCAATGTTATGTAATAATGAACCGTCTCTGGGCAACTGGGGTCAGGGCGTTACACAATGGGAGGATCTACAGGTAGTCCCTGATCTGTCATAGCCGGTGTCCGACCATGACCCTATAACTAGCATACAATTAGAGGACGTCTCTGTGGTATGACTCTGCAAGGTCAAGAACACACCTTAGATTAAGATCATCGAGGAGTAAAAACTGAAAACTTAAGAAGGGAACAGGAGAAGTAAAGCATTCAATTTTTACAAAAAAATGACTACATGGTGTGTATGACACCTACTCGGTGTGTTCCCTTTGTCCATTCACATGGGTGTGTAATCCTACCAAAGTCGTTCTTCTAACACCCAAAACACACGGCTTGTTGTCCCCACGCAGAGCGTGTACATGAATTCTCTTACCCTACCTGAGTCCATCTACACGGTTAAGCCACATGGTTCTCCTTAGAACAAGACTACATGGCATGTTACTGCCAAACACAGTGTGTACTAGAAAAGCTTCACCGACCCGTGCTTTTTTTGACACGGTCGGATACTCAACTAACACTACACGATGTGTTGCATACAAACACGGTGTGTACGAAGAAAGATAAAACTGACCTATGTTGTTTTTTTACACGACCAGATTCAAAGATTACACTACACGACCTATTTAGAAATGACACATCATGTATAACATAATATTTATCCATCCGTCTTGTTAGTCACATGGGCGGACATAGGGTCAACACGACATACCGTGTACAACCGGTACACAGCATGTAAAAATGGTACACGACGTTTTCCCACAAGAGTTTCTCTATCTCGTGTCTCTTCCCACACGGCCTATGACGCGGTTAGAGACTACACAACATGTACATAAGGTACATGGTGTGTACTTAAGAAAAATGGTTTCTTCCAGAATAGAAGAACACATGGCGTGTAATAAAAACTAATCGGCATGTATTCTGGGTATTTCAAGACAATAAGCCTCAAAAACTACAATGGATCCAATAAAAACACTAAAAAGAACACCAATGTTAAAACTTATGATCTGTGGGGTCCCATACTCCCCATGAATCAAAGCTTGGCATCCTATTCATGTTATAATAATGTAAACAAACCAATGCCCTACCAAATTCAGGTCAATCAGTTCCCATAACACCTCAATAACTAAAGTTTGCAATTCATTCCAACAAAACCATACACAAACAATACCCTATCAAACATCTGTTATTTCTATCAAGTCATCTATCACAATAACATGCATATCCAGCACACCACCTATCACAACAACACGGAATCGCTAATTCAACCTATATGGCATGGAAAGAATGCATGACTTGTGATCCCTAGAAAGTTCTTATATAATTCATGATATGGAATACCCCCCATATTATTGTGTTACAATAGAAATAAAACCTCAAAAACATCAACAATAACATCACAATACATGTGAATCACCCAACAGTGAAAATCAGATCAACTATAAACATTCAAAACTAGAAAAATTGAATCAAATGAGGTAAATTGGATTTTCCCAATACACAAGTTAGCTACTCCATGACACAGCTTTTTAACAAGTAAATATTCCATCATGTCCCCGACTATAGGCTCCAACAAGTAAGTCATGAAGAAAAATATATCATATGATACCTCTTTGTAATGTCCCGATTCCGAAAGCCACCCAATGACACCCCATACTCGGTTGGCCACATGTCCTCAAGTACATTTCCCCCAACACCAGAGGCTGCCGACTAGAAGCGAGGGCCTTGGGTGTGATAGTGGGGAAACTATGCCCTCATTGGTAGATTAACACAGCGGAAGAATGAAATTGCAAAAGCGGAAGAATGAATAATACATACAAAAATAAATATTAGAGAACTGGAAAATAATAAAATAGTGTACACCACACACACATATATATAAGAATGATGCATGATACATATGTCTTGGAATGCTGCCAAACAAATCACAATGCTAGAATACAAACAGTACTAAAACAAAGTACAAAAGTAAAATTGGTAATAGCTCTTTAGCTTCACAAGCCTCATCTTGGTCACATGCTCTCCAACTCCAAAGTCAATCATGAACCTAAAGTAGAAGAATGATTTCCCTTATCGATACCTGCAAAAATATAATATGGTTGGGTCCCAAAAGCATTCCCCAAATAGGGTGTGATACTAGATCTCAATAGGCAACCACCATGAGTTCTGTGCCTAATAGTCAGTGAATATATGGTAGGTAGCAAGAAATAAATGCATTAAACAAGATAGTATCCAAGGTAAAAAATTCACAATTAAATGTATTCAGTATAATATATCAAGTAACAACTAACATAGAAGGTAATCACAAATAGGTAACCCTATGGGAATTACTCAGAGCCAATCCCTTTTGGTCCAACCTGGAAACACTAGCAACCCTCTAGGCAGTAAACTCAGTCTAACCCCTTTGGTTCAGCTTATGTATAGACTCTTTAAGAAAGAACTCACCGTTAATTACACATATAGTCTCGTATCGGTAACTAAAGGCGCTCTAGGGAAGAACTCAACATCTATTCCCCCCGTGGCCTTCATCTAGGAACTATAGACACTCTGAGGAAGCACTAAACATCAATTCTCCATGTGGTCTCGCATCATAATTTATAAAGACACTCTGGATAAGCCCTTACATCCATTATCCCTATGGTCTATACACTAGGTTCTCATGAACCTGTGTAAGTCAAGAAAGTATAGTAGCACATATAATTCAAATTAAACAACAAGAACTACTTATATAGAATTCTACAACATATCAGCATATCAGAACAATCACACCATCCTACAACTAGGAATGGGAAAGGAAACCGCATCCTTATAGGAAAACTAGACCCTATGGTCAAAACATGCAATCATGCATGGGGAAAAACATCCAAATCAAAGTAATTAACCCTATTCACATTCAATTATCATCAAATCAAGAATACAAGCATAACACACAATAATAGGGAAAAATGGTAAAACACAATACCCCATTCATGGGTATTGGTGATTTTGCACATATAATTCTAATAACTTTTACGGAAAGGCCCAAACCACCTACCTCAGCATTAGGAGATTGATATAATTTAGTCTCAGGGATTGAATCACCATAGACTGTGGAAGATCTACCAAAACGTCTAAACTATTTAATAGAGGATAACATGAAAAAGAGGAAGACTTGGGAAATAAAGCTCAATAATAAGAGAGATATTAACGAGGTGATCCCAACACAATCGATGGGGGTCTAATCGGAGTTTGGATTCTCGGTTGGGGGCTCAGAGGAAGATCACAGCTGTACGAGAGCTCTTGGATGAACTAAACCTAGAATAAGATCGTTCTGATGATTAGACACGACCCTAGTATGCTTAATGAAAAAAAGAAAATAAACGGCATGTACTTTTGATGTACATTGAGTGTAATTTCCTTTTTCATACTCCGCTTTAGGCAGCCACCAAGTCACCCACACATGGCTGTGTGCATGGCCACAACACGGCCAACATCCAGCTACCAATGGTAACAATGTACAGGGCTTGTACTCACAATGTACACGGCGTGCACTTCAAAAATTTCCAAAAACTTCTATTTTTCTAAAAACAACCAGAAAAGGAAAACATAAATGAAAAGAATATCCGAGTTCTTACACCAACTCTACCAACTCGTATCCATAAAAGGATGTATTTTTTGGAAAATACATAAAATCTCTACATTAACAAAATTCTTTGATGTTATTCTATACTAATCCTCAATGTCGAGATTATGGTAATGTTTCAAAACCAGAGTTTATCTAAATCTATTTCCAAGGTTGTTTCTAAACTTTCTATGATACCAACTATAACACCAAAACCCTAGTTACCCAAAGATAGTTCATTATTTAAATACATTGGCATGATTATAAGGAATCATGTCCTGAACGATCGATCAGTTTAGCAGTCTCAGAAAATATATTACATACATGAATGTTACATAAAACTTATAACATACAAGACATCATAAATAATTCTTTGAGAATTCCATTATCCCTTTAGCAAAACCCTACATATTATTCATAATACTCTTACTAAAATCCTTCATAAATAAATCATATGAAATGGGTGAGCATAGATACCCAGTATGGGTAAATAATTTAGCAGAATCGTTAATATTTTATGGTAATATGTGTAATAATAACAACATTTTACACATAAACATGATCATAATATGGAAACAATAAATCAAACTTTTCTATATAAACATGCACATTGACATTATACTAGTCGAATAATCGCATGTAATAACTAATTTCATAATGAGAGAATGCTTAATGTTGGACATCATAAGCACATAGTCAAGGCCTCATTCCAAGACTACAAATAAATTTTTTGTCAAGGACTTCTTCCAAGACACTAGTTTGTCTCATGAGACCTACCAATGCATCAAAGAGCTATAGCGGGCTCTACGAGTCACTTACGAAGTCCAATGCATTCTTTATATGAAAATGATGAAGCATAACATAAACATTCGTATTAAAACCGGCATAAGAAAATTTAATACTTTAACAATAAAACATGAATGGTATAAAAATAGAACATCCACAATAAAAAATATCCCAAATCATTCAATAAAATATGGAAGATTTTATTATTACAGATCAACATTAATCAAGAAAAATATCTAGTAAAGGATGTTGATATAGTTGTAAATGATTAGTAAAACTCTTTGAGAGAAATATTCCTTTTGTGAAATAATTTAAAAGTCATGCATTTATAAAAGAGGTAATTTAAAAGAATTTATGAATCAAAGTGTCTCATTCCATTTTGATAATTTTGAATGGAATTATCATTTTAAAACAATCATGTCCATATAAATTAATCCTAAAAATCATATTTAAAACAAGAAGATTAATTAAAAATATTTAAAAAATAAATCTTTAAAACATTGAAAATGATTATATTCATAAAGAGTCCCTTCCAAAAAGCCTTAAAATATTTGTTTCTATAACATTTTTACGAAACATGTACAAAGATGATAAAAATGTCCCAATAAATAGATACACATAAACAATCTCGGATAACAGTGAGAGTGATAAATTAACCCTTAATTTGTACTTTCCTTTTCCCAAGGGTACGTTGATCCTCTTGGATAATAACCACAGTATGCTATTAAATTATAAAATAACCATAATAATTTTAATTATATCATACTTGTCAATTTATGGCTTTATACTACCTATTTAATTATTATTTCTATGTTAAAATAATATTTCGGCTAGTAATCGCTTTCTTCATCATACATTTTTTAACTTTTTATTCTTGATTGTATCACTTATATCATGATTTAATTGATTACCAAATATAAATAATTATTTATGTATAATATATTTCCATAATATAAGAATGTATAATATATTGATATGTGAAATGTAAAAGACCGTTTATGAAGACGGTAGGTCGTACGTACGCATAAACCCCATTACTGTTTTCATATCGTATTGAATTATATTAAGTGAATGAGATATATTAAAATTACTACATATATATAAATATATCTATATATTTCTAGTATAATTATTATATCATATGTTACATACTTATTAATAATATATTTTTATAATCATCGTTGAATGGTGAACGTGGAAATGATTCTCATCGCGTCGTGGAGACGGTAAGTCGTACGTACAGACGAGCGATGGCATATTTCTATTGATGGGGAAGTTGTATGTAATTGGATGGTATATTATATATAAAGAATCATTAACATGATATTTTTATTATTTACATAAATTATACTCATTATTATAACCATCCAAATAATGAATTGGTGAATAACAAACAACACCACGATGTGGAGATGGGAAGCCGTACGTACGCACATATAGTGACATTTTCTTTTATAGGATGGATGGAATAATGATTATGGTTGTAACATATTTATAAGTAAATCACATTATGTATAAGTTACTTGTGTTATAATTTGGGTATGGAAACAACAATGAAATAGGACGTGGAAGAAGAAAAGAACATTGAATGAGGTGATTAAATAATTATCTCTTCTTTAGGTTCTTCATTTTGATTTGAACAAAAGATCTCCTTAGGAAAGATTTATAATCAAATTAAGCCCTATAGGATAAATTCGGGATAGTTAGGAGGAGATTTTAGCTGGTCTTGGCTAAGCCAAATGGCTCTGGAGGTGTGAATTTAAGAGAAGGGGAAGTACCCTTTTATAAGATAGGTTAGGGTCACTTTATAAAAATCTTGAAATATTATTTTATTATAAAATAATTTTCGATGTATAATGGATAAAAATAAATTTATTTTGAGTCTAATGTGTGTATGGGTCTAAATACTCTCAATAAATAAGTTTTATATATTTTTAGGTCACTATATTAACCTTATCATTTAGATTTAACTCTTGCTTAAATAGTTTAACATTTACCATGTCATCTTGAATATTTATATTATGTTTATAAAAATACAATAATACTCCAAGATAAACTCATGTAGTTAATTATTGACATATCTAACCTTATACAATTCCTTTTTATGAACCATATATTTTAGGAATATTATATCAATTAATAATATAATATTTGTTTTAAAGACTCATTATGTCAATTTGACACTATTTAGTATTTGGTTTTTGTGAAAGTAAACAAAATTGATTACATAAAAAAACATAAATTAAATCAATTAAAAAATGTCATATTAACCTTTAAAATTAGTTTAATATATCAAAAATATATATTCACATTTATTTAGATATTTATAATATCAATTATTTTAATAATTCATTAATAAGGAAATTACTCCATCATCATGGTATCATAAATAAATTTAATTATTTATGGTTTAAAAAATATAAATAAAATACCATAATATAGGAAACATTTTTTTGTTTCTTATGAATATATATAGTATAATTTATCTTTGGTGTAACCATATATTAAAAATGTTTTATTAATTAATTTAATAATTTAACACTTTTAAGTCTTCTTTAAATAAAATATAATAAATGTCATAATCATACGTAAATGGATCAAAAGGATCTTAGTTATTCCAAAAGATTATTTTGGTCGAAACATACTTATCCAAAATAATTAGTACATATGTTTGCGTAATTTAAATATTATTTTTACCTTCAATTACCTTATTTACTTTTATCGGTGGTAAATGAAATTCAAAAGCTACTATCCACCAAAAATTATTTTTATCCAATTAAACCACATTTTACTCACTGATTTCAATTGTGTCTTTCATATTTTTTGAAAATAAATTCACATAAGTGGTAAAATTAAATTTTATGCCAATTTTTATATGTGCCTAGCAAGTGGGTAAATGTGGATAGAAAGTGGGTAAAAAGACATTAAAATGGTTTAGTAAAATTTTATATATGTAATAAAATTATAAAATGAGTCCAATAACATAATGTTTACTACTATATGTATTATGTATCTATTTTATTAATAAAATTAATTAAAAATAATTATTTAGGTGAAAAAATAGGTTTTTTTGTATTATGCAGTATTTTGTTACTATTCATAAAAATTTGAATGTTTTCAGATAAATAACAAAAATTAACCCATATCTAATTTCTATATTCCAAGTTCAAAAATGAATTATATTTTACCAAATTCGAAACATATATGTTTCATTAATTAATTTATAATCAATTCCTATTTTCAAAATCAGAAATAAGATTTTTGAGAAGTGAAAACTATCAAAAGATGGATATGTGTTTATGTCCAATTTAAATATAAAATTACTTCTAATGACAAAAATTGGATTAAATTAAAATAATATAATGTAATTAAACATCATAACCATTCAAATGTATATCTTATAAAAATAATTTTTTTATTTACAAATTTGTTTTCAATTAAAATTTAGTAATTTTTGACTATTCATTAAAATGTAAATGTTATTAGAAAAACACCAAAAATTTGTCCAAAATAAATTTTTATGTCCCTCTTCTAAAGAAGAAGTTCATTTGTCAAATTAAATAAATAAAAGTCTCAAATATTGGATTTAAAAAGGGTTCTCCATTAAAAGGCGGTAAAATTCTTTTTTTTAGTAATTCTTTTATCATAAATATTTAATTTTTTTATATTATGTAATAACATGGATGATTAAATTATATGGTGTATATAAAATTTAAAAAATATATAATACTATTCATAACCGCTATTTGATCGGCTTTTTTGGTTAAGTAGTGGTGCGTTCGAACTAGGTGTTTCTTGTGGTGCAAGATATTGAATTTCTTTAAAGTGATAACGTACTATGAAATCCTAGGGTGTTATATAAGGTTCCACCATCATTCTTTGGGAATAAAATCTCCAAGGTAATGAGATTCTCCTCTTAAACATTTTCATCAATGAACCCATTTTGTGTATACCTTCAAAATATTAATCAAATTTCTTATCTTAATCTTGTTATTTTACCCTTTATACAAAAAATATGCATTATCAAAGTAATACCTTAGTACCCTCACATTATTACATTTCCATCAAACTTAATTTATACAGTCATTCTTCTGAATTCATTTCATGTATTTTCCTTTTTAGATGAGATATTATAATATTTTAAATACCCAGAACTATTTCATTTCCATGGATATTTTCCTAGATATAAACACGTATTATTTATTTGGGTATTTTCATATATTAAACACATTTTACCTTTAATGGGATAAAATTGATGTTATTTTCAAGTATTTAAGCACTTGTACGCAATGATTTTGATATGAAACATTATCTTTTTTTTTCAATGGGTTCTTGATGAAATTAATTCTCATGATCCATATGGATCACATGAATTAATTTATATGAAAGGTGTTCCCTGATATTACTCAAAAACATTGGGTAAATAATTAATCTCTAAAGATGATATGTTTTACGATTCCATGGTGAAAAAACATGGTAATTTTGATTTATGGCATAATAGTGATAAACCATGGTGATATTCTTATGAATATATTTTTTATAATATATCCACATTTCTATGTTATGATTAATGTTATTTATATTATGATATGCCTAATTTTCATATGATTAATCATATTTGATATTCCACAATCTTAGATGATATGTATTTCCCTTGTCTATTACCTTGATGGGATTTTTGCTTACCCCTTTCTTTGATGCATACCCTAGGATATGAGATGTAGTAAAAGTAACTTTGGAACCACCTAAGAATTTTTATTTCAAGTGGATTATATGATTTTTTTTGTTTATTTTTCATGTATTATGTTCTTATCTCCAATACACTAAACCACAGGAGATCCTCTATATTGTTAATTCTTGTATCATGTAATGAAATGTTAGTGGAATAAAAATTTGATTCACCATATGTAAAATCCACTAATTCGAGCTATCTATGGATCTGTTTTAAATAATTCACATATACATTTGTTGGTATTCTTTTAGATAGTCCCAAGCTAAACAATCATCACCTCAGAAATTCTTGAGTGTTGTTGGTTTCCCATACTTGTCAACTAACTCTTTCATAAGTCCAATAGTAATTTTATTCACCCAAATATTGAAAGTTACATTATCTATAAGACTCATTCTTACCAAATATAGAGACTTACTATACAACCACGCCCATTCTAATTTATCTATATTCTCTGGACTATCTCCATAAAATGGAGCATCACGATATGTCCGTGTTAGAAGAAATTCCACCTTCATCCACTAAAATCTAAAGTGTCTCATATCCAACATGTTTATCTATACCTTTACCTCATCTGATTTCATTCCACCTTCTAATAGGTGTTTACAAATTAACCATCCCTTGATACCAATTTTTGGGAGATAAACCATAAGCACATTACAAAATAATATTTAAAATAACATACTTCTGAATAAATACCTTTTGAAAGTCATCATAGATACTTGAATTCATGTTTCAGAAATAGGAAGAAAGAAACCTAATCACCCAACAAAAAACAATACACACACGAATTAAATAATGAATTAAAAAAAAGAAATCACACACATGAATTACATGGTTCAAAAAAAATTCATATATACCAGGGTGAATACCATATCACTTTAGTAAATGAAAGAATTGTTGATTACTTAAATATCATCTCTTAACACACCCACTCAACCAATGTATCCTTCGGGAGACTTAAAATCACTTTTATTTGAAATGGATATTTATTATTCTCAACATTAGGTTTCGTATCTTACTTATAGAGCTATTCTACTGTTAAATCGGTTCCACTACACTTTGAGATTCTAAGTTTTACATTTTTTAATTAGAAAACGGATGAAATATTTTTAAAACTTCATATTGATTGTTGATATCCAATGAACATTCATGTTAACCAAGCATTAAAATTATATTTCTGAATCTTCCAATATAATAATGAAACAACATGATTTAGGTAGACTCATACCATATATATTGAGGTCTACAACCACTACAAGGAACTCATTTAGAAATAGTTCCTTCTATAAAATTGAGAATACATTCAAAACAAAACACATATTCCATGGGGATGTTTATTAAAAAAAGTGATTCCCTAAAATTACTTCAAATAGTCTGATTCATAGAAATAGTGATTTAATTCTCACACAACATGTGAGGTACTGGGTAATAAAAATTGTCATTTGGGATAGGACTCAGGTCAGTCTTTTGGGAGTTTTCCTAAATGTTTTTTGTTATTAAAAATTAGATAATCCTTGGGATATATATATATACATATAATATGTACTACAATAGAGGAAAAAATATATTATATATGAAATTAAAGAAATTATACATGAAGGGAAACAAGAGAATTATTATATATTATGAATGGATGAAATTCATTGTGTATTTTACATTATATAAAAGAAGGAATATTAAATTCAAAAAATATATTACATATGTGGGAAATTAATATTACATTTTTAATTTTCTCCAAGGAAAATATCACTTGTATTGAAAATATATTACATATCAGAGGAGGATATTAAATATGGGATTTTGTATAAGGATAATATGTTACAGAATGATAATATATATTATATATTTGGAATTCTATTATAGTAGGGAAACAATAATTATTCTTCTATCCTTTGTACTTATTTCATAATTAATAAAAATTTTATATCTTGTATTTTTTTAACTATAAAATTGTAATAACATTTTTCACTTAATATTTCGTTCATTTTTATGAGTAGAGATATTGGATTCCACTTTGATAATTAATTAGTATTTACATATTTCACATGGGGTGATTGTGTCGAATGATGTTTGAAGGGTTAGAGTGTATATGGTGCACCACTATCATCAAATTCTACATCCACCTATTATTATCCCACACGTATAGAGTTTTCATTTTTGTTTGTTTGTTATATCAAATTTATATTTTTGATCATCATGTATCTTCTACACTCATCTAGATATAGATACCTAATACCCACACTTTCTACTTTATCGATAGGGAGATAGAGAGAGAGATGACCCTCACCTAAGAGGATATGAAATTTATACTTGGTCTTCTTATTCAAGTTGATAGTGTTATAATACTCAACCCTAGATATTGGAATGGGCTTGTACATTGATTACTAGTCCTTGAAATTGATGGAGATGAGGAATATATTAATGAATGTTAGATATCTATGAGATGGATTGGCATATAATTTGTACATTTACCCGATGACGTTGATGTGAAGACATTCATGTTTCATATGTGTGGATATATATTTCCTCTCATTAGAGGTATAGTGTACATTAATCACTCAAGATTGTGTGTCCACATAATGAATATGGATATTCATGATGAATTTGATCAATTTGGGAGATAAATTTCGGCATATTCATTCTTGGAATACACATATATATCAATATGATTTGTATACCAATCATGATCAAAATGATTTGGGTAGAGTTCTCATCCTTATTCATTTTTTAATGGGTTTGAATCACTCCTCCAATCCCTATTATTGTGGTTTTAGAGCTTCCCCTGGATTTTATACATGATTATTTATATAAATGTTAGTCTGATCACTCATTTTTATTGTTCTTGTATTCTAATAAAAGTTTTATTTTATTTAATTTATTATTATTCATCACTTTTCTTATTGTAAAATATATGTGGATTTAGGAAAACCATTATTTCAGGACACTGAGATATAATTTAGTAGTATATTGTCCTATGTTAGGTGGTCTTATACCTACTTTTTTGAGTATATACATTTTTATATTGAGTAATTAATTTTAAAATATTATAGTTTTTAGTAATTAGTAATAAATCATTTATAACCATTTTCTATCATTTCAAATTTCACAGTAACTATAATGGGGCCTCTTTTATACATAGTTGTATACTGTAATAATGATCTTGAGGATGACAGGCTTGTATTTCCTCTCATACCATTTCATATGTTTTAGTGGAACCAATCTAATATATATTTACATCAATTTAAATTTATTTATCATATTCCATTAGTGTTGAGATAACTATTACTACTTAATTGTCCAAAAATAATAGGTATATAGGATTTCCACTAGAGGATGAAACATGAAATATATATATATATATATATGGGATAGATATATTCCATTTCATATTGAGGTAATGCGTATGATTCAACTCTTTTTATCATATCAAATTTAGTACTCTCCATGGTATAGACTGAAATCTAGATTGTGTCTCATAGAACATGGTAGTGGGATATATGATCTCATTGTTAAACAAATTTACATTATCATGTTTCTTATATTGTTTTTTCATTTTGAATATTTTATCGTATACTTGAGTAAATCATATTATCTGGATATTTGATCACGAGGACGGAATGGTATTCAATTAGGTATATCATCATGTGTTAGAACATGATATGTTAGATTCAGTTTATTCTTTATATGATAGTATATTTAATCATCCACCTGAGAGAGAGAATTTTCTGACTCATGAACCTCCTCTATTGGATACTAGTGTTGATGATCTATAACATGACAACATAGACCATGTTGGACTACATGTGCAGCCTTAATTGTTCCACTGGGAGACAAATAACATCTAAAATATGATCTATAATTGGTTTTCAATGTGTATTAGTGGGAATGTGATTCAATTCTATTATTAAGATATCTATGTTATTCTCCAAGTGTAGTGGATTCAAGCTCATATTAGACATCATTTCCAATTTCACAATTTTTTTTATCAGGACTTCAAAACACAGAGGATTCTTTATGGGATGTTAGGTACTTCCACTAATATAGTGTTAGAAGGTTTTGGTAGCAATTAATGGGAAATTCTTGAGTTCACTAAATTTATAGGAAGCGGGATCTATATATCCAATTTAAATTCAACTACACTTTACTTTATGTGCAATGGACCCACCAACCAACCAAATATAATAATATGAAACATAAGTAGTTTCTAAACACCATGAATGTAACACCCCGAGCTTCCACGATACGCCTCTCTTTCAATAATGCAATAGCTTGCATTGTACGCAAGTTCGAGTTCTAAAACACCGAGACTAATCAAAGTAGCTGTTATGAATAGTAGTAACCACTTTTTGAAATTATATAAAATTTATATTTCAAAATGGAATTCATTTTTGTATTCCTAATATTGAAATTAGCCTATGTTGAATTTTTTGTAATTTTCTGAGAACTTCAAAATTTTTATGAATAGTGAAAAATACTTAAAACAACTTTTTTAATCAAAATAATTTAATGTGATAAATTATACTATTTAGTGGTCTTAAAGTATAATTAGAATATATTTTTACCATTTTATCCAATGGTGGTCATTAAAATTAATTTAACATTGAAATTGGGCATGAACAATTGTCATTCATTGGATATAAATTGTTTCTTAAAAACATGCTACTTGTTGTGACAACGGGAATTAATTATAAAATTAATTAATGAAACATATATGTTTGGAATTTTTTAAAATAGACATCTTTTTTGAAATCATAATATCAATTATAGCTTAGGGTGAAATTTTGGCATTGTTCTGAAAAACTTCAATTTTTGATGAATAGTGAAACCACTAAGTGGTAGTTAAATCACTGATTTTTCGTTTAAATGAAATATTACCACTTCTGTGATTTGATTTTAAAAAATCCGACATACATGGTTTTCATTAAGAAGTAAAATGTGGTTCAATGAGATTAAAATAATTTTTTGGTGAATAGTAACTTTTAAGTTCTTAATCGCGATTAGAGGTAATTAGTGTAGTTTAAGGTAAAAATAATGTTTTAATAATATGAGATGAGCTTGACACTTGTCCTACTCATATTGGATCTGCCATGGCCGACCAAGACAATCCATGGGTCAACTTGGGGACCCCATGGAGCCACTTTAGTTGGAAAATGAAATAAATATCTTTTATTTAATGTTAAAGTAAAAAATGACACAAACATGAAATGTTTTACTAAAACAATTTTTACATGGGGTTATACAAGTCATATTTTTGACTATAAAGAGTCATTGGAAATATAAAAAGATTTCCTACATCATAGTATTTTTTTTATAGTTTTTATACATTAAATAAATTAAATTATTTATGACATCATGATGATGCAGCGATGACCTCATTATTTAACGATTTAAATAAAATGGAAAGATAATGCAAAATACAAGGCTTACACTTGTCCAAAGCCTATTGGATGAGGATATTTCGAACCCTTATCACCTTAGCCTCGAATTATATAAGTGTGGTACCTCTAAAATCCGAAACTCATTTTATAATAAAGTGACTTTTCTTTACTTTCCAAGAGTTCCCCTCCTCTCCACTTATAAAAGGCCCCCACCTCTTCCACCTTATTCACACATTCAAGCCATTTGGATCAGCCAACCTCTTCCCAAATACTCTCCCAACTTCCCCCTCTTACTCCTAGAAGCCTTACTTTGGGCAGAACTCTTCCCAAGGAAGCCTTTGGCTCAAATCAAAAAGAGTTACCCGATTTTGAGGTAATGTCTTCTCTAATGTTGTTTTGTTTTATTTTTATTCTCCAACACCCTAAAATCTTTTTATTCATTTCTTTTGTAACAACACCAGTATCCTCAATATACTAGGATTTTGTTATAAGAAGTATTCGAGCTACACTTACACACACCTACATCTAATGGTTAATGAACATACGGTTTCTGTGGATGGCGAATTTCTGCCTCACGAAACGATGATTGTTCACCACTCATATAACACCTTCAAAGGTGGCCATTAAGATGTCACTATATTTATATATGATGTATAATATGTTTATGTTTTACTTATTCTTCTGTATTTCTCATTTATGTCATACTTTATGATTTCCATTATGGGTAAATGCGATAATTTCATTTTAGGAAGTGCGGACTACCGCCCCCTCAAAGTGATTTGAATTGTTAATTCCATATATGGGATGTATAAAGGATGTAGTAAATGGTATTATACACTATATTATACTGTAATTATATTATACATTTATATCATTATGATTTCATTCCATTAAATATGAAATAGAAATGAAAGTATCGTTCATGCGTACGTACGGCTTACCGTCTCCATGAACGGTGCATATCATTTCTTACCTCTAAATGTTACGTAATATTATAAATGAATGTATATACTAGATATATATGATATATATTACATCTAAATCATTAATATAATTCTGGAGATAATGGATATTCTACAACATAAACAACTTGTAATTATAAGAAGTTTGTTGTTGACTCAAGCACCAAAGATCGACAAAACGACCGTTATTAACTTAAATAATTACATAATGTTCATATCATTGTAATAAGTGATATAAAAAGGATAATGAAATTGAAAATGGTTCTTAATAAGGTATATATTAACTCTATTTTATTATTCAGGAGGTTAAAGAACGGTTGAGTCAAGTCAGACACGAGGTAAGGGAATTTCTTAACCCAACTTCCATTCTTTGGGTTAATCTCCTACTTTCAAATTATGTCATGATATTATTATGTCATATTTGGTATTTTTACTTTCTTTATGTGTACCTATAGTGAATACACATAATAGATCTATTTTATTTTAAAAATGATCTTTTAAGGACTTCATCTCAATCCCCTTTCATTGAGGCATATTTGGTTTTATACACAACTTTCTTTTATACGGTGTATAAACCCCTTTGACTTTTACGTTTATTCAAAAGAAATCTTTTTTATATGAAGCGTTTTTCTAAACGATGAATGGGAATGTTTTTCTTTCCGTACTTCTGCGGCGACAACGACTTCTCCGCCGCCGTGACCATTATTTGAGTTTCGGCTTCCTCTACAAGCCATCATTTTATTTAATGAAAAATAAATACAAAGTGTTAACTTTCTTTTATTTTGGTATTGAATATGGTTTTGAATGAATTTTTATTATATCAATGTGTTGTATTGATATCTTGTGATTGAAATGTGGAAATTTTATGTTTCCTTTATGCATGTTTTATGTGATACGATTATGTTATGGTTTATGATATGTTTAAACCTATTCATATGAGGAATGTATTGGACATAATAAGTGATGGGTGGAGCCCGATATAGCTCCTCGATGCATCAGTAGGTCTCATGAGACAACTAGACGTGGAATTGGCCGAGGCCCTTTCCCAATTTGATTTGTGATTTTGGCCGAGGCCTTAATCATTTTAGACGTCTTGGCCGAGGCCTTGACAAAATGTTTCAGAATGTCTGGAAATATGCATTCCAACATTATGAAAGTGGTTATTGATGTTGCATCTGATTATTCGACCAGTAGAATATCCTTGTGAAGAAGTGAATGGCATTATCTCATTTTACTTTTTCCATGTTATGTTGAAGTTCAAGTTTAAAAGGCTTTTTTTTTAGTTATACATCGCCTTAAATGTTTATGTTTATTGATGAAAGCTTCCGCTATATTGTTATCCTTACTGAGCATCTGAGCTCACCCCTTTCAATGTTTTAACATTTTCCAGGATGTGAAGAAGTATTTTATGAATGACCTGTAGGGATTGTCAGAAGAGGATATGAGTGTGTACTATGGAGACTTTGTTATTGTAGTTTTTCACTTTATGATGTAATGTAACGTTTACGAATGTATCTAGTGTTTCCAAGGCTACTAAACTAATCGGTCTTTCGAGACTTGATCTTTTGTGATCATGCCAATGTTACGAAGTAATACACCGACTCTGGGTCGCTGGGGTCGGGGCGTTACAGTTGGTATCAGAGACAGTTTAGTACTAACCTTGGAAGCTAGATTTAGATAAACTCTGATTAGAGAACATAGCCTGAAGATAGACATTAAGGATTAGTATAGAAGAACTTCCTAGAATTTTGGTATTATAAAGATTTTGTGAGTTTTCCGAGAAATACATCCCTGTCTAGATACGAGCAGGTAGAGGCGGCTCTGGCACAGATGTACCTAGGGGTAAAACCCAAAAACACCGCTTTGAGCTAGACTCGAACGGGAATTGGTGAACGACAACGGGCCTTGCTGCACTCGTGGTTACGACACTCCTGGGGGATATGCTTAGGATAATTCTCATTTTCTTTACAAACCACTATGAAGGGTTATGAGTATATACTTCCTCAAAGGAAACATTTCTTTTTATGATTATGGATTATATCCATAAATAGTTCAATTTAGGTAAAGTGTTTTACAAATATGTAATTATGTATTTTATTTCATAAACTAATCTAGTTTATGCCATTGTTTAGAAATGGCGCCTAGTGGAAGGAATGGAAACCGTATCAATGCACGAACTCCGTGTAGGGATTTCCCTCCTGCTCAAGATAATTATTGTGGATCTGGAGATACAACTGGTGCTGATCAACTTATTACCATACTGGGACAACTCACTCAGGTTATGAATAATAACCTTACTCGTATGGAGCACCCTGATCTGCAACGTGGAGGATCAATGTTAGACCGCTTCATGAGGCAACAGCCACCAACATTTAATGGGGGTACAAATCCGTTAGTAGCTGAGAAATGGATAAACACCTTAGAGAAAATATTCCACACCTTGGGGAGTAGTGAAAGGGAAAAGGTTATCATGGCAGTTTACTCCCTCACTGGAGATGCTGATCAATGGTGGTCATTTATTAAAAACACAAAGGAAGATGATGACGTATCGAATATGGAATGGAGGGAGTTCAAAGAGCTTTTCCTAGAAAAATAATATCCTCGTGACCATCGAGCAGATATGGAAAGACAATTTTTGAGTCTGAGACAAAAGGAGGATGAGAATGTCGTAAAGTATGAGGCCAACTTTACAAGGTTAGCGAGGCATGCTGCAGATTATATACGTAACCCAAGTATTAAGATTGATTGTTTCTTTGATTGGTTAAAACCATTTCTCCATCGAGCATTAGTCTCACAATCCTTCTCGTTATACGAAGATATTGTCTAATGTGCTATCAAGATAGAAAAGGAATTCTCTAAGTCTTATGACAACAATGTAAAGCAAGAGAAGAAGAGAACTGTGGAACCAGAGACAGATAAAGGGAAAAAGGGAAAGAAGGATTTTCCATTATGTGATAATTGTGGGAAGAATCACCCTGGTACTTGCCTAAAAGGAATGGGAGTTTGTTATAAATGTGGAGAAAAAGGTCACCAGGCTCGTGATTGTAAGGGAAAGAAAGAGGCTATCAAAGTTGAATGCTACAATTTTAGAGAAATGGGTCATTATGCAAATGAATGTCCTAAGGGTCAGGGAAAATTACCTCAGAAAAGGCCAAGGGATCAAGGCCAAGCTTATACTGTTACTACAGATGAAGTTGAATAATTATTGTATTTTTTTTTTGGACTCAAGAACTAGATTCTGGTTATTAGAATAATGTTATATATATATATAAGGATTGTACTGAAGTACATGTTGTTTTCATTAAGGTTTTAATATGATTAAGGTAATCATATTTTTAGTATGTAACAATAAGAGAATCTTTTCTTTGTTTGAGGAATCTGATGTTACAATTGATTTTGGAATTTAGAGACCTTTTAGGGAAAGTCTGGACGGAGGTATTTTGGATACCTATTAAGGTTGGAATGGATTAAGTTGAACCAAGGATAGTATTGTTTAAGGTTAAAGCATTTCTGAAGATTATTTTTGGAATAATATAATACTATAGTTTTAGGAAAAGGACAACCTGCAGGGTGGGGCATAACCCGTCGCGTCGGACAAAGCTGCAGGAATCGAACCCACAATCATAGTGCGATAGGCCTTTATTTCCTACCACTAGCCTACAGGAAGTCCCTGGTTATTACAAAATAATTTTACTAATCTAAATGGTATGTGTTAACATTTGGAACCTTATACAATTAGGATAAGTATAATATTTTTGAGTTCTATTATCTTTTTGAGTGAAAGATGAGTTGAAGGTTGAAACTCTAATTGTCAAGCATAAATATATATAAACCTATATCTTATTCAATGAATAAATTAATTCTTAAACTTTAGTAAAGGGATATTAAAACAAAAAATGTGTTATCCTAATACCATATGTGTTGTTGAACTGGTGATATTTTAAATCAACATAGACTGAAGGCTTTGAGGCCCTCAATTTGACAGTTTATTGTGATTGATGACCTCAATAACTCCCTACAAATATTTACGTTTTTCCTCCAATTATATGTCTCTAATTGCCACCAATGTTCTCCTAATCGAGATCATAATTGGGTGGTGACTTTTTCATTTCCCTTTCCCTCTTATTAAGGCTAAATTTTATTAACTTTATTTCCGATGTGGGTTTTCCACAAAGGTATTTTCTATTTTCAACCTTTTATTTTCAATGAAAAATATCAAATTGCGAGGACGCAATTTATTGAAGGAGGGTAGAATGTAACACCCCGAGCTTCCACGATACGCCTCTCTTTCAATAATGCAATAGCTTGCATTGTACGCAAGTTCGAGTTCTAAAACACCGCAACTAATCAAAGTAGCTGTTATGAATAGTATTAACCACCTTTTGAAATTATAGAAAATTTATATTTAAAAATGGAATTCATTTTTGTATTCCTAATATAGAAATTAGCCTATGTTGAATTTTTTGTAATTTTCTGAGAACTTCAAAATTTTTATGAATAATGAAAAATACTTAAAACAACTTTTTTAATAAAAATAATTTATTGTGATAAATTATACTATTTAGTGGCCTTAAAGTATAATTAGAATATATTTTTACCATTTTATCCAATGGTGGTCATTAGAATTAATTTAACATTGAAATTGGGCATGAACAATTGTCAATCTTTGGATATAAATTGTTTCTTAAAAACACGCTACTTGTTGTGACAGCGGGAATTAATTATAAAATTAATTAATGCAAATTATATGTTTGGAATTTTGTAAAATAGACATCATTTTTGAAATCAGAATATCAATTATATCTTAGGGTGAAATTTTGGCATTGTTCTGAAAAACGTCAATTTTTGATGAATAGTGAAACCACTATGTGGTAGTTAAATAACTGATTTTCCGTTTAAATGAAATATTACCACTTCTGTGATTTGATTTTCAAAAAACCGACATACATGGTTGTCATTAAGAAGTAAAATGTGGTTCAATGAGATTAAAATAATTTTTTGGTTAATAGTAACTTTTAAGTTCTTAATTGCAATTAGAGGTAATTAATGTAGTTTAAGGTAAAAATAATGTTTTAATAATATGAGATGAGCTTGAAACTTTTACTACTCATATTTTATGTTCCATGGCCGACCAAGACAATACATGGGTCAACTTGGGGACCCCATGGAGCCACTTTAGTTGGAAAACGATATAAATACCTTTTATTTAATGTTAAAGTAAAAAATGACACAAACATGAAATGTTTTACTAAAACAATTTTTACATGGGGTTATACAAGTACTATTTTTGACTATAAATATTCATTGGAAAGCCAAAACGATTTTCTACATCATAGTATTTTTTTTATAATTTTTAGACATTAGATAAATTAAATTATTTATGACATCATGATGATGCAGCGATGACCTCATTATTTAACGATTTAAATAAAATGGGAAGATAATGCAAAATCCAAGGCTTACACTTGTCCAAAGCCTATTGGATGAGGAGATTTCGAACCCTTATCACCTTAGCCTCGAATTATATAAGTGTGGGACCTCTAAAATCCGAAACACATTTTATAATAAAGTGACTTTTCTTTACTTTCCAAAAGTTCCCCTCCTCTCCACTTATAAAAGGTTCCCCACCTCTACCACCTTATTCACACATTCAAGCCATTTGGAACGGCCAACCTCTACCCAAATACTATACCAACTTCCCCCTCTTACTCCTAGAAGCCTCACTTTGGGCAGAACACTTCACAATGAAGCCTTTTGCTCAAATCAAAAAGAGTTACCCGATTTTGAGGTAATGTCTTCTCTAATGTTGTTTTGTTTTATTTTTCTTCTCCAACCCCCTAAACTCTTTTTATTCATTTCTTTTGTAACAACACCAGTATCCTCAATATACTAGGATGTTGTTATAAGAAGTATTCGAGCTACACTTACACACACCAACATCTAATGGTTAAAGAACATACGGTTTCCGTGGATGGCGAATTTCTACCTCACGAAACAATGATTGTTCAACACTCATATAACACCTTCAATGGTGTCCACTAAGATGTCACTATATTTATATATTATTTATAATATTTTTATGTTTTACTTATTCTTCTGTATTTCTCATTTATGGCATACTTTATGATTTCCATTATGGGTAAACGCGATAATTTCATTTTAGGAAGTGCGGACTACCGCCCCCTCAAAGTGATTTGAATCGTTAATGCCATATATGGGATGTATAAAGGATGTAGTAAATGGTATTATACACTATATTATACTGTAATTATATTATACATTTATATCATTATGATTTCATTCCATTAAATACGAAATAGAAATGAAAGTAGCATTCATGCGTACGTACGGCTTACCGTCTCCATGAACGGTGCATTTCATTTCTTACCTCTAAATGTTACATAATATTATAAATGAATGTATATACTGGATATATATGATATATATGACATCTAAATCATGAATATAATTCGGGAGATAATGGATATTCTTCCACATAAACAACTTGTAATTATAAGAAGTTTATTGTTGACTCAAGTACCAAAGATCGACAAAACGACCGTTATTAACTTAAATAATTACATAATGTTCATATCATTGTAATAAGTGATATAAAAAGGATAATGAAACTGAAAATGGTTCTTAATAAGGTATATATTTACTCTAGTTTATTATTCAGGAGGTTAAAGAACGGTTGAGTCAAGTCAGACAAGAGGTAAGGGAATTTCTTAACCCAACTTCCATTCTTTGGGTTAATCTCCTACTTTCAAATTATGTCATGATATTATTATGTCATATTTTGTATTTTTACTTTCTTTATGTGTACCTATAGTGAATGCACATAATAGATCTATTTTATTTTAAAAATGATCTTTTAAGGACTTCATCTCAATCCCCTTTCATTGAGGCATATTTGGTTTTATACACAACTTTCTTTTATACGGTGTATAAACCCCTTTGAATTTTACGTTTATTCAAAAGGAATCTTTTTAATATGAAACGTTTTGCTAAAAGAAGAAAGGGAATGTTTTTCTTTCCGTACTTATGCGGTGACAACGACTTCTCTGCCACCGTGACCATTATTTGAGTTTCGGCTTCCTCTACAAGCCATCATTTTTTTAATGAAAAATAAATACAAAGTTTTAACTTTCTTTTATTTTGGTATTGAAAATGGTTTTGAAAGCATTTTTATTATATCAATGTGTTGTATTGATATCTTGTGATTGAAATGTGGAAATGTAATGTTTCCTTTATGCATGTTTTATATGATACGATTATGTTATGGTTTATGATATGTTTAAACCTATTCATATGAGGAATGTATTGGACTTAATAAGTGACTGGTGGAGAACGATATAGCTCCTCGATGCATCGGTAGGTCTAATGAGACAACTAGACATGGAATTGGCAGAGGCCCTTTCCCAATTTGATTTTTGATTTTGGCTGAGGCCTTAATCATTTTGGACGTCTTGGCCGAGGCCTTGACAAATTGTTTCAGAATGTCTGGCATTATGCATTCCATCATTATGAAAGTGGTTATTGATATTGCATGTGATTATTCGACCAGTAGAATATCCATGTGAAGAAGTGAATGGTATTATCTCATTTTACTTTTGCCATATTATATTGAATTTCAAGTTTAAAAGGCTTTTGTTTTAGTTATACATTGCCTTAAATGTTTATGTTTATTGATGAAAGATTCTGCTATATTGTTATCTTTACTGAGCATCTGAGCTCACCCCTTTCAATGTTTTAATATTTTCCAGGATGTGAAGAAGTATTTTATGAATGACCTGTAGGGATTGTCAGAAGAGGATATGAGTGTGGACTATGGAGACTTTGTTATTGTAGTTTTTCACTTTATGATGTAATGTAACGTTTACGAATGTATCTAGTGTTTCCAGGGCTACTAAACTAATCGGTCTTTCGAGACTTGATCTTTTGTGATCATGCCAATGTTACGAAGTAAAGCACCGACTCTGGGTAGTTGGGGTCGGGGCGTTACAATGAATGACTACACAAAAAGTCTTTAGACATATATAGATTAATGCATACAAAAAAAGAAATGGAAATAGTCAAAGTAAATAACACGTTGGCTTCACGTGGTTCTTATTTTCATCCTCCATCCACAAAAGAACACAACAAACACGTAATATCCCCCAAAAGTATAAAGATTAAAACTGTAAAATTTTCTTCCATGTGAATAAATATTATCAATTAATTGTGTTAAAACACATGATAGACATCACTAAGTGGTCTGACCAAGTATTTATAGATAATTTCAATCAATCAACTTTTTGGAACCAACTTCATACTTTAGAAAGCCTTTATTCAATCATGATCAGTGACTTCTGAAATCCTATAGAAATCATCACCATTGTTAGATACTTCTAGTAGATGGATTGCAACACCATTATTAAAAAATAATATTTCTCACTGAGTGATCCTTACATATGTTGAACTCATCATAACATTAATTTGGTAGGCATTTCATTTTGTTGAAGTCTCTACTACTGGTTCCAGCTTTCAATGAACTGAAATCCAAAACTCTATATAAATAATTTTTAGGAAATGATGTGTCTTCACAATCCTAACAATATTAAATTTGAATAATTTTTCAAGGATCATACTTGGAAAACCTCCAACACTTATACATAACCAAATTTAAAACCCTTTATTCAATATTCATTTAGTGCTCTCCATTCTCCTACCATCCACCCCAATCCCACAGAGTCAGAGTGCTACTTCAGACATTCCTGGATCAAAGCCTATGTACACATGATAAAAGGATTTTTATTCACATTAATCATCAATAGATCTAACTCCTCTAATTAAAGAAACTAGTGAATACAACTATATTTCATGAAAATATCTTTAGTTAATGAATGAAACATGGAATTTTATCCTTGTGAATTGAACTCTAATATTTAAAGTGAATTAACCCACTATCCTAGAATATTCCAAATTCTAATAGAAGATACCACAAACAAACCATAACTTTTAGTAATTTCATTACAAATATATATTCAGATAGTATGGTAGATAATTTAACTATTGATTATAAAATAGACCTACAGTTGATTATCATTCCACCAAATATAAACACAAAGCACATTGTACACTTGTGAGTATTATAATATCCTCCAAAATTCATACGAAGATACACTTGAAATGGTTAGAATAGAATAAAACATAAGGTTGTATCATCCATTGACTTTATATATCCTAATTACTTATTTCAGATATTCTTATTGTTCTTTTCCATGATTTAACATATATGTTCACACATATTCCACTGCAAATGTAATGTCAGTGTGAGTGAAAACTATTAATAAAATTAAAATTTTTAATGATTAATTAAACCTGAATTTATTCGGGTGTCTTGACTCATCATCTATTTTTAGTGCTTACCGCTTTGAAATTCTAAATTTCCTGATCAAAGGAGTTGAAATAATTTTAAATCTTTTTATTAAAAACATATTGATGTTTTCCAGATTCCATTTGATATAACACTAAAAATGAAAGGCTCCAACAAATCTCATTCTTCATACCATGAATCTACTTTTTCAACATTGGGGTCCTTCATTTCAAAAGTTTTTGACAATCAAAACTTCAAATTCTAGATCTATTTAATGCACAATACCACTAAATCATTTCATTAACAAATGAGTGTAATATTATACAGGAATAATCCATAAAAAATTTTAGATCATAAAAATTATATAAGTTTCGTCACATGAAACATTTTTCAACCATTAAATCATTGAATATTTTATTCTATTGGAATGGTTCTTATTTCACGATGTGGCTAATATGATTAATCTTACACAAAAATTACTTCTTCCTATTATCCTAAAAAACAGTTGGTGTCCTCATGTAAATATAATTGTGAAAGTTACAATGAAGAAATTTGGTCTTTACATCCATTTTTTCTAAACACAAATCATCGATATCAATCATAATCAATACTGTTAATATTGTAGAATGTTTTAATACTATCGAAAAAATGATGGGGAACTCCACATCTAATTTTTATTCAAAGCATTTAATCATTTATATACATTTATGTATTTTACTTATGCCTGCTTATTCTTTCTATAGAGAGATCCATTTATTATCCATTAATCTCTTTCGTTATGGTTATTATGTTAGCTCCCAAGTTTGAATGGCTTATTATGAGACCATTTCATTCTCCGTGGCCAATATCCTCATACCAAAATCATTTAGTGATGACACCACTTTTATGATTTTAGGTTCTCCTCCATATATTAGAACCATGTTATTAAATTCATGACTATATCTATCACCTGATCATCTCACTATAGAAGACCTCCAAGGTTGAATATGTGATTCTTCTCCCTCTAATGCTACATCTTCTAGCACCAAAACATTCAATGTTTGAATTTTTGAATTTCTAATCCACATGTAATGACATCACCGTAACCATTACATATTATAGTTTCTTTGGACTATAATTGAAATTTTTATAATCCTAAGGATGTTTTCAGTTTATATTTATATATAATTAGCTCATAATTCATAAATGACAACTCATATATTACAAAATAGATTCTTCTACTAAATAAGTATTTTTTCACAATATGTGTCTTTAAAAAACATTATTCCTTTTGAAAAATATATTCGAAATATTAAACTTGCATTAATCTTTTCCTTTATCAATCCTTGAATTCTATTAATAACATTTTAAAACTTGGTTTGAGAAAAAAAAAGAATAGCATGGAACATAAAATAATGAAATTTGATAGTCCAATGAATAAAATAAAAAACCATATAATAAATACATTTATCACATTACTCTTTAAAATTATAAAATAAATCATTTTAAAATTAAAAGAATATATTTTTTCACAAATAAAACTTTTAAACGCCATATAAAACATATATAAAACATGTTTTAAACTTGGGGAATCATTGAAGTAACCACATCAACTACTCATGAAATTCATTCACAATTTACTTCTGAAAATTACCTTAGAGTAACCATTACAACCAATCATTGAATAAACATCATAATTAATCTTAGAATAACCATCATAGTATATTCCCATTATCTCTTAGTAGATACCCAATTGGTTAACTCAGTCTCCTATATGGAATAACCATATGATCAACTATGATACCTAATTCATTGGTTGTTATAATATAAATACCAGATCTTGGTTTATTATGGTAATGCCCATTTTTTGTTATTAATGTAACCACCCATCCTTACTTTATAATTGAACCACCAATAATAAAAAATTCCCAAAAACCATAACATAATCATAAATCCTGAAAGATTACAATATTATAACATTAGTGGAAGAAAACAAACATTCCATTTCAAAATCACGTCTTAAAATATAACAACTATGAAATAATTTAATAAAAACATTATTTAAAAGTAAGTATAATTTTTTTTAAAATTTACCATCAAATAATTTGTGTGTAATGATAGAGTGAATTTTTTTCATGAAGTATTAGATAAAAAACATTTCTTCTATATTTTTATCTAAACATTCACAAAGTACCTCATTTGGAAAATGACATAATGATTTCATTCAAACCATTTTTTAAAAAGTAAAGAATAGATAATAACTACATTAAAAATCATAGTATAATAATAACAAGTTTTCATAAATTTTGTTTTTAAAATATGGGTATATTTGACAAAGTGAGTTGTAAGAGAATCTTTAAAAATAAATTTTGTCAATGAAAGACTCTTACCTTGAGTCAGACTCGTCACGTAAGTTTTTTCCATTATGAATAATGGAAATTTTTTTATTTTATACTTTATTTTGAATGATATTAAATTTTGTTATTTATGTTATATCATTTATTTCAATGTTACATATGATTACTCAATCACTTAAATTCACATTGGATGTTTTGATGATATTTGGTACTTAAGTCCAAAATGACATTGGTTGGATGAATATGGCCAAAAAAGTAATTATTCTGTCAAAAATAGATTAATATTGAAGATATAATTATTATTTTTATACATAATTTAAACTTATAAATACAAAAATTATATATGGTTATGAAAATTGAATTGTGTTATAATTATGGAGAAGGTAGGTCATACGTACGCTTGAATTAAATTTTCATTTTCAATTGTCGTAATGGAAAGAAGGTTAGAATTATTTTACCTTTATATAGTGATAATAATATAATAAACATAATATTAATTCTGAAAATTTAATTACATATTTCATCTTTATTATTTGGTGATAAAAAAGGAATCACATCTCTTCGAGGATTTGTTAGTCCACACATACGCATGAACAACATTATCAATTTTTTGAATATGGAAAGGAATAAAGTTATATAATATATTATATTTTAACAATGATAAATATGTAATTAATATAATATATATACATTAATTTAAATAATATAACCAGTCTTGATAGATGGTAATGGAAAACAAGTTACATCGGTTCATGAATTGATAGTCCTCCCTACACATGAATAATAAATTATTCTCCCATTTTATGGATGTAGATATGGATATGGGTCATGAAAATAACATAATAAAATATTTCTATATTAATTATACTATATTTATTATTTTATCAAGGTTGAATTCTTTTTGAGGTATGTGGATTACGAAGATGGAACTAAATCATTCAAATAGAAACTAAACCTCTTCTCCAGAAAATCTACTTTACCTAATAACTTTAGACCACTATGATTGGTATTATACACAAAAAAAAGATATGTATAATGATCATAGAGATTATAGGATTGTTTGTTGGAAGGTGTTTTCCAAAACCTTTCGGGTTTTAATTGTGAATATATGAGAAGAATATGTTCCCTCTTGTAAGAGAGGGGAGGGGAACTCTTGGTATTTCTGGAAATATAAAATTAATATAAATTAATTTTAAATTTTAAAATGGCTCCAAAGAAAATTATTTAAAATATAAGATAATTTTGGGTCTTAATAACCTTAAACAAAAAAAATTATGTTTGTTTTAACTATATTTATACCCTTATCTTTTGGTTCCAATCCCCTTTTACCTCTTCGACTCTTACTATAACAACATGGATTTTTTACTTCATTGATGGTCAATATATTTAATATAAAATGAAAAACAACAAATAAATGGGAAATGTATGATATTTTAAATATTATCCCACTCAATTGATCTAATTTCATATTTTTATAAATTTGATATCATTTAATAAAATATTAACAACTATAAAATATCCATAATGTAAATTTTAGAACTGTTAATTAATTTGACATTAATAATAACAAAACAACATATAAGGTTTAAAAAAATTATATTCCTAAAATGTCACAATAATCTATAAATTTTTTTATCACGTAATATTTTTAAAATTATATTTATTTTAATATTTTTAAAATAATTTATTTGATCTTCCGATTAAATAATTCATTGAAATATCTGCATTGTGTAAGCAATTAAGGTAATATTTTCCTCACATAAAATTAAAAATAAATTTCCATGAGGAAAAAATATATTTCATATTTGAATATAATATTTATATTCAAACGTATACCCTGGATAACACTATATTAGAAATATTAAAATTATTTAAAATTAGAGTGTTACATGTTTGAAATTTCATTAAATAGAATGCAACAAAGTTCGTAATCCCATAAAGGTGGACTCAAAAGGTCATAAATTATACCATTGCATGATTATGGTCTAGATTTATTCATAAAATATGATTTATGAATCTTTTATTGTAATTTTATAGTCCATATCGTTTAATTTTTATCCTCTAATTGCCTGATTTACCTTTTATCGAGGTAACAAAAATTGATAAAGTTACTGTTATTGTTGTCCAAAAATAAAAGGGAACTATTTACTAAATTTTACCCACTAATTAAAAATGTGAAATACATTTTTTAAAATTCAATTCATAGATGTTTCATAATTTAATTTAATATTAAATTACAAAACGCAATGAAAACCAGTTTTTGTTGAAAACTTCCCTTTTAAAATATAAAATATTTTAGACTAAATTAATGTACAAAATCCATATCAAAAACAATAACTACATTAATTTGTAAAAAATTAATATTTAAAATTTATCCAAATAAATTATTTAGCCTTCTAAATACTTTAAAATAAAATATAATTTTCAATAAAAATAAGTATTTTCACTATTTCATAAAAAATGAATAATATTATAAAATTGATAATATATCATTATAAGATTATTTCTTCATTATTAATATAAAAATTAATTTAATTTCTTAAAATTAAAATGATATAATTTTAAAATTAAACTTTTAAATAAAATTTTATAAGAAATGAGTTTAATAAAACTATTTCCTTTTTTATTTTAATAATTACTTAACATATTTATAATTAATATAACAACATAATTTTGGAATACTAATAAATATTAAATACTTGGGTTGTTACATCCCCCATCCCAAATTTAGAAACAACACCCTCAGAATTTGAATTCGGGATCGAAAACCAGAGGTTAGACATTTAAAAATAACACTGTTCAAATCCCATATTGTAAATAGGGATAAAAAACATCTGCTTGAGCTGACCTAAATAAAGGTAATAAGGTAATATAGAAGAAAACAAAAAAATAATTACATGTAAGATAACATAAGTGGGAAGTGAAAACATATATATTAAAGAGAAAACTAACTCCAAAGTATAGATAAAGAGTGATAGAGAACCTAGTGATGAGAATGTTAACTAGCACAATATCTTAAATATGTGATGGGTTAAAAGAACATTGATTTCATAGTGAGAAAAGTAAAAAAATAATTGTTTTAAAATAATTTTACTAAAATAGTGTAATTATTTTATTACTTATACAATTATCATAAGAAAATATACTTACTTGAAAAGTATAATTTCATCCTTTAATTAATTTCCACCACAATGTCATCATTTTCCCTAAATGATGAGTATTCATGTTGAATTTTTTTACTTATTAAAACATTATAATCAACTTATATAGATCTAAAAATCAACATAAAATAAATATACATTCCTCAAATATTTTGGCATTAAACAAAAACAAATTAGTAAGCATAATATAATATAATTCCCCAAAATGAGTAAAACATTGATCTAAAACACTTATTTAATAATCAAAATTCAAATAAAATACCCAAAATTCAAAATATGTCATTAAATAAATAATTATCCCTAAAAATATTCAAAAATATATCAAATTGGAATTGAAACCGAAAAATCATAAGGATTTGAACACATGGTCTTGCAAAAAAAATTTATATTTATGTCCCAAAATAAAATCAATCCCTCTTAATTTCTCATAAAAAACGTAATTACCCTTATCACATAATCACCAAGATATGATAACCACTTTCATAAATAACCTAAATAAAAAAATTTATATATACATCCAAAATTTTATTGAACCTTTATTTCTCAAATAAAATTTTATTGCATTATCTTTACCGTAATCCTATAAGGCTCCAAAAACTATAATTATCTTCTTCCAAAATGACAATAGTCCCCAAATTAATTTCATGTCACGTGGTTTCCAATTAGATAAAAAATAATTTACAAAAATGAACTTTAAAATTATCATTAATTTCAATAAAATATAACAAAACAATTTCATACTAATAAGGACATCACGTAGGCTAATGGAAAGAAATACGCCCTTTTCTCCCTTTGTTTGTTGGTGTATACATCATGACCATACTATTTGTAATGGTTTGTCTCCGGATCTATAAGAATTATTTTTATAAAAATAAAATTTGTAAAAAATTCCTTAAAATTTTAGAAACATCCTATAAAATAACTATAATATATTCAATATTAAATAAATATTTTAACCATAAAGGTAATCTCATACCCATAATGTTACATTCCAAAAATTATTAACCCATAATTATCTCAAAATAAATTTCTATAAAAATATAATTTGTCACCATAAAATTTCATAACATAAATCCACAAAAGGGTTTTATAAGATTATGATCATATGATCTACCTTAAAATTAGAATGAAATACTGGAATTCACAACTATTTTTGTAACATCACCTAAAAACATCTTAATCTCCAAAATCACCAAAACACTCTTATGAATCCAATTATAAGGACCCAACCTTTATCATCACATATTCTAGTGTCTTTGAACTATAATTAATATTCTTAATATCCAAGGTATATTTTTGATTTATATATTTACATAATTAGGTCATAACTGCTACATTTCAACTCATATATTTCAAAGTATACAGTTATATTCAATATCTATTTTTTTCACAATATGATACTTTTAAAACAAAACATGATTTATTTTAACGAAAAATCTACTCAACATTAAAATTGAATTCTTATATTCATTTTCCCATCCTTAATCCTTGTGAAAAATATTTTAAAACATGGGATGAGTTTAAAAAATGTTATTTAGGGAAATAAAAGAAAGAAACCCGATAGTCTCATAAAAAACATTCCAATACATAGTATAATTTGTTTTTCCTCATTACTCTTCATTCATATGGAAGAAATCATTTTCAAATGAAATAAAAAGTCTTTTTTCTCAAAAAAAAATTAAAACCCATATAAAACCTAGATAAAACATGTTGGAAACATGGGGAACCATTTGATTAACCACAACAGGTAATCATAGAAGACCTTCATGGTTCAAGTTCTGAACATTACCTGATTATAACCATCAAAACGTCCAATATATTAACTATCATAATTAATATTTGAATAACCATCATAGTACATTTCTATTACCTCTTATAAGAAACCTAATCGGTTATCTCTGCCTCGGATATATAATAACCACAAAGTTGACTTCCAAACCCAATGCATTGGTGGTTATAATGTAAACACCAGTCTATGGTTTATCAAAGAACCACCTATCATTGGTTAATAACATGACTTCCTATAAATGTTTTATAATAGAACCTCCCATCATCATCATAATTCTTACTAACCTCACATAATCATAATTCATTAAATATTTCATCATAAAAACATTCTTTGATGAAAATAAACATTCAATATTGAAATAACTCCTTCAAATATAAAAACTACACACATATTAATTAAACCATTTTATTTAAAAAGAACTATGAAAACCTAAAAATTAATATTCAAATAATTTATGTTTCTTGATGATGGGAAATCATTTCATGCAGTATAAGCTAAAAAAATATTTCTTCCATATTTTTTGCCAAAAATTCACAATGTAACTCATTTGGAAAACCAAAAATAAATTCCCTTAAAACCATTTTGTAAAAAGTAAAAATGGGTAAAATTGGCATTAAAAATCATATTGTGATATTAAATTTATTCTTTATTTTTTTAAAAAAATATACATAAGTAATAAAAATATAGTTTTTATAGAATCTAAAAATATATATATTTTAAAAGAAATACCCTTACCATGAATCCAACTCAACACGTAAATTATTTATCATCATAAATATTAGACATAAATTAATTTATATTTTATTTATATCCTTTTTAAATTTTTATATTCCATTTATATCACATATTTACATGTCATATGTAATTACTTAATCACTTAAGTTCACATTGGACGTTTCGAAAATATTCAGTGCTTAAGTCCAAAATAAGTTTGGATAGTTGACTATGGTCAAAGAGGCCATTCTTTAATAATATCCAAAATAATATTTATTAAATGATTGTCATTTTTATAAATAAATTATACTTTTAAATATAACCTTTAAATGTGGTTATGAAGAATTATTTTTGTTACAATCATGGAGACAGTATGTTGTACGTACATATGAGTAACATTTCCATTTTTCAACAATTATTATAGAAGAAAGGTGAGTATAATTTTATCTATAAATAGTTATTATAATATCAAAATTATCATATTACTACCTTAAATGGACTTATATATTTTAGGATGAAAAATATGTCATTAATTTAAAATATAAAATTTAATTATATAAATATAACTAGTCTACAGATATGTTGATAGAAAATGACTTTCATCGATTTCTGAAGCGTTAGTCCACCGTAAACATTGATGATTAATTATTTTCCCATTTGATGGAAGATGATATAGGTATAGCTTATTTATCTGACATAATAACATATATGAATATAAATTTTCTAATATTTAATATTTTATCATGGTTTAATAGGGTTTGAAGGATGTCTAAGAGGAAACAAAACTAAAACATGCAGATAAAAACTATACATCTTTGGAATACTTCATCTACAAAACACCATAAGACCTCTAAGATTTGTATTATTCTTAATAAAATACCTAGATAACATAAATACGTATTATAGGAAGTGATTTTGGAATATATTTTTATAACCAAAATGTTTTTAAGTGTTAATGAAGGATAATATAGGTTCCCTTTTATAAGAGAGGAGATGGGCACTCTTAGCATTTTCTCAACATATTAAATTAAAATAAATTATTTATCATTTTCAAATAGTTAAAAAGTAATCTATTTAGAATATAGTATTATTATGTCTCTATATAAACTCATAAAAATTATACATGTTTTGACTATATTTCTAACCTTACCTTTTGGTTTTAACACTTCTAACTCTAATTGTGACATTATGTATTTTTAGATGTTGAGGGTCAATATAGTTACTATAAAATGGAAAAAGTACCATAAATGGGCCAAGTATGATATTTTAATTCAAATAATAATAAAATGGATGAATTAAATATTTTTAGGAATTTTATATCATTTCATCAAATATTATTTCCTATAAAATGTCAATAATATCAATTCATAGAACTGTTTATTACATTAACTTTAATAATATCAATATAACATATAAAATTCTAACAAAATATTTTATTATATCTGTAATATGTCAGGTTCATATATAAATTACATTGATCACATTATTTATCTCACATCATATTTATTTAATATTTTTAAAATCTATTATTTGAGTGTTAGATTAATTAATTAATTACCAAATCAGTGTTGTGGAAGCATTAAAGGTAATTATATATTCACTAAAAATTAATAAATAAATAAAATGATGAATATAAAACTTTTAAAATTAAAAATGCTATTTATATTTGAACATATTCTCTAGATAAAACCACATTCAAAATATTACACATATTAAAAACTAGAGTGTGATATGTTTGACAATTCATTAAATGAAATACTATAAAGGTCATAATAACATACAAGTGCCCCCAAAAGTTCCTAAATTAAAACCTTTTATGGTTGTGACTGATCTATTATAAAAAATAGATTTAATAATGTGTTAAGGTAATTTTATAACTTTTATCATTTTATTTTTAACCTTTAATTACTAGATTTACCATTTACTGTGTGAATAAAAATTAATATGTTTACTATAAATATTATCCAAAAATAAAAGGGGTCTATTAACTAAAATTTTACCCACTTATTTAAAATATGGAATACTTATTTCATAATTATAATCACATTATTTTAGGTGTTTAATTTAAATTAAGTCAACAAAATGCAATAAATAGCTATTTTACAGATAAATTCCCTTTTTAAATATAGAATGTTTTAAAACAAAATTCATGAGTAAAATAAATTTTTTAAACTATAATTGGATTCGTTTAAAAATAATTTAATTTAAAATTTAAAATTAATACAATTAATAATTTTACATTGTAAATATATTAAAATAAAACATTGTTACCATTACAAATTATTATTTTTCAATATTCCTTAAAAAATAAATATTTCTGAAAATTCTAAAAATTTCACCCAAAGATAATTTTCTCATGTCTAATTTAAAAATGAAATTAATTTTTTTTAGTTTAAAATTCTATATTTTTAAAATTATTATTTTAAATAAAATATTATAAGAAATTAGTTTAATAAAAAAAATTTCATTTGGATTTTTAGAATTAGTTAATATATTTATAATGAATATAACGACATATTTCAAGAATAATATAAAATATAAGAAATAGTTTCTCAATAATTACCTATGATGTTATGGCACACCTCTAATGCTCTTGAGCATTCAGGTATATATTCCACTACTTTGTTTTTTATACTCCTTAAACAAACATTTAGAGTCATGAAAACTACTATACTTATGATTTTCTCATTTATCTCAACATTAATATAACTAGTTGAATATTTAATATGAAGTTACTCATATTCTATGTTCTAGTATTTTTAATAGTCTCTCTCATTAAATTCAACATTTCTAGCTCTAATGATATTTCAACAACTTCTATCCCATAGTGGATAGCTAATGTTCACATCACCATAATCCAAAAAGAGAAAAATGTCAGACTTAGCATTGAGTATTCCATTTTTCATTATAAGTTAAATTAACATTTGTTAGACTACTTAAAAGAATTGGTGATGAATTTTCATTGGTTTTTCTGGCCTTTAACTACTCTACATTCTCTAGTCCTACTGGTTGTGATGGACTTTTGTTGAATTACTCGTTTACAAATAGGGGATTTAACACCAGTAGTTAAAGGGTTTTATCAGCACATAAAGAGAATTGATATTTAGAGAAATGTTAAAAGGGGAGTTTATAAATTCTAAAAACATAATTGAAAGAAATGTATAACAACACTAAAACATGCACTGATAAATTAACCCTTTGAAAGTGTTATGTTTAGCACTGATAAATGGTTCATTTAATTTCTATTTATTTAGACACTTTAAAGGGTTCTTTTAACAATGCTAAAAAATAACTCTTACAAAATGCGGGGAAAAATATTAGTTCATGCACCCTGATGCCCACCATTCTCTGTGCTTACAACCCCCTATTCTCATAGATTTCCACTACCCATCCACCATCACGCATCACACCCCTTCCAAAGCACTATAAGTCTTCCCCAAATACAAGCATGCACCATGATTTTATCCTTTAACCTCTCTTATGTGACTTAATCTCTTTACCAGTATGTCAAACATGTTTTGTTGTATATTTATTGAATTTTCTATTTATTTGTGTATATTTTGAAAATTTTGATTTATATATATATACAATTATATTTGTTTAAATACATTAAATATTAATACTCATTTTTATATATATGAATATAAATATATAGAAGTAAATAAATGAATATATATATATATATTCATTAATACACACATATACGTATATATAAAAATTATACATACATAATATTTTATTTCTGGGTTGTGATCCCCAAAAATGTTAAATGATCCTAAAGTATTGAAATAATTTTTATTTAATTAATATTTCCATGTATTTAATTTAATAATCACTACTGGAAATTTGGGCTATAGCCACCGTTTAAAACCATGGCTATAGGTCCTCAAACCATGGATATAGTTAATAGCCATGGTTTGGGAACCCATGGCTAAGTTTCGGGTGGCTATAGGCCTAGACATATATCCACAGTTCCAAAATCTATCAATAGGTATATATCCATGTTTCAAACCATGTCTATAAGTATACTTCTATGGTTTAAACCATGGTAATATCACTATAGCCATGATATAGAACCGTGGCTATACTAGAGGATGTACACAATTTATTGCCACAGTTAGAAACTGTGGCATTAGACCAATAGTGATGGTCAAAAACTATGGCTATAAGGTATAAAAAACTATAAAAAACATCCCACCACCCCACTTCACAGCCCCATGGATGCCCCCTTCTATCCTGGATATCCTACATAAACCCACATCCCCCCTACAATGCCCACCACATGGAAAACCCTAACCCTGTAGCACCCTTTCCCCAATGAGAATCACCCCTCCAAGACACCACCTGGACCCCCCAGATAGACCCTGGACACCCCCCCTAGAATAGACCCCCCCCAGACACGCCCCTGAACACCCCCAGACAAACCCACAACAGACCCCCTAGACTCGGGACAACCCCCCCTGTAAAGACCCGTAAATTTCAAGGAATTTTTTTTCTTAATTTGCTTTCGAATTTTACAAGAGCGCAGCTTCTGACGGCACCTGATTCCGAGGCCCGGTGTTCCCGGAATCATTTTCTGAAGTTTGGCTCGGGTACGTTCAGTGAACTAACGTGCGGGTTTTTCTAACTTTTGAACTGGTTCCCGGAATCGAATTCTGAGGGCTTCGATGAAATCGCAGCGCCGATATTCGCTTAGAAACGCCTCTTCCGGAGTTGCGTTTTCTCGGGTGTGGTTTTTAATTTTCGGGCTTAAAGTTAAGAAATAAAATAATTTTGCGACAACTTTATTTTATTTCGGTTAAGCCACTTGGAATCCACTTGAAGCCACTTAAAGGCGGCTTGAATTGAGTTGAACTGGATAGGATGCTATCCAGAAATATCCTACCCCTTGGTAGGATATTTGTGAGGTGGGGCCCACACGAGCCCCGCCGTTTCTTTCCACTAAGAAACGCACCCGTGAAAACCTGTCTTAATGAAAGTCAACTGACGCGTTTCTTAAAATCTTAACAGACCATTTAATTGGGCTGTTTCATTCGTGAATTAATTGGGCTGTTTCTTTCGTGAATTAAATGGCCGATTTCATTCGTTGAATTAATTCAACAAATTAATTCAATCGTTTCTAACCCCCCTTTTCGTGTGTTGGCATAATAATAAAATAAGACCAACCTATCTTTTTTTGGAGGATTTCCCGTTGAGACAGAATCCTTTTATCTTCTTCCTCCTTCGCGAAGAACGCGAAGAACGCGAAGAACGCGAAGAACGCGAAGAACGCCGAACCCGGAAATCAACGACGCGACGCCGTGATCCGCGACGCCGACAACGTTCTTCTGCGACGTCTCTTCCTCCGCGACGGGTTTTTGATCGGCTGCTTGAGTTCGCCGACTCAACGCCATGTTCCACGACGACGCGACGCCTTCCCGCGACGACGCGACGATCCCCCCTCTTCCGCGACAAACAATTCCGCAAAGAACACTCACGGGCGACGACTCCGAGGTAGGGATTTTATAATTTTGGAATACCCCTCTTTATATTCCCGTGAAAGTTCTTTAAAAATTAAAGAACCGGTTTCAAATGAACAATTGTATTTTATTAAAATTTTCGGTTCATGCGTTGAACAATTTCTCCCATTTCTTTTATCTAACGCGGAGGGTGCGGGTCAAACAAACACGGCCCGACAATCCTCCGTTGTTCTTCGTGTTTTGCGGATTTGGCGGGCGATGGAAAAATATGATGCAAGGGCAATTTGATGATCCCGCAGTAAAGAACGGAACCCGGGAGGAACAACGGCGCAGACGAGAAGGAAAACGGGCCACCGGAGCGACTCCGGCGGCCCGCGGAAGCCGGTGGCGGCGCGGCGGCGCCGGCGGCCGGAGGAGGCGGCACCCCGCGGGTGTCCAGCCGGCACCCCGCGGGTGCCGCGGGTGTCCCGCGCGACACCCCGCGGGTGCCGCTGGGTTGTCACGCGGCACCCCGTGAGTGTCCAGTGCGGCACCCCGCGGGTGCCGCAGGTGTCCAGCGCGACACCCCGCGGGTGCTGCGGGGTTGTCACGCGGCGCGTCCGGCTGTCTGGCCGACACCCCGCGGGTGCCGCGGGGGTGTCACGTGGGGCGACGGCTTTCCCCCGCGACGGCCGCGCGGCCGTTCGGCCGAGCCGAGCCGGACCGGCACTGGCCAGGCCGGGCCGGGCCAACCGGGTCGGGCCGGGTCGGCCCGGGCCCGGACCCCCCGTCTTCGGACGACTTTCGTTCAAACGCCCGTAACTTGAGCTACGAGCCTCCAAACGGCTCGCCGTCAGTGGCAACACAATCCTTGGAGCAAGACGGTCGTCTCGGTTTATCGCACTCAAGGTTTCGAAATACTTTGGGTTCGGCCGGGTTGGTTCGTACACGAAACCAACCGGGCCCTCGGAGCGGAAACGCTCATATCTTGAGCTATGGACGTCTGATTGGCGTGTCGTCAGCTTTGTTAGTTTCCTCTTAGTGAGACGGAGCTTTTGGCTCACTCCGCCTGAGGTTTGGATGCAAGTGGAGTACGGTCGGGTTGGTTTTTTCCTTAAAAACCAACCGGGCCCCTAGGACGAAAAAGCCAATAACTCTCAGACCGGGCGTCCGATTGACGCGCCGTCTATTGCGTTGAGTTCCTGTTGAAGATACGGAACTTTTGGCATCCTTCGCCCGAGTTTTGGATACAGTTGGTCGTGGTCGGGTTGGATCGCACCCGAAATCCAACCGGGCCCCTGGAACAGAAAAGCTGATATCTTTCAGACAGGACGTCCGTTTGACGAACCATTAGCGGCGTTGACGATCACGTTGAGAAACGGTCCCTATGAGTATACCCTATGAGAGCTCGGGGCACAGTTGAGATACGGCTGGGTTTGGTTCGCTCACGAAACCAACCGGGCCCCTGGGACGAAAAGGCTAATAACTCACAGACCGGGCTTCTGATCGACGCGCCGTCTGTTGCGTTGAGACCCCTGTGACGAGGCGGTCCTTTGAGTTACTTCTTCGTGGGACCTTGACATACTTGGAGTATTGACTTGCAGCTCGTGGAGCAGACCCTCCCAGAGTCGAGCGTGCGGAGTACGGAGACCGTGTAGCCGACTGAGACCTGACGACTGCTTGACCGACTCGACTTGGAGTGAGTCGACTAGCCCAGTGGACGGAGCACTACTTTGTTTGGGTGCAGACCCATGGCGGACGGAGCACTACCTGTGTGATAGTGCAGACCCGTGGTACTCGTCCGGAGAGTACCTCAGCAGGCTACTAGGGGGTGTGCACTACTGTGTTTGGGTGACATACCTCGGCGGGAAGCACTACTGTGTTTGGGTGGCTGGCCCGCGGTACTCGACAGGAGGAGTACCTCAGCAGTCTTAGGTTAGTGAGCAGTACCTCGGAGTCGTGACAGGACAACTGTACACTCTAGAGATGGAGCTCTTCAGTAGTTACGGTTTCGATAATGAAAATCCTGGTTTGAGCTGAGACTTTTGACCTTTGTGTTTCCTCATGATTGAGATGGGTTACTTGATAACTTAGGTATATGTATGGGCATATACCTGGGTATTGGTTATCCGTTGATCTCATGATCCTTGTGTTTCCTCATGATTGAGATGGGTTACTTGATAACTTAGGTATATGTATGGGCATATACCTAAGTAGAGGTTATCTATTGAGATCTTCTTTGTGGTTATCCTTGTTGGATTTAGTGAGACCTTGAGGGTCTCGGGGTCCCTACTGAGTATCGTTATACTCACCCCTACACGGGCTATGCCCGCACCTCGTTGTGTTGGTTGCAGACGACAGGCAGTGCTGACGGAGGCCGAGTGTTCGAGGACTGGACGGTACCCGGAGGTGGACTACCCGACAAGTCAGTGTCCGGAGGTGGACTTCACGGCGAGACGATACTCGGAGGAGGTTGACGGACGAGAGCACTGTGGAGGCTATCTGTACCCACCCTTCAGGTAAGATTCGTGGTGGACGATCCAGGAGCTGCGCCATCTGTACCTACCCTTCAGGTAGATCCGAGGAGGACGACCCAGGAGCCGCTTCCGTCCCTCCAGCTGTTGTCTTTTTCTGTTGTACTTTGTTCAGTTGTAGTTGTACTTTCTTTTGGGTTTGTATTCTGGCCCATTTACTTTTCATCACTTCTTTTTTTACTTAGTGTCTTACTTCCGCTTGTACTCTGTGGTGTTTTGTTACTTTTATAAAGGCAATGCCTTCCCAGTTATCGGGATTTACGCCTTTGGTGCTAGTCTCCAGCCCCTGGCCTATGGATGGCGGGCTTGGGGTAGTCACGGCACGGGCCCCGAGGACGGGTCGTGACAAATTGGTATCAGAGGTGGTCGGTTCTACCGCAGAATCTGATCGTTCATTCTGTGAAGCAATAGTGTTAAGGGTACAGAGTGTGGTTTTCAGTTCAGGGAGTCCAGTGTTGGTGCGGGTGGCCGACGTATCCATACACCAGGACCCTGGAAACTGATTTTCGACTTTGTGCACGAAAACACTGTTTGCGTGTGAGTTTTCAATGGTTTCCCCTTAAAACAGCTCAAACCAGGTCAGCTCACCAGGTATAATCATTTGACCGTGTTACGTTGTTTCTTTTAGGATGCCTTTTCTCGGACGACCAGCTAGAGCCCAGAGGGATGTGCGTGCTGACAGCCTGTCGAGTGACGAGGCTTCGGTACAGGGCCCTCTTGCAGTTGAGGCACCAACGGAGGCGCCAGCGGTACTACCATACGTTGGGCCACTGATGCCACCAGCCCCAGCAGTAGGCGATGCCCGCTACTTGAGTGCACTGCATGAGTTCTAGCTCCAGAGGCCACCCAGGTTCGGGGGAGAGACGGACCCGCAGGCGGCTGAGGATTAGCTGGAGGCTGTGGTGGGAGTCTTCAGGCTAGTGGGGACGCCATCAGACTTCATGGTGACCTTTGCTGCCAGCCTTCTTCAGGCAGCAGCAGGCAGGTGGTGGAGCCACTTTTTCCAGTTTTGCGATGGGATGGCTTTCACATGGGAATACTTCGAGACCGTCTTCAGGGTGGAGTTTGTGCCAGTAGCTCTACACCACGAGCGTGTTCAGGAGCTGCTGCCTTTGCCGCGTGTTTTTCGATCAGAAGACGAGTCATCTGTGGGTAGTAGACAGATGATGCAGAGGTCTAGGAGGACCAGACCAGCAGTTGGGCGATCTCGGGTTTTAGGACCGGTGGTGCGGGGCACCCGGGGTGGGGTCAGAGCTAGGCGTGCGAGAAGCAGACTGTGTTACTCGTGCGGTGGAAAGGGGCACCTGGCACATGACTGTCCGACTCCTTGTACAGTTGATCCATAGGCTTTTGAGGATCCACCGAGGCAGAGTCAGCGACGAATGCTTGAGCAACAGTAGAGTAGTGGACAAGGAAGTAGAGCTCCTGGAGAAGGTGGACAAGAGTGGAACTAGTGGATATGTCTCTTGTACTTCTAGTTCCATGTTGATGTTTTTTTTGTGTCTTTGTACCATGAGCTGCAATAAAATAAAGAATCTTATCTTGTGATGTTTGCTTTCCTTTCCTCTTTTGTGATGTTACTAAGTGGTCCTGGTTAAGACTGTTGACTTGACCCTCACTTTCGAAATTCCTACTGGAGGAGACCCAGTGACCTCACACTGATGCCGACAGTGTGACTCGACCCTTGGAGGTGAGAGTGACAGTTGGATCTCTTAGTAGTTACGTCGAGGCCTTACGACGTCATCCATGGCATGAATGCATCCTTCATGCCAGGATTGACTGTATTAGGCAATGGGCGTGGTTCAACTAGAGAGGGTATGAGACCGGGTTTCTCTTTTCGGCAAAGGAGAAATTTTAGCAGCTCTTCCAGATCGTATGTAAAGGAGGTGCAGTTCATCCAGGAGCGGATGAAGACTGCACAGTGCAGTCAGAAACAGGAAACCAGTGCCAGTCTTAGAGACTCGGGCGTGTTAAATGTTTCAAGAAGAGGAAGCTTAAAGGAGAGATGAGTCTAAAAAGCAGAAGACGTGGAGGCACAGCTAGGTGAGCAGCATGAGGTGGTGTACATCCTAACATGGTACAACCACCCGCCTTAGTTATTCCCGCCAGGCTCAGGGAGCTGGAGGGCGGTGGAAGAATGCGGCTGCATGCGGTCAAGAAGTGTGACCCAATGGCTCTAGAAATGATTCAAGGGACAGTCTGTGTCCACTACTAGCTGCTGTAGTAACAGACGTTGATATGAATCATTCCTCACTTTCAAAAATCTTGTTCCAGACCTACAGTTTTCGGTAAGCCGTGGACTTGACCCTCACGTCTGGAGATACCTTGAGAGGAGACTTGATAATCACACTTACGCCGACGGTGCGGTCAGACCCTCGAGGCGAGAGTTCTGGTTGGAATCTCTCGTGGCAGCAGTCGTTTTGAGTTTCAGTTCCAGCAAGAATTGGAGACCTCTGAAGTACGAGGATGACGATCCCTTCCTTATACGGGTCTCACCTCGACGAGGGTTACGGAGATGTGGCCAAGGCGGCAAGTTATCTCCGAGGTTCAACGGACCTTTCTAGGTCCTCAGCTGGGTAGGCGGGATGGTTTACCACTTGGTCCATCCACCTCAGTTGCACTAGGTGCACGACGTTTCCACGTATCTCAGCGGAGGAGATACGTGCACGACCCGACACAAATCTTTGACCATGGGGAGCTGGTCTTTGGTGATGAGGTGACTTTTATGGAGTTTCTCATGGGGATCGAGGATCGACAAGAGCGGATCCTAGGAGGACGGTCTATTCCTCTTGTGCACTTTCTTTGGAAGCTCGGGGACCTCCAGGAGAGCACTTGGGAGTGGAAGGCCCAGATGCGTGCTCAGTACCGCCTTTTTTTCCCTAAGTTTTTGTTGGAGCTTTACGGGGACGTAAAGACATGTGGTGGGAGTAATGTAAAGACCCGTAAATTTCAAGGAAATTTTTTTCTTAATTTTCTTTGGAATTTTACAGGAGCGCAGCTTCTGACGGCACCTGATTCCGAGGCCCGGTGTGCCCGGAATCATTTTCTGAAGTTTGGCTCGGGTACGTTCAGTGAACGAACGTGCTGGTTTTTCTACCATTTGAACCGGTGCCCGGAAGCGAATTCTGAGGGCTCCGATGAAATTGCAGCGCCGGTATTCGCTTAGAAACGCCTCTTCCGGAGTTCCGTTTGCTCGGGTGTGGTTTTTAATTTTCGAGCTTAAAGTTAAGAAATAAAATAATTTTGCGACAACTTTATTTTATTTCTCTTAAGCCACTTGGAAGCCACTTGAAGCCACTTAAAGGAGGCTTGAACAGAGTTGAACTAGATAGGATGCTATCCAGAAATATCCTACCCCTTGGTAGGATATTTGTGAGGTAGGTCCCGCATGAGCCCCGCCGTTTCTTTCCGCTAAGAAACGCACCCGTGAAAACCTGTCTTAATGAAAGTCAACTGATGCGTTTCTTAAAATCTTAATAGACCATTTAATTGGGCTATTTCTTTCGTGAATTAAATGGCTTGTTTCTTTCGTTGAATTAATTCAACGAATTAATTCAATCGTTTCTTACCCCCCCCCCCTTCGTGTGTTGGCATAATAATAAAATAAGACCAACCTATCTTTTTTTGGAGGATTTCTCGTTGAGACAGAATCCTTGTATCTTCTTCCTCCTTCGCGAAGAACGTGAAGAACGCAAAGAACGCGAAGAACGCCGAACCCGGAAATCGACGACGTGACGCCGTGATCCACGACGCCGACAACGTTCTTCTGCGACGTCTCTTCCTCCGCGACGGGTCTTCGATTGGCTGGTTGAGTTCGCCGACTCAACGCCGTGTTCCGCGATGACGCGACGCCTTCCCGCGACGATGCGACGATCCCCCCCCTTCCGCGACAAACAATTCCACGAAGAACGCTCACGCGCGACGACTCCGAGGTTGGGATTTTATAATTTTGGAATACCCCTCATTATATTCCCGTGAACGTTCTTTAAAAATTAATGAACCGGTTTCAAATGAAAAATTTTATTTTATTAAAATTTTCGGTTCATGCGTTGAATAATTTCTCCCATTGCTTTTATCTAACGCGGAGGGTGCGGGTCAAACGAACACGGCCTGACAACCCTCCGTCGTTCTTCGTGTTTTGCGGATTTGGCGGGGCGACGGCAAAATATGATGCAAGGGCAATTTGATGATCCCGCAGTAAAGAGCGGAACCCGGGAGGAACAACGGCGCATACGGGAAGGAAAACAGGCCCCCGGAGTGACTCCGGCGGCCCGCGGAAGCCGGTGGCGGCGCGGGTCGTCGGCGCGGCGGCGCCGGCGGCCGGAGGAGGCGGCACCCCGCGGGTGCCGCGGGGTTGTCACGCGGCACCCCACGGGTGTCCAGCGCGGCACCCCGCGGGTGCCGCGGGTGTCCAGCGCGACACCCCGCGGGTGCCGCGGGGTTGTCACGCGGCACCCCGCGGGTGTCCAGCGCGGTACCCCTCGGGTGCCGCGGGTGTCCAGCGCGGCACCCCTCGGGTGCCGCGGGTGTCCAGAGCGGCACCCCGCGGGTGTCCAGCGCGCCACCCCGCGGGTGCCGCGGGGTTGTCCCACGGCACCCCGTGGGTGTCCAGCGCGGCACCCCGCGGGTGCCGCGGGTGTCCAGCGCGGCACCCCCGCGGGTGCCGCGGGGTTGTCACGCGGCGCGTCCGGCTGTCTGGCCGACACCCCGTGGGTGCCGCGGGGGTGTCACGTGGGGCGGCGGCTTTCCCCCGCGCCGGCCGCTCGGCCGCTCGGCCGAGCCGAGCCGGACCGGCCCTGGCCAGGCCGGGCCGGGCCAACCGGGTCGGACCCGACCCAGTTCGGGCCAACCAGGGGGGGTCGGGCCGGGTCGGCCCGGGCCCGGACCCCCCGTCTTCGGACAAATTTCGTTCAAACTCCCGTAACTTGAGCTACGGGCCTCCAAACAACTCGCGGTCAGTGGCAACGCAATCCTTGGAGCAAGACAGTTGTCTCGGTTTATCGCACTCAAGGTTTCGGAATACTTTGGGTTCGGCCGGGTTGGTTCGTACACGAAACCAACCAGGCCCTCGGAGCGGAAACACTCATATCGTGAGCTATGGACGTCCGATTGGCGTGCTGTCAGCTTTGTTAGTTTCTTATTAGTGAGACGGATCTTTTGGCTCACTCCGCCCGAGGTTTGGACGCAAGTGGAGTACGGTCGGGTTGGTTTTGCCTTAAAAACCAACCGGGCCCCTGGGACGAAAAAGCCAATAACTCTCAGACCGGGCTTCCGATTGACGCGCCGTCTATTGCGTTGAGTTTCTGTTGACGATACGGAACTTTTGGCATCCTTCGCCCGAGTGTTGGATACATTTGGTAGTGGCTGGGTTGGATCGCACCCGAAATCAAACCGGGCCCCTGGAACGGAAAAGCTGATATCTTTCAGACAGGACGTCCGTTTGACGAACCGTCAACGGCGTTGACGATCACGTTGAGAAACGGTCCCTATTAGTATACCCTATGAGAGCTCGGGGTACAGTTGAGATACGGCTGGGTTTGGTTCGCTCACGAAACCAACCGGGCCCCTAGGACGAAAAGGCTAATAACTCACAGACCGGGCGTCCGATCGACGCACCGTCTGTTGCGTTGAGACCCCTGTGACGAGGAGGTCCTTTGAGTTACTTCTTCGTGGGACCTTGAGATACTTGGAGTATCGACATGCAGCTCGTGGAGCGGACCCTCCCAGAGTCGAGCGTGCGGAGTACGGAGACCGTGTAGCCGACTGAGACCTGACGACTACTTGACTGACTCGACTTGGAGTGAGTCGACTAGCCCAGTGGACGGAGCACTACTTCGTTTGGGTGCAGACCCATGGAGGACGGAGCACTACCTGTGTGATAGTGCAGACCCGCGGTACTCGTCCGGAGAGTACCTCAGCAGGCTACTAGGGGGTGTGCACTACTGTGTTTGGGTGACATACCTCGGCGGGAAGCACTACTGTGTTTGGGTGGCTGGCCCGCGGTACTCGACAGGAGGAGTACCTCAGCAGTCTTAGGTTAGTGAGCAGTACCTCGGAGTCGTGACAGGACCACTGTACACTCTAGAGATGGAGCTCTTCAGTAGTTACGGTTTCGATAATGAAAATCCTGGTTTGAGCTGAGACTTTTGACCTTTGTGTTTCCTCATGATTGAGATGGGTTACTTGAGAACTTAGGTATATTTATGGGCATATACCTGGGTAGTGGTTATCCGTTGATCTCATGATCCTTGTGTTTCCTCATGATTGAGATGGGTTACTTGATAACTTAGGTATATGTATGGGCATATACCTAAGTAGAGGTTATCTGTTGAGATCTTCTTTGTGGTTATCCTTGTTGGATTTAGTGAGACCTTGAGGGTCTCAGGTCCCTATTGAGTATCGTTATACTCACCCCTGCACGGGCTATGCCCGCACCTCATTGTGTTGGTTGCAGATGATAGGAAGTGCTGACGGAGGCCGAATGTTCGAGGACTGGACGGTACCCGGAGGTGGACTACACGACAAGTCAGTGTCTGGAGGTGGACTTCACGGTGAGACGACACTCGGAGGAGGTTGGCGGACGAGAGCACTATGGAGGCTATTTGTACCCACCCTTCAGGTAGGATTCGTGGTGGACGATCCAGGAGCTGCGCCATCTGTACCTACCCTTCAGGTAGATCCGAGGAGGACGACCCAGGAGCCGCTTCTGTCCCTCCAGCTGTTGTCTTTTTCTGTTGGACTTTGTTCAGTTGTAGTTGTACTTTCTTTTGGGTTTGTATTCTGGCCGATTTACTTTTCAGCACTTCTTTTTGTACTTAGTGTCTTACTTCCGCTTGTACTCTGTGGTGTTTTGTAACTTTTATAAAGGCAATGCCTTCCCAGTTATCGGGATTTACGCCTTTGGTGCTAGTCGCCAGCCCCTGGCCTATGGAACGCGGGCTTGGGGTAGTCACGGCACGGGCCCCGAGGATGGGTCGTGACACCCCCCCCCAGACAGACCCTGGACACCCCCATACATACCCAAGATAGACCCCCCCAGGATAGACCCCCTAGACCCTTAACACCATGACACCCCCCAAACAGACCCCCCCCAAGGATAGATGAAAACCTCTACTCCCCTGGACAACACCTCCCAGTCCCTAGACAGCCTAGACATCCACTCCCCCCTAGATAGACCCAAGACACCCCGAACCCCCATACCCTAGAATCCCCCCTAACAGACCCTAGCCAAACCCCCTAGACCCTGGAAAACCCCCCAGATAGACACCCCCCCAGGATAGACCCAGACCTCCACACCCATGGACATCCCCCCCAATCCTGGACACCCCCATACCCTTGACAACCACCTGACAGACCCCTCCCAAACCCTTGACACCCCTCAAATCGACCCCCCCTAGGACAGACCCCCCCCCCCCAAGACAGACCCTGGACACCCCCTCACCCTGCCACTCCCCCTACCACCCCTACCTGTTCTCCCCTAGACAGACCTTGGACACCCCCTCACCCTGCCCCTCCCCCTGGAAGACCTCCTGGCAGTCCCCCTGCCAGTCCAACTTCCCGTCCCTCTACCACCCCCTGCCATCCCCCTACTTTCCATCCTCACCACTCCTAAGACAGACCCTGGACACCCCTCACCCTACCCCTCCTCTGCCAGTCCCCCTACCAGTCCCCCTACCCCACCCTCTTCCAGTCCCCCTGCCATCCCCCACCCCCGTCCAGCCCCCCATGGTTAAACCAAGGACCTTGGTCCCCAATAACACTTTCAAACCCATGGAAACTAGACCCAACATCCATAGTTTATAACCATGTAAATTGATTCCTACCCATATATACATAATGACCAAATTCCTATGTAATAGGTGCACCTTATAACAGTACGCAAATCCTCAAGCTATGAGAAAAAAACACCACCTTCAAAATAAAACTGAACTCAAGCATAATACAATTTATATCATAAGAATTCAAACTCTCTACAATTTAATGAATATAATATTCCAATATAAATATCATCATAATAAATAGAACAATTTGAAAAAATTAAATGTATATAACATTTCATTTAAAATGTACCACAATATCAACATCACCAGAACCATCATGACCCTCATCATCTCCTACAGAAACACCAACATCATTATCACATCCACTCAGACCACCACCACCAAAATCATGAAAATTGAAATATTCATTGGTTTATACACCTTAATCAGTGGAAGGAGCGAAGAATAATTATAAAAATAATGCATAAAAATGAGAAAAAATTTAGTTAATGAAAACATTCGATGTTTATATGGTGATTCATATAATATCATTATGCTACCAATAAAATACATTGATATACAAAATGAATAAAAATGAGAAATCATATAGTTAATGAAAACATTGAAATATTCTTGTTTATGATTATTTGTGAACATAAAATTAAAGAGAAATAAGAAGGATGTTTAGAATATAGAGCAATAGTAAGAGTCTTATGGTCAAAATAGAAAAAAATAATAATGAGAGAGTAATCAAGTTTAGATATGGATAAAATTTTAAATCATATTTATTTAATGATTCCAACCCCTTCTCACCCCAACCCCACCACCTTACACGCCACCTTCACCCTCCCCACTACCCTGACCCCCCCCCCCCTGCACCACACATGAACCCTACCCACTACCCAACTAACCCACCCCTACCCCTCCCCTGCTGGACCCTCCCCCCACTACCCCCCATGCACCACACCGGCACCCTCCCCACTGCCCTGCTGACCCCACTTCCCCCTCCCCTCCCCCTTCCCTATATACCCTTCCCCTATGCACCCTACCCCAACTGCCCCCTTGTAGCCCACCTACACCCTCTCCACTACCCTGAAGACCCCCCCTCCCCCTTGCACCCTCCAACCACTGCCCCCTTACACCCCACCAGCACCTTCACCACTGCCCTGCAAACCCCACTGCCACCTCCCCCTGCTCCCTTGCCCCCCTACACCCCCTCCACCCTCCCCACTACCCAACAGACCTTGCCCCCCTGGCCCACACTACACCCCACATGCACCCTCCCCACTACCCTATAGACCCCCATCCCCTTCCCCACCTACATCCTCCTTAATGAAATCAAAAACGCTCTGAAAAAATATAAGGAATTAAAATTCACAAATGTCCTACTTAAAAGTGGGCCAAAGAATAAAAATTGAATAAACCTTTCCCAAATATGATTTTGAGCTCACTATCATCGATGATGGTGTATAGAACTGGCCTCATCATAAGAAACCACATCTATTAAAATAGTTGTAAAAATAAGATATAACGACTTCTTATATATATGTGATCACTGTGTTAACTATACATGATAAATGATACATGAATCTATAACAAACAATGAACATATAATATTGATATTTATATGTACATCCCAATACTAATAAAATGATCATTAATAAACCTCTATTTTTCAAACATCACCTTCAATTTCTTATTCAAAAATCCAAAAATCCAAAAATCATGTGAATAAAGTAAACTTACATCAGCACTTAAATGCAATAAATAGGGATTAAAAATTTTTATTAACCCAAAAAATCCATTCCATGAATGTTTAAAATACCTAAAACTATTTATTCTTATAACCTTCTTGATTTTCTAGATTGAAACCTCATTTTTTGGCATGTTCTTATTCTAGAATTCACCTTTATTCTTAGTGTATATAGGTTTATCAATTTCGAAAAGTATAGAATTTTAATTTTTTTATTCTTAACCAATCCCTTACCCCCCCCAGCACCACCACCCCAGCCCCTTTACTGGCCTCCCCCCCCCCAATCTAGTACCATCAACATCAACCATCCACTACCCCCTCACACCACCCCCACCCCTTCCCCTAGCCTATGATAGCCCCCTAGCCTGCACCAGCCCCCAAACCCTTACACCACCCCTAACCCCCTGAACCACCCCACCCCTTCCCCTGTACTAGCCTCCCCCCAAACCAATCCCCTACCCCCAAAACGAGTCTCCCCAAACTAGTCCCCTCCCCCTAAACCCAGTCCCGGTCCCATCCCCCTCCCCACCTCCCAACCCCCCCCCCCCCCACTACACCATCCCCCTATCCCCTAGCCTACTCCATACCCAAACCCCCTATCCTTCACTTGCCCACACATCCCCACAACCATTCCCTTGTACTATCCTCCCCCTCAAAGCAGTCCCCTACCCCCAAAACCAGTCCCCCTCCCTAATCCCCTCCCAATTCCCTCTACTTGTATTATTCTATAAATATAAATGAGAGATGAATTTTTATTCTTCTTTTTGGAATATGTTGTAATTTATTTGTGGATTACCTACTCAGTTTCATATTTTTCTAGTATCTTTTATTTTATTCTATCTTCTACTCCGATGTTTCATCTAGTTTGGGTTATATTGTATTTTATTAAATTCATTATATAGAACTAGTTTTCTTTGTTTCGTATTCAGTAGGTTATTCTCATATCTAGGTAAATCATACCTTAATGATCTAGTATTACCGTGGAAAATATTTATATACTTTGATGTTTTGGGGATTACACATAAGGTTAATAACACCCCTTCTCATTCCCAATACAATAGGTAAGAGGAAGGATGTTACACCATTGGGATGAAACTTTATTACACATATGGAAGATAAACTCATCATATTTAAGGCCTTTATCCCACTATCATTCTTGTTCCAATTATATTTGACTGACTTTCATCTTCTATTTATGTTGGGCCTATTTATATTGATCGAGAAATTGTATGAGTGGGCACCTGCGTACACTGTTATTGAGAGTGAGGATTTATCCCTAGGAACTTCAGGATATAAGATCACCCAGAAAGTGAATAAAAAGGGGGTATCTATTCCCCATGCCTAACAATACTCACCCACCCTCAATTTGGATGTGTGGTTTCACTACATGGATTCCTCTATCCAGTTGCATACCGATCAACATCATATTCCATTATAGGTATGTGGGTTATTGTTCACCGAGCCACTAGTCAACCCATTTTATCTGCCTAAGACCTCCCTGGTCTTATAGCCTTCCTCTTCCATTAAATTATCAACCCATATCCTTATTATGACTAAATTAAGTGTTCTGAAAAGCTAACACTATATTCAAATTCCAGTTGATATCAGCATCACAACTTCCCATCATGAGTATTTTCTGGCTTGCCAATGCAATGGTAAGGGACATGCCACCAAAAAAAGGTGAAGATAACTGCTTTTTAAACCATAATACCGAAACCAAAACATATTTTTAGATTATAATGGTACATAATGAGTATCCCTCAACATAAACTCCAACACAGACCATGACTACAATGTAGAGTTACCTAGTAGTATATGAGCAGGCTGCACCCAGTACCCCATAATTATACACCATCTCAAAAACAACAATATTAGGATTATATATATATATATATATATAAGTATTCTAGTATTGAATAATTATACAACATCTCCAAAAAACTCCTACATTAGGGCTAATGTGCTTCCAAAATAGCAATATATATCAGTATCCTCTAGAAGTGCATCCATCCCTGCCAGATCAAGTGGTATGTTCAAGAAGACCTCTGTAGCTGGAAACAAACATGATTAAAATAACACCTCAGGAACCACCCCTTCTTTACGGTCCATGACTTATAGTGAAGGATCAAATAAATAAAATGAACACTCACCCACATCTTCATTAGTGGATATATAATCTTCCAAGTGAGCTCTGCGGGGACATGCACATTTTTTAAAAATTAGAATGTGATTCCATAATAATCCAATGAATGAAAAGAGTGAAGTTCCACATATAATAGAGGATTCTTGGGTAGAATACCATGACAATATAATTTTCCTCCATTCTTATTTTCTTCTAGGGAATGCTCACCGGAAGGCACTAAAGCTGAAATGGTTCTTCCCAAAGTGGAATTGCCCCCCTCATCTGGGATAATAGACCTGGGAATTCATTATTATTGGTCTCCCAATTTCCACGAAACACTTCTCCAATAGTGTATCCGGAAGATAATATTTAGGGGTTGGACGTTGTGTCTTTTCATCAGTATCATCCTCCTATATGAATAAAAACATAAAGGACATCAATACAGTTTCAATGTAATCATGACCCTTTAAACATAGAAGTGAGATCAGTCTTCCAACTACCTATATGGGATAGCCAAAGTCGATCACGAACATTTGAAGTGAGCTGAGAACCACCGCTCAGTTAACCAAATATGAATATAGAAAATGAACATTAAATAAATATGATTAAGGTATGCATATAAGGTATCATTTGTTATAAAAAAATATATAAAGGTACGTGATTCAAAATTGCATACCTAGGGTCGACTATCAAACCATGATACAGACACATGTCCAGAAGATCGAATATTTCACACTCAAGGGTAAAATCGAAATCATAAATTCAACAGGAATGGTGTATGACAAGTAAATTTTATTAAAAACACAAAAATAGTTACTAATTTCTTGCCAAAAATGGTATAAAATAATCATTACCTTCTGAATTTTATATTCACGTTAATACCGGTTGCAAGTTGTAGGAGAAAATCAATTTCATCCACTATTTTTTCTTGTTTGTTCTCTGTATATAATGCAACGCTATCCTACATACCAGTACAAGTCATCAATCTCACAATATGATCAGTGAATCTAATTGAGTGGCTGCCTCAAGCATAAAATGGAAAATCAGACTACATACTATCAGAGGTGTGCTGGAGGATATAGAGGGGCCGCCTCAAAGTATCGTCATCGAGGAGGTATGATGGTTGTCTCGGAGGAGGATTAAATTCAATATAATAATAATAACACTTAACTACTATATAAAGGAACATATCTCATAATAACATAATTCAATATATGTAGAAACAGTTAGAAAAACTACAATACATTTCAATATTACAATAAACAAACCTCATTACATAATAAAATTACACATATTAACAATCCAAAAATACAATTAACATCAATAGTGAGTCTCAATATTATTATCATCAGATTCATGATAACACTCATCCATGCCTCCTACAAAAACCCCATCTACACCTCTCATGCCACCAGCATCATCATCGACATCCACATCGGTACTAGCACTGACACTAGGACCAGCTCCAGCTACAACTCCGGCTCCAGATCCAACTCCGGCTACAACTCCAGCTCCAGCTACAGCTCTGGCTCAACTAACACAACACATAGACATCAAACATACATCAACCGCAACAACTACTTCTGGTGAAAGTGTAGATGAAATGATCGGAATAAATTTCATTATATTTTCAAATATCACAATTTCATCTTTTTGAGTTGCTTCTTTGATTGCAGAATTAATCTATTCCACTATGAACAAACCGGAACCGGTACTCAATGAAATATTTTCAATAGAATAGTATCGAGATGGTACAATATTCTTCCCAGGTCGACAACACACTCTGCCCTGATGCTCATCTCCTAATACCTGATTAAGATGATCATTTGGGCCCAAATTGTCTGGTTCTTTTTCTACCAATGTATCCAAAGCATTATGTTGTTTAATATATAATATAAATTAAAATGATAAAATAATGTAAGGAATTAAATTCAGTCAAAATAAAAGAAATTGAAATATACTTACAATCACCTACTCAGTGTCAATATTTGGCACAATACCATCTTTCGTTTTTCTTCTTATAGAAAACAAATTAGAGTGAGGAACACAACACTCAATATTCAATTCTTTTTTTTTTGGAAAAAACTAAGAAATAAATCAAAATTGGAAGCCAAAAAAATTATACTAAACAATGATAAATATTTTACATATTAAATTACTTTTGGTTGCTCAAGATCTGTGTGTGATGTGTGTCCAGGAGTATAGACATGATTCATTCCACTCTTATTTCTTTTATTTCTATCTAATTTCTCATATAAAGAAATAATTATATAATTTCAATAACATAAATAAAACACGTTTTCAAATAAATAAATGAATATATAAATAAATTTAACAAATACCTTAAACTCTTAAATCTTACATAGCTGATTATCTCATTTTATTGTGATATTGGGCAATCATGAATCACTGGTACTTATTCAAGCTTCATGTTAACTATCTTTTTCCATGAAAGATATAAGTCATACTTGTACACTATCCACATTTCAACTAAATCCATTAACCTTACAGTGGCGCCATATTTTCCACAAAGAAAATTATATCAGAGCTACAGTAGAAACAATATTTGTTAAGAAAATATTTAATATTGTAATATATATAAATGGATTAACATTACTTACCCAGATCTCTTCCTAGGCATTGTTCTTTATTTTTTCTATAAATTCCCTCTAACTAATTTTTTGAACCGAAATGATATTGTTGTTTCTAGAAAGTGTTCCCATAATTATTTTACATTCTCTACCATTTTTTTAATTATAGACCTATCCTCATTGTATTCAACCATGATTTTCATGTGTCGATTCCAAACATCTCGCATGTTTTGAGCAGCCTCATCGTCTTCTGTATACTAGAGCTAATGATGAAAAATAGTAAAAAATGATAATAATATATATGATTTAATCATTAATCACTAATAGTAATGTTTAAACACATACCAGTAGATAGGGGATCCGTTGACCCCTAAAGTGTAGTGTCTAGAGGGGCAGTAGCCTCTGCGGTAGGTGGGATATCTATTGTAGGATTACTCTGTACAGTAGATGGATACCCTTTTATAGATGATGGTGGATTGGATATGGCTATGGTAGTGGGATATATGGGGGTTCAGTGCCCTTTAGAGTGGATATTGGGAATGGAAAATAAAGAGGGTTGAGAGTCTAAGAACTACCATATGATATCGGTGCGGGTAGAAAGGGATATGGAAAATGTGGGTTTAGATAATATAGAAGTGGCATAATGGGAGGATGATCGTATGGTAACTTAAGAGGCATAGTATTAGGCTAAACTATAGAATCAACACACCCAACCATACTATCATCCTCGGTAGTATAATATAACCATATCCTCGACGAAGTAGCCTAAAATAACATAGATGATAAAATAAAATGAATGATAACAAGATAAATAATATGAAAGACTATAATATTCAAACATAAATTGTACTTACAGGGTTGGAAAGATGAGACATATGTTGTTCATTTCTTTTTAATCTTTTATTTCTTCTAATATCATCATATTCAAAAAAATTACCTGGAAATTCAAAATAATATACTCAAATAAATAGAAATAGGTAAAAATGTGAAATAATATAATTCTATAATAAAATAATGAGATACATTTTCAATGTGATGTTTATATGGATAAAATATCAAGAATTTTCTATATTTAAGAATTATTATAGATGTTCTTAAAAAAAATTGGTCAGATTGTAAAAAGATTTATATCTAACAATGGTATAAAATAAATAAGTTAATTTGATATCATGTATAGAATTTTAGAAAAAACAAATACAATATTTAGATAATGTTAGGTAAATACATTCAAATGTGTTAACATTCTGTGTGGTCTGTGACAATTTTTGGTTCACAGTCTGTTCTATAAATTTAGTCATCTATGTCATCAAATCCTATATTCAAATAAATAGAAATAGGTTCATCCACAACAAAATTGGCGTCCATGTCTTTGTAAAAAATATGTCTAGAAATGACATCAACAATAACACAAAATTGTTGTTGTAACGTGCCAGTTACATAAAACACCTTTCTAGACTATGAAACAAGAATGTAAGGTTCATCAGTGTGGAGCTGGTGATTCATATCATTCACTATAAATCTACATTTATCAATATACATTCTGTGTCGTGTCATTTAATCAAACCACTTACATTACATCATTGTGACATGACTGTGTGAATAGTAATCTAATAAAATGATTCATTCAAAAAAACCATAATATGATATATATTTTGACCAAGGTTGTATATCGGATGCACTCGAACAATAATCTATTGTGGCACTTGTCGTGACACCATCATGCTGTGTTGCCATTTTTTCACAGCTATTTATAAAAAATTTAAATCCATTTACAAATATTTTTTTACAATCACATATGACATCATTTGGACCAAATGATAAATATAATACTTCCACAGATACTTCATTCATTAGTAGATTTAAATCATAAAAGATACAAACATTTAATATTAAACATATACATGTGATTATATTATGAGAATAAAAAAAAATCTATTAGCTTTGACTTTCACTAAGCAGTGAATTCTTTGATGTGCAGCAGTTCCTTCTTATAAATAGATAGAGAGTGATGTACCTTTTTTATAATTTTAAATGTTTTCTACAAATATGGATTAATAAAATTTTCAGAATATATGAAGAAATAAAATAATGAAATAATTCATATTTATTAGTTTAATCACTTGTTTTAATCATAAAGCACACCATAGTTGAATAATACTGTACGATCATCCATTTCCCACTCTTCCCTGCTTAATGTACACAAGGAGTACGATCCAGATATCCCCCTGTTTGGGGAAGTGTAGGAAATTTAGGCTCAATGGGATCATATTTCCCATCTTCAGTTATCATAAGTCGATTAGACCTCGTGCTGATGTTATCCATGTTTGATGAACATAAATCCATGAATTCTTGTGCTATGTAAAATTTCACAACAGATCCTTCGGGGTGATATTTATTTCTCACATAATATTTCAATCTAAATATCATTATTTCTGTAGGATACATCCACCAACTCGAAACAGGACCACCAAAAACAACTTATATGGAAATATGCATTTTCAGATTTGACATACATGTGAAAAATTACAGTGGGCAAAAATTATCAATGTTGCAAAAAAATAATTGGTGCATCTCTCTGTAATTTATGAATAAAACTTCTTCTCGGTTTTTTGGCACCAAGGTTTCAATAAAAATCACAAAACACAATGACAACAACTCAATCATTATGTGAATGTAAATGTATAATAGAAAGAGGAATCAACTCATGTAACAAGAGATGGTAATAATGTGTTTGAAGAGATTTTTGTTTCACAGGTTATGTATTCACCCTTTTCAATATATTACTTGAATAACCATATAGAACCTTAAAACTTTCCAAGTCCTGAAGAAATTGTTTCTCTTCCATATTTTTCATCGAATAACATCCAATATAGAATTTACAAATATTATGACTAATTAACTCAGGATGAAGTTTGGATCTTATACCCTAATCAATCAAATCCCGATGAGAATGCAAATCGTGTTTTGTTTTTCCTTTGAAATTTAAAATAGTAGTAAGTAACATCTTAAAAATGTTTTTCTCGATATGCATTACATCCAAACAATAACGAAATAAATTTTATTACCAGTATAAGAACTCAAAGAATATTCTTTTTTTCATCAATTGTTATTGGAATTCGAATTAACATGTTTTCAGTTTTTGATATTTTATTGACTTTTTCCAAGAACATAATTCAAATCATCAGGTTCTTTAACAATATCATTACCTAACATTTGTGGAGGTGTCTCATCTACCTCAATGACATTATCGAACTGTTGTCTATTTTTTCTATATGGACGATTCAATGGTATTAATCGCTGATGCCTTTTGGAGCTGAATTTTTTTTGAAACTTTAATCTTTAGAAATGTGTATTTTTCATAAAAACAGGGCAGGATAATTTCCCTTTAGTACTCCAACCAGAAATCATTCCATAGGCAGGGAAATCATTTATCTTCCATAATAAAGATGCACGAAACAAAAAGCACTCCTACCTGAATGCATCGTATGCCTGTGCACCAACAATCCAAAGCTCCTTTAACTCCTCTATTAATGGCTATAAGTATATATCAATATCATTTCATGGATCACTAGGTCCAGATATCAACATACTCATGATAGTAAATGGAATCTTCATACACATCCATGATGAAAAGTTATAATTGTGAATGAAAATAGACCAAGTACTGTGTGTAGTATGCATTTGGAAAAATGGGTTGAAACCATCACATGATAATCCAAATCTAACATTTTGTGGGTCAGTTGCAAAATATGGATGTTACCTATCTATTTTATTCCAATCCAACCCATCTGCACAATATACGGTTTCATCATTATCTTTATTTTTTTCATCTTCATGACATCTCATATTCTATTCCATTTGTTCTGATATAAATTTTTTTGAAGGCTTGGAAAAAATGGTAAGTTCTACATCACTTTCTCTGGTATGAGATATTGTGTTCCGTCTTTATTAGTCTTCCACCTTGATGTGACACGCTATTTGCGCTGACTTAACTCTACATTTTTCTTCCAGAACAGAGAACAATATTTGTGGAATGAATGCATCTTAAGAGATGAAAATCCAAAATTTTCAACCAATATTGATGCCATGTCATTATTTTTTGAAATATATGAATCATCGAATAGTAAATCATTAATAAATGTATATAGATAGTAGACCGAAATATTACTAAATCTATATGTTGCTTTTCCATGATATAATCACATTAAAAACTGAAGATTATTCAATTTTTCAAATGCCTGATATACTGGGGAATTTGCATCATCCATCATATTTCTAACACTCTTTAACTCATCTTCCTGATTAATGGACAAAAACTATGTTGAAGTATTCATTTCATCTTTCATTGGTCTCCATGAGAAGCTGGCTTAAGAAACAAAAGAAAACCGACCATAAATCCGATTTTTGCATTCCAATCGTTTCCTTTGAATCGATGCCATTCACCACATTCACTTTTTCTCCATTGTGAGACCATAGATGATAATTTTTTGGAAACATGTTTAGTGATATGATAACTCACTTCCCCATGAGTTAACCATGTTCTTCAAACACAATCAGAACATGGGCATCGAATCAATCTTCCTTCTGAATCATTAGTCAGTGCAATGTCCAAGAAATATCATAACTCCTGAAATTCATTAGTGATCTGATCAATGTTGTTCATATATCATTTATAATTTCTTAGGCATATAGAAAAACATTAAATAAACAATCAATGAAAAGGATAAACATTATATGTATTAATTCATAAGATAATAAGAAACCATCAATAACATGCCAATAAAAAACTCATTACAAATATTATGGTTAAGGGAATTTATAAATGTTTAAAATTATTAAAAATCTGGAATAGTCACACCTTTCTATGACCACATAATATTATTTTGGTGTACCGATAACACCCACATAAAAACCTAGATGTTTGAAAAATGGCCTATTATGTTTTTAATAGAATTATATGGTGGGCACCCCACTCCTGTACACCCCTCCCCCTCCCTCTTGGATGCCCCCTCGGATCCCCCCCCCCCCCTTACACAGCCCCCCCAGACCCCCCCATGGACATCCCCCTCCCCTGAACCCCCACACCCCTTTCCCCCCTCTTTTCCCCTTACACGTTGCTACCCTAGACCCCTTCACCCCCACCTGGATAGCCCCCTCCCCTTCCACCACCTCACCCTCCATGCACACTACCTCCCCCCCAAACACCCCCCCCTCTTGGACACCCCACCCCCTTGAACTCCACACCCCACACACCCTTCACCCCCTGCTCCATGCCCCCACCTCCCACCTACCCTACTGGACAACCCCCTCCCCCTACACCCCTGCCCCCTCCCTGCACACTTCCCCCTGGACACCCCCTGGCACCCCCACAGCCCTTTCTACCTCCTCGTGCACCCCCTGAACACTGCCCCCAACACCCACCCCAGACACCCCCCTCCTGGACACCCCCCTCCCCTTGAACCACCACACCCCCCATCTCCCTTCAAACTACCCCCACCCTCTCACCCCTCTTGGACATCCCCCCTCCCCCTGCACCCCTTTCCCCCCTCCCTGCAGACTGCCACCCCCCACCCTGCACAATTCCCCCTCTTGGACATCCTCCCCTCTAATACATGATCACATGTGTTTTTTTTTAAAATTGGGACAAACACAAAAATGAAAATGAATTTTGTATCAAAACAACTGAACATCATGGGAACATCATCCTGATCAGTGTGATATGTCATATTTCCAATATCACCCAAGTCAATCTACCTCAGAGATGGTCAGTTATCAAAGCATATCAGAACAAGAATCAAACTACTGTCACTAAACACATATGGTATGTTGTAAACTTTATCCAACCATATGGGTGTTTCTGGTATTGACAAACACTTTCCCAAGACTCCCTATAGTAAAAACTAGCATGTTTACCCTCATTAATTCACCAGATATATGGAAGTGAAAATTCTTGAGTTTTCTTACCTCACAAAAATTCTATAATATTAATGTAAAGACCCGTAAAATTCAAGGGAATTTTTTTCTTAATTTTCTTTGGATTTTAAAAGAGCGCATTTTCTGACGGCACCTGATTCCGAGGCCCGGTGTGCCCGGAATCAATTTCCGAAGTTTGGCTCGGGTACGTTCAGTGAATGAACGAGCGGGAATTTCTAACTTTTGAACCGGTGCCCGGAATCGAATTCCGAGGGCACCGATGAACTCGCAGCGCCGATATTCGCTTAAGGAGACCTTTTCTGAGGTTGCATTTTTTGCGGAATGAAAGTTATTTTTGGGAAAAATTAAAAGAAGTTAAATAAAATGTGGAAACACATTTTATTTTTAACTTGTTGGTTAACTCCTCCCAAAGGGAGTTAGGGGTGGGACCCACACCCACTTAACCTCCCTTGAAAGGATTAAGTTTGGTGGGGCCCACATGAACCCTAACGCTTCATCTTCTCTTTTTAAACTCACTATAACTCCTCTTTAATTAACTTGACAACTTGGTTAATTAATTGAGTTGAATTTTTTGAATTTCAAACCTTTGAAATTCAAGTTGATAATTGTGTAAATAAAATAAGCCTTAGCTTATTTTACTTTGGTTGGTCTCCTTAGACATCTTGAGAGAATTTGAGAGGTTCTCTCCACCTTCTTCAACATTGACGAAGAACACGAAGAACACTCAAGCTCCGACGAAGAACGTCGCTTCTCCCTTCTTCATAGCCGGTGTGTTTCCGAAGATCGACGACGCCGCTTCTTCGATCTTCTTCCCGTGTCAAAGAAAGGAGACGTCGTTTCCTCCTCAGACTATCTCTGTCAGCTTACGTAGATTCTCCAGCGACGTACCTCTTCGGACGCACCTTGACGTCAACGGAAACGGTGATCGGTTTCCACGACGCCCGACCTCCGCGACGCTAGTCTTCCGCGGTTGGTTGACGTGCTCCGCACTTGAAACCGAGGTAGGGGTTATTTTATTCTTTTATTCATGATTTATACCCGTGATTATTTCTTCGTGAAATTTGTCCAATTTTTAGCCAATAACGCGAGGGGGCCAGACCGCACGAACACGGACGACCCTCCTCCTTTTCATGTTAATTATATTGTGGATTAAAACGGGTGTGGCGCGGTGCCCTCGCACCGCGCAGGATCATACGACATGAAATGTGTGGCGCCGTCACGCCGCGTCGTAAAATAATGCAAGGACGCGACGCCGTCGCGCCGCGTCGAAGAAATTTGAAGGCGCCACGGCCGGAACGGGGCCGCGGCGGAGGGGCGCAGTGTCGTCGCACCGCACCGGACAACGAAGGCCGCGGCCGTATCCGGGCCGCGGAGGAACGAGAAGACCGGCGGCCAGCCGGGTCGCCGGTGTCGGAAGCCGGAAGGGGGACCGGCCTTGCCGGTCCCGTTGAGGGAGAACCGGCCGGCCAGGTCGGCCAGAAGGGAGGCAAAACCGGGGGGAATTAATTCCCTTGGCCAGCCATAATGGCCCCCCATTATGAGGGGGGCCAGTTTCACAAAGGGGGGCAGGCGAACCCCCGTTTTCCAGCAGCTCGGCCTTCGGCCGAGCTGGCAGCGCGCTGCTTTGCGCCGAACCGGCGCGCTCGGCCGGTCCGCCAGGCCAGGCCGGGCCAGGCCGCGCCGGGCCTGTCCGGTTCGACCCTGTCCGGGGCGGGTCGACCCGGTTCGGGCCATCCGGGGGGTCGCGGGCCAGGACGGCCCGGGCCCGAAACCCCCGTTACCGATGGGTTTGGATTAAAATGCCCATAACTCAAGATACGGACTTCCAAACGATGCGCCGTCATTAGCGATGCGATCCTTGGATCGAGACAGTCGTTTCGGTATATTGCACTCAAGGTTTCGGAATACTTTGAGTATGGCCGGGTTGGTTCGTGCACGAAACCAACTAGGCCCTCGGAGCGGAAACACTAATATCTTGAGCTACGGACGTCCGATTGACGTGCCGTCAGCTTTTTTGTGTCCCTCTTAGTGAGATGGGTCTTTTGGCATACTCTGCCCGAGGTTTCGACGCAGGTGGAGTACGCTCGGGTTGGTTTTTCCTTAAAAACCAACCGGGCCCCTGGGACGAAAAAGCTAATAACTCTCAGACCGGGCGTCTGATCGACGCGTCGTCTATTGCGTTGAGTTCCTGTTGACGATACGGAACTTTTGGATACATCAACTATGGACTTTGTGACAGTTGATGTATCAGTCTCTCGGCTCGTGGAGCGGACCCTCCCGAACGAGCTTGCTGTGTGCGGGAACCCTTGAGCTGGCTGCGACTGCTACTGCGACTGCTACTGCTACTGCTACTGCTACTGCTACTGTGACTGCGACGACGACAGTACAGAGATCCTTGGTGGATTCGACGACGACGACTACAGCACTCGGAGATCCTACGTGGATCAGTGCTACAGGTCCTGTGTGGGCCCGATCCTGTGTGGGTCCGGTCCTGTGTGGGTCTCCGCTCAGCGGTCCTGTGTGAACCAGCGCCTACAGATCCTGTGTGGGTCCGATCCTGTTTTGGTCTTTGCGGGGGTTAGTACATATCGATCCTCTGTGGGTCCGACGACTTAGATGGATCAGTGACCATCTCTATCGTCTACCGAAGAAGTATACCTGTGTGAGGTGAATCCTGTTTCTTTCCTGTGTGGATTGTGTTGTGCTATCCTGTGTGGATTTCGTTTTGTTTTCCTGCGTGGAATACGTTTACTTTCTTGTGTGGACTGAGTTGTACATGGGCTCGGAGGTTGGAGCGTATTGGAATTGATGACTTAGGTATATGTATGGGCATATACCTAAGCAGTGTCGGTTGTTACTTCGTGATTGTATCTTTTTTTTTTTTGGTTTATCCTTTGTGGATTTTGGGAGACCTTTGGGGGTCTCGGGGTCCCTACTGAGTAGCTTATACTCACCCTTGCACGGGCTATACCCGCACTACGTTGTGATGGTTGCAGACGACGGATAGCATTGATCGTGGTTGAGGCTTGCAGATCTGGACGGTACATGGAGGGGGACCACTGGGCAGGACATGCTCGGAGCGGACGGCGGGACCCGAAGAGCAGTGGAGCTATCTGTACCCACCCTTCAGGTGGGATTTCCAGTGGACAGCTCGGTGTAGCGGCTTTTACTTTACAGTTGTTGTTTTCCCTTTCGAGTTGTACTTTACTTTCAGTTTGGGTTTGTATACTGGCCCATTTACTTTTCCGCACTTTCAGTTGTACTCTGTTCTTACTTAGTGTTTACTTTTCCGCTTTCTTACTCTGTGGTTCTTGTTTACTTTACAAAGGCAATGCCTTCCCTTTTTACCGGGATTTATGCCTTGGTGCTAGTCGCCAGCCCCTGGCCTATGGAAGGCGGACTTGGGGTAGTCACGGCATGGGCCCCGAGGGTGGGTCATGACAAATTGGTATCAGAGGAGTTCGGTTCTACCGCAAACACTGATCTTTTCTATGTGAAGCAATAATGTTTAGCGTATTGAGTGTGGTTATCAGTCTAGGGAGTCCATTGTTGGTGCGGCGGCTGACGTATCCGTACACCAGGACCCTGACTTCTGATTTCCGACTTAATGCACAAAAACATTGATTGTGTGTGTGTTTCGAAGTTTTCTTTGTGATTACTTTATATCAGCTCACCAGGTATACTGTTCTGACCGTGGAACACCTGTTTACTTTTCAGGATGGCCCCACGACGGCTGCCAGCAAGGGTTCTGAGAGTCGAGCGTGATGACAGACCACCGAGCGATAAGTTCTCGGTGCAGGGCCCTTGTTCAGTAGTGGCACCGGCGGTAGCACTACCCGCCGAGCCACCGATGCTTCCAGTACTATCCGCTGACGATGCACGTCGCCTCAGTGCACTGCATGAGTTTCAGTGCCAGCGACCACCCATGTTTCGTGGGGAGACGGACCCCCAGGCAACAGAGGACTGGCTGGAGGCAGTGGTACGAGTTTTTAGGCTAGTGAGGACACCTGCAGACCTCATGGGGATCCTCGCTGCGAGCCTACTGCACGCAGCAGCAGGACGATGGTGGAGCATGATGCTCCAGGTGCGCGATGAGGCTTCTCTACTTTGGACAGACTTTGAGAGCCTCTTCCACTCGGAGTTCGTCCCAGCCTCCCTCCGTGCGGTGCGTATACAGGAGCTTCTTCAGCTGCGGCAGGGCAGCATGACGGTCGCTCAGTACTCGGCAAGATTTACTGATATCTCGCGCTACTCGAACGACATGGTACGAGACCCATTCTTCCAGGCCCGGACCTTCGAGCAGGGATTGAGCCACGAGATCAGGGCATCGCAGATCTCCCTCAGCATTCCGACTCTTACGGGAGTACTGGAGAGGTCCCTTTTGATTGATAACTCCCTTGCTGAGTCTATACCAGCGCCGAGACCCACCACAGGGCAGCACGTGGTAGAGTCTTCTGCAGCTGGCAGTTGACGGATGACTCAGGGGTCCAGGCAGACCAGACCTTCAGGCAGACGACCTCAGGACACTAGCTCATCAGTGTAGGGCACACAGCGCGAAGCCAGTCTTCCGAGAGTCAAACAGTGTTACTCGTGCGGCGGGCAGGGCCACATGGCTCGTGACTGCCCGACCCACCGTGTCGAGGAGCAGCAGACGGTTGAGGGACCACTGAGGCAGAGGTAGAGGGTCGACTGTGGCGGTCTGCAGGGAGGAGGAGGACGAGGAAGAGGAGCTGGCCGAGCAGCAGGTGGTGGGAGACGCTTTGAGGCTCTACCACCACCACCACCAGGAGGTCCACCCTGACCACAGGGAGCTGGCGGGCAGAGATAGGTACATCTCCAGGCAGCGGAGGCCTATGACCACGGCACGCCCGAGATGATTCGAGGTACTATCTGTGTCTATTCCACCCTTGCTGCAGTACTTATAGACACAAGAGCGAGTCAATCTTTCTTAGCCACTGCCCTTGTTCGGAGCTCGGAGATTCCGACAGAGCCGTTGGCTCGATCCTTACGGCTAGAGACTCCTATGGGAGAAGACTTGACGATTACGCACTGGTTTCGGAAGTGTGAGCTTACTCTAGGAGGCGAGAGCTTCGGATGAGATCTGCTTGTAGCAGCGTCGAGGCCTTACGACGTCATCTTGGGCATGGATTGGTTATCTACAGTCCATGCACAGATTGACTATTTTAAGCGCAAGGTGCGATGTGTACGCACCGACGAGAGCAGGTTCACCTTCACCGGCGAGAAGGGAGCCTTCGCAGCTCATGATGGACTTCCGCAGAGGAGAGGAAAGTCCATCACTCATCAGTTGGCTAGCCTCATCCTTGGAGTAGTTGACGTGCGGAGTCCAGGTTTTCCTGCAGTGGTGGATCAGTTTGCGGACATTTTTCCCGACGACGTTCCAGGACTACCTCTTCACAGGGAGGTAGAATTTTATATTGACTTGTACCCCGGGACAGCTCTGATATCGACTCCAGCATATCGTATGGCCCCCGCCGAGCTTCGAGAGCTACGGGTATAGATGGAGGACTTGCAGGGCAAGGGGTTCATCCGACCCAGTGTTTCACCCTGGGCTTCCCCGATATTGTTCTCCAAGAAGGCGGATGGGAGCTTGCGACCTTATGTTGACTATCGTCGCCTGAACCATGTGTCAGTGAGGAAAAAGTATCCTCTACCGAAGATTGATGCCCTCTTTGATCAACTCAAGGGAGCACGATGGTTCTCGAAGATAGACCTCGGGTCAGGCTATCATCAGCTTAGAGTTAGAGACGATGACGTGCAGAAGACGGCCTTCAGATGTCGGTATGGCCACTATGAGTTCTTGGTTATGCCCTTCGGCATGACCAATGCTCCAGCAGTGTTCATGTCTCTCATGAACAGGATCTTTCAGCCATACCTCGATCGATTTGTCGTGACCTTCATCGACGACATTCTGATTTACTCAACGACTGAGGAGGAGCACGCCTACCACTTACGGGTTGTACTAGACACACTCCGAGAGAACCGGCTTTATGTTAAGCTCTCGAAGTGCCAGTTCTAGATATGTGAGGTCCATTTCTTGGGACACGTCATCTCTGAGGCGGGAGTTGCAGTGGATCCTGCGAAGATCGAGGCAGTGTTAGCTTGGGAGCCACCCAGGAGCGTGATGGAGGTTCGGAGTTTCTTGGGATTAGCTGAATACTATCGGAGATTCGTGCCAGACTTCTCTAGAGTTTCGCCACCACTCTCAGCTTTGACCAAGAATGGGAAACCCTTCGTGTGGTCAGACAGATGTCAACAGAGCTTCCAGGAGCTGAGACAGAGATTGACCAACGCACCTATCTTGAGGTTTCCTAAGGAGGGAGTTGGATATGTAGTTTACTGCGATGCATCAGGGACCGGACTCGGTTGTGTCCTGATGCAGGAGAGGGAAGTGATCGCCTATGGATCACGTCAGTTGAGGCCGCATGAGCAGAACTACGCTACCCATGACCTGGAGTTAGCAACAGTGGTCTTCGCTCTGAAGACATAGCGACACTACCTGATGGGCGAGCGCTTTACAGTCTTTTCTGATCATCAGAGTCTCAGGTATATCTTCTCTCAGAAGGACCTGAACCTGAGACAGCGATGATGGCTCGAGTTCCTCCAAGACATTGAATTTGAGATAGTCTATACTCCTGGGAAGGGGAACATGGTAGCCGATGCCCTCAGTAGGAGGACGGGCATTCAACTACTTGAGGAGGCGACGAAGCATCTAGCCTCTTTGTAGATATCCTTCATGGATAGAGATGGAGTAGCCTTCCTCCAGTATCACACAGTCACCCCTCTACTACTGTAGCAGGGCAGAGAGGCACAGCGTGAGGACGCTGACTGTGAGACACGACGTGCACAGATATCCTCGGGACAGGCATCTAATGGTTTCTCCCTTGGAGCAAAGTATGACATCCTTTTCAGAGGAAGTACCATGGTATCAGTCGCTTTGCGAGAGGAGGTGCTGAGATAGTTTCACACTTCTCCTTTGGCGGTACATCCTGGAGTGGCGAAGATGTACCAGGATCTTAGACGACAGCACTGGCGGCCGGGCATGAAGAAGGTTGTGGCAGAGTTCATTTCTCGATTCCTCACCTGCCAGCAGGTGAAGGCAGAGCATCAGGTACCAGCGGGCTTGGTACAGCCCTTGGAGGTTCCGTAGTGGAAGTGGGACGGCATATCTATGGAATTCGTGACTGGACTTCCACACACTTCCAGAGGTCACGACTCCATTTGGGTGATTGTTGACTGACTCACCAAGTCGGCACACTTCTTACCCATTAGAGAGCAGGGGTCAGTGGAGAGCTTGGGACGTCTCTCCGTTCAGGCGATTTTGCGGCTCCACGGTGTGCCATCATATATCATCTCCGATCAAGATACTCGCTTTACTTCCTGACTATGGAAGGGATTGCAGGAGGCGTTCGGGACGCAGCTACGTCTGAGCACAGACTTTCACCCTCAGACGGATGGTCAGACGGAGATGACTATTCAGACTCTCGAGGACATGCTCCGCACATCTGTCCTCGACTTTGGTCATAGTTGGGAGGACCACCTACCCTTGGTGGAGTCTGCGTACAACAAAAGCTACCACTCCACCATCGGGATGGCACCGTACGAGGCGTTGTACGACCGACCTTGTAGATCTCCTTTGTGCTGGACAGACCCTGGGGAGTCAGCACTTGTGGGACCAGAGATGGTCCTGGCCATGACAGAGAAGGTCCAGGTCATTCCGGAGTGGATGAGGACAGCTCAGAGCTGACAGAAGTCATACGCTGACAGGAGGCGGAGGCCACTAGAGTTCGAGGATGGGGACCACGTCTTCTTGCGGGTCTCACCTCGATGTGGTATACGGAGATTTGGCCGTGGCGGCAAGTTATCTCCGCGCTTCACCGGACCCTTCCGGGTCCTCAGCAAGATTGGCGAGGTGGCTTATCGCCTGGCCCTACCACCTCAGTTGCACCGGGTGCACGACGTCTTCCACGTATATCAGTTGAGGAGATACGTGCACGACCCGACGCACATCATTTACCATGGGGAGCTTGATGTTGACGATGGGGAGACTTTGGCGGAGGTCCCGGTGGAGATCGAGGATTGACAGGAGTAGGTCCTACGTGGCCGGTCGATTCCTCTAGTGCGCATCAGATAGAAGCACAGGAACCTCCAGGGGAGCACTTGGGAGAGGGAGGCTCAGATGCGTGCTCCGTACCCTCATTTGTTTCCCTAGTTTTTGATGTATCTTTACGAGGACATAAATCCCTGAGGTGGGAGTATTGTAAAGACCCGTAAAATTCAAGGGAATTTTTCTTTGGAATTTGACAAGAGCGTGGTCTCTGATGGCACCTGATTCCGAGGCCCGGTGTGCCCGGAATCAATTTCCGAAGTTTGGCTCGGGTACTTTCAGTGAACGAACGAGCGGGAATTTCTAACTTCTGAACCGGTGCCCGGAATCGAATTCTGAGGGCACCGATGAACTCGCAGCGCCGTTACTCGCTTAAAGAGACCCTTTCCGAGGTTGCATTTTTTGCGGAATGAATGTTAGTTTTGGAAAAAATTAAAAGAATTTAAATAAAATGTGGAAACACATTTTATTTTTAACTTGTTGGTTAACACCTCCCAAAGGGAGTTAGGTGTGAGACCCACTCCCACTTAACCTCCCTTGAGAGGATTAAGTGTGGTGGGGCCCACACGAAACCTAAAGCTTCATCTTCTCTTTTTAAACTCCCTATAACTCCTCTTTAATTAACTTGAAAACTTTGTTAATTAATTGAGTTGAGTTGTTTGAATTTCGAACCATTGAAATTCAAGTTGATAATTGTGTAAATAAAATAATCCTTAGCTTATTTTACTTTGGTTGGTCTCATTATCCATCTTGAGAGAATTTGAGAGGTTCTCTCCACCTTCTTCAACTTTGATGAAGAACACGAAGAACACTCAAGCTCTGACGAAGAACACCGCTTCTCCCTTCTTCATAGTCGGTGTGTTTCCGATGATCGACGACGCCGCTTCTTCGATCTTCTTCCCGTGTCAACAAAAGGAGACGTTGTTTCCTCCTCGGACTATCTCCGTCAGCTTACGAAGATTCACCAGTGACGTACCACTTCGGACACACCTTGACGTCAACGGAAATGACGATCGGTTTCCGCGACGCCCGTCCTCCATGACGCTAGTCTTCCGCGGTTTGTTGACGTGCTCCGCACTTGAAACCGAGGTAGGGGTTATTTTATTCTTTTATTCATGATTTATACCCGTGATTATTTTTTCGTGAAATTTGTCCAATTGTTATCAAATAACGCAAGGGGGCCGGACCGCACGAAAACGGCCAACCCTCCTCCTTTTCATGTTAATTCTGTTGTGGATTAAAAAGAGTGTGGTGCGGTGCCATCGCACCGCGCAGGATCATATGACAAGAAACGCGCGGCGCCGTTGCACCGCGTCGTAAAATAATGCAAGGACGTGACGCCGTCGCGCCGCGTCGAAGAAATTTTAAGGCGTCGCGGCCGTAACGGGGCCGCGGCGGAGGGCCATGGTGCCGTCGCACCGCGCCGGACAACGAAGGCCACGTCTGGATTCGGGCCGCGGCGGAACGAGAAGACTGGCGGCCAGCCGGGTCGCCGGTGTCGGAAGCCGGAAGGGGGACCGGCCTTGCCGGTCCCGTTGACGGAGAACCGGCCGGCCAGGTCGGGCCGGCCGGAAGGGAGGCCAAACCGGGGGGAATTAATTCCCCCGGCCAGCCATAATGGCCCCCCATTATGAGGGGGGCCGGTTTCACAAAGGGGGGGCAGGCGGCCCCCCGTTTTCCAGCAGCTCGGCCTTCGGCCGAGCTGGCAGCGCGCCCGTGGTGCTGCTTTGCGCCGAACCGGTGCACTTGTCCGGGCCGCGCCGGGCCGGGTCGACTCGGTTCGGGCCATCCGGGGGGTCTCGGGCCGGGACGGCCCGGGCCCGAAACCCCCGTTACTGAGCGACTTGGATTCAAATGCCCATAACTCGGGATACGGACCTCCAAACGACACGCCGTCAGTGGCGATACGATCCTTGGATCGAGGCGGTCGTTTCGGTATATCGCAATCGAGGTTTAAAAATACCTTGAGTTCGGCCAGGTTGTTTCGTGCACGAAACCAACCGGGCCCTCGGAGCGGAAACGCTCATATCTTGAGCTACGGATGTCCGATTGACGTGCCGTCAGCTTTGTTGTGTCCCTCTTAGTGAGATGGATCTTTTGGCATACTCCGCCCAAGGTTTGGACGCAGGTGGAGTACGGTCGGGTTGGTTTTTCTTTAAAAACCAACCGGGCCCCTGGGACGAAAAAGCTAATAACTCTCAGACCTGGCGTCCGATCGACACGCCGTCTGCTGCGTTGAGTTCCTGTTGACGATACGGAACTTTTGGATACATCAACTCTGGACTTTGTGACAGTTGATGTATCAGCCTCTCGGCTCGTGGAGCGAACCCTCCCGAACGAGCTTGCTGTGTGCGGGAACCCTAGAGTTGGCTACGACTGCTACTGCGACTGCTATTGCTACTGCTATTGTGACTACGACGACGACAGTACATAGATCCTTGGTGGATTCGACGACGAAGACTACAGCACTCGGCAATCCTACATGGATCAGTGCTACATGTCCTATGTGGGCCCGATCCTGTGTGGGTCCGATCCTGTGTGGGTCTGCGCTCAGCGATCCTGTGTGAACCAGCGCCTACAGATCCTGTGTGGGTCCGATCCTGTGTAGGTCTTTGTGGGGGTTAGTATCTATCGATCCTTTGTGGGTCCGAAGACTTAGATGGATCAGTGATCATCTCTATCGTCTACCGAAGAAGTATACCTGTGTGAGCTGAATCCTGTTTCTTTCCTGTGTGGATTGTGTTGTGCTTTCCTGTGTGGATTTCGTTTTGCTTTCCTGCATGGAATACGTTTACTTTCCTGTGTGGACTGAGTTGTACTTGGGCTCGGAGGTTGGAGCGTATTGGAATTGATGACTTAGGTATATGTATGGGCATATACCTAAGCAGTGTCGGTTGTTACTTAGTGATTGTATCTTTCTTTTGTGGTTTATCCTTTGTGGATTTTGGGAGACCTTCGGGGGTCTCGGGGTCCCTACTGAGTAGCTTATACTCACCACTGCACGGGCTATGCCCGCACTACGTTGTGTTGGTTGCAGACGACGGACATCGTTGATCGTGGTTGAGGCTTGCAGAGCAAGACGATACCTGGAGGTGGACCACTGGGCGGGATGTGCTCGGAGTGGACGGCGGGACCCGAGGAGCAGTGGAGCTATCTGTACCCACCCTTCAGGTGGGATTTCTAGTGGACAGCTCGGTGTAATATCTTTTACTTTACAGTTGACGTTTTCCCTTTCGAGTTGTACAATACTATCAGTTTGGGTTTGTATATTGGCCCATTTACTTTTCCGCACTTTCAGTTGTACTCTGTTCTTACTTAGTGTTTACTTTTCTGCTTCCTTACTATGTGGTGCTTGTTTACTTTACAAAGGCAATGCCTTCCCTTTTTACCGGGACTTACGCCATGGTCCTAGTCGCCAGCCCCTGGCCTATGGAAGGCGGGGTTGGGGTAGTCACGGCACGGGACCTGAGGGCGGGTCGTGACAATTAATATATTTCAAGTTATCCATTAAAAAATAATGGAATTTCAGATGACAAACCATGTTGATAATAATTCCCAAGGAATGTCTCTCCCACTTAAATTTTTAATTACATGATGATCATTCCTGTAACAAGAATCAAATAATTTCAAAAACACCCATCTTATCAGGGTGTCATTTTAATATCTAAGATTCCTACATGGGATAAACTTCACCAATATGGAAGCACACATCTAAAATGGTTCAGAATAATTATTAATTTTTTAATATTTTGAGGGAGTTAACTCTCTTAGGTTGGCCCCTTACAAAAGAAGTAATCATCAACAACAAAGCTAGGTTATGATTAAGAGGTCACTAGGATAAAATAAAATTCATTTATGTTCAATTGGTAGATAAATAAGCCCATGGAACACACTCATATAGCCTATCTAAGGAAACTATTAGTTGAAAATTAAGAATTCTAGTACATGAGGTTGAAAACTAAAAACACCTTATTTAGAATTCTTTTAAAGAATTTCATTTCTTCCATTTATTTTTTAAAATATTCCAAGGCTTAGTTTTATTGAACATCCAATATCATTCATGGAAAATAAATAAATATTTCTCATCAGTTAGATAGTTCTCCACTGAAACAATGAAAATATATCTCAAACTTATTTTCAAGCATTAATTATTTATCTACCATACAATTAAAATATTAAGAAATTTATCTTATAAATTTCATTCTCCAATTTACATATACATAAATATATTCATATTTGGATTAGTTAAATGGGATTTCAATTTCATGTTCAAGATGAAATAACCCTATATGTTGTAATTTTCATTTAAAAAATCATAATCCAAAAAATAATACATATCAGAATAGCTAAAATGTATTCTATTAACAGTAAGAAACAAGTTATCTTATATACCACTATAAAAATATACATAAAATCATATAATAGGCTTCTAAAACATTAAAAACCATCCCTCCATGGAATAATCACACCCCAATTGGGTTATGTAATATAGAATATCTAAATAAATGTGGCCTAGGTGGGTCTCATCATATCCATCCTGGGTTCATATAAATGCCACCAAATAATAGCTCATTTATTTATTAATGTTTCAAAACACCATTAATGGGTTATCTCATTATAATATTTCCCCAAATGACCTGCATGGGAATAGAGGTGTATTTAGGAATTTATTAACATGGGTTGTCTTGACAAAGTTATGTAGGTACTATAATTCACAATAGAAATCATTATATATATGAATTAAATTTTAGTATATACCATCACCCAGTATGATGGATTACCATTGCTAAATAATAGTGATACTTGTCTTTATATTCCATTATTGGAATTCATGTACCTAAAACATGGTCTTCATCTCTCACTATAGAATATAGAAATTCCATTTATAATGGTTTGATTATATGGGTTATGGTTCCTAATTTATAATGGCCCGACAACATACTAATTTTTTTTTCAAATCCATTTAACCATTACTATAATCTTTTTAGTGTATGTAACATATGGTTCATCATTGATACTTCTAGATATTGGTTAGTTAAGGAAGTACCATCACACTATATTGGAAATAACTATTTAGGTTGATGCTAACAAATTAATAACAAATCGTATATCACAATTATCACAAGGATGGATTTCACATGTTAGAAAATCATATTGATTTATAAATAAAAAACCAAAAAATCTAGTTATATAAGAAAATAATGATAAATTATAATGAATCAATTAATAGAATCACTTAAGGAAAATATCACATATAACCTAAAATCATGGTATGAAACCCACATATCATGGTATATTCAAGGCATTTGAATCTCAATGTTCCTAGAATGATGAATGAAACAACAGGTTCATTCTATGAAACCCGGGGATAAAATACCCTAATATCATAAATATATATGTAGAATAATTTAAATTAATCACTCTAGGTGAAATCATAATCAATTTTAATAACTATCAATAAGACTACACTCTCATCCCCAAACACTTAGTCTTTTCCACTTAAATGGTTTGAACACTCCCAGACATGATTATTTACCGAGAACTGACACATTCCTAGAATCATATATAATATAAAAAAATTCAAGATGATATAAAAAGAAACCTCTTGTACCACTTTGTAAATTCCCAACCCATGATCCACTAAACCGACACCCAAGATAGTTTGTTACATGGCTAAAAAAGTTCCACTGCATATGTCAGAGGTAGTTAACCAATAGTGAGGGTTAAATTATGGTACAATAGAGAGTCTATAACCTTATAAAAATAGTATCATATCACTATACTATAACTACATAAAAAAATAGGAATTGTATATGATTTTCATAGAATCAAATGATAACAATAACTGATAAAATAGAAAATTCCAACTATAAAACAATGCATTCACGTCCATATGAGGCTATAAAATCTAATTCAGTAAATATACAAAAGTGGTTACTGTAAAATATAGTACATGTATATTAAAATTTAATAAATAAATATATATATATATTCATGACTATACTAATTTCCATCACATCGTTCTTCTCCTAACTCTAATATTCAAGAAGAATTTAATGAATGAAAAATACAGAACATATTCCTTTAACCATGTGGTCTTTTGGGTAAGATACTGGAAAGCCATCCCAAACAGGGTGTGGGATATAATTAGTAGTCCAACACCAATGGTTTTTAGATCAATTTTCTCAATGATTATAAAATATAACAGTGATAAATTATATCAATAATGTTCTAAAAAATAAATAAGTGTAATCAATTTAGTCTCGTTTTCCTCCAAGAAACATGATCAGCCATATTTTCATTGAAATAAGATTATATATATCTTCACACATTCCATCATGTATATATATGAATTTTGATGATAATATATTTCCTATATATAGATTAACTAGTGTTGGGATTTGGTTTAGATCCATGGAATCCACAAAGATGTTCACATGTCATATAGGGGTGCAATGTACAAGGTGCAAGACCCTTGTATAAAAATATAAGGAACACAATGCCTAGGGTATCATAATTTTTAAGGGAATCTACCATTAAGGGATTCCATACTTTAGTGTCAAATTATATAATGGACCCCATTCCTAAAAATCACAACATATGTTTGAAACCATTCCCATATGTCAAAAAATTTATGGGGTACCATGCATGAGGGATTCCATGTATGAGTATCAAAATGCATAAGGGATTCCATGATTGAGTATCCAATATATAAAGGATATCATGCCCGATGGACACCATTCCCATGTATCAGAATTTATATAAGGTAATTCACACCTAAAAGATTCTATAACAATGCTTCAAAATATATATGGGACTCCATGCTTAAGTATCATAAGGTAATAAAACAATGTCTAGGTGAACTATTTATAGGTAGTTTGCACCATACATGCATAGGTATACCATTGTCCATGAAAGTATCCAGGGATAAATGATTCTCCATGACCATTATTTTTATTCAATTTAATGTACTAATAAAAAAATAGTTTCATGTGGGAAAACATTCCCCACTACACTTCAATTCATTACACACGAAATTAATATGCATATAAGATTTCCATAAAAAATTAAATATTTTAAATAGTGGAGTTCCTTTTATTATAATAACAATATGCCCATGGGATGGTGCTTGAATCTCATCATTCAATTATTATTATTTAGATACACCTTTTTATTTATTAAGACAACACACCTATATTGTGGTTAACTATAAAATGGTCTTGGTTGGTTATCATTATCATGTTTGTTAATTCAATTTAGCTATCCCTTTCATAAGGGATGAATCATCACAAATCCAATTATAATCAAAATTGTTAAAGGAATTATAAATATAATCAGTTAAAGTATCATCCAAAATGGTTTATTAATATTTTTGATGAAGCATAGATCAAAACCACAAAGTAAACACACCCATTTAGTGGTTTGGGTTAAGTAGAGAAATCAATTGTTCTATTAAGTGTAAAATTTGTATTTAGTCTATGTAATTAGTATCTACATTATTAACATCACATTTTAAGGGTGAAAGAAAGAAATTACAGTTCGAAACACAATTATATTTTTCAAAAAAATAAATACAGTAAGGTAAAATACATGGGCCAACTAACTTAAACTAAGGAAACTTAAAATTTCCAAAATCAAGCTTCGATTCAATCTCATTTGAGGGAAATCAATGAAAAATACAAAAGAACTAAAAATATTATGAGTTATCTCAGATGAAGATAGTATTGGAGATGGAATGATAATTGATGAAGGAGAGGAATAAGAATCACATTATAACCATGGTATATCCAACATAACCAATGACACTAAATTTAGAATATGGATCGATAATATGATTCTATGCCTTGAGAGGGGGGGACATGGAACCAAATGAAGGGTACCTATGTTTGGATGTGAGGATAAAATGGGAGAAAATAATAAATATGTGGGATGGGAAAAACTATAATTTTTAAACCATTAATGATTTATAGGATTTGTATACATGGTATGTCTAACTAAATGCTAACTGTGCATTGTTACATCCAAAGTCGAACCAACTATGCAGGTACAGAACACAGTCTTCCAAAAATCTGCATAGCCAATGGACTACCTATATTGTTTTGTAATGATATCCACAAACAAGCATTCACATCGTTTAGAATGGTTACCAATCTATGAATTATCGCTAACACATTAAAAAAAAATCACAGTACAACCTTTAAATCAGAACATTGATGAAATTAGATTGTATTAAATAGCTACGTTGATTGGAAGCTTCTAGGAGGAGGGAGCTGGAGTGACAGGTCTGAGGTGGGTGCCACGCTGGGATAGGTCTATTGGGAGGAGGTTGCCACTGTGAGAGAGGTCGTCGGGGGGGGGGGGGGGCGTGGTGAGAGAGTTAATCAGAGTGGAGGATGTTGGGATGCGGAGAGGTCAGGTATGAGTGGTCTAGTAAGAGAGCTCTGGATGGAGAAGTCATTGTGGAGGAGGTTTCCTCAGCGAGGAGAGGTCAGGTAGGATAGATCATTGGGGAGGAGAAGTCATCGGAGAGGATGGTTCCGCGGTGAGGAGAATTCATCGGGAGGCGGGCGTCATGGTGTGGAGAATTTTTTGGGAGGAGGTTGATATGGTGCGAGGTGAGTAGAGAATATGGGAGGATGATTCTGATACCAAAGAATTAACCGACATGGTATAGCCACAGTAGATTAATTAAACTGTGGCAATTAGAAAGGTATAGAGACAGACCAATAAAATCGTGGATATAGGTCCGTGGATATAGATTTAATTTCTAGTATTGACTTGTATATATGTATAATAAATAAATTTATTTCTTATTATGCTAAACTCTAATAATATGAATTTATTTATTCCATTGGTGATAGTAAACCATTAGACATATCCAGGACCCAAGTGGTGGAGTCTACCATGTCTTGTATACCTATTCACATTAATAAGAAACATTCTTGAATACACTATTATGTGTGACCATCTAGGCCCTTATCTCAATAGAAAAGAATATTTTTTCACAAAACAAGAGTAGAATCTAGAAACCTATAATGGCCCCTAAAGAGATAAGGAGTAGTCATAGAAATGAAAACCAACCCACGAACACCTACTGTGTAATATAATTTCATTATATTCAGATATATAATAAATAATGATGCACATTTATTTCATCATCCATTCTTGATTTATTATTTGTTTATCTAGATGGATGGATTTACCCTTGACTACCATGGCCATGGATTTATGAAGGTTTAATCAAGCCTGATATATTACTTCTTAAACTCGGAAGCTGAAATTTCTATCTTAACCATTAAACCAATTCCATACCACTAATGGTTCACCCAACACAACCTACCTCACCAAAATTTTATTATCATGGTTTTTTTCGTTTATAAAAGTAACTGATCAAATGACACGCACTGATAACGATACCATGTTAAGAGAACAACACACAAGTCCATAGATAGAAACATATAGTGACACCCAAAACACGTGTTGTTCCAATTGGTGGAAAACCCCCCATGATCTCAGCTATTAGAGATCGCGAAGTGAAAAATTCATGAAAAGAAGCCTCAATGTTTATGAGTCCCCATAAAATGATAGCCATGCAACAACTATGTCCAATCAACATGATGTATCTTGAGAATATGAGATTAATTTATGATTAATGTCATGGTATCTCAGGGTTCTCATTATATCATGAGATCTTCTATAAACATTTTATATTAGAAATAATACAAAAAAATTTCTATTAAATAATGTATGGAAACATTTTACACTATAATGGTAACTAATCATCATGAATAACTCACCATATTAAAGATATACTAGTCAAAAGAGCTGATAATGTTGGGTCAAGGGAACCCACTTTTACAAAACCATATCACAGTTTTATAAAAAAATCATGAATGTTATTTTATAAACATAAATGTTTTCCTAAAGTTATTTTTCACGATCCTTTTCCATCTTTATAAAAAATAATAATATATTTCGTATAATTTTCTACATGGGTCACTTTTTACTCTTTTTATAAAATTTTGAATCATATGTTTATTTTTAACATCTAAAAATGAATGCATTTTACCATTGTAATGAACATTATATTCTTCATGCTTCCTTTATTTGTTTCCAGCTTTATTTTCAAAGAAAATTATTTCCACTATACTTTATGAATTTTATGTTTTTAAAAGATATTTTCAAAGTGGAAAGTGTACTTTCATCAAGAATGTTTTTAATGATATATTAATTATATTTCTACACATCAATGACACAACTATTGATGTTACTTATTCTCATCTAGTGATATTTTTTAATGATACCATACATATTCTTTATCTTGATGGATTATGATTGTTTGAAATAGATTTTATGTTAATCATGTTATGAAATGGTTCATGGTTGTTTTTATGATATTAATGATGAAATGAAATTTCTATGTACATTATTAATTTATGATTCTTAGTAATTATTTAATATTATTTTTGGTTCCATTTTAAACTAATTACAATTGTTTCCTTTATAAAAAAAGCATGATTTGTTACATTATAATCCTAGGATGTGTGGATCCATTATATCCCACCAATGAGTTGGGAATTCATCCATATTTAAGTGGATGTAACTTAATAATAATTGACGAGGATGCTGTTTTTCTCCTAAGATATGATGGAGTGTATCGGTTTCAGGTTACTCCTAATACATATGGTAATTATCCGGTAATGTAATTCCATGATGAATGTTTGATTTTCTTAGATACCAAAATCTTTTCTTTATGATTTCTATGAATTTTAAATACTTCATTTGATAAATATTGATATCACATGACTCATGATTATTTATTCTTTTATGAATATTCTCTTATGTTAAGGATTTATTCATTGTATCTTACTTTATGATCCATGTTTTTATGGGTAAAATTTCCCTATATTTTGTTCATGTATCTTGATTATATCATTATTAAAGACACAAAATTTTATCAATTTAAATTACATTATTATAATTATTTCATATTGTATAAACCACATAAAACACATTTGAAACACAATAAAAACATTAAAAATTATGAATGAATGAAATATTAAGTATTTATAGAAGTTAAGGAACCTATACTGATGAAATATTAAATTTACCTTAGGAATAGTATTATGAACATTATGAATAGTAAACCATCCAAATGTATTGAATCCTCACCATGAAAGTATAAATAAAATTTATTAATATTATAAATGAAAATATGATATAAGTTTATCATAGTATAATAAAATAATTTTTTTTCAATTACTAATTAAGTGTCGGTATCCTTATAATTCGTAAATATTTAATTACAATTTTATAATAAATTATATAATTTAAAAGTAAATTAATTTTCATAAATTTTTTTATAAAATAATCTGTTTTTTTATTATTATTATAACATAATTATATAAGACATTTATTAATTTTTCAATGTGTTATGAAATCAGTTATAATTTTAAAATCAGTATTTTCCATGTATATGATGATTTTAATTAAAAAATAAATTTATCATATTTACAATATTATTTTCATATAATGGATTTATTTTTTAAATTTTAAAAATTTAGAAATAGTTGGGGTGAATTTTATGTATTTTTCTAAAATACATGAATTATTAGTGAATAGTAAAATACAATTATTTACGATAAAAGCTTAATACATGAATTATGTAGTCATAGATTATGTATGCATGATATAATCACAAAATATAAAAAATATATTTCATTATTTTAATATAGTTATTTATAATTCCCAAACTATTCATATCCTTCAGACAAAATAATAACTAGCGAATAAAATGATGAGAAAACACCTCTCTTATCCAATATAAATACCACACCTCAACACCTCTTCTTGTAACACCTCTAAATATTTGATTCCTATCCAAATTATATTCAAATTACTATCCAAGAACATCCCCCTTGTCATAGGCCTTTGGTCTAAACATAATACCAAAACCAATCCCCCTAAGGTTGTTCTCAAGGAGAAGGATTCAAGAGGCAATATCATATTTTCTTTCTTTTAATTTCTTTTCATAGTCATTTATATTATGATTATATCACTACAAAAACTCATCAAAATGGAATTATAAATCCATTAAAATATAGATACTTGAATTTTATTATTCTAATGGAATAATCTCTCATCAAACCCCTTATCATCTCAATTTTATTCCAAAAATGGAAACGTTGTCCATGAGTTGTTGTTTTATTGCCTTCAAAGACGTCATGTTTTCATTTTCCATCACCTCTTTCAAGTCTAGTCATAAAACCACTGTAATGGTTTAAAAATATTTTAAAATATATTTTATGACTATTTTTAAATTCTCGATCAAAGATATTTAAATAATACTAAATGATGAAACTAAATGAGTTTGTTGTGAGCAGAAAGAACCAAAATTTACCAAAAATGACTGTCATTAACATTTATAGAATTATTTATCATCATTCCACCTAAACAAATAATTCATTTAAACATATATAATATAATTAATAACAAATAATAAAAATTCTAGATATTTATTCCCATTTTACATGAACATCAATTCATGTATACAAGTGAAACAATAATAAAAACTGAGAAAATGAACACTCTCATGTGATAAAATTCTCAGAAATAAACATAATAAAACAATAATGGATAAAATTAATGTATAAAAGGTTCTGGATTTTTCAATTAATGAATTTTATTTGATTATCAAGGATATTAATTTGAATAAATAATTTAGAGATAATGTTTGGGGGAATTCTTATACCTGACTCTCTTTCTTTGGGATTTCTCTCATTCACTCCATTTTCAGTATAGATGTTCCATTAATTTTCCCCAAATATCACATATTTTTTATTCCCATTTCCATTTAGGGATATTAATGATTCTAATATGGAATTATGAAAAATGAAATATTTTTCTAAAATAACTCTTCATTATAAAAAATATGCATTTTATGTCTTCAATGAAGATTGATACCAGGACTATTATTTCCTTTTTATCTTGGAAAATCCATGATTTTTGAATGTATTCTTTATGAAATTAAACCCATTCATTTTTTGTGAGTTATTTTATTTACAATATTTATAAATGTTCTATGTGGAATTCAAGATAATGAAAATTTTATGATGTGATGGGTGCGCTTGAATTATATAGTGCATGTAAATATTCTTTTGTGATAGGTGCATAGAAATGATATAGTGATTGAATTCATTAGTTAATGTTAGTATTTTCATGATATAATGTAAAATATTTATGAATGTGATTTTATCTTTGTTCACAGCTATGTGTGGTATTTTACTACTAAGACGGGATGTTTTGTTTCTAGGGATTTCCACACTCAATTCCTTTATCAAATGTTTCCTCTCATGATTATGATTATGAAAATTTTTATGTTTTATGTTGATTATGTCTTTGATAATGCATGTTTTATAACTATTATTCATCCTCTAACTTGGATTTTATCTCACCCTATTATTTGATTTATAACCTCTGGTGATAACTTGTTTTTAAGAGAACACAAGGGATAATAAGAAGCAAAAAAAGAGAGAATTAAATATATTTTTTTGTTTTATTTTAAATTGCTATGTATGGTACTAATTTTCCCAACACACAAAACCATTGGATCCATGTTCTGTAATGATTTTATATAGTTTTATCTTTAAAAAAATTTAAAAATCATGTAAGAAAATAATGGTCACTGTAGTTGGTATTAGTTCTTGGTTTCATGAGATTTCTGAAATATGATTACAGATCCTTAGTGAAAACCCTTAGTATGATGCAAAGATTATGTAATCACCAATGGAGCTTGGTTTTAGAAAAATTATAAACATCGGGATCCCATAAGATATGCCTTTAAACATAGTTTCACAAATGGAAAAAAAATTATTCCTAACTTTTTGACATTTGTTTTGTGTTATCCTTTAATATTTTAAAGAATGGTTAGATCCAAGAGAAACCAGGCCAACAACCAATGCATGGAATAAGACTAAAATTTCCCAACCTACATCTCTAATGCCTTGTGAGGTGGAGTTCAAAATTTCATGGTGATTCTTACCCTACTATATTATGCAATGAACAATAACATGAATGATATGAAATTTCATCCTTCACCTTAGTGGGTGAAACCATATATTGAGTCTTTTGTGGGTCAACAACCCCCAACATTTTATAGATGTTTCTATCCACTCTTCATGAAAGAGTGTGTCTAATAAATGAATAATATAGTTTCTTTGCCTTGCTATTTTTAGATGAATATGTTAACTCTAGTCATTTATCATTTAGATAGAGAGGCCAACCAATGGTGGGAACCGATTGAGAACACCAAGTCGAAGGGGGAAACTAGAAAGATTTATTGGTAAGATGTTAAGATAATGTTTCTTAACAAGTGTTTCCATAAAACTCTTCTTAAGAATATGGAGATATAACACTTATATGTGAAGAAAAAGGAAGGTGAATCTATCACGACATACAAATCAAATTTCTTATGGATTGAAAGGTATTCTTAAGGTTTTCCTATAAAAGTTTACAGGCAAATTAATAGATTCTTTAGAGGTTTAATATCATAACTTCGAAAGGATATAGAAAATTGAGACTTTGGGAGATATGAAGTCATATTTTGATGTGCTCTCAATGTAGACATGGAGTTGGGAGAATGGTCCCATGGCTATGATGATAAGAAATTAAAGAAGTAATATCAAGTTGGTGGATCTAATGAGGACGGTGGAAGAAAATATCAACCAACCACGTGTCAAAAGATGTTGGAATAAGCATCATGGGAACTGCTTCAATGGTATGGGAAAATTATTTATGTGTGGGATAAAAGGACACAAAAATCATTAATGTTTAAAATACATGAGGATGTAGGAAACTGTGTTAGAGGAATGAAGAGAACCACCTACAGTTCAATTCTTCAACTGTAGGGAACAAGGAAACTATGCATGTTAGTGCACTAAAACATGAGACCTTGAGAGTAATTAGTTTCAACAACCACCAAAGAAAAAGGAGCAGTGGAAAGTTAGTTCCATCACAACTACTAAGGGGAAGCCTAATAATTATGTGAAGATATGTACACTTGTTATTTATTGAAGAATAAAAAACATAATATTTTATTCTGGTTCTACACATTATTTCATATCATGTATGTTTAGTAGAAGTATTCAAACACCACCTCAAAATATTGAGTTTGAGTTATCTTTGAGAATATAAAATGGAGTAATTATTTCACCCAAAGTATATATCTCTTATCTAGTTAATGTTGGTGTACTAAACCTACAATTAAATCATGTCATACTTCCTTTGGGTGAGTTAAATGCACTTTCAGGAATCGATTGTCTATCTTTATGATAGGACAACATCAACTATCAAGAAATGGAGATCACTTTTCACATCCCAAAGAATCATCGTTTTTTGTAGAAGTGTTAGGAAGATGATGAATATCCTTCAGATTAAACATTTCAAATATTGATATTATTTCGTTATAACCAATGATATCTGGCTTAAATTATCGATACAAATGAGAAAATAATTTTCTAAGACATGCCCATTGTGAGGAACTACACTGATGTTTTCCTCAATAAATTTCATGTCCTTCCTTGTGACCAATATGTTGAGTAATCAGTTGAACTTTTTCTTGGATCTCTTGCTATATCAAGGACACCTTATATAATGGCTACCATTGAGATAGAAGAATTGAAGAAGTAGTTATATTATAATCTTAAAAAGGGTTTTATATACCGTAGTGCTTCACAATGGGGTCATCCAGTCAACTTTATCAAGAAGAAGGATGGATCGATATGTCAATGCCTTAATTATCACAACCTGAATAAAATCAAGATAAATAACAAGTATCCCATTCCAAAAATAGAAGAATTTTTTTATAGACTACATGGGTCCATGTATTTTTCAATGTTTTATCTTCCGTCCAAATATATCAAATTTACAATGGGAATGGTATATATTCTTAAGAAATCCTTTTAAATGAGGTACAAACACTATGATTTTATATTGATGCATTTGCGACTCAATAATTCTCGAGAAACATTCATCACCTTAATGAATAGAGACTGTACATATTACCTCCAAACCATTATGGTAGTCTTTATTAATGATATATTGATATACTCTAAGAGCAAGGAGGAACATAACGAGAATTTGAATATTTTTCTATAGAAAGTGTAAAACTTTATGAAAATTATAGTAAATGGGAGTTATGGAGGAAAGAAGTATCAATCAAGGGGCATGTTATCACCAGAAAATAAATATCTATGAACATTTCCATGACAAATGCAATTGAAGAGTGGCACAAACCAACATTTTTTAGGTAAATATGTATTTTCATTAGTCTAGTGGGTACTATCGATGATTTGTGAATAATTTACCACAATTTTCAAACCCAGTAACAAAGATGACACAGAAATGAGAAAAGTTTTTCTAGATTAGTGAATGTGAAGACTGCTTCAAAGAGTTAGAAAAGAGGCTTATCATTGTGCCAGTACTCACACTTATGACAAGTGGGGAACTTTTTGTGATATAAAACTATTCTTAAAAAATGGTCATAGGTTGTGTACTGATCAAATATAATATAGTGATATCTAACTTCTCAATGAAGATTTAAATTAACGATAAAAAATATCTAATGCATGATCTATAGTTGGAAGTTTTAATCACCGTGTTGAAAATATCAGAGTATTATATCTATGGAGATAAGAGTATGATATATACTAATCAGAAAATGATAAAATATATATTCACACAAAAGGGGTTTAATATGCACTAGTAGAGATAGTTATAGATCGTCCATGATTTTTAATGCTCAATAAACTACCATCCTGGAAATGATAATAATGTGAAAGATGCTCTAAGTAGAGAGGATCTAGAAACATTATCAATTATGAGAATTTAAAAGGATCATATCATATTAATTACTAAAATGATGGAAATGGGAATCATTATGGAAGTAACATCATCAATCCTTACCCAATCAATTGATCATCCATCCCACATGGAGAAAATAAAGGATTCTTAATGAATTGGTGTGGAAATTCAAAAGAAAGAAGAAGCTATGAGAGAGGAGAAATCCTCATAGTTTAAAAGTAATGAGGAAGCATTTGTGTGATATGGGACATGATTATATGTAGTATATGATACAGAGACAAAGAATGAGATTATGAATGACACACATAGCTCAAAATTCATTATTCACCTAGGTATTACAACGATGTATTGAGATATCCAATGGAACTATTGGTGGGATTATACAAAGATTTTTTTTTATAATTATTCATAAAAGTTCCTGTCATGTCAGAAATTGAAGGCTGAAAAATTAAATTCCAAGGAGATGATACAACCATGACACATATTAACATGGAAATGGGAAAAAATGAACATGGAATTTTTCACCAGACTTTTGAGGAAATGGAGGGGATATAATTCTATATGGGTTGTTGGGGATCATCTTACAAAAACAACTCACTCTACCATATTTCTAGATGAAAAATCACAAGACTAACTTTCGTTGATATTCATCAAAGTAGTGATAAGGGTGAATGGAGTACCACTATCAGTTGTATCTGATTGATATATGATATTTCCATCTATGTTCTGCCAAAGCCTTCAACGTGTTAAAAACACTGATTAGAACATCAATATAGAATATCATCCTCAAACTTGTGGCTAATTTAAGAATACTATTCAGACAATGGAAGATATGTTGAGATCATGTTCTATGTACTTCCGAGGATTATGGGACCAACCTCTACACCTGGATGAAATTATATATAACAACTATTTTCCCTCATCTATCCAAATGGATCCATATGAATCCAATTATGGGAAATGAAGTAGAACACCAGAATGTTGGGATGAAGTTGGTGAACATACACTACTAAGACCTGAAATGGTCGAAGAAATGGGGGAGAAAGTGAAATTTTTTAGAAGAATATCAAGGAAGCCCAAAGTTGATAGAAAAGTTAGGAATGATATCATCAACAATACATTGAGTTTATGGATGGAGACATGATATTATTTTGCATGTCTCCCTAAAATAGGATCATGAGATTTGGGAAGAATATAAAGTTGAGTCCTATGTACATCAGCCCCTTCAAGATTCTTGATTATGTTAGAGTTGTGGCCTATCAACAAGCACTTCAACCTACCATGTCATATGTTTACTATGTATTCCATATATATTTTTTTAGAATGTACACAGTAGGATCATCACATTTACTTAATCTAGAGGTTGTACAATTTTAAAATAATCTCTCTTACGGGTAGCAGCCTGTGAAGATCATGGATTTTAGATATAATACTCTACACAATAAGACTACCCACGTGGTCAAAATAATATGGAGAATACATATGTATGAGGAGGAAACATGGGAACTGTAGTAATTAAGGAGGGTGAAATATCTTCTTCTTTTTATGTAAAATGAAATTTCTATGGAGAAATTTCATAAGGGGGGGGGGAGAATTTAACAACCCAAAATTTTATCAATATAAATTCATTTATTATAATTACTTCTTATATTATAAACCAAATTAAATTAAATTCTCAACACAACATGAACATTATAATTAAATAATAAATTAAATAATAAGTATTTTAAAATGTTAAGAAACCTATAATAATGAAATAATAACTTGATTTTAGGAATAGTATAACAACCTTTGGGAATAGTAAACTAGAAAAAATGAATAATAACCAAACCAATAAAATAATTAATAATTTTAGGAATCCTATATCTCATAAAATTATATAATTATATCATAGTATATGTAAATAAGTTATTTATAAATTATTAATTAAGTTATGGTAGTTTTGGTAAGTTATAAATATTTAATTACAAGATTTAAATTTATTTATTAATTTTTTAGGAAATGTTTTATCAAAAAAATTATCCATATATTAATATTTTGTTTTCTTATTTTTATAATATACTTTTATGAGACCTTGAATAATTTTTCAATGTGTACAAAAATCATTTAAAAATTTAAAATCAGTATCTTCAATGTTTGTGATGATTTTAATTAAATATATAATTTCTTATATATAGAAAATTATATTTATAAAATGGTTTTTTTTAAATTCTATACATTGAGAAATTGTTAGTGTGATGTTTTTGAATTTTTCTAAAATACATACATTATTTGTGAATAGTAAAATACAATAATTTACGACAAAAGCTAAATAAATGAATTATGGACTCCTAGAAGATATATGGATGATGTAAGAGTAAAATCTCGAACAATAATATATTATTTTAATATATATTTTAATTATTTTCTCAATATTCATATCCTTGAGTCAAAATAAGAAACTAATGAATAAAATAATGAGAAAACACCCCTCTCCTCCACAATAAATACCACCCCTCACCACCTCTTGTCCTCACACCTATCATGATTTAATCCTTATCCATATTAATTTCAAAACACTTCCCAGTCCCCCCATGTTCATAGACCATTAGTCTCAATATGATACTAAAACCAATCCCCCTATGGAATTTCTCAAGGAGAAGGATTCAAGAGGTAAATTCAACTTTGTTTTCTTTCAATTTCTATTCAAGTTCATTTAATTAGTTATAATATCTTTAACTCAGCTCATAAAAATGTTATTATATCTACAATATAATAAATATAATTTAATATTATTATGCAAATGTAATAATCCATCATCAAACCAGATCTCCTCTCACATTTATTCTAACAATGGAAATGTCATCTGTGTGGTGTTGTTTTATCTCTTCCAAGGATGACATGTTTCCATTTTCCATCACTACCTTCAAGGATGGCCATAGAACAATTAAAATAGAAGACAAATACTTAAAAATTTATTTTATTACCCTTTTGATATTATGAAACAAACATATACACATATTACTAAATGATAAAACAAAATGAATTTTTTGTGATCCAAAAATTCCAAAATTAAACTAAAATGATTATCATTAAAATTTGTCAAATATGTAATCCTAATACCATATAAAAATGATTTATAAGATAATTTAAAATTAAATATGTCTATTAATAACATATAATAACAATTTTGGTTATTTATTTCCATTTTTCACAACTTCTATTCATGTATACGTGTGAACCGATTATGAAAACCAAGAAAATAAACACTCTCAAATGATGAAATTAAACTCTATAAATAAAAAAAACCCCATAATTGAACATAATAAAAAACATAATGAATAAAATTCAGGTATAAAAGGTTCTTTATTTTTAAATTAATTAATTTAATTTGATCACCCTAGTTATTGATGTAAATAAAGCATTCAGACATAATATAAGTGGATTCCTCAAACCCAACTCTCTTTCTATGTGTTTTCTCTCTTTCACTCAATTTTCAATACGGATGTTTCATTATTTTTCTCTAAATATCACTTATTTTTTACATCTTATTTTTTGGGATATAAATGTTTCCAATATGGTTTTAAGAAAAAATGCAATTATTTCTCCGAAAGAACGCTTCTTTCTAAAAAACACATCTTTGATGTCTTCAGTTAATATTGATACAATTAATCTTATTACATTTTTATCTGGGGAAATAAAAAATTTTATGACTGTATGCTTTATGAAATTAAACCAATTACTTTCAATGGGTTTTTTGTTTCTATTATCTATATACGTTTGATGTTTCATGCATGACAATGTAAATGTTATGATGTGTCGGGTGTGCCCAAAATTATATAGAAAATGTAACTGTTATGACGTGACGAGTGAACGTAGATTTATATCGGACTATAATACACTGGGTAATGTGAAGAATATAATAAGATAAATTGATATATTTATAAACATAGTGAAATATTTTGAAAACTATGAGTGGTATTTGTCCACTAGGACATTATGTTTTATTTCTATGCATTTCCACACTTCATGCCTTTATCTATTGTTTCCTATCACGATATGATTATGATACTTTTCTTATATTTTGATGATGATGATTATGCTCACCCATGTTTCATGTATCTTATTCATCCTCTTACTGTGTTTTTATATCACTCTTTTATTTGAGGTATATCCTTAGGTGATTACATGTACAAAAGAGAACACAAGGGACAATAAGAAGCTAGAGAAAAAGGAATTAAGTAAATTTTTATGCTTTATTTTTTAAATGTTATTTATGGTTCTAATATTATAAATTCACTAATCCTTTGGATCCTGGTTGTATAACACTTTTATGTCATTTATTATAAAAATGATGTAAAACTCATGTAAGAAAATTAGGTTTTCTATATCATCATACCCTTATGTAGATATTTTGTGAACTGATGACATTAAAATTTTAATTATATTGTTTACACTTACCAATCATTTCAGATCACCATTTTTATGTTTTCTTCCAACTAGGTTATTAATAATAATTTTAAATGATTTTTTTATAGAAATTTATTAAGTGTGGATAATTTTATGGGAGATGTAGTAGAATTATTATTAAATAATAAAACATGGTTATAGTGTGAAATATACCCATTTGAAGACATGAGTATTATTATATAAGAGTTTTTCCAAATTCTCTAAAATTCCAAACCTAAAAGGTCCTTGGGTATGTAAGTGATCCAACATTTTATTTTTATATTAAATGTTTTTGGCTGGAAAAAATAGGGGAATTTTGATCAGTATCAAGATAAAATGATCTTAGGATTAGTATATTATAAGTGCTAGGATTAATTCCAATTGATATAGAAAAAGGAAGTGATGGACTGGACTAGCAGGATCATACCCATTGAATCCCATTTATTATAACTTCTTTAGAAAATAACATCACTGGGATTTTCCCTCGATAAATCCCAAGTTGAGGATCCTAAATTAATGTACACATGAAACCATTTATGATAGAAGTTTAATATACTCAAGAGCATCAACCAAACCATTTACATTGAACCACCCCCAAAAAAATATCACCATCACACACTTTAACATTAGAGGGTCTACGGATGTAACAGAGGGATATGTATCTGGACCCTAAAAATATTAATTTGTATATATTTTTAATGCAATAATTATTATATTTAATCTTTATTATTATTATTATTAATATTTAAATGAAAAAATAATGAGTTTTATGAAAATTTAATTTTGATACGATGAAATACAATTTTATTATAAAAATTATAGTTCTAGTTAAGAAACAATATTTTAATGAATTAAATTTTTTTAAAATAAACTATAATTTTAATAAGATATTTTTATTAAACATTTTTTTCTAAATATACATAATTATACAATTTAAAAAAGTCATGAATTATTTTTATTCAGGTAAAAAACTATTATTGTCCGAAAACCAGAATTTCTCAATAAATATGGTTTTGTTGGTTTAAAAGAGTAAATTATAATAATTATATAACGTTTTTAATAAAATAAATATAATTTCTTAAATTACCAGGTTGATATTATCTAATAGGGTTTTTTCATAATTATGGGAGATGGTCAAATTTTTTGGTTCAAAAGTTAATATGGTATAAATATACAGTATGTATTATAAAAAAATAACTAGCCAAAAGTGATGTCATATATTACATTAATGGTATCCAATGATATATATATATTTCCCCATTAAAATAACGTGTTTTATGTTATTTTATTAATTTTATAGACATTTAATGAATCCTCTAAACCCTATATTATATTTTAATGTTTTAAATTCATTTCTTTGTAAACATGACTCACTTCCCCATAAACAAGGCTATTATTTTTATGGGGTCGATTATTAAAATTATAAAATATTGAAAACACATAATATTTGAAAAAATGGGAAAACCATGATATGGTTTTTGGTTTTGATTACTTTATCATATAGATTTCTAAACCTAAGTTTGGAAATGAATAAAGAATTATCCTCTCATTTTCTATATAATCCATCCAAAACACCCACTCCTATTTCCTAAAAACAATTGTATCACTAAATTAATCTACCATTACCTATATAGAGCCCTCCAAAGTTTCCATAATATATTAATAATATCCTCCCATTCTTAAAGTAGCATTCTCTCCTGTTAAGGGATCCTCTCATTATCCTGTTTATTCGAGAACCTTCTTTATGTCATGAGTTTTTATTTCCTATTTTTCAAGTTGGGATATGTTTTCTAAACATTCCTATTATAATTCTTATGATTCCAAAGTAATTATATTTCCATTTATTTCTTATTCACCCCTTAAATAAACATCTATGTACACCCATTATGCTATTGAAATTGTCCTCTGATTTCCCATGACAAACTTTTGTGTATTGAATGCTCAAATCCATTTCAACTTAAGGGTATTAATAATGATGTAACTATACTTAATTTAGTTAGTAATTACATGTATTTATACCAAAATAATTAATAATTGTATTAAAAGTGATGAAATACATCTTTATTTTGTATGATCTATGTTACAAACATATGCATGTACATGATATGAAAGTGACTAGCCCGAAATTATATATTCCACCAATGCAATAGATAATGGTTTAATCTCATGGTATTTCATGTATGGTTTATGGGAGGTTATCCTAAGGACATTATTGTATGATTTATTTTTAGTTTTACTTGACTTATGATTATGATTCAATGTTTTATGTTGATTCTACATTCTTATGTTGCCTCGATATTATCATATTATATCATGCCTCATTGTTCAAGATTACGAATTTAATACCTATTATATTATCTTAATATGAACCTTGGATCACATGTACTAATTTACCTTATTATGTTCATTATTAATTACCCTATCAGACATTATATTTGACCCCTTTCTTATTTAAATCCCTAGGTAATACCATGCAGTTTTAGACGAACGAAGTAATTTTATGAGTATGTTAAGGATGTTTTTCATAATGTAATTGTATTAATATTTCAAATTTTTATTCCATGTACCTAATTTCAAAATGAAAGTAGGCTCTATTATATTCTTGTATTTTTTTTACTTTTTCCTTCCTGTAATAAATCCTGAATTAATGTGTATTACTATATGGGTTTTCATTGGTAGCATCAGAGAAAAGATTATTTATTTACTAAATTATGATTAGAAAACTCTCAAGAAATCATTAAGGAATAATTATAAATATTTGAAAACATCTCTTATTTTTTGATTCAGTATATATTATGTATTTAAGAAGAAAATACATCCATTACTGGATACTACAAGTGGATGGGGATCTGGCACATATGTACATAGGGAGAATTACCCCGAAAGGGACCATCGAGCGATATTTGATCATTACCAAGTTCATGATAATGGGTATTGATGCACACTTGGTTTAACACTACTAAGAGATATGATTTGGTAAATTTAAAAGATCCTTAAAAATAAATATTAAGGGAAAAAACACCCATAATATTATATATCAGGAAATATAACATGAACAACATAGATTGAAACCTAGAAATTCATATGATAAAGAATATATGTCATTTTTGAATTATCACTTTAATGTTAATAGTTTATAATTTATGTGTTTAATAGTTAAAAAATATATTACCCCTGTGTCTATTTTTCATGATGTAAATGACTGTAACTACAATCCAATAATGGATGGAAGGATCATCACCTATTTAGGAATTTCAAATGTCTGATATGACTATGGTTCTATGCATTATTTCATATCACAAATGTTTAATATAACTATTCACAAAACACAAAAATACATGGATGTTGAGTAATTAGTGATGACCACAATTGATGTAATTGTTGTATCCCATGCATACAACTCACCCCTGTCAGTATTTTCAAAATCATTTTCCTATCAAACTATTTGATACTCCCATTATCATTATTAATAATAATTCTAGGAATTGATTGGATTTCCTTATAGATATCCATCCAAAATATTAACGATAAAGAAATCACCCTCCATATCATGAACTGCCTAATAATTCTATACAATTTCCTGGAAGAGAATGAATACTAATTGGTATGATCTTCTAAAGCATTAATATTATTGACTTTAGAGCAAGAATATAAAACAAATATTATTGAGATGAATGGAAAGAAATTCCTTGATTACTTGAACCTTGTAAGTGTATTAACTGATGTGTTTCCTATATAATTTCCCTAACTACTTCCAAACCTTGAGGTTGAGTTCTTGATAGATCTGATACATGGAAATTTATAGTATCCAATACTCCATCTAGAATGGATGTTATTTAATGTGAGGAGTTGAAGAAAGAATTACTACAGAATCTAGATAATTGGTTTATATGTCCAAGTGCTTTAGCATGGAGTATATTAGGGCTATTTATCAAGAAGAATTATGGTTCAATGTGCCTCTTCATTGACTATAATGAGCTTAAAAAGATCATGATAATGAACAAATATAATCTTCCATAGAATGATGACTTGTTTAATTAGATATCTCGAGCCTATTATTTATCAATGATGTATATTTTTTGGGATATTATCAAGTAAAGGTGAAGAAGGAAAATATTCCTAAGACTAATTTTCATACAAATTATGGGATCTATGAGTTCATAGTGATGAAATTTGAACTCAATAATGATCTATAAATCTTCATGTACTTAATGAATAGAGTCTTTAGATATTAACTTGAAATTTTTTTGTTAGTATTTATAGATTATATTATAATCATTTCTAAAGGAAAGGAGGAACATGATGAGTATATTTAGTTCGATAATGAAGACTGTGAAATAAAAAAATTACTTTTTAAGTACAGTAAGTATGATTTTTGGTTGGAGGAAGTAACTTTTTTGGGGAAAGTTTTCACTAGAAAAGGGTTATCTTGGGATCCTTAAAAAATTATAGAAATTAAAGGATGACCAAGGCTAGTATCCATGATGAAAATTTGAATATTCCTTGGATTATCTAGGAATTGCAATTGATTTTTGTGAAACCTGTCTTGATTTTTAAGCCCACTGACAAAAATTACTTGGAAGGGAGTAAATGTTTATATATTTATGATTGTGAAAACGTTCTAAATATATAATGAATAGGATTACCATAGAACCTATGACCACATTACCCATCTATGGGGACTGATTTTAATCAATAGTTATGCATCCAAAAAGATATTGGGTCATGTACTCATAGAATATAAAAAAAATTTATCCTATATATCCCAATAATTAATGATACATTAGAAATAAAACCAAATGCATGATCTAGAATTGGTTGAAATGATTTTCAAATTATATATTAAACAAAATTACCTATATAGAAAAATATTATAATATATATATACGAATCATAATAGTCATAAGTATATATTCTAATAAAATGATCTTAATATTAAATAATGAAGGTGGTTAAAGATAATCAAGTATTTTGATTGGTTAATTAATTACCATAATGGGAAGGTAAACAAAGTGGTAGATTCTATATGTAGAAAGTATCCCCACAACCCAATTCATTATGAGAACTGCAGGGGATCATATTTACTTGGACATGAAAAGGATATGCCTAAGAACAATAAAATTATCTTCATATTTACTTTCTCAAATAATTTTTTGACCTTATATTTTTCAGAGGTTCCGGGATGATTAGAAATATGATGAGTTACAATAACAGAAGGTAGAAAATATTCAATAGTTCAAATTTTTTCAAAGATGGAGTTACATAGTTTGGAACCCAGATATGTATCCCATCCAAAATAAAACTAAAACAGAATCTTATAGATGATACACATAACTCATCATTTAATCTTCCTCCATAAAGCACTGTAACTTATAGTGATTTGAAGCACAACATCCGGTGGGATAAAATAAAGAGAGAGATTGTGGAGTTTGTATCTCATTGTTTGGTATTCCAAAAATTTAAGGTAAAATTATTAATTTGTATGGGTATAATGAATCCCCTACCCATTCCTATTTGGAAATCGAAAAAAAACCATTGATTTCCTTAAAATACTCCCCCAGAAACTTAATGGAAATAACTCCATATGGGTAGTAGTCAATCACCTTACAAAGTCATCAAATTTAATTTCTATCAAAGAAAATTTATCTCTTTAACAACTAACTATGATATACACAAGGGAATTTGTATGACCAAATGGAGATACAACCACTATTTTATTTAATCAAGATTCAAGGATTAAATTTAGGTTTTGAAGAATCCTTCAGTAAGAATTGGATATTGAAATGAGCTTCGACACTACTTATCACCCTTATATGGATGTCCAGTTTGAAAGAAGCATTTGAATTCAAAAGGATATACTAGGATCATGGTCAATGAATCTATAAGGATTGTTGGGATCAAAACCTTCTCCTAGTGGTGTTCTATAAAAACAATAGATTCCATTATAGAATTCAAATGGAACCTTATGTTGATCTTTATGGGAAGAGGTGTCAGACACTAAAATACTAGGATGAATTAGTTGGAGAGAAGAACCTGATGGGTCCTAATATTATAAATTATAGGATAAATATGGTTCAAACCATTAAATATAATATGAAATATGACAAATTCAATAGGAAATATATGCATAAAACCATCAAAGAGTCATGAAATTTGAGTTTAGATATAAAGTTTTCCTTCATATATCCCCATGGAATAAACTCATGATGTTTGGAAAGAAGGAAAAGATGAGTCCTAGATACATAAACCCATTTAATATCCTTGATCACTTCACAGTGGTGGCCTATCAACTATAAATCCCACCTATCCTATATCAAGTACGTAAGGAGTTCAATATATCCCTATTGAAGAAGTACATAGCCAACCCCTCAAATGTTCTAAATTCATAGCTGATACCATTAGAGAATTATATTTAATATGAGGAGAATCCAATAAATATATTATATCAAGGAGATGATATTCAAAAAAACAAGACAACTCCCCATGTAAAAGTGTTGGGGAGGAACCGCAAGATTGAGTAGGTGACATGGGAATCCGACGAGGTGATGGAATAGAAGCACCCTCATGTTTTTTAGCATATTAAATGATAAATTTGAGGGAGAATTTTCTGAAGGGGGAATAATGTAATGACCCAAACTTCTATAAACACCACTTTTTTAAATGAGTGAATTCCCTATTAATAAAAGGATCTATAGAAAACATAAGAAATAATTAGGTTATTTTGGACCGTTATATGTAATATCTTATCATATTTAAAGGTATTTTAACAATTATAACTATCAATAGTATATATGTTACACATTAATCTTATGATTACTATATATCAAGGGTGATGATATGTTCTAATTTACAAAAAATGATGTGATGCCATTGACCAGTATGATCATACCCTATGAAGCCCATTTAACAGAACTTCTGAGGGAGATAACATCGCTTTGATTTTTCCTTAACAAATAAAAATATGACATTCAACAATTAAAGCATGAATGAAACTATTTAAGGGGGAAGTTCAATCTCATTTTGATCACAACCCATATTATGTCTATTGAACCACACAAAGAAAATATGACCACTACATACCTTACCATTAGGGAATTTGTGGGTGTAATAAAGAACTATGCATCTAAAGCCTAAAAATATAATTTTTTATATTTTTATTGTTAATAAAATAATTATTAATTGTATCTTTTATTATTATTATTTCTTTTTTAAATTATTATATAATGATTTTGATAAAAATTATAATTTTATATGATGAAAATGATATTATAGTTTTTGGAAATGTATAGTTTCAATTAAGACACTCTATTTTAACTAATTCATGAAATTCTTAACTAAATTACATTTCAATAAATTATTTTTATTATTAAATATTTTTTTTAAATATTAATGAAAATCTCATTTTGAAAAGTCAAAAATATTTTTCATAAAGGTTAGAAAACTATTATATCCAAAAAACATAATTTTTCAATAACTATAGATTTTTTTAAAGTATAAATTAATATAATTATAGAATATTTCCGATAAAATAAATACTATTTTTGAAATAATCATGTTAAAATTATCCAAATATTATTTTTTCACAATTTTTGGAGGCATCTGATTTTTTGGGTCAAAATTAAAAACGGTATAAATATATGGTGTGTGTAATGACATCATAATGACAAAAAAAGTGACGTAATACGTTAAATAAAATGTATAAAATACCATGTATATATTTACCTTTATAATAAATTGATTCAAAATTATTTAGTTTATTTTATAACCCCTTAAAGTATCTTCAAAAACATTTATATTGTATTTTACGATTTTAAAATCAATTCCATGTAAAAATGACTCAATTACACATCACCAAGGGTATTATATTAATGATACATGTTCTTAATATTAAGAAATAATGAAAAACACTTCAATTTGGTTGAAAAAATGGTAGAAAATCAATGAAACGTTTCTTTTATTTATTAAATTACCATATAGTGTCTAAAACCTATATTTGAAAATTAATAAACCATTCTTCTCTCTTTTGGTATATAAACCCACACAAAATCCCACTCCAATTCTCTCAAAACCCTTGTATCATGACATTAATCTACATTTATCTAACATTAACCCTCCTAGTTTCCCCCCAATATCTCAATAAACTCCTCTCAAGCTTTATTAAAAACCCTCTCAAGGAAAGTTATTCCCTCCTTCTCCCCTTTTTTCAATCACCTTTTTATGCAAAGCCTTAATATTTTAAATTTATCAATTTTGGATATTTTTTCTTAGAAATACTTATTAATTTTCTTATGATTAACAATTTAGTATATACCCTATTAATCCCTCATTTACCCCTTCTATGAACCTTTATATACACCAGTTATGCTGTCGAAATTATCCTGTGAATTACCATGCCAAAATTTTGGGTAGTGAATACCCATTTCCAATTTCACTCCAGGGTATTCACCAACTTGTACTTATCATTCATTGATTTGGAAATTCCATGTATTTTTCTCACACTCATTAAATTTTGGATTAAAATTGATGAAATACATCCTTATGTTGTATGATCTAGGTGGCACACGTATGCATGTACATGATATAAAAGTGACAGGTGTATCTAAAATTATATAGCCTCTAATGAGTTTTATAACGTTTTAATAACATGATATTTGATGTATGGTGTGTGTGAATTTATCATAATCATAAATGTTTATGTGTTCATGGATTTTATCCTGGACTTATGTTAATGATTCCGTGTTTTATGTAGTTTCCACCTTCCTATGTTGACATTATTTTATCATGTTATATCACTCCTCTTTATTCATGATTATTATTGTCACCCTTATATATAACCATGATATACACATTGAACCACATGTAATACTTTAACTTATGATATTATTATTTTATTCACATACATGGATTTATAGATCACCCATTTCTTATATACCACGCTAGGTTATCCTATGTAGTACTAGAAGAATGACTAAAATTTAAGAACATGTTAAGGATGTTTTTAATAATGTCATTGTATTCATATTGAATGTTGTTATTAGACATATATAATTTTCACAATAAAATATTATTCATAGTTTTTTTATATTTTTATGTGTACCTTTTTTAATAAATCATGAATTGAAGTGCAATATGATATGGTTCGACAAAAAGACTCAATCATTCCTACATGTAATGAAAAGAACACACTAAACCAATTTTATTACATGTAGTGGCCCGAAGTCTAAAGTTATATATATTATAAATGTTTGACTTATTTTTCATTGAAAATAAAAAATAGGAGAGGACTGAAATGTTTGGAAGAGAAGCTCGAATCAGGTCATGTCACAATTCTTTCATTACACTACCCCTATTAATAATAATTACATCATATAACACAAATTATGTTCACACCAATCTCTATAAATATTGTTGAAGAACCATACATCCCACAAATAAATTACATGATAGATGATGATCAGTTGATTGGTTTCAACACACTCATCGCTCTTTAGAGATGGCCACCCAACAATGCCTGTAGGGCGCCCCACCGCATCGACTGTCAAGTCACCTTCCACCATCCAAATAATTCCACTGTACTGATTATAACATTAATGGTCACCCATATGTCCTAGAAATTAGGTTTGGGTATGAATAAAGTTAAATTATAGATACCAAAACACTCATCGCTATTTCCAATTTCCCACCTGATGAAACCTACATGTTGTCACACTGCATCGCATTCCCATTGCACCCTGTTTATGCCTAGTCATGTGATGTCTCCTCCTGTATGATTCTATGCATGACCATAGTGTGAGACCCTATTTTTGTCCTAAATTTCATGTTAATTCCCTTCCCAAATGGGCTTTCCGGATTTGACATCAATCACTACTGGAATGCTGGCCTTTCCCCATGGTTAGATACCAACGGTTCTATGAAACTATTGGGGAAGGAGGTTTTTACCAACGGTTCATTAGAACCGTTGGAATAGAGGTTTCCAGGGAGCTTTTTCCCAACGGTTCATGAGAACCGTTGGGATAGATGGTTTTTTACCAACGGTTCTCATGAACCGTTGGCATAGATGAGGTTTTTGCAGGTTTTCCCAACGGTTCTGTAGAACCGTTGGGATAGATATACATATGCCAACGGTTTTTAAGAACTGTTGGAAAAGGTCCACCCCAAATTCCCAGCCGCCTGTTCTCTCCCTCATTCGCGATACACAACCCTAAAACGGGAGCAGCATCCGATTTAGGCGATTTTGGAGGTACTGCCGGCCTTCAATTTTCCAGCTCTTATTCAGGTTATTCTTCTTCTTAACTGAAAATGTATTCAAATGTTTGGATAGTATTTAAACCTATTTTCATTTTTCCCATCAGTTTAGGTGATTTTGGTGCTACTGCCGGCCGGACCAGCCTAAGGGTGAGTTTTCTTGAAAATTCCTTTTTCGATTTTACCCCTTGAACATGGGATGTCATTTGTGAAAGGTTATATAAATCGAATTGATTGTTCGATTTCTGAATTGAATTGTAAATTAAATTAATTAAGGGTATTTTATGGTTTGAATTCCCCTTTTAACACATGAATGCCAATTATTTTTTAACACATGTTTTAATTGTATTGCCTTGCCAATGTGAGTAAAGTAGAGACTATGCTATGAATCTATGAAATTGGATTGAATATATCTTATATTTTATGTTACCATGTTAGATATATTATAACTAATGCATGTGATATCTTTATAGTCTTGTTAGGAGTGTTCTATTAAAAATTCCCATGTGAGTGCTTGAATTTTCATTGAATTGCTAGCCATTATGAGTTATGTTGAGACCATGATATGGAATTGATTGATTAAGCAAGGGAATCTCATTATCTTGTCATTAAAACATGAGTAAATGAAGCTTCATTCTTTTCAGGTTATTATTTGATTGAGTCGCCATTTTGAGGTGAGTTGTATTAAATACCTTAGTTTTTGACCTTGGTATGTTTAATGAATTGTTTAAATGAAATGGAATTCATTAAATGATTTATAGTAAATAGTGATACATGGATTCTATTAGGATGCCAAGTATATAATCTTGTTTCTATTAACTTATACGCTTTATGTGATAAATGGATTCATAGTGGAATTCCACGGATAGACTCATTTCTTTGAATATTGATTAAGCCATGGGTGATACATGGATCCAAGGGAGGGATTCCATGGATAGACTTATTGAATGTAGAATTATATTCCAATTTATACATGGATTCTTATGATAATTCCATAGATAGACTTATTGAATGTAGAATTATATTCCAATTGATACATGGATTCTTATGATAATTCCATAGATAGACTTATTGAATGTAGAATTATATTCCAATGCTATGCGTCTGGTGTGGTGGTGGTGTGGTTTATGTGTTTTATGGTAGTAGTGAAGTGTGTGATTATGTAGTTAATGTGAACCCATAGGTTGAGTATTTTGTGCTATCTATATATCATGTATTTTTATGTTATTTCTACACATTCCCAACCAGAGTTGGATAAACTTACCAACGATCAGAGGTTTTGAGTTATGAGTATTTTTTCTAATATCTAGGATGGTGGTTATATGTTTGGATAGCTACCATGTCTTCCCTACTCTTCCTGCAAAAGTGATTGACCATGTGTTTTTAGGCAAGATGCGATGTGATTGTCCATGTGTCTTCAGGTGAGATGTACTATGATTTCCCTAGTGTTTTTCGGTGAGGTGTGATGTGATAAGGCTATAATAAGATGTGGCATGTGGTTGGGGTCATGTAGGGTAGGAGGACGGCACAAGGTTGATGTTATTCATGTTCATGATACCCTACTAATATGGTTATGGGATGAGTCATGCTGTTATGTGATATAACACATTAAGTTCTTGTTGGTTTTACATTTTTTCAATAACACATTTGTATGTTTTTTTGACATGTGTAGTTGATACCTTGATTATTTTATTCCTTTATCGTTTAATTAAATGTATTTTCTATTATAGTTAATGCCTATTGAATTGTTTATGACAAAATGACTTATATAAATTCTTCTTACAGAATGGACAAAAGTTGGATGTATGAAACCGATCGGATCTCAGACGATTTTGAAAACAATTCGGAGAGCTTTATAGATTTTGCATTTCACAATGCTTCAGATAGTGGTCGCATACACTGCCCAGGTTCCAATTGTGTTGGTAGACCTTGGTTGAGCCGTGAAGAAGTCAGCTACCACATAACCAAAAATGGGTTTCAAGCAAACTACTTTCTGTGGTATCACAATGGGGAGAAAACGAAATCTCAAATTGGTGATGATCGAAATGAAAAGACTGGAATGGAGAATTTGTTAGATGATCGGTTTCCGTTTATTCGTCATCATGAAAAATAAATGATTTCGACTCAAGAAGACTTCGATATGAGGACAGCTGATGCATCTAGTGAAAATGATGATATTGATAGGGTGAAAAAATTGAATGATGCTACCACAACTCTAGTATATCGACAATGCGATAAAATGAGAAAGCTGGAATTTTTAATCCGATTATTTCATGGGAAAACTATGTATGGGATTTCTAATACAGCAATAGATTACATTCTTACCCTCTTGAAGGATTTACTTCCAGATGATGCAGATATTCCCTTAAACCACTATATGGCATGGAAGTTAGTTGAGGAACTTGGATTTTCAAGAAAAAAAATTCATGCTTGCCCGAAAGATTGCAGTTTATTCTGGGAGGAAACCGCTGAACGAAATGAATGTATAAAATGTGGCACATCCCGCTGGAAGTCAAAATCTGATGGAACACCATCCCGCGTTCCACAGAAAGTAATGTGGCACTTTCCATTGATCCCCAGACTCCAGAATCTTTTTATGTCTGATGACATATCAATAAAAATGAGATGGCATGATACCGAGAGAAAGAAGACTGATGATGAGTTGGTTCATCCTGCAGATGGATTTGCATGGAAGAGATTTGATGCTCGACATCCTGATTTTGCAGCTGACTTGCGTAATGTGAGGTTGGGTCTTTCATGCGACGGTTTTAATCCGTTTGGGCAGATGCTTACTTCGCACAGCACATGGACCGTTTTTATGCACATTTATAATCTTCCCCCATGGTTGTGTATGAAAAAATCTTTCACTTTCATGAGTATACTCATATCTGGTCCTTCTGATCCCGGCATTGATATTGATGTATACATGCAACCTTTAATAAAAGAGTTGAAGATTCTTTGGGATGTGGGTGTGCGCACATACGATGCATGTTCGAAAGACATATTTCAGATGCGCGCTGCGCTTATATGGACAATCAATGATTTTCCGGCTTATGCAATGATGTGTGGATGGAGCACGAAGGGGAAACTGTCATGTCCAGTTTGTATGAAGAATACACGATCCAGAAGACTGAAACATCGTTGTAGTTTCAGTTTTATGGGACATCGACGATTTTTTCCAAAGGATCATCCATATAGAATGAATCGTCGAAGATTTGATAATACTATAGAGACCGATGATCCACCTCAGCGTATGTCTGGAACTGATGTGCTTAATGAATTGAAAGATTTCAGTTTTTCGTTCGGGAAGGGTCAAATGAAATCTGGAAGGAGAAAGAATGTTTCCACAGAAACCTGTTACAATTGGAGGAAGAGGAGTATCTTTTTTGATTTTCCTTATTGGTCAACCAATTTGCTACGTCATTGCTTAGACGTAATGCATATTGAAAAGAATATATGTGAAATTTTGCTTTCAGTTCTTCTAAATGTCAAGGGGAAGACAAAAGATGATTTACGATCTCGTCGTGACTTGGTGGATTGGGGCATCAGACCAGAATTGCATCCTGTGCGTATCAGTGAAAATAAATGGCAACTTCCATGTGCTTCTTATGTGATGACACCTACTGAAAAAAAAAAATTTGGAAGTATTAGAGACTATTAGAGTTCCTGATGGCTATTCAAGCAACATATCTAAACGGGTCAACAGAAGAGAGTTGAAGCTAAAATCTTTGAAGAGTCATGATTATCACGTTCTACTGCATGAGTTGCTTCCAATAGCAATCCGTCATCTTTTGTCCAATAATTTAAGGGTGGGTGTTATTCGGTTGTGCTATTTGTTTAGAGATCTTTGTGCTAAGAAGTTGTCCAAGTCTTTCTTGCAAAAAATGTTGACAGATGCCCCATTAATTTTGTGTGAGTTGGAGAAAATATTTCCCCCATCATTTTTCACATGCATGCTGCATCTGACTGTCCATATTCCAACTGAAATACTTCTCGGAGGACCTGTTTCTTTTCGTTGGATGTATCCAACTGAAAGAAATATGTTCACATTAAAGTCTTATGTTCGAAACAAGAATCATCCCGAAGGTTCTATCGTGAACGGTTACTTAGCTCAAGAATGTATGGATTTCTGTTAAATGTATTTGTCTTATCTTACTACAAGAATGAACAGACCAATGAGAAATGAAGAAGAACAATATGAGCAAATTGAACCCAGTTTTCCATCACTTCCTCAAACAGGAGGAATTCCTGGATCATATACATTGAATACATTAAGACATGAAGAGCGGGAGATGGCACATCGCACAGTTTTGTTCAACTGTGATTTGTTCGATGACTATATCAGGTAACAAAATTGAATATGTATATCTTACATATATATCTGTTAAAATATTCATATTTTTTTATCTACAGGGAACATAAAACAATGATAAATAGGAAGCATCGCTCTTTATCTTTGAGAAGGAGAGAGACTTTGCATTGCAAAGAGTTTTCTGCTTGGTTAAAATTGAAGGTAAAAATATTACTGTTTAAATTAATTATTTCAATATTTACTTAAGTTTAACTGTCATTTATATTGCAGGTATTGAGTTTGTCTACTGACTCTATCTCTGAGGAAATAAGAGCTTTGGCTTTTGGTCCTAATACCGTGGTTCGTGACTGTAAATCAATTTTTATCAATGGGTACAGATTTATTGTCACTGAACGAGCCAAAAACATGAGAACACAACATGATGGTATTATGGTTACTGCCACAACAGATTGTTATGCCAGTGCATCAGATAGTAGACCGCGACTTGAAAATGTTGGTTATTATGGAGTCGTTGAGAAAATAATAATATTAGATTATTACTCTCATGGACGAGTCACAATGATGAAATGTCATTGGTTTGATTCGATGACGAGACATGGCACATTTATTGATGATTGTGGATTTCGAGTAATTAATATGACCCGCACTCTTGCAACCGAAGAACCATATGTGTTGGAATCAATGGCTAAACAAGTTTTTTATGTCAAAGATCAACTTCAACCAGAATTTGGTGTCATAGTTGAAGTAATTCCAAGACATATTTTTGATGATGCTGATGATGGAATTGACACTGTCCCTATTGCCATTGGAACCAATCCATTTATTTCTTTTGATGACTCCAATAGCTCAATTGTCAGAGTTGATTGTGAACCTGAAGTTGTGGTTGGAAATATATAGAATCATTCATCCATGTTCTCAATTCTTTTGGTTTACCTCGAGTTTGGTTGTTATGGTTGGTAATATTCATATTTATTTAGTATTGATCACAAATATGTTTTAGCTGACTTGAACGTTATGTGAATTTTCAATGTTTATTGGTTGCTATTTTATTTGAATTGCATTTTCTAATTTGGAATTGAACTGTATTCAAACCAAATCAAACAATATTTCTAACTTGGTGAACATTACAACTTGTATGTTTTATTAAATTCATTCAAGCTCTTCTAAAACAATTGATAGCTAAATTACCAATGAATCCCCTCATTCCCTCATATATTTAGTTTTTTGGTTTACACATTAATTTTCTTTTTCTAATTAATTACATATTTGTTTTCCAATGTAGGAAATGAAGCCAATTGAAGAGAGACGAAGAAAAAAAATGGCGGAGAACAATCGTCGGATGGAGGAGATGGGCATTCCACCATTAGTGCCTACAATGAGTACTTTATTTCAAATATATATATATATATATATATATTTACAGAATATATAATGTCATGTGATTAATTTTTTTTGTAAACTTTTTTGTAGGATCCACCATTACGTCGACAGTTATTCGACGAGGAGCCTAGTACTGGTCCTAGTACTCAGGCCGGTGGTACGAGGAGGGTTCGTACCAGAGGTGGACATAGAGCTGCGCGTGACCGACTAGACACTGCCCCTCCCACTGACATTTCAGACTTCCCACATTCTGATCCCGGTGTGTCGTTAGGGACACACGGGATATTTAGACCTCCCGTGTTTTCGCTACCTTCTGCATCTTCTGCCCCATCATTTTCACATCCCATGATGATTCCCACTCCCCAGTCAGCAGGTCATACAGTTGTTCCATCTTCTTTTCCCTCTACTTCTGTCTTTCCGAGCTTTTATATTCCATCGTCTTCGACTCCTGTTCCACCAGAGGGTGTTCCATCAGGTTCTGTGGATCCGACGCCACTCATTGATCAGACTAGAACAGGTATATTTATAAAACCCTAACAAATTTTTATAGCAATATTTATTTTCATTATAACATGTTTTGATAAAATATTTGTTTTTCTTTCATGACAGATACATCTACTGACAGGAGGCGAGGGCGGGGCCGTACATGCATGCGTTCGGTGTGGAACCGTCGCACACAGGTTATGGTGGAATATAATGAAGACAATCAGATGGTTGAGAAAACAGGGCAACAATGTCGGAGTTTTATGGCGACGCTTGCCAAATACTCCGACATCATTCCCGTCAGCCCTCTGTCGTGGAGACATTTGCCACATGAGGTCAAAGATAGAGCTTGGGCAGAGATATGGGTAAAAAAATCTGTTGTATTTAATGCCATGAATTTTTTTTGTATTTATATAAATTAATATTTTCATTTCAGCTTCGATTTAATTTTTCATGATGGTGAGGGTGCACGACTGGAACGTCTAAAGGATTTAGGCGATATTTGGAGAGCCTACAAGCATGAGCTGTATATTGGCTGGCGTGCTAGAGTTGGCACTGAGTTAGAGGCTGTACCAGTCGTGGATGATTGTCCTATAGAGCAGTATCGTCAGATGATTACTCATTGGATGAGTACCCAGTTTAAGGTATGAATTACATTTGAGGTATTTAAATAATAACTTCCAAGTTTTGAATTAATATTATCCTTTGCATTATCGAATTTTATTTAGGAATCATCTGGAAAAAATAAAAAAACATTGATGCAAAAAATACCTCCATACACTAGGACGCACGACGATGCCGGATCATGAGAGGCAGCAGGTATGACAATTGTTTATATGTTTTCTTTACGACATACATTTTCTTTTGTTTCCTCAATTATTTAATTATTTGCTGAAGTATTTATATAAATTTTGTTTTCAATGTCATTGTAGAGGCATGTACAAAATATTGAAGGATGTGTGCCTCGAGCAAAACTGTTTTGCTCGAGTAGACGAAAAAAGGATGGATGTGCTGTCAACGAAGCGACTCAGCAGCAGATTGTAAGTTTTAATCTGTTGATTTTATATTTTAATATCTATTTCGTAACATAAAAATATATTTATATTTGTAATAGGATTATTTAGAGGCCCTCGATGACCAAGAAGCAGACAATTTTGGGCCATCTGATCACTTACATCAGGTGTTGGGAGAGGATCATTCTGGCAGAGTACGCTGCCGACCTAGGATAGCCCCGACGAGGTATTGGCCTTCCTCAGGTACGAGTTGTAGTGCCACCGAGCTGCAGCAAGTTTGGGCACAGGAAGAACATGCTGAGAAAAGGTCCATAGAGACGGCAGAACAGTCTGCTAGGGCAAACAGTGCATTTATGAAATTTATTGAAGTTCTACGTCCAACACTTCCAGCAGAGGCCAGTCCAGCGATTGATGAATACATGTCGTCGATACATTCTATATATGGTGCACCAGGTGGCAGTTCCAGTGGTGGTCAGGCCGATGTCCAGCTTGAAGATGATGATGGCGAGCAGTTTGATGCGGAAGAGGAGGGAGATGAGGAGGGCGAGGAGGAGGGCGAAGGTGAGGAGGAAGGCGCTGTGGAGGGTGAGGACGATGAGTAGGACGATGACGAGGGCGATGATGATGATGATGATGGAGATGGTGATGCTGATGTGGGACATATTGATCCGTTACATTTTTGACTTGAGATTTGATGTTTAATCTATTCTAGTTGTTGGTTTTATCTAGACTCGTAGTATAGTATTGGAGTTGAGTTATTTTTATATATTGTCTGTTTTTATGGATGTTGTTGTCTTTTAGTGGTTGTGTGTTTGAGAACTCCCTGGACATCCCCCCTCATTCTTGGACCTTGGACAACCCCCCTCCCCCTTGGACCCCGAACACCCCCCAAACACCCCTCGAACAGCCCCGCAGACAGCCCCCTGGACAGCCCCCTGGACAGCCCCCCGTACAGCCCCCAACCCTCCTCCTTGGTCCCCAGACAGCCCCCTAAACAACCCCGGACAACCCCCTGAACAACCACCGGACAGCCCCCTAAACAACCCCGGACAACCCCCTGAACAACCCCCAAACACCCCCCGGACAGACCCCGCATAGCCCCCCACCCTCCTCCTTGGTCCCCGGACAGCCCCCCGGACACCCACCGGACAGCCCCCCCCGGACAGACCCCGCACAGCTCCCCCACCCTCCTCCTTGGTCCCCGGACAGCCCCCCGGACACCCACCGGACAGCCCCCCCGGACAGCCCCCCGGACTGCCCCTCCACCTTCCTTAATTTCATTAGCTCTGAAATGTTTCATAGCACGATCAACTAAAATCTAATCCATACTAAATATGATATAAAAATATTCTATATGAATTTCCATAAGATTTTAAGTGAAAACAAAAAGTGACATACGAAAAACTGACCAAACGCATTCGAAATGTGTTGATTCTTTAGGACAACGATCCATGGGTCATATGTGACGTGTACAAGTCATCCCCGCCTCAATCCGAGGCGCGGTGTGGTCGGAACAACTCAAAGTGTATGTCTTTTGTTTCAAAAGGACATCATTTTAAGTGAAAAAAATCAACTGGCATACGGAAAACCGACCAAACGCATTCGGATTGTGTTGATACTTTAAGACAACGATACATGGGTCATTTTAGAGGTGTACAAGTCAACCCCGCCTCAATCTGAGGTCGTCCGCTTTGAATTTGACCGTTGGACGCCCGTTTTGGCCTTTTATGACACCAGAACCGCGTTGTCGGTCACCACGGGCACACGACACGTCCGATTGATGCGACGTCTGCTCGAACACTTCAGAAATCACTTTCCCGTATTTTTCGTCTGATTTCAGGCCATTCTGAAATTGTTCGGCCCGTTTGGACCCCCCTCACGCGCGTTTACGAAGCGCGCGCATCACTTAAAACACGAATATTGAGCCGTGCCGCGCAAACGGCACATCCGATTGACGTGCCATCTACGCGTACATGTCACGAATAATAATTAGAATGTTTTTCGGTGGTTTTAGGTCAATCCGAGGTCGGCCGCTATGAATTTGACCGTTGGACGCCCGTTTTGGCCGTTTATGACACCAGAACTGCGTTGTCGGTCACCGCGGGCACACAGCACGTCCGATTGACGTGCCGTCTGCGCGTACACGTCACGAATAATAATTAGAATGTTTCTTGGTGGTTTAGGTCAATCCGAGGTCGGCCGCTATGAATTTGACCGTTGGACGCCCGTTTTGGCCGTTTATGACACCAGAACTGCGTTGTCGGTCACCGCGGGCACACGGCACGTCCGATTGACGTGCCATCTGCGCGTACACGTCACGAATAATAATTATAATGTTTCCCGGTGGTTTCAGGTCAATCCGAGGTCGGCCGCTATGAATTTGACCGTTGGACGCCCGTTTTGGCCGTTTATGACACCAGAACTGCGTTGTCGGTCACCGCAGGCACACGACACGTCCGATTGATGCGTCGTCTGCTCGAACACTTCATAAATCAGTCACCCGTATTATTCGTCTGATTTCAGGCCATTCTGAAATCGTTCGGCCCATTTGGACCCCCCTCACGCGCGTTTACGAAGCGCAAGCATCACTTAAAACACGAATATTGAGCCGTACCGCGCAAACCGTACGTCCGATTGACGTGCCGTCTGTGCGTACACGTCACGAATAATAATTAGAATGTTTCCCGGTGGTTTCAGGTCAATCCGAGGTCAGCCGCTATGAATTTGACCGTTGGACGCCCGTTTTGGCCGTTTATGACACCAGAACTGCGTTGTCAGTCACCGCGGGCACACGGCACGTCCGATTGACGTGCCGTCTGCTCGACCACTTCATAAATCAGTCACCCGTATTTGTTGTCTGATTTCAGGCCATTCCGACTTCGTTAGGCCCGTTTGGACCCCCCTCACGCGCGTTTACGAAGGGCGAGCATCACTTAAAACACGAATATTGAGTCGTACCGCGAAAACCGCACGTCCGATTGACGTGCCGTCTGGGCGTACACGTCACGAATAATAATTAGAATGTTTCTCGGTGGTTTCAGGTCAATCCGAGGTCGGCGGCTATGAATTTGACCGTTGGACGCCCGTTTTGGCCGTTTATGACACCAGAACTGCGTTGTCGGTCACCGCGGGCACACCGCACGTCCGATTGACGTGCCGTCTACTCGACCACTTCATAAATCACTGTCCCGTATTTGTCGTCTGATTTCAGGCCATTCTGAAATCGTTCGGCCCGTTTGGACCCCCCTCACGCGCGTTTACGAAGCGCGCGCATCACTTAAAACACGAATATTGAGCCGTACCGCGCAAACCGCACGTCCGATTGACGTGCCGTCTGCGCGTACACGTCACTAATATTAATTAGAATGTTTACCGGTGGTTTCAGGTCAATCCGAGGTCGTCCGCTTTGAATTTGACCGTTGGACACCCGTTTTGGCCGTTTATGACACCAAAACTGCGTTGTTGGTCACCGCGGGAACACGGCATGTCCGATTGACGTTCCGTCTGCTCGACCACTTCATAAATCAGTCACCCGTATTTGTCGTCTGATTTCAGGCCATTCCGACTTCGTTCGGCCCGTTTGGACCCCCCTCACGCGCGTTTACGAAGCGCGAGCATCACTTAAAACACCAATATTGAGCCGTACCGCGCAAACCGCACGTCCGATTGATGTGCCATCTGTGCGTACATGTCACGAATAATAATTAGAATGTTTCTCGGTGGTTTCAGGTCAATCCGAGGTCGGCCGCTATGAATTTGACCGTTGGACGCCCGTTTTGGCCGTTTATGACACCAGAACTGCGTTGTCGGTCACCGCGGGCACACGGCACGTCCTATTGACGTGCCGTCTGCTCGACCACTTCATAAATCACTGTCCCGTATTTGTCGTCTGATTTCAGGCCATTCTGAAATTGTTCAGCCTGTTTGGACCCCCCTCACGCGCGTTTACAAAGCGCGCACATCACTTAAAACACGAATATTGAGCCGTACCGCGCAAACCACACGTCCGATTGATGTGCCGTCTGCGCGTACAAGTCACGAATAATAATTAGAATGTTTCCCGGTGGTTTCAGGTCAATACGAGGTCGTCCGCTTTGAATTTGACCTTTGGACGCCCGTTTTGGCCGTTTATGACACCAGAACTGCGTTGTCGGTCACCGCGGGCACACGGCACGTCCGATTGACGTGCCGTCTGCTCGACCACTTCATAAATCAGTCACCCGTATTTGTCGTCTGATTTCAGGTCATTCTGAAATCGTTCGGCCCGTTTGGACCCCCCTCACGCGCGTTTACGAAGCGCGAGCATCACTTAAAACACGAATATTGAGCCGTACCGCGCAAACCGCACGTCCGATTGACGTGCCGTCTGTGTGTACACGTCACGAATAATAATTAGAATGTTTCCCGGTGGTTTCAGGTCAATCCGAGGTCGGCCGCTATGAATTTGACCGTTGGACGCCCGTTTTGGCCGTTTATGACACCAGAACTGCGTTGTCGGTCACCGCGGGCACACGGCACGTCCGATTGACGTTCCGTCTGCTCGACCACTTCATAAATCAGTCACCCGTATTTGTAGTCTGATTTCAGGTCATTCTGAAATCGTTCGGCCCGTTTGGACCCCCCTCACGCTCGTTTACGAAGCGCGCGCATCACTTAAAACACGAATATTGAGCCGTACCGCGTAAACCGCACGTCTGATTGACGTGCCGTCTGCGCGTACATGTCACGAATAATAATTAGAATGTTTCTCGGTGGTTTCAGGTCAATCCGAGGTCTTCCGCTTTGAATTTGACCGTTGGACACCCGTTTTGGCCGTTTATGACACCAGAACTGCGTTGTCGGTCACCACGGGCACACGGCACGTCCGATTGACGTGTCGTCTGCTCAACCACTTCATAAATCAGTCACCCGTATTTGTCGTCTGCTTTCAGGTCATTCTGAAATCGTTCGGCCCGTTTGGACCCCCCTCACGCGCGTTTACGAAGCGCGAGCATCACTTAAAACACGAATATTGAGCCGTACCGCGCAAACCGCACGTCCGATTGACGTGCCGTCTGCGCGTACACGTCACGAATAATAATTAGAATGTTTCCCGGTGGTTTTAGGTCAATCCGAAGATGTGGTGTGGCCGGCACCACTCAAAGTGTCCGTCTTTTGTTTCAAAAGGACGTCATTTTAAGTGAAAAGCATCAACTGGCATACGGAAAACCGAACAAACGCATTCCGAATCTGTTGATAATTTATGCCAACAATCCATGGGTCATATGTGACGTATACAAGCCAACCCGGGATGAATCCGAGTCGCGGTGTGGCCGGGATAAGTCTAAGTGGCTCTCTTTTGTTTAAAATGAACACCATTTTAAGTACATACGGAAAAATGACCAAACGGATTCGGTTTCCGTCGAAACTTTAGGAGAACGATCCATGGGTCATATGTGACGTGTACAAATCAACCCCGCCACAATCGGAGACGCGGTGTGGCCGACACCACTCAAAGAGTCAGTCTTTTGTTTCAAAAAGACGTCATTTTAAGTGAAAATCATCAAGTGACATACGAAAAACCGACCAAAGACATTCGGACTGTGTCGATACTTTAGCACAAGGATCCATGGGTCGTATGTGACGTGTACGAGTCAATCCCGCCTTAATCCGAAGAGAGGTGTGGCCGACACCGTTCTATCTGTGTATCTTTTGTTTAAAATGGACAGGATTATAAGTGAAAAGAACAACTAACATACGCAAAACCGACCAAACGCATTCCGAATCTGTTGATAATTTATCACAACGATCCATCAGTCATATGTGACATGTACGAGCCCACTCGGGCTCAATCCGAGTCGCGGTGTGGCCGGGATCAGTCTAAGTGGCTCTCTTTTGATTAAAATGGACATCATTTTAAGTACATACGGAAAACCGACCAAACGCATTCGGTTTCCGTTGAAACTTTAGAAGAACGATCCATGGGTCATATGTGAGGTGTACGAATCATCCTCGCCTCAATCCGAGGCGCGGTGTGGCCAACACCGCTCTAACTGTGTCTGTTTTGTTTAAAATGGGTAGGATTATAAGTGAAAAGAACTAGCATACGCAAAACCGACCAAACGCATTCAGTTTCCATTGAAACATTAGGAGAACGATCCATGGGTCATATGTGACGTGTACCAATCATCCCCGTCTCAATCGGATTCCAGATATAATTGTCATCTAAATTTTAAATTGAATTCTATATGAATTATGTATGTTTATGAATTGTAATTTAATTATGGATGTGTATAGTTTCAGGATCCATTATATGTTAAATGTGTATGAATTTGTTCGTAATTGTATATGTATGTTTTATTTTATTACAGGTACAATAGTTGGATCGAAAATGAGGTGAAAATGAGGCCTGTTGGATCGAAAATGAGGTGAAAATGAGGCCTGATGAGATGAGAGGTGCTTGATGTACAGGGGAGAGGGGCTGCCAAATTGCAGGGGGCTGCAATTTGCAGCATATGGTATGCCAACGGTTTTAAACCGTTGGCATATAATTCTAAATAAGTTTTTACCAACGGTTCACTAAACCGTTGGTAAAGAGCTCTTTTCCCAACGGTTCTAAACCGTTGGGAAAGAGGGAACCCATGTGGTTTTTCCCAACGGTTTGGGAGAAACCGTTGGGAAAAACTATCCCAACGGTTCACCAAACCGTTGGGATAGAGTGCCTTCTGTCACCCTACCCCAACGGTTCCCAGTAAACCGTTGGGAAAGGTTTTCCCCACGGCCTACTTCCCCACGGTTGAGAGAACCGTTGGTATATTAGATACCAACGGTTTGAGGGGCTTTCCCAACGGTTCACAACCGTTGGGAAATAGTGTATTTCCAGTAGTGAATTCTGACAATGAATTACATAGTGACTTTACCACTCAGGTAAGCCTCCCCAACTGAAAATATAATACAACAAAAAACAAGCCTTAATCCCAATTAAATGGGGTATCCTACAAATTGTAAATATATTAAATAAAAAATATATAAAAATATAAAATTTTATTGTATTTTTAATTCATTAGAGTGGAATGTATATTTATATAAAATAAATACAATTATATTAAATATAAGTTTGTTATTATATTCATAATATTAATTAATAATTACATAAATATATATATATTTATTATAATTACAAATATAGTAATAATTTTTATAAAAATAAAAAACATTATATATTTATATTTTTTATGGATGTAAAAATAATTTTATTTATAATTATATTTTATTAGTAATTTATTATTAGAAAAATAAAATATTATCAAATAAATTATATTTTATATTGATAAACTTACATAAAAAATATAATTTTACATAATTATCAATATAATTATATATTAATATATTAAATATAAATACTTTTATATAATAAATTTTTTATATTATAATAACTATAAATTTAATATAATTCAAAATGAAATTTTATTTAAAATAATAATAATAAATATATTCATATAAACAATAAAATAAAATTTATCTTTTTTTTTAAATATAAATATGTTGATATATTTATAAATATAACAAGTGCACTCTAAAAACAATAAAGATAGAGGAAAAGTGCTTGTCGACCTATGGTCCATTAAACATTGAATTAATTTATATCCAGTAAATGAGGATCTTTTGGGCCATAAATAATCCGGGCCTTTGGGAAAAAAAGGAACTAGGGGGATTTAGTGCTTTTAAAAAAAGGCCTACAAACCAAAAATTTCATTTCTTTTGAGCCATCATAATGTGGTGCCTTTATGACCAAAAAATCATGAATTTTGGATAATAAAAATTATAGGGACTTTGAGCTATATATTTAATAAGATGGTTTAGTGGGTGTCTGACATACTTTTTTGTGAGGGATGAGGTTTGACATGTTAGGCTATAGTTAGAATTGATTCCCAAGAACAAACTACCTGGTTCATTAACTTTTCAATATATTTATAGTCTTGAATGTTAATAAATATAAAATTAAAAATTTATTTTTCTTTAACATAAATTAAACATGGTAATTTCATAAATTATATTTTACAATAAAATGTCATATCTGTTATCTTCTATGATGATAACATTTAAATTATATAATCATATTATTAAACTATATTTCATGTGGTCATACTATGTCATCTGATATGACCTATATTATGAAAATTTTAAAATTTGATTATTCATAAGTGGAAGAGGATTGATGTAATGAAGTTTACACTTGTTAATTTTCAAGATGAGAGATTATGAGGACAAACCCACCCTTGTGAATTTAATATGTTATGTTTAATTGGATATTATTATCTATAGAAGTTTGTAATGATCCATATTCATTAATATTTTTTATTATTCATACCATGAGCCATGTTCTTTTATGTATTGATCAAAAACTGTGAAAAAAATATGCTCACTGTGATGTGGGATACACTAAGTGAATCACAAGTGGTACGAAATTAAAAAATAATTTTATAAATTATTTATGACCTTTATCTTTATGGAAGAAGATATCAGGACCCTTTGATTGAAATGAAACCATCAGAATAAATTTCATAACCATTGTTTATATATGGGTTTATTCTAGGAAGTCAAATAAAGACATAACAAACATATAGGTTGATGACACAAGTATAGAATTTTTTTTATGAGATATCAAGATAAGTGGATTATATAACATGATGATCATTCATATGTGGTTTTGATGTTGCGGTATTAAATTCTACCTCTTGAGTACCTTTACGTGTTTCTAGATGATGATATTGGTTTTTTGGTACATCTGCCTAATACCACTAATGAGGAGTCCTAGAGGGCCAGAAACTTAGTGTTTTTATTGAACATAATTAAAAAAAAATTAATTATTGTAATAAATATTATTCTCTAGATAAGGGATAAATTTTTATTTTTCATTTATTGATCAAATATATTATGTCACAACTTTATTTTAGTTGAATATTATATAAATATATATTTAAAAGATAACAAAAGTTATATTTATTAATATATCAAAAGAATAATATAGATTATTTAATGTTCAGTAAATAATGAGAAAGGTGTACAAAGGATGAGTATGAAACCCCGTAATAGAAATGATATTCTAAATATCATTTAAATAAATATTCATTTTTTATTGATATTAATATCATCTGAGAGACATGAATGCATAAAAGAAATAATAATAACAACAACAATAATATACATGGGATTCACTAGGGTTTAAGATGTTGACTAAGTGAATTTCTATAATTACCATGTCACTAACCCTAGCTCTTTAAATATTTGAATCCATTATTTTATCATCTAATGGGTAATAATTTTTGGTTGTGCACAATGAGTTACTATCTTGATAATTCTCTTCTCAAAGAAATTATTTAGGGGTATCTCACAAGATCAATACAATATCTTCCACCTCCCTCCTCACACTACTACAAAAAAGACATGTATCCATGGTTAGTGGTGATGATGTATATAGGAAGGGCCATGTGTTTGTTATATTCCAACATGGAGGGAACAACCTATTTCCATGGGAGAAACATTCCCATGGTTATAAGGTATTGATTTTCTGGCTATAGCCATGGGAAGCTTTTTTATGATGATATGTTTTAGTTTTTTCCTATAGAAATGGAGTGATGACATTGGAATTTCTATGTGACACTTTAAAATATTTCATGGAAAATTTTTTGAGTTAGGAATGGAGTCAGCATATAATTTTGGTGTACAGAGAACCTTAGTGTGAATATATTAAAAATATGAAATATATTCTATCACAAGGATGATATTTTTTAGAAACAATTTAATATATCATAAAAAAAATTCTACATGGAAAATATGATAAAAATGTTAATTATAGAATGTGTGTTTTACCCTAGGTTTGAAATAATTTTTTTGTGCGTTGGGTGTCTGCATTTAGTGAAATTTATGATGGGTTAATAAATAAATAAATAAATAAATATTTGTGTATTTATAGACCCTATAATAGATGATTTCCTAGGGCGAGATCATAAACCTACAGATAATGAAAGGATGTAAATATCATGTAGAGGTCTCAGGGGGAGAGTGTATTGATGAATGGTCAGGGGATTGAGGATTATGTTTTCGTGAGGATCGTCATCAATGTACGAGTTATCGTATCTCTCCAAGAATGATGACATAGAACCATTATTCATATGAGACTGATCAAAGCTTATGGAATCTAGTTTTTTTTTAATACAAAAAAAAATATTCCATGTAAAACAGACACAAATTCTATTAAAAATTGATTCGTTATGTGAATGTAGTTTTTTCAGTGATGGATTTTTATTCCTACATTTCTTATTTTTTACCATTTATTAATTATTTTTCATCATCATTCTCAAATAATGGATTTAAGGCAACCTAAAAACTGGTCAATGTCAGTTTTTCATGTTTATGTTTTGTTCATTTCTTCCCACATTCTTCACACAATCATCGTTGATATTCAATTTAGAAGGAAATTTGAAAACTACCCAGTATACGTTCATTGAAAAATCATTAATTGGCATAACAAATTGGTACCCTCGGTTCAGATTCTAGATAGACTATGCGATCAAGGGGTGAATTTGATGAAAGAGGATCATGGATTGATCAGAGGTCCTTATTTAAATGGGTTTTAGTGTTTTGATGATGTGATGTGATGGTGGATGATTCGTTAGTGAATGGGGGTGTATAATTTGACCACTCATGATGGATAGGTTTCGTGAATATTAATTCTATGATTCAAGGGTGTGATTTGTAAATCGAGCAATGGAGTATATGCTGCATATGGGATTGTTTGAGTAAAAGTTTTTTTCTAAATGATTTCGAACTACTCACCAAATAATCCATAGGAACACACCACATGTAGTTCCTTATGTGTGATGGATATGGTTTATTTTTTGTGTTAAATATCACATTCCATGTGATTTACTCACACATCGTGTGACCCTCAGTTATCCAGCTCAATGGGTACATAGATTATTTACCTAGGAATCTATGTAGTGATACACACTGTGTGTGTCAAATCACACACTATGTAACCCTTTATGAATGACTACACATGTACATGTAATACTTACCTAGGTGGCCATGTGACCCATACACTCTTTGTGTTGGGGAATACTCCATCTACTATAGAATGTACAGGATCTTCTGAAGAGGAAACATGCTGAGTGATAGATCAACCCCTCGTGCCATGTGACATAGAGTGTCATAGACCGAATCTGTTTGCCGCCAAAACCAGCACCAAACCTAGCCCGTGACATGAACCGAAGGGCGTTCCCTATCCCCACGGGCTGGAACAAGTGCCCGTGTATCATTTAGTTTTGTTTGGGAACGATTTACCCGAATATGAAGGCATAAAACATTAAAAACAATCAATAAACTGAATCTGAAGAATGTAAACCAAACGATGTTTACACAAAAACCAGAACTGAATACATATGTTTAAAGACACTAAAAGTGGTATAAAAACAAATAATGACAACATAAAGACATCCCCATGGACTCTATATGACAAGGGGGTCATCACCTGGAAGCCTTCTTAGCAACTCCGCCCCAACAAAGGGGACTAACACCCTGAACCGCCATCACCCTTAGCCTTCCCTTTAACTGAGTCATGCATAAGAAGGTCTACTTACACCCAAGGGGTGTATGTAGGTTGTGAGACTAATCCCAATAGGATACCACCTAATGATTCCAAAGATCATGGAATACAATGTGAACAAAACAAACAATATTAATACACAAGGTGAAACAGTGTTAACATTCAAAGAAACAAAACATTCCAATGAAAAAAGTTTTCAATCCAAGAATTTCAGGATGTTAACACATTAAATAGACATGTGAGATACTGTAAATTAATTCCAAAACACCCCACAACAAGGGTAAATACCACAAATCCAATGAGCATCAAAATCAAGAATACCCCAAAGCACTAGGTTGTCTCGGGCCCTATGTACCTCATACCTTGGTGTAATGTAACCATAGAAAAATCCCTTCTCATGCACGAGCCACTAGTAGGGAACATACCCATAATCTAGTGGTCCCCAATCATCATCCTCATAGTTTAGTTAGATTTGTCGTTATCCAAATGCTAAGTGGAATAGGGACAAAACCCATATGATCCACTAGCCGTACTAGTACAAATCTTCCCCACCTAGGTACGCGGGCTTCCCCTTTTGTGCTCAAACAATTTCAGCAAACAACACTCATCCTTTTGCCTATAAAATATCACTACTGGTCACAAATAAATATTATATTATCTACACACATTTTATACCATTTAAAAAACACAATAAAATAATTTTATTTTCAATAAAATAACCTCTCAAAACATCACAGTGTTTTTCACCCAAAGCTCATTAAGATATCCACTTTTCACACTATGTGAACACTTGTAAGTCATTAAAACAAAATTTCAGTTCAAAACCCTTTAATGAAACCAACAATTCAGTTATGGGGCAGACCAATGTGAACCAAGAAGTTATATATTTTAAAAACAACCATTTTCAATGAACATGGAACTTAAAGCCCATTTTCTTCCCAAACACAATTTAAAAAAACTTTCACAGAAACAAATAAAAAGAATAAACATTAAAAACATGATTTTCAATCATAATATAGTTTAATAAAATCATATAAGTAATTATAGGTCAGCCCAAAATGAACCAACAAAAAATTTGAATAAAAAACACCCAATTTCAACAAAAATTGGAACTTGAAATTCATTTGAATTATAAATTCAACTGAAACCAATTTTTACAGAAACATTAAAGTGAAATAAAAATTAAGGTACCATGAACACAGTAAGATAATTCGAAAAAATTGCACATAAAATGGAATCACCTACCAAAGTAACAAAACCCTTGAATCTCTGTGCGACATGACCTGAAGGGCATTCCATATCCCCAGGGGCTGGCACAAGTGCTCGTGTATCATTTATTTTTGGTGGCGACCAGATTCGGTTCGTGACATAGAGTGTGGAAGGTTTACTATGGGAAGTACATGGACACAACCATTGTACATGGGACACCCTAAGTACATGTGAATGGGACATAGTACATGTGATAGAATAGACGACACACCAAGTGATAGAAAAACCATTACACAACATGTACCACTAGTTCAAACACAATGAATTTAGATAAATACATTCCATGTTAGAACATGAGAAATGGGAATTTTCATACATAGTGAGAGAAGTCGCATACCCCTATGTATACAATGTGTACTTCTTCATGGGAAATTTAGATCCTTTATTCTTATCAGTTAAAAATTGGTGTGAGCTTGGGTACATTCCATCATTCTGTATCAATGTGGGTTTGTTACCTATTTCTGTTATTCTACAGTGATTTTTCTCAATTCACCTCCATGAGGGTTAAATGTAGTATTTTTTTAGTGCATCAGAAATGATTCTCTAATCATACTATAGTAGGATTCCATCTATGATGAGTAGGGTTGTATCCTCATTATCATCATATTTTTACCTAGGTAGGGTTTCAGGTATCATGTGAATTGGTTGGTGCGTGTGATCCTCCCAATCTAGTGGGTTATTCAGGTTAGGTTAAGGTAGGTCCTTAGTGTGATCCCCAAACCATGTATCGACATCTATTTTATTCTAGTATGTTATAGTTTGATCAAGTGTGTATCTTAGATGAGCACTATAGGTTTAGTTTCCACATATTCAGTTCTAGATATGACATTTCTATCCTGTTTGATGAGTTCCATTAGTGATATTAAGTCTCATAAAGTGATTTCTCCCTGACAGGTGTTTCCTTTGAGGTACTAGTAGTGTCCCAGTCTATAAAAAGTATGCAACTACACCTTCGGACTTTGTGACTACCTCAAAAAATCGTGGTTTTCATTATGGTAATTATTTATGATATTCTAATTTTCATTCCATTATGGCTATGAGATGACTACTCTCTTTGATTATTTATGTTTATTGATTTAATGGAATCATAATGGGTATGTATATACTCACCACTTCATGGAATCCTCCCACAAATTATATCTTTTTTGATGATGATATGAATTTTGTTTGAGTCTTAGGTGGACCAAGAGTAGGTTGAGATTATTTATTCATGATATAACTTATATGTATATAGGAGTTTATTTTGGGTATATTCCCCCATGTTATCTAATGGTTGTGTTATTTGTTTAGTGGGCTTGTATTTAGACATTTTTTATTTTCTATACATCTTATATTATGCTGATATGGGATTGATGTTATTCAAGGATTTACATTATGAGTTTTTTACATTCCTACATTATAATGGTGTATGAAGATGCATTTTTGCACAAATTTACATTAGGGTAAGGCCTCCCATGTTTGTGATATTCCAACTCGATGATAGTCTCCATAACTTAGAATATTAGAGTTGAGAATTGTGCATCATTCTTGTCTCAATTATTTCTAGGTCGACGTTGTTGGGTTTTTTCATGACACGCATACTATAATTCAAATTATAATAGCATTCAAATGGAATCCCTATAGCCATAAGCATATAGGGATGTGTCAATAAATTTATATTAAAAATTAAAATATATTTATATATATTAATAGTTTTTCAAGATAAACTAAAAAATTAGTAATAGTGAAGTGGGTAAGGTGTTGATTTTGGTCCCTCATGTCTTATATTGGAAACCCATAACTTAATTTTTTTCATAAACATATGTAGATAAATATAAAAAATATATAAATTTACATTATTATTAATGCAAGTTAAATCACTGTGTATTGGAATACCCTCCTAGTCAATATGTCCCAAGCATTGGTTCAGACCCCTCTTTTATCTAATTTTGTGAAAAAATTATATTTTTTTATTACTGTATTTTTAATAAATGTGTTAATGAAAACATTACAGTGGGTATGAACTTTCCTATACTTGTGTGTTTCCAGACAATTCATTCCTGATGGGATGTTATTTGAGTTTGAATGGGTAAACGTTTATCCTAGATGTAAGCCGTTCTCAAGTGTTTAGAGAGGCTTTGTTCATGTATACTAATTATAGGAGATCAAGGTAGGTGGTCTGATGTTTGATTCCAACTTTCATGTTGTTATTGTGTACCATCGTGCTACGTGCCCATTTTTGGGGTGTTGTATGGATGAGGACATGACTAATTAAATACGTATAATTTCTTAGGTAATTTATTGATTATGTATAAACTGCTATTTGGGATCATTGCCTTAATCCAAGGCCACCCCGTGGGTGCATTTTCCCTTGTTAACCATTTGTCTAGGATACCTGAGGGTATACCATGATTATAGCATGATTTAAGTTTTTTTAGAGAAAATATATATGATGGCCACTAATGCTTTGGAATCAGCCGTGTTACTTGACTAGCCTGAGGGCGTGGTTACTTGCTTAGTATGAGGGAAGTGTTCTGATTAGCCTGTGGGTAAGGTTCTATTCAGCCTGAGGGAAAGTGTTTGTTCAGCCTGAGGGAAAGTGTTTGTTTAGACTGAGGGAAACGTTTCATATTCCTGAGGGCTGTAGATTTTGTGCCTAAGGCCAATCACCTGAGGTTTTTGTTTCTATTCAACATGAGGGAAAGATTCTGTTTAGCCTGGGGGCATGATTCTATTTAGCCTGAGGGAAAAAAAAATTCAGCCTGAGGGAAAAGGTTCTTATGTGTGAGGACACTATTTACTTTGTATATTCACTATAGATATTTTACATGTTATACCTACCAATATAAAGCACAATCTTGGTATTGTTTTACGTTGTACTTGTTAGATACCTTGTTGTATTTTTTCTTGCAGCACTGTTGAGGAGATTTCCGGCTGAGGCTGAGTCTTGAGAACTTATAAATCAATTATATTGAATTATTAAATAATGAATAAATGAAAATGGAACTGGTAGGAGTAACTCTTTTTGAGTACTTTCTAGTTTACTGCATTTTATTATTGTACACTACTATTGCACAAATTCACTGAACGTTGTACCCAAGCCTTTGGTGGTTACATACTGGGATTTATTTCTCAAACCCAGTTTTGGTCATGTCTTGGGCCCAAACAGATTATATTGTTGCAGATGTTGATAAGGGAAAGAGTCACTATATAGGTACTTTATTTTTGTAGAAAAGTTGGAGAGCATGGGACCAAGCTTATGCCTGCGATGTTGATGAGTTCCTATTGTGCTGTTTTGTTTTGATTTGTTGTATTTTTCCCTTGTATTGTACTGTTTCAGATTGTAGTGTATTCTGTTTTGGATTCTTTGTTAGACTTAGGGACATATTGCATCATTATATTTGTTTTTTTGGTCATTTCTTTACTTCAATATTGTTGTCCATTTCAGCATTGATATTATTTACTGCTTCCACTTTTGTATTTTTATATTTCTCTACTATGCTAAACTTATTTTAATGGGGGCACAGTTTCCCCACTGTCAAACCTGGGGCCTCGCTACTAGTCGTTAGCCTCTGGCGTTCGGGGAAATGCACTTGAGGTCATGTTACCAACCGAGTTCGAGGCACCAGTTTAGTGACACCTGGATCTGAGACATTACCAAGTGGTATTAGGGGATTTTTATTTTCTCTGAGTTATATTATTTGGTGATGATAGGAATAGATAGACTATGAAGGGGTTTGGTAATAACTCTCCCCGGGAGTAGCTACCCTGTGTACAGGTAATGGCCGGATTTCCTTGAATTAAATTGTGATTTTCTATTTATGATTATTACATTTTATTTGATTTTCACCATTTGGTTACGCACTTGTGGTGTGCTTTTTATATTTCTATACTGGGTTCTATTTAGTTTCAACCCGATGTGATGAGGGTATTCCATCTCATGCATCATTTCGGAACATGTTAGAATCACATGCCATACATAGTTTCCAATCCATGTCGGTGCATTAGAAATTGCATGTTGTTTTGATAAATGTTGTGCTAGAAAATGCACGTTGTTGTGATAGATGCCTTGATAAAATTTCTCTTATTTGATAGGTTATTGTTATGTATGGTTTTGAGAATGAACGCTAAACTTTGGTTTTTGAGGATTATAGGCCCTCATCAAACAAAATTTGGTGGATCATGGACTTGGTTTACTTTTTATAACACGTATTAGATGCCAAGCATTGATTTGAAGGGAGTGTGGGCCCTCATGGATCAGAATTTGGCACTTAGGTGTTGAATTCAGAGTTTTTTTGGGCTATGGAGTAGTTTCTACGGCTTACTATCCTGGAAAACCTAGACTACACGCCCTGTAGTTTTGAATACATGCCATTTACTCTTCTATTCAGGAAGAAAAGAAAAAAAATTATGTACATGCTGTGTACCATATGTACACACCATGTAGTTTCAAACATTGTCTCAAGTCATGTATGAAGAAGCACGAGAATGGGAAAACTCTAGAGGGAACATGCCATTTACCGGTTGTACATGCCATGTCATGTTGACCCTATTTCTACTGTGTATCTAACAACACAGATAGAGGAATATTCATTTATACACATCATTTCAATGTCGAACACACCATGTAGTGTAACCTGGGAATCCGGCCATGTAACTAAAAACACGGGTCAGTGTTATCCATTCAACTACATTTTATGCCCATGTGGAACACACTGTGTAGTGTGAGCCATGTATCCTACAATTTCTAGAACAACACAGGTCGGCAATGCTCATCTAATACACACCATGTACATGAGGGACACATCATGTCGTCTTGACCAGAGAAAGGTCGTGTGGACTTGTCCATGTGGATGGGGAGACATGGTGGTGTACATGCCGTGTACGGGTGTAATACGCCGCGTAGTGTCATTCGAGTAGAAAGTTGTGTAACTAATAACACGAGTAGTTGGAATCAAAGTTCCACACGCTATTTCTATATGGAAAACACCGTGTAGTTTGAGCTGTGTACCCAGCCGTGTCACGGACAAAACGGGATGATGAAGCTCGTCTAGTACATGTCGTGTCGACCTTATACAATCCATGTAGTTTTGTTCTAAATAGATCTATGTGGTGAATCCATGTCGAAGGACTCAGGCAGGGGAAGAAAATTCAAGTACACGTTGTGTGTGTGGAAAACACACCGTGTGTTTGGGGTGCTACACGACAAGTTTTGGCAGAAGTACATGCCCATGTGAAATACTTGAGGGAACATGCCATGTAGTTATTATACATGCCGTTTAGTCTAGTTTTATAAAACATGAATGGTTTCCTTATCATATTCCCTTCGTACACTCCTTTTTTTGGTCCTTGATAATATTGATCTAAGGTGCGTGTTTGGACTAGTAAGATCATGTCATCGAGATGACAATGAGATGTTCACCAAGAGAGCAGCAACGATTATACTCTAGTGACGGTAGGCCATGGGATAACGATGGATTCTGTAGTAGTGATAGATGTGGTGATAACTGTTATACCGAACACAGGCGTGGATGCGCAGTTCCGTGAAGGCTTCATTCTGTTCATACAGACCTTCCAGGCAGCACCAACGACTGCCACATCTATGGCAGAGCTGACACATATATTCCAGTATCAACATCCGCCTATGTTTTTAGGGGATGGCGGACCAAAGGATATGGAATCATGGTTGGATGTGATTCAGACTGTCTTTGAGCATCTTGAGAAGCCTCCTGGGTGGAGGGGAAAGCTCTCAACATACATGATGCGTGATTACGCCAAGAGATGGTGGAATGTTACCACCCAGACTGAGCATCTCATAGACATGGCGTGGGATGATTTGGAGGCATTATTCTATGACTTCTTCTTTCCATAGAGGCTGAGGGAAGATAGTGCTCAAGAGTTCACGAATCTGCAGTAGGGTGCCATGTTAGTATTATGTTGGCTTCACTGAGCTACAACACTTTGCACCTGTTCTGGTGGGTGATGAGGCATTGAGGGCACAACGCTCCGAGGATGGTCTTCGATATGACATCTGATTTTTGGTGAATGTTTTTAGGTAGCCTAAAATTCATGTTATTTTGAACCAGGCACTGATTACCGAGCGGAACCTACGGGAAGCTATTGGTGCAAGCTAGGGCAGTTCAACACTAGTTTCTAGTACTATTTCTATAGGCAATAGGAATATACTGATGTATTTCTCTCATGGTGGTAGTACTAGCCAAAATATTTCTTCAGGTGGCCTGGTGATGTGTTACCAGTGCGGTAAAGAGGGCCACACGAGACCTCATTGTCCCTGTGACCTAGTGGAGTTCCTAGCTTGCAACAAAATGGGTCATCTACAATGTTATTATATGTCGTTTTCTCCAGTGGCTATTGATAGGGGTTCAGTGCAGACTCTGCATGCAGGAGCAAGGCCAACAGCTTTTTAATAGTCCTAGAATTGGAACACGTCAGGATGTACAGGCTGATTTGGTGGTCATGGCCAAGGTAGGTAGACACCGGGATCTCAGAGACAGTAGGGCGAGTCAGCTCATGGTAGCAAGGCAGTGTCGTAGGTCCATGACACTAGGAAGGCATATGCAGTGCAACAGACCCAACGGGAGTAGGATCCCGACCCCCTACTTTCAAAGGTACTATTCTAGTTGCTTTTGTTTTATCTGTAGTAATTTTCGATACTAAGGCTACACATAGCTTTATATATGTTCCCATTGTGGAGATCCTTCGGCTCTGTGTTTCTTTTGATTTATATATCATGATGCTAGAAACATCATTGGGGATTAGAATTGATGATGTCCATCAGTGCAGGGAGTGACCGCCAGTGTTTGGTGGGTGTAACATTCTTTGGGACCTCTATGTCTTAGAGATGATGAGCTATGACATCATTTTTAGGATGGACTGGTTGGTACCCTTTCAAGCCTTTGTAGATTGCTATCGTCAAACAGTGAGTTTCATGTCACCAGAGAGCAGATAGTTTCTATACAAGGAAGAATGAGATGTCCAGGTGAGCCAAGCTAGACCCGAGCATCGTGGGTGAAGTAGAGTGACAACCCAGATTGTGAGTTTATATTTGGATAACCAGGGAACTTGTCAGAAGGATTTCCCTCCAGTGGTTGATATTTTCGGGGATGTCTTCCCGAATGACATTTCAGGTCTACCTCTAGAGAGAGAGGTGTATTTCTCTATTCATCTTGTTCCTGGAGTGGAACCCTTGTCCATTCATCCTTACAGGATGGCTACACTAGAGTTTCAGGAGTTCAAGAGGCAGTTAGAGGAGTTACAGTCAAAGGGTTTCATCCGACCCAGTACTTCTCCTTGGGGTTTATCTGACCTGTTTGCAAAGAAGGCAGATGGTACCCTTAGACTTTGTGTGGATTATCAGAAGCATAACAAATTGACGGTTAGGAACTGATATCTCTTGTCTAGGATTTAAGATCTTTTTGATCAACTTTGAGGATCACGATTGTTCTCGAATATGGGATTAAGATCCGGATATCATCAGTTACTTGTAAGATCATCAGATTTACTGCTTAAAACTTTTCGAAGAAGATATGGTCTATATGAGTACTTGGTTATACCGTTTGGACTCATGAATGTGACACCAGTTTTCATGGATTTGATTAATTGTGTGTTCCATCCTTATCGAGATTATTTTATTGTAGTTTTTGTGGTTGATATCTTGGTTTACTCTCACACTTGACACAAACATGCTACCCATCTTGAGATCATTTATAGTACACTGAGAGAGCATCAGTTATATTAAAATCTCTCAAAGCGTAACTTTTTCATGGACCAAATACACTTACTAGTCATAATATCTCTGATGTAGGAGTAGCGGGAGACCTAGAGAAAGTGAGTGCAGTATTTTCCTAGGAGCATCTTAATAACGTGTTGGAAATCTGGAGTTTCATGGGGCTGGCTGGTTACTACTGGCACCTCATACATAACTTCTCCCACATAGCATTTCTGTTGATGGGTTTGACTATGAAGGGTGTGATGTTCATTTGGTTAGAAGCTTGCAAGACAGCCTTTCAAGAGCTAAAGGGAAGGTTAACATCAACACCAGTCCTGATACTTCCAGAGCAAGGGAATAGCTATAAATTTTACTATGATGAATCATATATTGGGATGGGAGCAGTGTTGATGCAGGGAAATCGAGTAGTTGTGTATGAGTCTCGGTAGCTGAGGCCATATGAGAGGAATTACCCAATGCATGATCTCGATATTGCTGCAGTGGTTTATGCATTACACTGTTGGAGACATTATCTCTTGGGAGAACATGTTGTGGTATTTACAGACCACAAAAGTCTCAAATATATCTTTACTCAGTGTGACATGAATTTGATACAACGAAGGTGGGTTGAATACCTTCAGTCCTTCAAATTCGAGCTTGCATATACACCTCGTAAGGGTAAAGAAGTTGCTGATGGACTGAGTAAGAGGAGTCAGATATAGGTAGTGCAGGAGGCCAGTGGTGAGTGGCAGCTTATGGCTTTGTTCTCTAAGATGTATTTGGAGGTACACGATAGTCAGGGACGAGCCTATATTTCATTCTTAGTTGTGACTGATACCCTTGTGGATAGAGTGACGATGAAAAAACTATCAGATTCAGAAGTCATAGTTCTACGAGAGTCGGTGTCATGTGAGGATCCTCCTCCCAGTTGGAAGGCAAGAGATGACAAGGTATTGTGTATCCAAAGATGTGTGTGGGTTCCAATGGATATACACGAGTATTTGATGCCGGAGTTTCATGCTTTAACTTTGGCAGTGCATCCCGGAGTTACCAAAATGTATCATGACTTTAGACATCAGTATTGGTGGTCAGGTATTAAATGAGAGGTAGCTGGTTTTGTTACGAGACGTTCCCCCTGTCAGTAGGTGAAGGCATAGCATCTGAGGCCATCCAGATAGTTACAATAGTTTCTCATTCCGGAGTGGAAATGTGACGATGTCACGATGGACTTTGTGACCGGGTTTCTGAGGTCACCTCAAGGTAGTGATGTCGTGTGGGATGTTGTGGACAGACTTATGAAGGTAGATCACTTTTTTCCGATCAAGGAGACCATCGATGTTGTGGAGATCAGAAAGTTGTATATCCCAGAGGTGGTATGTCTTCATGGGGTCCCCTGTTCTATCATTTCAGATAGGGACTCCCATTTTATGTCTCATTTATAGCAGAGTTTTCATAGAGCATTGGGAACACATGTGCTTCTGAGTACAACATACCACCCTCAGACCGATGGCAAGTCAGAGCATATGATACAGGTGTTAGAGGACATGTTGCGGACATGCGTTATAGAATTTGGGGGCTCTTGGGAGAAGCACATACCCATAGTTGAGTTTGATTACAATAATGGTTTTCAAGAAACTATTGAGATGGCACCATACGAGGATTTATATGGTATGTCATGCCGATCACCTTCGTGCTAGTTGGAGGCAGGTGAGGCAGCTTTATTGGGACCACGTCTCGTATAAGAGACTTCAGAGCATGTCCAGTTGATTCAGAAGTGAATGGCTACTGCACAGTCTCATCAGAAATCTTATGATGGTCGCCACAGACAACATTTGGAGTTCGTGGTTAGGGATCAGGTTTTTTTTCCTCTTTCACTGTGGTTGGTTCAAAGGCGGATTAGGAGATAGGTTAAACTTCAACTGAGTTATGTGGGGCAGTTTGAGATTTTAGAGAGAGTCGGGCTAGTTTCCTATCAGTTATAGTTACCATAGAGGTATTGGGACATGAATGATGTCTTCCATGTATCTTAGCTGTGCAGCTATCACTCAGACCTGTCTCACGTCTTTCAGCCCGAGGAGGTTGAACATCAGGCAGATACATCCTTTGAACAGAATCTGCTTCATATTGTGGATAAGAGCATGAAGGTTCCCAATGTCTGGTATGTACCTCTCGTATTGGTGTTATGGTAGCATGGCCGAGTACAGGATGAAACCTGGGAGTGGGAGACCGACATACGTACTCAGTGGGCAGAGTTGTTCTCAGCTTTATCTTCACCACCCATGGGAGGGAAATTAGGGGAAGAATTGATTTAAGGGGGATGTTTGTAAGAACCCAGTTCTTATTCTTGAGTTATGAGTTTCTTCTTTTCCTTTTTTCCATAAGTGTTTTTGATAAAATAAGGAAAATAGGAAAAAATCCCAAATATTGTTGGTATATGCCATATACTTTTCCACATGTCGTGTACTTTGGCCGTGTGGGATGAGTACACAGGGCGTGTAGTCCTATCGGTGATGAAGGGTGTAAAAACTGACTACTCGTTGTGTACATAGTATATACACATCGTGTAATTAGTCGATAGGTGAATAGTAATGCAGTGGGAGTAACCTCCTACAGAACGACTGTACACGCCTTGTATTCATAAATACATGCCATGTAATCGTGTCGACTGATGAACAGTTTGGCGGTGGAAAGTGGCTGCCAGAGGAAATGTTAAAAACGAAAAGTACACACCATGTACTTGAGAGTAAATGCAGCGTAGTTGAGTTATTTTATTATAAACTGGCAGTAGCCTCCTCTTTCGATAGAGGGAGCTTAGAACTCATTTGGAGCACATGAGAGTGGTCTGGAGCTGGCAGGAGCTCCCGATTGTACTCCGGAACTCTAATTCTTCTGTCGATGATCACGTTAGGACCAAGCAGGTATGGCCGTTCCTATCTATGTGTGTTTCCTTAAAATTATTTCATGATGGGAAGTTATTTGAGTTTGAATGGGTGAAAATTTATCCCAGATCTATGCCATTCTCTAGTGTTTCGGGAGGCATCGTTCACGTATACAGATCAGAGGAGATCAAGGTAGGTGGTCTGAAGTTTGATTCCAAATGTCATGTTGTTTTTGTGTATCATTGTGCTATGATCCGATGTTTGGGTTGTCATATGGATGATGACTTGACTAATTAAATACCTATAAGTGAATAGGTAAATTAATGATTATGTATAAACTTCTATTTGGGATCATTGTGTTGATCTAGGGCCGCCCTGTGGGTGTGTTTCTCTTGTTTAGCTGTTTGGCCAGGATACCCGAGGGTATGCCGTGATTATGTCATGCTTTGAGTTTTCTAGAGAGATAATATATATGATAATTTATTATTCTTTGGTCTCGTTCTGCTTACATGATTAGCCTGAGGGCGTGGTTACTTACTTTTCCTAAGGGTAGTGTTCTGATTAGCCGAAGGGCAAGGTTCTATTTAGCATGAAGGAAAGTGTTTGTTCAGCCTTAGGGAAAGTGTTTTTTTAGCATGAGGGAAACGTTCCATATACCTTAAGGATGTAGCTTCTGTGCTTGAGGGAAATCACCTGTGGGATTCATTTCTGTTCATCCTGAGGGAAAGATTCGATTTAGCCTGTAGTCATGATTCTGTTTAGTTTGAGAGCAAGATTTGGTTTAGCCCGAGCTAAAAGGTTTTTTTTTGTCTGAGGGAACTGTTTACTTCGTATATTCACTATGGTGATTTTACATGTTATACCTACTATGATAAAGTATAGGATTTGTATTTTTTACCTTGTACATGTTAGATATCTTGTTGTATTTTTTGTTGCGGCACTATTCAAGAGATTGTCGACTAAGGCTGAGTCTTGAAAAATTATAATTAAATTATATTAAATTTTTAAAAAATGAATAAATGGAAATGGAAATGATAGGAGTAGCGGCTTAGGATTTCATCCTAGTTTACTACATTTCATTACATCACACTGTTGTTTCAAAAATTCAGTGACAGTTGGGCACGGGCCTTTGGTGGTTACCTACTGGGATTTATTTCTCACACCTTGTTTGGGTCATGTCTTGGGACCAAACAGATTATATTACTGTGGGGTTGATAAGGTTAAGAGTCCCTATACATGTACATGATTGTTGAAATGATGTAAGACAACATGGGACCAAGCTTAGGATTGTGATGCTGCTGAGTTCCTACTCTGCGGTTTTGTTTTGCTTTTCTGTATTTGTCCCTTTTACTGTATTGTTTCAGATTGCATTGTATTCTGTTTTGGATTCTTTCTTAGACATAGGTAAATATTGCATCATTATATATGATTGTTGATCATTTCGTTACTATAGTACTATTTTCAATTTCATCAATGGTTTTATTTACTAGTTCTACTTTTGTATTTTTTTTATTTCTCTACTGCGCTACACTCTGACCAATTAGGGCATAGTTTCCCCACTATCAGACCTAGGCCCTCACTGCTAGTCAGTAGAAACTAGAGTTTGGGGAAATGCGCTTGATTTCATTTGACCAACCAGGTTTTGGGAACCCGTTGAGTGTCACCCAGATCCAGGATGCTACAATAACTATATGTTCAGGCCTTACGGGTGATGAAATTTTGTTTTTCTTTTAGATTGTGTATTGACATAGTTTGGACTACAGTGGGAATAAATTATTTCCAATTATCCGACCACCTGATTATGTTGACATAAAATATGCTATAGATACAAAAATAGAAACCATTAATGGCGTGCTGGTGGATACAAACAATTTTTATACTGGTCTACCTCTCAATAATTAATGGAAAAAATCACTCCTTCAATCCTAAAATATTGTCTCATGATCAAAGGTGAGTGATGAAAGATGATAGGTACCACTGCTATAGTACATAGAGTTCCATTGATGACACATTCATTTCAAAGGAGCTCCCACAAATCCCTGATAAATGGATTATAATATTGATAATCTGGAAACAGTGATGATACAATTGAACTGAGGGTCAAACAATCAAAATCATCATAGAAGAAGGAATCCCAAGAATGAGGTAATTATCATTATTAAATTACTAATAAATTTTATGTGAATGAGAATCTGTGTTGTTCTCATATTATTTGGTTTTTTTATTCTGATATAATCATTAGACATGTTGTTCCCCATCATGTTCTTATGATTTATTTTTCAAATTCAATAAGAAAACACTAGTGGTCATGGGATTGAGTGACCTAAGTTATGATTTCAACCTTTAAATGGTATTAAAGTGGTCACATTATAATTTATAGTTAATTTATTCTTATTGATTGGTTTACAAATTTTGGGATATTTTTTAAATTATCTTTTCATTATTTAATTAAAAGTTCAATGTATGTCCTTTTTTCAACTTTATATAACTATTAAAAGGTTGAAAACACATTAAGAACATCAGAATAACTCATCTGAAGATACAGAGATTTCTAGTCTGATAACTTGGAAGTACACAACTTGTAGTACAAATGTATGATTCCTGTATTAGGGTACATCTCACTAGGATGAGCCATAAATTTATTCAAAAGATTCATGAATTAATGGGAAAATACATCATTACACAACTCATCTTCACTAGTTTAGATAATCACATGACTTTTTGAATTACACAATGTTTCTCTTGTATATACAGCATGTAGAATATGTTTTTTCATTAGGGACACCATTTCTTAAAATACACACCATATATTTATTACACGGTGTGTAGGGACTGATAGCTATGAAACATTGAGGATACAAGACATGTAGCTGGAATACACACCATGCATCTCATAAATATCTACAGTGAAATACATAGTGTATCCTTACACGTGCATTATGGCTAGATGTTGAGTGAAATACATAGTGACTATATGGCTCGTACATATAATGATATGATGTTATACAAATAAAATTCCCTTTTTAAATGAGTGAATAATTTATTAAGAAATTAAATTATAGAAGCACATGAACTACATTGTTTATTCTAGACCACTACATGGTCTATTAAATTTAAAATACCATTAATAATTATAGAAATTGATAATAAAGATTTCATATAATGACCCTTTATGATTAGTATTTTAAGGGTTATGAAATTGTTTATTTGACCCAGTCAATGGAAATTATGACCTTGAACAGCAGGATGCGACCCAAGGAATCCCATTTATCAGAGCTTACAAGGGAAATAACATCACTAGTATTTTTCCATGAACATTCCCTAGATGTGACTCTACAGCTAAGGCATGATTGAACATTTTTATGGGAGACGTTAAAGCTCATATATATCATTACCCAAACCATTTTCATCAATCCACTCTAAGAAAATATCACCATCATACACATAACCCTTAGGGAATTCAAAGGTGTAATAAAAGGCTATCTATATAAACCCTAGTAGTACAAATTATTATATTTCATTTTAAATAAAAATTGATTATTTTTATTGCTTTTTTATATTAAATTTCAAATGGTTAAATAATGAGATTGATAAAAATTAGATTTTCATATGATGAAATAGAAATTGTGTTTTTGGGAAATATATAGTCGCAATAAAGAAACTCATTTTGGGGAATTCAAGAATTTTTTAAATAGATGTTATTTTGATAAAATAATATTATTAAATAATATTTGTTAAATATAAATTGAAATATAATTTTATAATGTAAAATGTAATTTTTTTAATGGTCAAAGAAATATTATTGTCCAAAAATGAGTATTTATAAATTAATAGGAATTTTTGTATAAATTCTCACATTTAAAAATTAATTTTCAAAAAATAAAAATTATTTTTGAATTCAAAACGTTAAAATTATGGAATAGTTAAATATTTTCCAATTTTTTAAGACAATATATTTTTCGGGAAAAATTAATATTGGTATAATTATATATTATGTATTATGATATCATAAAATTCTAAAACTAATTAAATAAATACAATAAAGGGTATTCATGAAGAAAATAATTTTTCCCATTAAAATAATTTATTTTGAAGTTATTTGATTACTTTTATACATCCATAATGAATCCTCCAAAACCTATATTATATTTTATGGTTTTAAAATCAATTAATTATAAACATGACTCACTTCCATATTACCAAGGTAATTATTTTTAATGTGCTCAACTATTATACTTATAAAATAGTTTAAACCAATATGCTTTTACAAAAACCATGGGAAAAACACTGCAAGGTTTGTTCTTTGGATTACATTATCATATAGAGTCCAACCATAATTTTAGAAATTAATAAAGAATAATCTTATTATTTTCAACACTTTATTTATATTATGCCTTTTGATTTATAGTTATTCATGTTGGGATATGTTTTCACACATACCTATTAATTTTATTATGATTTAAAAGTTATGATATAAACCTTTCACACTATTCAAACCTTTCCATAACACTTCATGTAAAACAATTATGTTGCCGAAATTTATCATGCAATTTTTTATACCAAACCTTTGTGTAGTGAATACCCATCATAATTTCCACTCAAAGGTATTATGATAGTTGTACTAACAGTTCATTTATTAGGAAATTACATTTATATAATCAAACACTTTAATCATGGGATTAAATGTGATGAAATAAATATTTCTATTATATAATATATGAGATACACCTATGAACGTACTTGACATGGGTGTGTGGGCGGGCCAAAAATTATATAGCCCTCCAATGATTTGGGTAATGATTTTATCTTATGATATGACATGTATTCTTCACATGAGATTATCCAAATCACACTATGTAATGATTTCTTGTTGTGAAGATATTACTTATGTTTATGATAACATGTTTTATCTTGTTTCCACATTCCCATGTTTCACTTATGTTATCATTTTAAATCATGACTCATTATTCTGGATTATGATTCTAAACTCTCTTATGTTATCTTTATAAGACTTGGGGATCTGATTTTCTAATTTACCAAATGATATGTTTTTTATTCTAATACTGGGATTTATAGCTCCCCCCTTTGAAATGTAAATGACAAAGATATCCTGTGTAGTTTTCAAAGATCCAAGGATTAGAAGGCCATGTTTTGATGTTTCTACATAATTATGTTATACCGATGTTTCATGTAAATATGCAATGTACCAAAATTAAAAAATACATTAAAAATTATGATGTTATAGGTTTGTATTGTGTGTATCATTATGTAAGAAATATTGAATTAAGGTGTACTAAAATGTGAGTTTCCATAGTTTATATCAGAGTAAACTATAGTTATTTTCTGAGGATTGGGATTAGGAAAATCTAGTAAAATCTTCGTAGTTAAGTCTAAAAATTAGAAAACATTCGCACATTTTGGTAATGTACATATTAAGCTGTATCCCGGAAAATAAATCCATATATGGACACTAATAGTGTATTGTGATCTTTCATATTTGAACTTAGGGGTAACAACCTCAAAAAGAGTGCATTGAGCTAGACTCGTTCATCACATGTTCCAAAAAATTTGGCATTGCGGCACACCTATTTTAACACTCTTGAGGGATATGCTTTGTTAAATTCAGAACATCATTATGATCTGATATTAAGGCAATAAAATTGAATGTAAGATTTAATGTTCATGGTTTTCCATTTTTTCTTTAAAAATAAAACATTATCACCCCTTATTTAAATTTATTTCAAGAAAATGTTTGAAAATTTGAAGAACTGAGTCAACAACAAATGTTATGGGCTACGTGATGATTGTCCATATGATATTTACAACCTGATGAGAGAAGGAATGATAAAATTGGAGAATATAAATTCTAAATATACTCATATTTTAAAGAAAAAATTAAAGTAGGAGGATCTCGCAAATCTCCAAATATAAATCAAGTTCTAATTGAGACTATTATGTGACCATGTCCTCTAAATTTTAGTGGATCATATTATCCTTTAATTGTGGAAAATAGATTAAATCCATTGAAAAGATATCCAACATCCATTAATTCTCTAAGAAATATTAGGTCATATTGGTTTTTTATTAGATCGAGGGAGAAGATGATCAATGGTATATGTTGTTAAAAAATATGATTCTAGACGAGGATATCAAATCGATCGAATTGAAGGAATTATGGAAAAAATTTGAAAAAAAATCTTATCACTCTATAAAATAAAATGAAGAGAAATTTTCTTAACCTCATGAAAGAATAATATGAATCCATTATGAAATATTAATAAAACCTCACAAGACATTCATGATATGTCTCCATCCTTTTTATTACCCCAAAAAGTAATGTTGGAAACTTATTTTGTGTGATAAATAAAAATGTAGGAATAGTTTTATCATTCGAGACATTTAATTCTATGAGTAAATTTTTTGATGTGACATCAAGGTTGAAAATGAGATCGATGAATCTTAAGGGTCTTTCTAGACTAGAGATAATAATTTGAGATTGTATTTTAATGTTGGTGACATGATGGAAAAATCACATGGGGGTATGAAAATCCATAATACCACTTTCCAAATGCGTGGGAAGAATAATCTGAGAAATTTACTAAATGGTAAAATGAAATGTTGTAGATATAGGATGTAAGGGAACTATGAAAGTGATTACTGATGGGAGAAACCCTCCAATGTGATGGAAGAAAGGTTCATTCTATTCACCCCTCATCATATCGTCAAAATTTTCAACTACAATGAATATTGACACTATGCGAATAAATTCTATAAGCCATGGGGTTTTTATGAAAATTGACAATAACAACCTTTAAGGCCAAGAGATAAGTGGGGATCGTATGACATCAAAACTACTAAGGTAGATCCTAAAAATTAAGTGGTTTCATTTATAACAAATATTCATTCAAGGATATAAAATGTATAGTTTTATTCAGGTTCTATGTATTTTTTTGTGCCACACAATTTTTGTAGAACAATTCAAACACCACCTCAAAACATAGAAGTCTATTTATCTGTGAAGATGAAAAATGTGTCAATTATTATATCCTAAGAATATAATTCATCCCGTATCTCTTTTTTTGGGGTTTAATTTAACAATAAACATTTTGATACTCCCCTTTGAGTAATTTGATACCATTCTATTCTAGGATTGTCTTTACTTGAATAGATCAATCATAGATTTATGAGAAAAGGAAATCACCCTCTGTATAGAAAATCACCCTCCGATTCTATAACAATGAAAGGAGAACAATGAATATTATTTATTACAACACCTCAATCATTGATATTATTGCATTTTATGAAAATATATCTAGATAAAATGATTTTTACAGAATCAAAGATCATCCTTGAAGTCATTCATACCATAAGGTAATTCATGGATAGGTTTGATGAAAAAGTTTCTAGTCTTAGTAATATCCATGGGGTTGAGTTCTTAATTGATCTCATACTTAGAGATTTTCTAATATCCATGAATCCATATAGAATGGATATTGTTGAAATTATAGATTTGAGGAAAAAATTATAGGATAATCTAGATTTTGTTTTTCTACAATCAATTACTTCACCATAGGGTGCACCAGTCCTATTAGCTGAGAATAAGGATGGGTCATTGCTCTAATTCATTCATTATCAGTATCTCAACAATATCATGGTAATGAAAATGTATCCTCTACAATGAATTAATGACTTTTTTGACCAGTTTTATTGATCCTAGTAGTTCTATAAGGTAGATCTTTGGTTGGGATATTATCAAGTACAAGTAAAGAATGAGAATACACTCATTAATATATTACATTGAATTCACTTTCACTATGAGTTAATAGTGATTCTATATAGACTCAATAATGATCCAAAAAAATTCAAGGACTTCATCAATAGATTCATTATGTATTCTATTAAAAAAATTGTTGTAGTCTTTATAGATGATATTCATTTATACTCCAAAAAACAACGGAACATGATCAATATTTAAATAATATACCATAGACCATGCTAAAAGAAAATTTATATCCAAATGTCAATAAATGTGAGTTTTTTTTAGATAATGTAACTTCCTTAGAGCATGTTATCACAAATAAAAGGATATCTGTGGATATTTAATAAATAGATGCAATCAAAGGATGGGTCGGACCAACATCTATGATAGAAATCTATAGATTCCTTAGATTACTGGGGTTCTATTGTCAAATTGTGAGAAAATTATGATGATTTAAAATCCCACTATCCAAGATTACTCATATGGGAGAAATTATTTTCTAGAATGAATAGTGTGAAGAAAACATTGAAGAGATGAAGATGAGGCTGATCATTACACATGTGCTCATCTTACACACTTGTGGAGAAGTATTTTTACTAGAGTGATGTGTCTGAAAAGGTATTGGGTTATGTACTCACGAAATATAATAAAGTGATTGCCTCTTCCTCCATGAATTTAATGATCTATGAGTAGAACTACCCAAATCATGATATAGAACTGGTGAAAGTGATATTCACATTGAAGATATAGATGCTTCATCTATTTTGAGAAGTGTGTGACATATATTCATCTAATAAATTTCTCAAGTATATAATCATACAAAATGAGATTAATATGTGTCAATGAAGGTGGTTAGAGAAGGTAAGGGATTATTATTTTCAATATTTTACCATCTTGAGAGGGAAAAAAGTGTTAGATTCTCTAAGGAGAATGGCTCCCACAACCATAGCCACGATGAAGATTTAAATAGATCAAATATTCTAGGACATGAAAGGATGGATGTGGGAATAATAGTAGTATATTAGTCCTATATTTATCAAATAATTAATAAACCATATATTCTTAAGATGATCAAGGAGGTCTATAAAAATGACGAATTACTACAGAATAAGGTATTGAATATTCTGATGTTTAACTTTTAATAAGATGGATTTATAATGTTTAGAACTCGTATATGTATCCCATCAAATTCAAAACAGTAGGGGGAACTTAGGGATGATGTGCGTAACTCATACTTCTATATTTATCTGAGAATCACTAAGATTTACATAGATTTGAAGCCAAAATTTTTGTGGGGAAACATGAAGTGGGTGATTTTAGATTTTATATCTCGATGGTTGGACTTCCAATAAGTCTAGGATAAATGAGAAAAGTATAAGGTTATGGTGAAACCATATCCTATACTAGTATAGATATGAGAAAAAATAACCATATATTTCATTGTAGGACACTCCAAGAAACCTAAAGTTAATGACACCATCTGGATGGTTTTTATCACATTATAAATTCAACACATTTCATTATTATAAACTCTTCACCAAATCACTATGATATACATAAGGGAAATTATAATACTACATGGAGTTACACTCAATATTATATCCAATTGAGATATGAGGATTACATCACAGTAATATAGAAGCCCTAAATAATAATTTAAAATATAGGTGAGCTTCGTCACTACTTATCACCCTTAGATGGATGAATAGATTGAAATAACCATTCAACCAATTGGTGAAATACTGATATCATGTTTAATGGATTTCCTAGATTATTGGGATTAAATGCTTCCCTTAGTGTATTTTTCATATAACAACAGTTTTCATTAGTTTTGGGAAAAAATATCTCAAGGCATCCCCTCGGTATTTTTTTGGTGTCGTTATGTTTGTCGACAAAGCAAGATGACCAAGTACCATGTACGAGAAGAGTAAGAGGTCATATAACAGGAAGCCAGAATTGAACACAGATGCGGTTTGAGGAAACAAAAAAGGTTCGTGGATGAGTAGTAGTGTGTTATGCAGTTTGACTGAAGTCATTGGAGGATTTCTCCCATGTAGTAGCAACAACTGTACATGGAGCACGTAGGAAAATGATGCACGGATGGCTTGAGTTTCACAGCGGTAGAAGATTCAGTATTCGGTTAGGGCTGTATCGATTCTAGATTTGTTAAATCTTGATTTAGAAGATTAATCAGATATATTTTCCTATATACTAAATGATTATCCCACTAATTACTATGGAGATTTAATATCATTACAAATCATATTTTTCTTCAAGAATTAGGTGAAGTCCTAAAGAAGTTTGTGAAGGGTTGTTCGTAAAGGTAAAGGTGGTTCGTGACGGAGTAGTTCTGTCGAAGGTGTTTGTGGGGACTCTTAACCTTCAAATGAAGTCCGGTACGTAGAGGAGGAATACTAGTAGGAGAAAGGGGGTTCCACGATAGGTACATGGAGGGGAGCTTCGGTATGCGGGAGTGAAGAAAGTCCAGGAAAAGAGAACAGTTTTTGGATAGAAGGGGTTTTTTAGAGGAGGTTTGCGGAATCAGTATGCAACCACGAAGGCATAGGTAGTCCGCAGATAAAGGCCAGTTTGCTGTAGCAACGGTGGTACATGAAGAAGGTTTCCTACATACCAAACCCAGTACACAATACATCGGAGGAGTATGTGGTTCGTGATTAGAACATGGAATCTTGCGAAATCTTCAATTCAGTTTGGTAATGTATTTTCCAGTACCTAACAATACTCAGGAAGGATGAATTTATCTATGTGTGAAAAAAACATCAATAGAGCATCAACCAATAGTTGGGTTTGCAGGAATTCATGAAAATGAATGTACCTAAATGTCAATAAACTGTATTTGACCTATAATTTGATAACCTATGAGTGGATTCCTTTCCATGTGTCATGAGCGAAGGAAGAGGGAGAAAGTGACCCTTTCCACTGGAAATGAGCCAAAGAAAGAGGCATAAGGAGTGACCCTTGGGAATGCAGTGAGCAGACCCTAAACATTATAATGTCAGTGAGCATGGGAATAAAAATATCTAGCCTGAACATTTTACTCATTATTTTCAATGAGCCTTAGCGAATTTGGTACATCGGCACATTGTTGTTGTATGTTCCTTTGACATGTCCTAGTGAGGGTGAACCGAGTAAAAATAACTATGTCTTATGCCTTATTTCATATCTTTTTATATATTGATAAGGGAGGAAGAGAGAATTGAGTTTTTTTAATAACAAAACATGATCCTAATAGTAGAAATTATTAATCTTCCATACCCTAATTCACCCCTCTATAAGGGTATTCGACCTAGTGGACCTAACAATTGGTATCATAGGGAAGGTTTATTTAATCAAATTGGTTTTCTCTAACTTGGTTCTGTAAATTTTCTCAAGTTAAAGATTCATTGTATGTGAATGGTACGAAAATGTGGTTCGCGGAACCAAAAAATGGTACGCGGCTGAGTAGAAATGCGGTACGTGGATGTGCTGAAGTTGGCAGAAGAAGTTGACTGTGTAGGATCAAAGGAGGTATGTGGAGCACGTTGGAAAATGGTTCGTGGATGTATTGATGTTTCCAACGATGGATGATTTGGTATGACGTGGGGGCTGTATTGAATCAAGATTTAGTAAATCTTTATTTATAGGATTATGCATGTATCTTTGCCTATATAATAAAAGGTTATCCCACCAATTAATATGGAGATTAAAAATCATTAGAAATCATATGTTTCTCTTGGAATTCAGTGATCTCCGAAGGAAGTTTGGGAAGGGTAGATCACAAAGGTATGGTGGTTCACGCATGAGTAGTTCTATCAAAGGTGTTTGCGAGGATTCTTAACCCACAAAGGGATGTCCCGTACGTGGAAGAGGAAGACCAGTACGTGGAAGGGGAAGTTCCAAAAGTGGAACGCGGATGGGCGCTCTAGTAGGAAGAAGTGAAGATTGTCCGTGAACAAATAATTGTTCATGTATAGAAGGGGTTTCAAAGAGGTGGTTCGGAAAATCGGTACGTGGTAGCGGTATGCGATCGCAAAGCCAGAGGCGGTCTTTGGATGAAGGGTTCTTAACTATAGTGATGGTAGTACATGAATAAGGTTTCTTTCATAACAAACTCAGTACACAGTATGCGGGAGGAGTACGTGGTTCATTATTTGACCAAGGAGGATTGTGAAAAATATAATTTTGTTTGCGAATGTATTTTTTGATACTTAACAGTACTTGGGAAGGTTGAATTCAACTACGTGTGAAAAAGGAACTTCAATAGAGAATCTACCTATAGTTGAGGATGCATGAATTCATACAAATTAAGGGACCTACATGTCTGTAAACTGTGTTTGACCTACAAGTCAATAATCTATGAGTGGATTACTTTCCTAGAGTAGGGAGAAATGGATGGGGAAGACGGTTACCCTTCCCACTGGCAGTGCACGAGATAAAGAGGCATAGGGAGTAACTCTTGAGAATGTAGTGAGAAGAACCTAATCCTTGTAAAGGAAGTGATTTTGGGTATATAAGATATATCCTAGACATTTTACTCATTATTTGCAGGGAGCATTAGTGAATTTGGTACATCAGAACATTGCAGTTGTATACTACTCAGATGTAGCCCAGTGAGGGTGAACCAAGTAAAAATCACGGTGTTATGTGCCAGATCTGATATCTTTTCATATATTTCTATGGGAGGAAGAGATAATTGAGTTTTTTCTAACAACAAAACTAGATCTGAATGGTAGAATGGTTTTATCTAACATACCCTGATTCACCCCCCCTCAGGGTATTCGATCTAGTGGACATAGCTATTATTGAATTCAAAATGAACCTTTTGTAGAAGTTGTGGGAACTGGTGTTATACTTCAAAATGATATTATAAAGTTTGACAGAAAAATATTATATAATTTTATATTATCCAGGAAATTATAGAGGAGGTTCAAACCATTCAACATCATGTGAAATAGGAAAAAAATTTATTGAAATTTTATGAATAAAATAATAAATAGAACTTAGAGTTTGATGTTATATATAAAGTGTTAACTCATATATAACTATGGAATATATTCATGAGGTATGAGAAGAATGGAAAACTTAGTCCTAGATAAATGCGACCTGTTGATATCCTTGATCACGTCAGAGTGGTGTCTTATCGACTAGCAATCCCACCAAACCTATCTCATGTCGAAAATGTGTTCCATGTATCCCTACTAAGTACATATTAGACCCTACACATGTACTAAATCTATAGGTGGTACCATTGGAGAATTTTCATTCATATTAGGAATAAACTTCAATGATCATAGATCATAGGGACAAATTTCCACGAAACTGGACAACTCACCCAGTCATAGTGTTTTGGTGGAACCACATGTTTGGTGAATAAGCTAGTGAACTATAAAAGGAAATGAAACATAAGTAACCTCATCTTTTTTTTATGAAATCAACATTTTAATGGTGATATTTATGAATGGGTAAAGAATGCGGAAACCTAATATTATATTATTTAAATTCATTTCCTAAATTATTGAATGCATTATTATGAAAAGAAATTACAAAAAACAAATGCATTACTTTGATTATTTTGGACCATTATGTGATATTTAGGATTCAAAAGGCCATTAAATATTATAATAACTTATAATATAACTATTTTATAATGACCATTAATATTATTATATTATTATAAACTATACATTACACAGACAAAGGAAGTTATGACATAAAACAGTAGGATCATACCTTATTAATCCCATTTATTAGATCTTATGCGAGAGATAAAATCACTGGGATTTTATCTTGACCATTACAAAGTTGAGATTTAACAACTAATTCAAATGATGAAATGTTTCTGGGATATGTTCAATATCATCAAGATCGGAACCCAAACAATGTTCACCAAATCACCCAATGAAAATATTAGCATCTTACACCGTAACATTAGGGAATTCACTTGTGTTATAAAATTCCATTCATCTAGAGCCTAATAGTATTAATTTGTATATTTTATTTTTTTATAAAACAGTGATTATATTTATCTCCTTTTAATATAACTTTTAAATTAATTATATAATGATTTTGATAAATATTACTTTTTGATATGATGAAATTAAAATTATATTTTTTAGAAATATATAGTTTCAATCATTAAATTATTTTTTGTTAATTCAAGAAACTTTGAAATAAATAATATCTTCATTAAATATTATTATTAAATAATATTTATTAAAAACAAATGATAAAATAATTTTATTATGTCAAATGTAATTTTTATAAGGGTCATAAAAATGTAATAGGAAAATACTAGTAATTTACAATAAATGGGGATTTGTGACATATTGTGTAAATTTTCATATTTATATGATTATTTTGGTAAATTAAATATTTTTTTAAATAAACATTTATAAATGATTTAACAGTGAATTTTTTAAAATTTTCATGGACAGTCAAATTTCTGGGAAAAAATTAAATATAATATGTATTATGACTTCATAAAATCCAAAAAGGTAATGTAATAAATTCTATAAGGAGTTTCCATGACCATAATTATGTTTCCCTTTTAAAATAATTCATTTTTAAGATATTTTATTTATTTTTAAACACTAAATGAATCCTTGAAAACCTATATTATATTTTAAGGGTTTAAAATAAATTCTTTATAAAAATGATTCCATACCACATCACAAAGGGAATTATTTTAATTTTTTCAATTCTTAGACATATGAAATAAAGAAAACAAATCCACTTTTGTAGAAAATCCAAGGAATATAAGGTAATGTTCTAGAGTTTTGGAATAATTATGTTCTACACATGTTTCAATTTTTTATTTGATGTACCAAATTTCCCAAATAAACCAGGCATCACGATCTTATGGGGAGGTACTAAGTTCATATTTATATAGTAAATCATGAAATAAGGTGTAATAAAATATGAGTTATCATAGTACACAACATGTATATATTTCTTATTTTCATAGAAAGAAAAAATATTTTATTACACCATAAAACCAAATACACATGTTTCCATGTGTCATTAATTAATAGTACACTCCATGTGATAGGTTTTATAGAATATTTAATTCTTAATTATGATTTTCTAAGAATCCAAAACTATATCTTGTGTATAGTTTTTACACACGATTTAATCCATGTTCATTAAAATAAGTACACACCATTTAATTCAAAACATATATTTGTGTCATTTGTTGATAGTATATTCCATGTAATTACATGACACATAGTGTATGCCATATGCCATGTGAGTGAATTGTGAATGACATGGACTATGTAGGGTAGTTCAAATTGGTACACACTATATTGCCTCCATGTACACTCCAATAACATAACAAATATTAAATTATTTTATTTTATTTGATCTATTTAAAATTACAGTGGATGGGAATCAATAGGACTATTTGGATTTATATTAAGGTAAATAAATGAAGGAATTAATAAGATAAATAATTTATTTTGGTTATTGATATAAATTAATAATGAATGAAATAAAAAGTAGTTTTTTAAATGTGAATTTGATGCTAATACATCACCGATGAAGATATTTATCAACTAATATATGCACTGGATTTCTTTTAATTTCATGTGTTTTATTATTAATAAATTAAATGGATTGAATGCATATAATTTCTCCCAACTCTATTATGTAGTACCTATGTGTATGTGGTTTCATTTTTTAAACCCCTTAACCATTCCATTTCCCCTACACATGCTTTCTAGTAAGCATTTGAAATAGATATAACTATAAAGAGATGAGGTTGTTTTGGACCCAAACCAAGATGAAATAAACTGATAAGATTGAAAGGATAATGGTGGAATATTGAAAATCAAGCCAAGACTATCTCAAGGATATTATTACCATATGGTCATAGGTTCATTTATTGTATGATCAATAAATCAGCCATTATAAATCCCATGAATGTGTTGTTTTATTTATTTTATTTCAATCTAAGTGCATTGTTAATTTTTTGTACTCTTTATCATGATCCCATAAACTAATAAATTAATAAGAAGGAAAGATGGAATTAAAAATTTTATATGTAATTTAAAATTATTCAAATACAAGTTTAATTAATTATGTAAAATCTATGTAATATTAAAAATACATATTTACACACAATCATAAAAACCCTCAAATACCTATTATGCTTGAAAATGTTTTCATTACATACGTTATGAATGTAACAATATTAAAAACTACTTTTATGGATAATTTAAAGTTAGTTTACAATTATCAAGGAGTTTTAACTAATGATTGGGGTAAAATTCTTAGAATTATTATCAAGGGATGACTAAAAAAATAAGGAATTAGTATTACCTAGTGGAATATGTTGAGGAAATCCAAATCATGATTTCAATATCAAGGGGTCCACTCAACAAATTAAGGCTCTACAAGCTGGTAATTGATTATTCGTCCTATATAAATAACTTTTAATAACTTTTATGTCCAATATCAAAGTTATTATAAGGTAAATATGGATCATTTCCACAAGAATGTCCACATAACAACACATTATGAGTCTAGTGGAGAGGGTTATTAAGAATTGATTAAATAATGGGAGAGTAATATAAAAATAAAATTATATCCTCTAATATTTTGTTGTAAAAAAAATAAATTACAATTTTATACTTTTTTAATTTTTATAGTTAGATGGAAATTTCATCGATGTAACACCCTATCTTCTATTTGAGTATGTAAACATTTCTTTCTAATGAATGAATAAAAAAATTCAAATAATTTTTTTAAAATGTGATGAAAACCTAAATTAAAAAATTTCATCAATTTAATTTGATGAAATTAATTTCTTTTTTGAATTCATCATGTCAAAGTTAGGTTAGCATAATTTTTTTAGATTTTTGAGAAATATATGATGTTTTTGTGAATAGTGAAGATATAGATTGTTCAAAATACGGTAAATATTATGAAATTATTATGATGTAAGCATGAATTAAAGAATTTTAAAACCTTTTAATTGACCAAATATTCATTAAAGAGTTAAATAACATATTTTAAATTATCATTAGGAATTTTGGAACAGAATATTTAATTATGTGAACATATGGTATATTTTAATAAATTTAATAACTATTCTTTTGTTCTTTGCATTTAATTGTAGGGTTGAAAGGTTATATTTGGCATTGTATGGATAATAAATTCTAAAAACCAACCATAATTTCTTGAATAACCAAAAAATCCTTATAAATTAATATTTTTACTTGATTTTAACGTACAATGACATATACTCTTAAATTGTGTATTTTCATAAAAAACTATTTTTCATGTGTTTTGTGTTCATATATTAAATTTATTTTATGAAAACAATATAATATTATTATGATAAAATTTATTAAATATTTTGACTGATTTTTTCAAAATTTGGATTCAAATCCAATTTTATTTTTTTAGATAAATAATTTTTCATAAGGTAAGTTATCACAGTTCATGTGAAATTGTTTTTAAAGGGGTTAAACATTGAGACGAGGCATAAAATATCTTACAAATTTTATTTATATTAATTTTTGTCTGATATTATACCCTATAAAATATTGTATATGTGTTTTTGGTTCCCTTGTTCTACATGATCTTGAATAATACCTTTTAGTATTTTAAAACATTGAATAATTAAAAGAGTGCCACTCCCCTCACTTATAAAATAGAACTGATTATCATATATTATTATCACAGACTACTTCAATTATCACAACTAATCCACATAAAAATACCTAAATAACCCCTATATCCATAACCTAGAATATCTAATATCATCAAAATACCAACATATAAATATTAATGAGTAAGCCAAAGGTGTCATTACAAAAAATAAATATAACTCTTAACTTAGTTTTTTCATTTAATTTATTCTTATACATCCATAAAATATTCTATAACAGAGGTAATATTATATAATTTGTATCCTGAATATACTAAAATTTTATTATTATATAGTAACAAATCTTATTAATCTCTTTTCCATCCCATGTAAAATGAAAACATCACTGGTGCATATGTTCAAACTACCATCTCCACGAAGTGGTGTGATTCATTTTTCATCGCAACATTAATTGGACGGTTATAAAGGTATAATTAATGAAAATATATTATATTAATGAAATTAAAAAAATTAAAAAAATTATATTATTTACCTTCTTACCCATTCATCCTTTGGAAAATGATAGCATCGTTTGTTCGTACGCGTGGACTACCACAACCATGATGTGATTCGATTAGTCTTTATATCACCACATTACATGAATTATTATAATATTTAATATAATGTATAAAAATTTATTAAATTAATTATTATATTTTTTTTAAAAGATTTAAACATATCGTAATTCCTTTATCCCTTGTCAATATTCATATTTAATTTCTTAGAATTTGACTGAAGAACCTTGAGTATTTTTCATAAGAAAGAACAAATCAATGAATGAATTTCAAATGTTTATAAGAACATAAAAAATCGAATATAGATGAAAAAATTCTTAATAGAGTAGTTGAAAAAATTTAAATTCATTATACTAGATGATCAAACATGTATGACTAATAGGATTCCTAAAGTAACAGATTTAGGGTTTTATATCCTTTTAATCGGGGTTATTTATGCATTAATTTTTATTGATTAAAATTGTATGATACTTAGAAATTAAAACCATATATTTTCTTATCATATGTTCATTTCTAGTGTTTTAAAGTTTTTCTATAATTTACCTCTCTCTGTCCCTTAAAACAACTTGGAAATTATTTTGTAAAAAAAATGTACCTTATTTCTCCTTTTGGATGGTGAAAGTTTTCCTTCATATCCATATTCTTAATGTTTTCTAGTAAAGTTATTAATTATATTCCAAATATTTTTGAAATTAATTTTCAAGAAATTTTAATTTTTTTTGTTTTAGAAATAAATATTTTCAAAAAATTCCATTTGATTCATTTTGTTATTTTTTTATAAAAGGTCAAAAGAATAATTATTGAACACATACTACTTGACCTCTATTTACCACAATAATAGTTGTTATACATTATGAAGCTTATTTTACTAATTCTAATATAATATCTTATTTAAAAGTTTTTTATAAATATACTTGAAGATTTTATTTAAATTGATATCAAAAGGAAGGGGTATTATTTTCTTAAAATAATGGAATAAATATTGAAAATTGAATTATAACTCTATTATCTAATGATGTTACAAGGATGTTATTTTTAAAGCATTACTTCTATCTTATTTTATAAAGTTCTATTTTTAGTAAAAATCATTCATTTATGATATAATAATAATATTATTTCATCCTTTAATAATTAATGGATTAAAACTTATTTTTTTTGTCATTTAATTTTTTGTGATCATGTTCTCTGTCATTCTCAATTATTATTATAACATTATATTTCTCCTTCTTTTCCATATTTTCAATATCATGAATGATTTTAATATCATTTATATTATTTCAATGATGATTCAGAAATATACCATTTTTATACATTATTTTCTTTTTTGATAGAATATTATTTCATTTAATGGGGAAATATTTAATATTCTTAATTCAACGTGGATAATTTTTTATGTATAAGGAATTTTGAAAATGAATTGTATTGATCATTCAGTATTTATGAGTAATGAATTAGATGAGTATGTGATAGGTGGTGTTTGGTTATAAATATACCCAAAATGAATCAAAAGGTCACATGATAAAAAATAACAAGAATTTCATATTATATGGGTGTCTGGATTATACCTACCCATTTATTAAGAATGATTTCATGGTCGAGGCCTTGATGGTAAGATTCATAATAAATTCCCTGAGGCCTTGAATGTAGGTTTACTAATATCTGGAGTTAGGAATTTTCTTCATTTAGAATTCATTTTCTATTATCCATGTTATTGTTATGTTTATATTATCCATTTATATACATGGAAAATTTTTTGTTGATTGAATAGAATGTATTATTTGTTATCCACTCTACCATATAGATTTTGTCATATTTACTAATGATATTTTTCATAGTATGTATCCCTTACCGAGCATCAGATCCAACCCATTATATATTGTCCACTCCTTATGACATGAATATAGATATCATGAAGGATTTAAAGGTTGAAATAATATTTTTTATGATATGATTTTATGTTTACAATGTATTATGGGAATCAAGTATATATATTTTTTTACAAAAAATATAAACTAATTGACCCTATATGTTTTGATCCATTGTATATTTTACAGATGTATTAAATTAAATATAGTATCAAAGTTTTCATATTGTTGTTATTTTTATGTTATTTGAGAAAATTTAGTAAAAACTATGGGAAATCGATTTCAAATGAACATAGATAAGATGATAATTATGATAGGCCATTAAGATATTTTGGAACTTTTACCATTATATAGATAGTTTTTGTTAATAAATATATGTGAAATTTATGCAATAATATATGATAGTCCCTTATTAAGTAATTTCACATAATAGAAGGACTTTATAATGTTTAAATACCGGTAATCAAGGTAATAATTTTCCTTCTGAGAAATTCAACGTGTCTGGTGTGAGTATTGATCATAACTATATTAGGATATTTGACTCAGGTTATGACCAACATCCTTTTCCTAATGAAAAAAAATTATTACTTCACATCATAACTCAACTGTGTTAAACCACTTCATATATTAGAAACCTTATTCATTTAATGGAAAAACCAATCCATTAATAGTTTAATATTGGATTATCTCTCTTCAAAAGATATTTCTATATTTGAGAAGTAAAGAAAGGGATAAGGTTATTTTGACTATGTGTTTTTTGAATGAAGATGATGAAAAATGGTGGTCATTGATTAAAAATACAACGGATGAGGATGAGATAGAGAAATTGTAATTGAATAATATTAAGGATATATTATTCAAAAAACTCCTTCCACATGAGCAACAAGCTAAAATGGAAACGAAATTACTAAATCTAAGATGGAAGGAAGAGGAAGTTATTGTTTATTATGAGGAAAATATTATAATACTAATAAAAAAATAAAAAAACTATAAAAATAATATGGAATGTAAGATCAACTGATTCTATTATGGGATTAATCCAGTTCATCAAATGGAACTAGTCTCTACAAAAATTCATTACATAATGATAAGGTATCATGTTCCTTCAGGATACTGAATGAATTATCAAATCTGTATATTTTAAAAGGAAATAAAGAAAAAATCGTTAACATTTATAACCAATAAAAAATAAATGAGGTTATGTAAAAAAAGGAAGGATTAAACTTCCCACATGTGATGATTGTGGAAAAAACACCATGATACTTACATGAAAGGAATGAAAATTTTATTTTATTGTGGCGAGAAAGGCCAACAGGTGCATGAATGAAAGGGAAGTAAAGTAGATAACAATGTACAATTCTTAAACTATAAGGAAAAAGGTAACTATTCATATGAATTCCTCAAATGTGATGGGAATTTACATTAGAAATGGATAATGGATAAAGGATTATATTATTAAATTACTATATCTGAAGTTATAATCCCATAAATTGTGATAATATGTACTTTGATCATAAAATCATGTGTTATTTTATTCTAGATCTATTCACACTGTTATGTTTTTTTGTGGAAATCATATAATCTATTAACACTATAAGAAGATATTTTTCAATCAAGAATCTTTGTGATAATCTAGTTAGAATGAGAATAAATTGATCGGTTACTATTAAGATGAAAAACAATTCCTTAGTTGCAAACATGATTGTTATACCTAATTTTGGATTTGACATAATCCCAATTTTTGGGTTTTAATTAGTTTTGAGGATTTAGGAAGAATAAATTAATATATGTTTAACTAATGGTATTATAATTGAATGGTTAATGTATTATTGGATTTTTATATCTGTTATTAATTTTTTTATAATTAATGTATTACATCCTCATAAAAAGTTTTATTCACATCAACTGTTATATTAAATGGTTATAATAATTTTTAGATAGGTGAAATTACTTTTCTCTATTATATGGATCTTAATATCCATTAAAGGTTTATTTGTTTTCTTTAAGTATAAAAACAATATCTTAGTGATTCATCATTCAAATTAGATGTTGAAACTGATTAAAATACTCAATCAAAGCTAAAAAATTTCACTTTTAATGTTGAATGGAATTAGGTAAATATATTTTCTTATAATTCCTAAAACTCAATAATTTTAAGACATAACTATTATTTTTTTATAAATTATAAATTAATTACTAAGTTACCCTTTTGGAAATGCATTCATAAGTGGAAGTCTTATAAAAGTACACTCAATGTTTATTCACGAAATAATAAGTACTCTTGTATTAAACTAAAAATTAATTTTATGATAAAAAATACTAATATGACAATATATTCTAAAAATTAATTAAAATTGTGAGGATTCAATTTTTGTAAGAAGGGGAGATTGTAACACCCTAGCATCATTTATAGTAATGAAAACATTCCTTCTAAATGAAAAAAATAATATAATTCAGATATATTTATAATTAAATTTAATGAAATTAAATTTTTTTTAAATTTATCAGGTCAAAATTATCTTATTTTAATATTTGGATATTTTTTATAAATATTTTTTTTATTGTGAACAGTTATAATTCTGATTTTCCAAAATACTCTAACTTTTATGAAATTATTATAATGTAATACTAAATTACTAAAATTTTAAAACATTATATCCAAAAAATATTCCTTCAAGTAGTAAAATATTTTATTTTAAAACATTATATTATATTTTGGAACCCATTATTGTGTTTCTTCAACATACATTATATTTTATTCAAATTAAAAACTATTTTTGGGTCTTTTCATTTAATATTAATGACACAAACATTATTAATTGATATTTTTTTCCTAAATAAATGTATGTTACACATTATATAATATTATATAATTAAAAAATAAATATAAAATAACAAAATTTTATCCCGTTAAGAATGATCATTAAATTAGTCAGCTATGAAACAAATTAAAAGGCCAAACATTACGACTAGACAACAAATATAAAACCAATTTGATAAAATATGAAAGTATAGATCACACCAATCTACTATAATAATCACCCCCAATGAAAATTATATTGAAAAGTATATATATTAGTAATCCAATAAACATGTTATGAAATTGGAAACAAATCCTTAAAGGAAGTTGTAGTGAATGTGTGAATGAATGAAGTGGTATTTATATGGAATAAAGTGAATTGTGACCATTGGTATTTGACCATTATATGACTATTGGGGGTATGGATCTTGGAAACTATACACATGATACATAATTTGATAATTATAATTAGTGGTTACATGTAGTGATGAAAAATGTATAATTGATACAGAAAGTAGAATCATTGGCCTCGACCAACAGAATCGTGTTGTTTGATGCCCATTTGTCAGAACATGGGTGGGAGGTATCATCATTGTGGTTCTACCTTGAACAATACCAATCCAAGATTCAACAAGTGAATCTTAATTTAAATTTCATATAAGATAATGTCAATTTTGTGTTGATTACCACTAGGTCGATGTTAGCTGATCCACCACCTGAATCTATAACCATTTCACACCTTACCTTTAGCATGTTTGTGGGTGTAATAAAGAGTTACATGTCCAGACATTGGTTAAATATGTTTTAAATTCTTTCATATAAATAAAATGTTCATTCCATCAATTCCTCTAAAGAATAATGACTCTTTAAATATATATTTCTAATTAGGATGGATTTTCTAAATTGATTTTTGGATGAAAATGAACAATAATTGTATTTTTCTAGAATATATAAACAATTTCTAAAATAAAACAAGGTATAATGAATATTTTTTTCATTAAATATTCAATTAAAACACTTTTATTAATAAAAATAAATGTTAAAAGGATTTTATAACCACCTAGGAAAAATAAAATTCAGAAATTTGATTATACCTTAAAAACAACAATTTATAAATAAATAATTGTTATTAGATTTAAAGTTAAAATTCACTTATTTAGGTAATTATTGATGAAATAACATTATATTTTAAACCATCACATTATAATTAAGTTAGGGTGAATTTATTAGAATTTTCTAAAATACATTAGTTGTTTCATGAATAGTAAACAATACAGTTTTAGGATTTTAGTATATTTTTAGAAATAATATAAATGTCATAATGATGAATTAATTAATAAAATATATTATATGAACTAAAATATGTTATTTTATTAATAGTAAAAAATTTCATATATTTAAATCAATTTTTAAAACTACAAGTGTCTTTCCAATGTCTAAAAAATATAATTTTATTTTAAAAAACATTACTTTGTGGAATATTTATGTTTCCAATATAAAAGAATTATTAAAAAATGGTTTTCTATTTCTGTGGTTTAAAACATCATATGATGTAACCCAAATGTCCCAAAACAAGAGCAAATACCATAGGTAAGCCAATGCATTTTCATTTTCCAATACCTAGTTTTCCAAGACTTATATTTGAAATTTTCTTAATAATGCGTCCAATTCTCTTATAAATACCATACCATTGTTCCATTTTCAATCAGTCCTAATCCATACTCCCCAAATTTCTATTGATTGAACACCCCAAGGATTCCCCCCATTGTGTCCTCAATCCCCCCATGATTCATTCTTTAATATTTAGGAGTAACTCTTCAAGGTAATTGAAATCTCCACTTCCATTTTTCATTCAAGTGACCTTTTGTAGTATATCTTCCAATTACCAAGAAAATTTATTTTTTATCGACATTATATTGTCCCGTTACTATAATAATTATCTTTTATCAATGGCATTCCATTGTCCCCTCTAATATTACCCTTTAATAAAATCATGTTTTATAGCCTTTATGTTACCAAATTTACTTCTCAAAATTTATCTCTTCTCCTTATGAATTGTTTTTTTGTGGATTCCAAAATAATAATGATTTTCCAGGGTTATGAACGTATATTTAAAAATGAAAAAATTTATGTGGATTTATATGTAAGAAACCCACATTCCCTTTACCTTGGATAATAATGATGTAATGATCATGCCTTTAATGAGTTTTTTATTTCATGATTTTGATAAGAAACCTATTAATTATTCTACTAGGGTTATTAATTAAACTATTTATTATGATATACATGGTTCACATTAGTTAATACATATTAATGTTGAATCCTGATCACAATATTATTCACTAGGTAAAAAATTTAATCTCTATAGATGACATGTTTTACGATACCTTGGTGAATAACATTGGTAATTTTAATTTCTGACACCATGGGGATAAATCTTAGTGATATGCTTATTAATATTTCATTTAAATGTTGTACCCGCATTAAAATGATATGATTCATGTTTGTATTATTATTTTATATATATTTTTCCTATTATATCTATATACCTTAGGTTTTTATTTATATGTCTCAAGATCACATTCTATATGCCTCTCTATCTTATTCACTTACTAGGATTAATGCTCACCCATTTCATTTGATGTATGCCTGTAGGATATGAGATGACATAACAGTAACATACAATAAACCCATGAATGTGTATTCAATTGGAATACAAATCATATTTTTATGTTTTCATGCATTATTATCTTTATTTAAATAATATACATTAAAAGAACTTCTATTTTTTACCATCTAATGAAAAGTTGTAAAATAAAAAGGAAAGATAGTGTAGCTAGTATCAGAGTATGGTTTATTTATTTTTATAAATTAGGACTTTATAAATTAAGTAATAACCTAAGGAAAATGTCTAGATACATGAAAACATCCTAGTATTTTGGTAAATATTAAGAAAGTGGTTTCCAAATAAATACTTCCCTGACCAGATAATACAAGTGGATGTGTTCCTGGAATAGATTTACCTAGAGGAAACACCTGAAAACACAACATTGAGGTATAATTGAACTGAAATAGGTGCACAACAATCAACCTTTCTATACACCTTTCTTGAAACTATAATGGGTTATGTTTGATTAATCACTAGCTTTTTATAAAGATAAAGAGAAAATTTAATTTTATTACAAGATATTAATAACATATTTGATCATGATTTGTAGAGACAGAAAATCAATTTATAATTATAAGATTCATCAAAATAACATGTCTCTCACTTTTGATTTCATATTTTAGAAAAATGGAGGGAAATAGGCGGAACTGCATAAATGATGAGTTCAATAGATGATTCACTAATGATGTTGTAATGGAAGATTGAATGGAAAAAATCATGAGGAAGATGAAGAAACAAACTTGTGTTATGAATAATAACATGAATAATGTTGAGATACCAGATTCACCTCATGTGGAACAACATTTTATTGAGTCCTTCAGGTGTTAATTACCAACTTATTTCCATGAATCTACCAACTCATTGATTTTTGAACAATGTATAAGGTCTATAAAAAATATATTTTCAATACATTGTTGTCTGGAGTAAGTGAATGTAACCTTGGTAGTTCACTACTTAAAAGTAGAAGTGTATCAGTGGTGTACACTGATTAAAAAAATTCAATATAGATATTGATTCTATGGAGTGGGAAGAGTTCATGGGAATATGTATAAATAAATATTTTCCCCATTAGATGTGATAAAATTGGATAAGGAATTCCATGAATTTAAGCAAAATGAAAATTAATTTGTGGGATAAAATGAAATTAAATCTACAATATTTTTTCAATATACCTCTACCGTTGTTGTGGATCCTAATGGAAAGGTTGAAGGAATATTTGGTGGAATGAGACACCATTTGTAAATAATATAAAAAATCAAAACTATGAAATCTATGAAGAGATAGTGGAGAGTAATATGGAGGTTTAATTAGAATTTATAGAGATTAAGTGGTCACATTAGTTGAATTAAAATAAGGGAGAAATTTCCCTTAATTCAGTGATGAACTTTGATCATAGAAGTGGATAAAAGAAAGTTAAAATTCCCATGTGCAATAAGATTTGGTGAGAATAAATCAGGGAACTACTTACTTGGAAGTGTAAAGTGCTAAAAGTGTGTAAGAAATTTCTTAATAGCTTGAAACTATCATGGTGAGGTGAAGCCTCAGCTTCCCAACACTAACAAAAAAGGGAAGATGGTGCAGGTCCACCCAGAAGTTCAATGCTTCAAGCGGGACAACTTGGGGACTTTTCTAATTAATTTTCAAATTAGAAGATAATGTATGGGAACCACCATCATCCTTATCATAAAAAAGAGGGCAAGGTTGGGAATTTTCTATAACTACGACTGAATGGGTGGCTCCAAATGATGTGGTGGTTCGTATATTTGTTTTCATCTCAATGCTATGAATTACTCTTTTTGATTCTAGTTCTTCACATTCCTTTATTTTATCAAAGTTTGTTATGAATATAGAATCAATCCCTAAATTGATAGAATCATAATTATTTGTCATGAATCATTGAGATATTATCCTATAATCAATAGTGTATAAAAACACTCATATTAAATTTGGTGATTCCATTCTCATTAAAAAATATACATGTCATTCACATGGTGGAATTCGACAAAATACTAGGGATGGACTATCTCTCAAAGGATAATATAAGATAAACTCGATAAGAAATGAAATTACAATAGTCTTGAATGGACATCCGACAATCATTATCAATGTAGTGATATCCTAATTGGATCATTTTCAAGAATCACTTCTAGTAGCCATATTTATGAAGGTGACCATTGAAGATGGATAAGTAAATTAAAGTATAAATATATAAAATGTTCCTATCTTTCAAGAATACACTGACGTATTTTCTAAATATTTACCTAGAACTCCCCCATAATGAGAGGTATATCAATTCATTGAAATAAACCTGGATCAAAGATGATATCAATAACCTCATATACAATAGAAAATATGAAGTTATAGGAATTAAAGAAACAACTTAGGATATTTTCGAGAATGCATTTATATAACCAAGTGTGACTCCTTATGGAGAACATGTTCTCTTTGTCAAGAATAAGGATGGATCATTGCGACTATTACTTGATCATAGAGAACGTAATGAGGTCATAAGGATGAAAAGGTACCCTCTCCCTTGAATTTATGATTTTTTTATCAGATTCATGGGGTGCAATTCTACTTTAAGATTGACCAATGATATGGCTATTATCAATTGATGGTGAATAAAGAATATATTCAAAATTTTGACTTTATAATAATATATATGCATTATGATTTTGTTGTTATGTACTACAGATTGAAAAATTATCCCACTATATTTATGAATTTGATTAATAGAATCTTTAAGGACTACCTTGATAAACTTTTGGTATTTTTTTTGATAATATTATTGTGTATTTCAAAAGTCTAGAGTATCATGAGGATTGTCTAAGGGAAATATTGGGAACTTTGAGGAGGGAGAATCAATTTTTAATATTTATAAAATGTTATTTTGTTTTATAAAATGTTTTATTCATAGGGAACATTATAATCAATGAATGAATCGTAGTTGACCATATGAAGACAAAGGCTGCAGAGGAGCGGAATCATCCCACACATATAACTGAGACCAAGATTTTCCTTATTTTAGTAAGATATTATAATAGGATTGTGAATAACATTTCGTGAATTTACAATCCACTAACCATATTAACATAAAAGGGGGATATGATCATCTTGACAAAGGAGTGTGAAGAAAGTTTCCAATAAATGATGGAGATATTTTTTAATACACCTATGTTAACCATACCCTTTAACATAGAAGGATTCATTATTTATATATATTTATATTTGAAAGGGATAGGGTTCAACCTCAAGAAAAATGAAAATGTGATAACTAATTCATCTTAATAGTTAAAGCCTCATGAGCAAAATTACCATTCATATAACATAGATACAGTTGTAGTTATTTTTTCTTTAATAATGTTGAGGAACTGTATTTATTGGGAGAAATTTGATATACAAACAGACCAAAAAATATTGAAGTATATTTTCACACAAAAATATTTGATCTTAAAAAATGGATTTGGTTAGAACCTCTTAAACACTAGGATTGTTCAATTCATTATCAACCTACAAGAGAAGGAATTTCACTAATAAATTAATTTAGAAGGACCCTATTGTGTTAGCTAATGATGAGTATTCAAGGTGATCCTTTGATCAAGGACCAAGTAAAATTGTAAATGGGAATCGAAAGGTAAAGGAAGTCAGAAAATGTATTTGAAATGATTTAACAACCATCATTACTATAGAATATAAATATATCTCAATGAGAAGATAATTTTTTACAAAATAAGATAGAGTTAGTGAAGAATGGGATATTTCCCAAGTTCAATATTGGTCAACAAGGTTTACTAAAACTTTGTAAAAGTCTATGTGTCCCATATATCCTAAATATAAGGAAGGATCTAATTAGTGAAGCTCATAGATCTACATTTTCTATACATCCTTGAATCACTAAAATGTATAAGGACCTTGAGGCTCATTATTAGTTGGATAACATAAAAAATGGAATATTTTCAACTACACAACAAGGTTCTTGGTGCGTCCAAAAGTTAAGGCAGAGTGAAAACTTCCAAAAGGATTAATTAAACCGATATGGAAGGGAGATAATATCACTATTGAATTAATCATGAGTCTCCCAATAAAATCCAAAGGTAATAGTGTGATGTTGTATATAGTGGATCAAATCACTATGATTTCCCATTTCATCACTATTCGGGAAGAATTCTCTCCTGAAAAAATTTCCAAGATATACATAAAAGATATAGTGAGGTTACATGTGGTGCCACTTTCTACCATTTCTGATCATGCTCCATGGTTTACATCTAAATTATGTGGAATTATTCATTAGTATATGAATACTGTATTTAATATCAATGTGGCCTATCACCCCTAAACTAATGTCTAATCTAAAAGGTCTATTCAGACACTTGGGGATATGTTGAGAAAATGATCAATGAAATTTAAAGGTTGATATGATCAACACCTACCATTAGTTTATTTATAATATAATAATATATTATACTTGAGTATTCAAATATCACTATATGAAGCTTTATATGGTAAGTGATGTGTAAATCCTACTTGTAGTGAGGAAGTTGGTGAGGGAAAATTAATTAAGCCAAATCTTGGTTAAGAGATGATAAAAATGGTTCTTTACATCCAAAAAAATATAAAGGCTTCTCATTATTAGAAGATGATATATATTTAAAATAATTGAAGGGACTTGGTGTTTGATGTTACAAAAAAAATTTCTTTGTATATCGCTTTGGAAGAGAGCCATGAGATTTACAAATAATGGGGAGCTTATCCCATGGAACATTGGCCCCATTGAAATACTTGATCACATAAGAGTAGTGTTGTAACGACCCAAAGTTTCATTAATAAAAATCCCTCTTGATCTAATTAAATGTCTCTTTAGGTTTATATAAAATTTAAACTTCATTGGTTTTATGATAATAATTGTGACCGTTACTTTTATAGTCGTTGAATAGTGATCACATGATTAGTATAAATATAGGGCTTTAACACATCCAATTTTACATAGACAAAGGAAGCGATGGACTCATCCAGTAGAATTTACCCATATAAAGCCCATTTATCAGAGCTAGGAAAAAAGTGGCATCCTTGGGCTTCGCTCTTGACCAAGCCCAAGCTGAGCTTCACCATGTAAAGCTCGAACGAGACCGTCTACAGGAGAAGTGGAATTTGATAGAAATTACAACTCGAGCGATGTTATCCGAGCCACCCCAAGAGTTTTTCACCATCACACACCTTACCCTTAGGTCTTATGTGGCTATTTTAAGGGGTTATGTAACGAATCGATAGTACTATGTTCATGTACATTATTTTTGTATATAATAATGAATATAATTTCTTGTCATACTTGATACATTGTAAATAGTTTTGAAAGTACAAATGGTGTTTTTAGTTATTATTTAATTAAGAAATCTATTTCATTAAATTAATGGATTTTTTAATTAAATTATATTTTAATAAATTATTATTATTATTATTATTAGATTAATTTTAGTGTATATAAATGATCATATAATTTTATGAATGCAATTATAATTTTTATTAAGGTTTGAAATCCATTTTTGTCAAAACCCGTGAATTTTAGATAAATGTTGGTTTTTATTTTTAAAGTGAAAATTAACATATTTAAAAAATTATTTAGATAAAATAAATGTTATATTTGGAATCAGGATGTCAAAATTATCCAGTAGTGAATTTTTCATAATTTTATGAGACGGTAATATTTTTGAGTAAAAATTAAATACCGTTTAAATATATAATGTGTTTTATGACATCATAATGACCCAATAGTGATGTAATAAAATACTATAATCTTTATGTTCGGACAATATATTCTTTACCATTAAAATAATGTTATTTTGGGTTTATTTGGCTTACTTTTCAAAGCATTAATGGACCCCTCAAGACTTAATAAACACCCTGTCTTTTTAAATTAATTTCCATGGGAGTGTGACTCACCTCCCCATAAGCACCCCTATTATTTTAAGACATTAGGACATTGGCCTTATAAAATAATGTTTTCCTATTCCCTTATCCAAAAACCATGGGAAAAAACCATTGGATGGTTTGTGTTTTGGATTAATTTAATATAAGGGGTCCCAAACCTAAATAATAATGAATTCCCTCACCTTTCCTATATAAACCCACCCAAGATCCCACTTCCTCCTCACTCAAAGCCTTTGGAGTTCGTCCAACCTCGGCCCTAATCTCTCTAGAATCCTACAAAGGTGCCCCAACCTCCCATGAAGCCTCTCACAAGCCTCTCTCTAGCCTTTGGAAGCACACATCCAAGTAAGGGTTTTTTCTTCCTCTCTCAGTTTTTTCCAATTTGCTTTAAGTTGTTTTCCCTTTTAATTTAAATTATAAATTTTGGGGTATGGTTTCACACCTCCCTCATACATTCCTATTTATTCTTGAATGATGGGAGACCCTTTATCTCTCATTAAATGCCTCCCATGTACACCCGTTACTATGCCGAAATTCCGAAAGGAACTTCTCTCTCCTCTTTTACATTCAAATAATACTGTTCTATCATGAATCTAAATTCCATTAAAATTGTTGGGAAATGTATCTATATGACCTACTTACTGTTTATTACATGTAAATATTCTGAGGAACCACATTATCTCTCATCAACCATTTTTATGAATTCTTATGTCACGCCGTTACGCTGCCGAAATCGCACCGATTTTCTAATCCAATGTCATTGTGTAGTGAATACCATGCCCATTTCTCCATCAAGGTTATTCACCTTTATGAACATTTACTTATTGATTGTAAATTTTCAAGTATTAATTCCACATTCCATTATCATGGAATAAATGATTATATTTTATGAATCCATATTTTATGATCCATGTGGGACACTTATGCATGAAATGAAATGTTTAAGAAGGGTGTGCCCTTATAGCGCTCCAATGCATTGGTTAAAGTATAGTATCATGACATGTCATGTGCAATGAGTGTTGACTAATGCTAATTCAAGTGCAATGAGGGTCTACTCGTGCTTTATGTGCAATGAGGATTTACTCATGCTCCATGTGCACTAGGCCTTGGCTCATGCTAATTCCATGTTAAGTGTTGTTGCCACATATCCATGTTATGATTATCATGCATTATCATGACTTTATATTCATGTTTCTCTTATTCTCTATTGATATACCTAATTCCTATCATGTATTGTACTCCTCATGTTATTCCATGTGTATTCCCTTACTGGGCTTTATATCTCACCCTTTTCTTATGCATGTCCTCAGGTTATCCCATGCAATGCTAAGTACGAGGGAATGTAGTGGTCATGTAAAAGAAGATTTCAATAAAGATGTTGTATTTCATTTTTAATGTTTTTATATAATGATCCTAATCCCCAAAGACACTAAAAATCTTGATCTTCTTTGTTATATCAAGTGATGTTTTATGTAATAAATCATGCTTAAGTTTCTAATAAAAGCAGGGTTGTCATAGTTGGTATCAAAGGATAGGTTTGGTTATTTATGGGATTAGGATTAGAAAACCCTAGTAAAGCCTTAGATACAAGACTATGTAAAGTAAAAAAACAACCCTAAGTCTTGGTGAGTATTCAGTAAGTGGGTTATCAAGAAAATACATCCCTGTCAGGATACGAGCAGGTAGAGGCGGCTCTGGCACAGATGTATCATAGGGGTAAAACCCGAAAACACCGCTTTGAGCTAGACTCGAATGGGAACTGGTGCACGACAACGGGCCTTGTTGCACTCTTGGATACGAAACTCCTGGGGGATATGCTCTGGTAAATTCACAAGATTAGTATGAACCCTTATTAAGGGAATTAAAATATGCCCCTATGAATATATGTTAGAATGTAGATCATGAAAAGCCTAGAGTGAAGCCTACAGACTCATGAGTTAAGGAAATGAATGTTTATTTATAAGTCATCAACTTTTTTATTTGAATTACCCTTTATGATTTACCACTAACATTCCTTTTATTCCATCCAATGGCAGGTAATAGGAGGACTTGGGCTAACAACCATTGTGATGATCATTGTGATGGCTGTACTAATGAGATGCCCAATCCAATGGGAGCGAGAATCGCCAACTTTGTCATGCTTCTCTCTCAGATAACTCATGTTCTGAATAGAAACACGGGTCAAGAGGATTTTACAAACCCCCCTAATAATGAACAAGTAGCTATCGAGATCTTCGTGAGATAATGGCCACCTACTTTTAGTGGGTCATCTGATCCCACGATCCCTGAACAATGGATCAACTCCATTGAAAAGATATTATCCATCCTTCAATGTTTTGAACAAGAGATGGTTCTCCTGGTGGCTTATTGTATGGAGGGTGAAGCTGATCAATGGTGGACATTGATCAAAAATACGAAGCCTGAGGAGGTGATAGAGGCATCGGAATGGAACGATTTCTGGAGGATGTTTTTCGATAAATATTTTCCACGCACCCTCCGGCTTAAAATGGAAAGGTACATCCTTTACCTCAAGAAAAAAGATTTTGAATATATTGGAGAGTACGAGGAAAACTTCATAAGGCTTGCACTATATGCTTTCGGCTTTGTCATTACCCCATAATGAAAAGTTGACCGCTTCATTGGTGGGTTGAAGCTTAGCCTTCGGAAAACATTAGTGATCTGTGACTTCGACAGCTATGAGGAAATTGTGCAATGTGCCCTCAAGGTCGAAATGGAGATCAGAGAATCATAGGGGTATCATGGGGATAAGAAGCGTACAGTGGACTTCAATGCTAGTGGTCCGATGGATAAATCCAACGGTGCTAAGAATATCCAGCACCCCACTTGCCAAAAGTGTGGAATGAAGAACCTTGGAAATTGCCTTAAGGGGAAGAGGAAATGCTTCAGGTGTGGAAGGGAAGGGCACCAAGCTATTAACTGTTGGCATGAAAGACCTGCAGCAGTGACATATGAGAAAAATGATCAGTTCGAACCTCAACGCATTTTTCAATGCTACAAATGAAAAGAACTCGGTCATTTAACAAATCAGTGCTCTAATCCAAGGGTTTTCGGAGGCAACCAACAACCTCCAAGGTAGCAAGGAAGAGCTTCTTCCATCACTTCTGCCGAAGTGAACCCCGACAACGAAGTGGTGACAGGTATACTGGTTATTCATTCAAGAATAGAAAAAAACTTTTTGATTCACTTTCTACGCATTCTTTTATATCTTGAAAGTTTAGTAGAACAATCCCAGCACCACCACAAATCATGGAAGTGAAGACGTCGGTGAGTACGGAAAATGGGGCAATCATAGCATCCAACAAATATAAGTCCTCCCCTATTATAATCTGTGGATTTAATTTCCCATCGAACCTCGTCATACTCCCTCTGGTGGAATTTGATGCAATTCTTGGCACGGATTGGATTTCTTTATATAGATCCAACATAAATTTTTGGAAGAGGGAAATCACACTCCATGTGGAGAATCGACCCTCGATTCTTTACAAGTGTAAGGAGGAAAATGAATCTCCTTTAGCTCCATCATCTCAGGCATGGAAATTACTTCCCTATGAGCATGAATATCTATCTTAGATGATTGAGTCCAAGGAAGAAATCATCCTTGTGGAAATACCTATTGTGAGGGAATTCGCTGAATTTTTTCCTGAGGAACTGCCTGGTCTTCCTCCAAGAAGGGATGTTGAATTCTCAATTGAACATATACGCGAGGATTTACCAATATCCAAGACTCCATATAGAATGGATATTTTAGAGCTTGAAGAGCTGAAGAAACAACTACAGGAGAATCTGGATAAAGGGTTTATACGGTCAAGTGCTTCACCATGGGGTGTACTAGTCCTCTTCGTCAAAAAGAAGGATGGGTCAATGCGACTTTGTATCGATTACCGTGAACTTAACAAAATCAAGATAAAGAAAAAATATCCTCTCCCATGAATTGATGACTTCTCTGATCAGCTACGTGGATAACAATACTTCTCTAAGGTAGATTTGTGGTCAGGATATTATCAAGTAAGGGTGAAGAAGGAAGATGTCCCCAAGACTGCTTTTCGTACAAGATACGGGCACTATGAATTCATAGTAATGCTTTTCTGAATCACCAATTCTCCACCAATCTTCATGGACATGATAAATAGAGTCTTTATAGATTACCTAGAAAAATATTTGGTAGTCTTTATAGATGATATTATAATATACTCCAAAACCTAGGAGGATCATGAGGAGCATTTAAGAATTGTACTAGAGATATTGCGCAAGGAGAATCTCTATGAAAAGTACAGTAAGTGTGAGTTCTGGTTGAAGGAACGTCTCATTCTTGGGACATATCATCACAAGAAATGGGATATTTGTGGATCCCTCCAAAATAGAAGCAATTGAACGATGGACGAGGCCAATATCAGTAAGGGATATCCGTAGTTTCTTGGGGTTAGCTGGATATTATCGAAGATTTGTGAGAAATTTCTCACGATTGTCCAACCCTCTTACCAAGCTAACTCGAAAGGGAGTAAAGTTTGCTTGGAGTGATGAATGAAAAGATAGTTTCAAGGAGTTGAAAAGGAGGATTATCACTGTGCCCGTGCTCACTTTACCCACAAGTGGGGAATTTTTTTTGGTATTCAGTGATGCTTCGAAGAAGGGCTTAGGATGTGTGCCGTTGCAGAATGATAAAGTGATATCCTATCCATCAAGGCTGTTAAAAATACAAGAGAGAAACTATCCAACGCATGATCTAGAGTTGGCAGTGGTGGTCTTTTCCTTGAAAATCTTGTGGCATTATCTCTCTGGGGTGAAATGTGAGATATATACTGACCACAAGAGTATTATATATATATACTCACATAGAAAGTGCTTAATATGCACCAGATAAGATGGATAGAGCTCATCAAGGATTATGACTATTCAATCCATTACCACCATGGGAAAGCGAACAAGGTGGTAGATTCCCTAAGTAGAAAGGATCCAGCGATTTTATCAATGATGAGAGTTGAGAAGGATCTAATCTTCTTAGACTTGATGAAGATGGACATGGGAATCATAGAGAAGGGATCATCATCAATCCTTTCACAAATGATTGCTCAACCGTCTCTTTTGGAAAGGTTAACGGATGCCCAAAAGGATGATGTAGTAATTCAAGAAAAAGAGGAAGCTATCAAAAAAGAGAAATCCTCAGAGTTTAATGTTAATGAAGAAATAATTTTTTCGGTTTTGGAAAAGACTATGTGTTCCCTCATGTTTGGAGTTGAAGAAGGAACTTTTGGATGATTCACATAGTTCAAATTTCTCTATTCACTCAGGGAGCACAAAGATGTATCAAGATCTCTGAGAAAACTTTTTGTGGGATAATATGGACAATGAGATTGTTGAATATACATCAAAGTTCCTAGTGTGTCAGTAAGTGAAGATAGAGAGGTACAAGTCTAAGGGGATTATGCAACCATTTACCATACCAGAATGAAATGGTAAACCATTACCATGGACTTTGTCACCAGACTTCCGAGGACATCCAATGGCAATAATGCAATATGGGTTATTGGGGATCGTCTTACAAAGACTGCACACTTAATTGCTATTCAGGAGGATATCTCATTGGGTCAACTGGCACGAATATATATCAGGGAAGTGGTAAGGTTTCATGGAGTACCACAATCTATTTTGTCTGACCGAGATCCAAGATTCACCTCTATGTTTTGGAAGAGTCTTCAACAAGCTCTGAATACTGAACTGAACTTTCGTACGTCCCATCATCCTCAAAATGATGGACAATCCGAGCGGACTATCCAAATAATTGAGGATATGTTGAGAGCGTGCCCAATTTACTTTAAAGGAGGATGGGATCAACATCTTACTCTGGTTTAGTTCTCTTATAATAACAGTTTCCACTCGAGCATCCAAATGGCACCATATGAAGCCCTGTATGGGAAAAGGTGCAGAAAACCGGCATGTTGGGATGAGGTCGGTGAACGTAAGCTGCTTGGACCAGAAATGGTCGAGGAAATGGTGGAGAAGGTAAAAACCATTCAGCAGCATATCAAGGCAGCCCAGAGTCGATAGAAGAGTTATGCAGATAATCATCGATGAGACCTTGAGTTTAAAGTTGGAGACATGGTTTTTCTACGCATATCTCCATGGAAGAAGGTCATGAGGATTAGAAAGAAAGGGAAGTTAAGTCCAAGGTACATCGTCCCCTTCGATATTCTTGGTCGTGTCGGGGCTATGACCTATAGACTAGAAATTCCGCCTACTATGCCCAAAGTACATGATGTCTTTCATGTATCCCTCTTAAGGAAGTACATACCAGACCCTTCACATGTACTCTCTTCTGAGGTGGTACAATTGGAAGATGATCTTTCTTATGAGGAGAAAATAGTGAAGATCATAGATCGTAGAGAAAACGTTACACAAAATAAGACAATTCCCCTCTTCAAGGTGTTGTGGAGAAACCACAAGATTGAATAAGCGACTTGGGAATCGGAGGAAGTGATGAAGCTGAGTTACCCAAATCTGTTTTATTGCAGGAAAAGGAAAATTTTATGGGAAATATTTCTTAAGGGGGGAATATTGTAACGACCCAAAGTTTTATTAATGGAAATCCCTCTTGATCTAATTAAATTTATCTTTATGTTTATATAAAATTTCAACTTCATTGGTTTTATGATAAGAATTGTGACCGTTACTTTTATAGTCGTTGAATAGTGATCACTTGATTAGTATAAATATAGGGCTTTAACACATCCAATTTTACATAGACAAAGGAAGCGATGGCCTCATCCAATAGAATTTCCCCATACGAAGCCCTTTTATTAGAGATCGGAAAAGAGGTGGCATCCTTGGGCTTCTCTCTTGACCAAGCCCAAGCTGTGCTTCATCATGTCAAGCTTGAACGGGACCATCTATCAGAGAAGTGGAAGTTGATAGAAATTACCACTCAAGCGATGTTATCCGAGCCACCCTAAGAGTCTGTCACCATCGCACACCTCACCATTAGGTCTTATGCGGCAGTTTTAAGGGGTTATATAACTAATCGAAAGTACTATGTTCATGTGAATTATTTTTTAAAATAATAATTAATATAATTTCTTGACATAATTGATACATTGTAAATAGTTTTAAAGTACAAATGGTGTTTTTAGTAATTATTAAATTAAGAAATATATTTTATTAAATTAAGGGATTTTTGAATTAAATAATACTTTAATAAATTATTATTATTATTATTAGATTAATTTTATTATATATAAATTATCATATAATTGTATGAATCCAATTATAATTTTTATTAAGGTTTGAAATTCATTTTTGAAAAAACTCGTGAATTTTCGATAAATGAGTATTTTTATATTAAAAGTGAAAATTAACATATTTATAAAATTATTTAAATAAAATAAATGTTATTTTTGGAATCAGGACATTGAAATTATCCAACGGTGAATTTTTCATAATTTTCTGAGATAGTCAAATTTTTTAGTAAAAATTAAATACCGTTTAAATGTATAATGTGTTTTATGACATCATAATGACCCAATAGTGATGTAATAAAATACTATAATATTTATTTTCGTCCAATATATGTTTTACCATTAAAATAATGTGATTTTGGGTTTGTTTTTATCACTTTGAAAAGCATTAATGGACCCCTCAAGACTTATTAAACACCTTGTCTTTTTAAATTAATTTCCATGGGAGTGTGACTCACCTCCACATAAGAAACTCTATTATTTTAAGAAGATCAGACTTTGGCCTTATAAAATTATGTTTTTCTCTTCCATTTTCCAAAAACCATGGGAAAAAACCATCGGATGGTTTGTGATTTGAATTAATTTAATATAAGGGGACCCAAACCTAAATAATAAAGAATTCCCTCACCTTTCCTATATAAACCCATGCAAGCTCCCACTTCCTCCTCACTCAAAGCCTTTGGAGTTCATCAAACCTCAGTCCTACTCTCTCTATAATCCTCCCAAGGTTTACCAAGCTCCCAATAATCCTCTCACAAGCCTCTCTCTACCCTTTGGAAGCACACTTCCAAGTAAGGGTTTTTTCTTCCTTTCTAATATTTGTCCAATTTTCTTTAAGTTGTTTTTTCCATTTTAATTTCAATTATAAATGTTGGGGTATGGTTTCGCACCTCCCTCATAGTGCCCTATTTATGTTTGAATTATGGGAGACCCTTTCTCTCTCACCAAATTCCTCCCATGTACACCCGTTTCTATGCCAAAATTCCAAAAAGAACTTCTCTCTCCTCTTTTACATTAAAGCAATACTTTTGTATCATGAATCTAAAATCCATTAAAATTGTTGGTACATGTATCTATATTACCTACTTACATTCCGTTACATGTAAATATGATGAATAACCCCTTTCTCTCTCTTCAACCATTTTTATGAATTCTTATGTCACGTCGTTACGCTGCCGAAATTGCACCGATTTTCTAAGACAATGTCATTGGGTAGTGAATACCATACCCATTTCTCCATCAAGGGTATTCACCTTTATAAAAATTTATTTATTGACTGTAAAGTTTCATGTATGAATACCACATTCATTTATCATGGAATAAATAATTATATTTTATTAATCCATGTTTTATGACCCATGTGGCACACTTATGCATGAAATGAAATGTTTAATAAGGGTGCGCCCTTATAGCGCTCCAATGCATTGGGTAAAGTACAATATCATGATACGTCATTTGCAATTAGGGTTGAATAATTCTAATTCAAGTGAAATGAGGTTTTACTCATGTTTTATGTGCAATGAGGATTTACTCATGCTATATGTGCAGTGGGCCTTGGCTCATGCTAATTACATGTTAAGTGTTGTTGCCACATTTCCATGTTATGATTATCATGCTTTATCATGACTTTATGTTCATGTTTATCTTGTGCTCTATTGATATGCCATATGTCTAACATTTATTGTACTCCTCATGTTTTTCCATGTGTATTCCCTTACTGGGCTTTATAGCTCACCCTTTTAGCATGCATGTCCTCAGGTTATCCCATGCAATGCTATGTACTAGGGAATGTAGTGGTCATGTAAAAGAAGTTTTCAATAAAGATGTTGTATTTCATGTTTTAAGTTTTTATTTAATGATCATAAGACCCAAATACACTAAACCTCTCAATCTTCTTTTTTGTATCAAGTGATGTTTTATGTAATAAGTCATGTTTAAGTGTGTAATAAAGGCAGGGTTTCCATAAGTGTCCTATCAGACAGAACATACACTAAATCTATCTCATGTTTAGGATGAATTCCATGTATCCCTATTGAGGAAGTACATACCTGATCCCTTAAATTTACATAATCTTGAGTTCATACAATTGGATCAATTCCTCTCTTATGAGGAGTAGCTGGTGGATATCCTGGACTATTGAGACAATGTTATATGAAAAAGACCCACCCACCTCATAAAAGTGTTGTGGAGGAACCATAAAAATAAAGAAGAGTTGTCTTAACTGTAGTGATTCATGATAAACTTACATGTATATTACATAATATTTGATGAATATTCATAACATTACAAAAATGAATTCCCTAATACTATAATAGTTCAGTGTCTTTGGAAACATGGAATATATTCTTTTATTATGGTGAAAGTCCTTCATAATCTTCCTTAAAGATCATCCCATTTTTCAATCCTACTTGAAACCTATCTTCAAAACCTGGGAAAAGGAAACATAAGAAAGGGGTGAGCTCAAATTTTCAGTAATAGTGAATACAATAAATTCACATGCATAACCTATAAATAAGGGTAGGATAATAAGAGTATAAAATTTTAAGATCATACTTGGCATAAAAATATCATAATCATGAGACAATGAAGAAATATTTGCTGATCACAAAAAAGAATCATAAGGTAAAGAAGATAATAATCAATGAAAATATAATAGGGAAATGAGACATGGAATTTTCGTACACACGTCAATATATAACACCACGAAAATGTATCAGTAGAGATAGGTTCACTCATTAAGATAAGAACATGAAATCAAACCATAACATAGAGTTTTGGAAATGATAATAGGTCAATGCATAAAATTGTGAACATGAAATTAGGTTCACACATAACATTTTGAGCATGTAATCAGGTTCATTCATAAACCTGTGGACATGAATCCAGGTCCATGTATAACATTGTGAATATGAAATCAGGTTTATGCATAACATTATTAAAAAAGAATAAGGTTCATCATAACATTTTGAACATGTAAGCAGGTTCATGCATAATCTTATGGACATGAAAAACCATCCATGCATATCATTGTGATCATGTAATGAGGTTCACACATAAACTTATAGACATGCAACTAGGTCAATGCTTGACATTGTGAACATGTAATCAGGTTCATTCATAAGAATTATACTCATGAGTCATTCATTGTTACCCAAATAATTTATGGGACGTATATCCCCCCCATCCCATAATATGTGTTCCAAAAGATTATAAATAATCCCCATAATATAACCCATCAAATGAAATGGGTATAATAAAAAATTCATCATATCATTACCTATGGAAAATAGATAGGTCTCATGATCATTTAATCAATAGATAAACCATTAAAAGAAGCAGAGTTCAAAAGAATATATCCCATTGAAGTGAAAATATTTTCATAAGAATCATTCCATCAAAACAAAATCCATTCAAGATATAATATTTATGGAACCTTTGGAATGTTTCCTAGAATGGTCTAAGTAACCTCAAGGGATGTCATCTTCAATGGAAAATAATTTTGAAATATCATTTAAAAACATTTCTTAAGGAAAATACATATTCTTCATTGAAAACTGTTTTTAAAGAATACAACATTAAAAACCCATTCTATTTTAAAAATCATTGAAAACATAGAAAGAAGGCATGAAATCTGTATTAAAACCATTTCCCTTGGAAATTTATAAAATAATATTGAAAATTTTTTGAAAAAAAATATCCATGAAAACATATACAACAATATTGAAAAATTTTAATTTTTTCCTTCAAACTAATTTTAAATAATATTAAAAATAATTAAGATAATTTAAATGATTTTCTTTAAATAACAATTTTTAAAACATATAAATTTATCCTTGAAAATTATTTAAAACATTTTAATGACAAATAAAATTTTAAATATATTTTTATTTGAAACAAATTTTATAATCCAAAAATTTAAATATTATTCTTAAAATATTTTCTTTTAAAAAACCATTAAATTTATAAAAGAATCTTCATGTAAATCAGGGACATGTCATGTAATCCTTTGGCACCGTAAAATTTATGAAATGTGCCTTGATCAGAAAATTCCAAGATGGTTACTTTTAGAAAACATTCATAAAAATCATAATACAAGGTTAAAAGTATAATTTAAACATCATATTATAATAGTAAAACTTTTATTAAATTTTTTTAATAAAAAATTGTTTTGAAAGAACACAAATTTCTAGAAAAAATAAGATATAAAGATATGTTTTCATTAAAAAAATTCTTAATATATAAATTACCAACGAGTGGAAAAATAGTATCATTAATTGCATATAACATGACTTTCAAAAGGGTAATAAATTTCATTATAGTTCTTGAGATATGGATAATATGATTTAATTAAATCAGGAAAATTTTTATTAAATCTTGACAAATGATGAAATTAAAGCTATAAACTGTGACCACTTTGGTATCATTAATACATAATAAAATGAAAAGAATTACATTAAATTAAGCATAAATTATCTTAAAAATAATGATATTAATGATATAAAATTTTAAAAGTAATTATATACACCTCATCGGAAAATATATTTTTATAACATGACATATGGCTCAAAGAATGAAAATTGAGACAAAATTACATTCCTGATTTGTTAACTTTGGAAAAATATACCCTAAAAGAAATATAATAAAATGGATATGTAAGTACCCAAAACATTACTTATAAGAATCATATAATAATTCAATTTTAAGTATACACATCAAACAACTGAAATGATTGGTGAAGAAGTCTTGTATCTCACAAAAATAAAATGTGAGATGAAACTATCTTACCATAAGTATTGAATTTATTTGTACACATTCAAACATCATATAAGAAAAATATAAGTTTATTATAAAGATAATAATGAACCATATTATTATATCTAATACCATATATGATTTTTTATGAAATTATATTTTATTTTTATTAACAGCTCCATGATAATGTTATGTTTCGGGTAATATCTATTATATTTTTCTTATATGTTTTGACTTGTTATTGTTGATACTCTTACATAGATTACTTTTTAATTACTTATAGAGTGTAAACATTTGTATAAATATCTTATATATTCAATATATAAGTAATTATAATAATCAATATTGGATATAAGTATGAAATGAAATACAACATTCATGGAGAAGGTTGGACACATGTCTGCATGGATGATGTTTCTATTTCATTATCAAATTGAAATAAAGAAAGAAAATTAAATTTATATATATATATATATTATAATTAAATTAGTGGTATTATTTCAAATATATCATATAATTTTACTAAAATCATCTTTAATACATTCCATATTTGGTGTGGACAAATCACATCGCATTGAGAAGCTTGTAGTCCACACTTCACCCAACCAAATTATGAAACTTATAGAAAATGGAAATAATATTGTTATGTCTTATATAAAAATTAAAAAGTATAAATAAATCATAAATATCATATATAACAAGAAAATAATAATTTTTTCAACATAATTCTGAACCACGATTGGTGGTAATAGAAAAAACAAACAACATCATTTCGTGAGAAGGTGGTTCACAATACACAACCATGGTAGGTTTCTTACACAATATATGAATGTGTGTGTAACATCCTGTATAATCCATATAATAACAAAATCTATATATATTTAGGATACTTTTGTTATTATAAATCATTATATAATAATAATTGTAGTGGTGGAGAATGAAAATAAAACTAAATAACTTGAGAATAGATGTTACCTCTTATTCGGGAAACTCCTTTTAGTTTTCATGAAAGAGCATCCTTGGATGGCTTTATAAAATGGTTGATGATTCTAGGTTTAGGGGAGTTAATTTTAGAATCTATTTTGGTTGATCATGGTTGAGATAATGTGTCTTTAGAGTTGTGAGGAAGGGGGTGTGGGAGTGTCTTTTTATAGTGGAGGGAAAGGGCACACTTGGTAGTTATAAAAATAATTCTGTGTTTCATATAAATTACTCATTACCAAGTGTCCAAATAGACCATTAGAGAATCAAATAGGATTATTTGAAAAATCATGGTCATGATATTGGTTTTGGAAATGTTTGTAGGTCATTTTCCTCTTAAGAATACGGTTTAGTACCTTGTTATGTTTACTCTTACCTTAATCTATCTAATTAACTTTAATTAATTTTACTACTATTTTGTGTCAAAAAATAATGTGAATTTATTATTCATTATAAATTATTTTTATTCTGAATATTGAAACCATTTTTCCAAATTTCAATCGCAAAATTGGTTGAAATTAATATATATTTAATCTTCTTATTGAACGACAATTTGGTTTTTAAAAGTAAAAATGCTCAGAATATTTCCATGTTTTAATATTCAATTTCAATGAGAAATTTATTCCAGTGAAAAAAAATATGATTAATTGATAAAAAATAATATTAAAACCCACATTTTTCTTCCATGTCTATGTTTTCACATCCCACATACTTTTCTCCATGTGGGAAACATGATAAGAGTTACTTTAGGTGATTGTTATGGTTCTGAATTTCCCTTATTAAAGTTAGTTTAGTATTTTTTATAATGTTGGTTTTTAATTAAAGGATTTTTGAAGTATTAAACCATTTATAACCCACCAAAATTTCGGGAGAGAAATTCATTATTGGGGGGTAGAATGTAACACCCTAGAATTTTATGAATTATTTTTTTTAAATTAATTTAAATTTATAATTTTTTCATTTTTCACAACACAGAAAATAGATTATAATTTATTAAATCACTTAGTTTGGATTGAGTTATTTTCAAGATTAATATGGTGTTGAAAATAACTCAATCAAAATGAGCTGATTTAATACATAGTAAACTATTTTCAGAGATTCATAAAATGAAAGTAAACAAAAATCTAAAATAATACAACAAATATTGGGGTGTAACATTCTACCCCATAAAATTTAATTTCTCCCTCAATTTTTTTGTGGGTTATCAAAGGTTTAATAATTCCAAATTCCTTTAATAAAAAACCCATATCATAAAAAAACTATTAAACAAACATTAATAAGGTAATTTGATAACCATAACAATCACCCAAAATAACTCTTAACATGTTTCCCGCACACATAAAAATATGTGGGAAGAGAAACCATAGACATGGAAGAGAAACATAAATCTCACGTTCTAAGGTATAGTGATAGAGCAAATAGACAGGTGAATTTTGATAATAAAAAATCTATAAACATGTGATTATCTCAGGGACATTTGATTCATTAGAAACGAAGGTATTATGATAAAATTTTTTATGTTTCGGTCTTTATCCTAAAGTTAATTAACTTTCACAATAAGATATACTTAATTGATTTTATTTCATTCCATATACTCAATATCACCCTTTGGTTATGCCTTGATAAATTCCCAATTTATCTTTTTCTCTAGGGAATGAAAGAGAATTTATTATTCTTGAATAACTCACTAATCATGAGATCCTTTATTATCAATCCCATCTGTAGTCATTTTCCATCGACATGATATTTTGATAATATTTTATTAAATTTCCATAAATCCCCATGTGGTGAGGTAATAATTTATCCTCACAAACATCATTTGATGTTTATCTTAAGCATTTAATAAATGGATAGCCTTTTAAACCTTGTAAAAGATGAAAATACAATACTTTCGAAATAAGGTCATGAAATCAACTTAAAATTGATCTCTCATATATCACAAATCATATCGTGGTTGTCAAATTCCAAACATTTGAATACCTTCAAGGTATATTCTCCTAAAACATGTTAATAACCTAATTTACCATAAATCATATTCAAAAAAATACACCCTTCCTTATTTCATATATTACATGATATATTAATCAAATCCAAGAAGATTGAGACTTAATCCTTCATAAAAAATACTACTTTTACAATAAATACATTATTAGTTCTGATGTCATAAATATTAACCAGTTAACTTTAACCATATCATTACCTCTTTATCCATATAAAAGATTATTTTCTCACCCTTGAGAACATGTTAAGGGTTACTTTGCTTAATTTAACCCCAAAATTAATTCAATTTTCTAGGTCATCAATATAACATTACATATTAGTGAAAATACATTAAAAACATCAACAAAAATCCTTATATAATTCAGGAATCATATAACATAATCTTCTAATTCTAAAACATATACACTCCAATCATCCATCATTATTCTTAAACCGTTACTCATGATTCTTCAAAATATTCCATAATACCTCTTTTCTTGAATATGAAATATGAATCATGTCTTAATGTCCCTCAAATGCAATCTAATCATGTTTCTTGTGTTTAATGTAATCAATACTAGGAGAACATTTCATGCCTTTCAAATTTCATTTGAGGTCTTCTTATCTTCAATGGCATATCCTAAACTCATGGACCTCACTCCATGTTATTTCCTGATAATAAATCTATTTTCATCATTCCCATAATTTCCGAATCTAAAACATTCAATTTAAAAATAGTTCCTTTAAGCTCCTTCTATTAATTGAAAACAAAAATCATAGTGTGAGAAACATTTATCATATCATAAAACCTCATAATCATGAAATATCACTTCTAAAATGTATACAAAATGAAACCTACTTATTTAATATACGACAACTAAGGTTTATCTTATTTTATTCAAAATCTGGCTCTATTTAAATCCTTAATGATGGTTCATAAAGATATTTTGAATTACTAAATAATATACATTGGGAATGTCAATATAGGTACAATGTAATTCTTGGTTTCATGTACCTGGTTACACTCAATTCCAAACTAATGAACCTTGTTAGGGTTTTTACTCCTAGGTATATCTAGTCCATTACCAAATCTAGTCGTAGTGTCCAGAAAGGAAAGTATTTCTAGGAGGCCACTCTATCAATCCCTTACAAAAATTCCAAGACATTTTCCTAAACAATAACTCATCCATAAACATATACTATGAGACACTCCTATATATATCCTTATAAAAATAATTATGTATAATAGTAAAATTTTATGATCCTAGTTTCCCAAATATTACTAAATCATTCTACGGATACCAACAATATGGACAGATAATTAATTTATATGGATATTACATTATTTTATATGAATAGTCAGAAAATTTAAAAAATACATACACAAGGGGTATAATAGTTTAGTGTCTTTGGAAACATAGAACACATTATTCTAGTATATAGAAATATTTTCAATATATTCATTAATTATATTACCCTTTAGTAACCCTACATACAAACCTTCTTCATAAACATATGGAAATGAAACAAAACAAATGTGTGATCTCAAAATCTCAATAATGGTAAAAATATGTATATACGTAAACATGACTTGAACATAATGGTATGTTAATAAGAACATATCATTTGAATATTATACCATAAATAAAAAATATAGTAATAATTAGAGAGGTCATAAAAATTAGTAGTTCATTAGAAATGAATCATAAGGTAAATTAGAGCATAATACATGAAATCATAACATAGAAATAAGACAACTAATTGTGGCATTCACGTAGGTGTATAACATCTTCAGCATGTATAAATAGATATAATTTCACCCATTAAGTTAAATACCTAAATTCAGGACCTTGCATATACTTATAGGAATGAAACTAGTTCCACGCATAATGTTGTGAACCTTAAACCAGGTTCAAACATAACAATGTGAGAATGTAATTAGGTTAAAACATAAACTTATGAATATCTGACCAGGTACAGGCTTAGAATTGTTAACATGAAATCAGGTTCATTCATAAAATTATGACCAAATAATAAGGTTCACTCATAACATTGTGAACATGAAATTAGGTTCATGCATAAACTTTTGGACATTCAACCTGGTCTACACAAAACATTATGAACATGTATCCAGGTTCACGCATAAACTTATGGACATGAAACCATGTCCATGCTTAACATTTTTAACATGTAATTAGGTTCATGCGTAACTTTTAAACTCATGAGACAACCATAATTACCTAATTTATTTTATAGATATATAAGTCCCCCCATCACACAATACACATTCTTCTATATCATAAACAATCATCATATCATAACCTATGAAATTTAATGGGTAACATAAAAATTGTATCATATCATTACTTAAGGAATATAGATAGGACTCAAAATCATTTCATTAAAAGAGAACCCATGAGAAAAATATTATTTCAAATGAATATAACCAGTGGAATTGAAATGAGTTTCATAAGCATCATTCAATCAAAACACAAACCATTCAAGAAATAATACAAATGGATCCTTTTGGATCATTTCCTAGAAGGGATAGCGTAAAATCAATGAATGTCATATTACAAGGAAAATAATTTTAAAATAACTTTTACAAATATTTCATTGGTAAAATATCATTTGTTATTTAAGAAATTATTTTTTAAACATAAAATCTCTTAAAAACCATTTTATTTAAAAATTCATAAAAAATAAAAAAAGAAGGTTTGGAATCATTTTGTAAAACCTTTTATCATGAAAACATCATAAATAAGCTTGAAAATATTCTGAACAAATTTTCTATGAAAATATATAAAATAATCTTGAAAATATTTTTAAATTACTTTTCCTTCAAAATAATTTGAAAACATATAAATTTTTTTTGATATATTTATAATCATTTTCTTTGAAAACCCCACTTTTTAAAAGATATAAAAGAATATTTGCAAATCATTGAAATAATTTTATTAACATAAAATAGTTTATGAAAATTTTTTTATTTTGAAAACTAATTAAAAATTAAAAAATTACCAAAATATTAGGAAAATATTTTCTTTAAAATAAATAACCATGTAAATTTATAAATAAAAAATTAAGGAAATTATTTTTAAGATAGAGGGTGGGTCTTTACATGCTGATCATTCCTTTTTAACCTTAAAATTTTTGAAAAGTTCGTTGATCAATAAATGTCAAGAAAATTACTTTTAAAAATCACTTATTATAAATTTAACCCATGATTAAAAATTTACATTAAATATCATAGGACACCATTAAAACTAATTTGAAATCTTTTTTTGGAAATACAAATTGTTTTGAATGAACAAATATTTCTTAACATTTTCATAATTATATTAAGTACCAAATAGTGAAAAATTTTACCATTAATTGGAAATAAAATTCATAGATATGTTTTAAATAAATTCCTAAGAGTTCATGACATATATATACTATGATTTTATCAATTGAAGAATTATTATAAATAGTCTTGATAAACGATGAGATTGAAGCAATAAACTGTTACCACTTTAGTAACATTAAATCCTCATAAAATGGAATGAATAAAATAAAATGAAGCTTAAACTATCATTAAAATACATATATTCATGATATAACATTTCAAAAGTAATTATATACTCATCATATAAAACTATATGTTCATAATTTGGCATGTGTCTCAAAGAGAGAAAACTGAGACAAATTTAAATTATGTATTTAGATCCTTTTGAAACATAAAACCCATGAAAGAAATATCTTAAAATTGATAATTAAATGCCTATTAATTTATGTATAATAATAATATAATATATCCATTGTATGTATACACACAACACAAACTAAATTAGTGGTGAATAAGGCATGTATCTCGGGAAAATAAAAAGTGGGAAGATATTCCTTTACCTTAAGTCTTGACATTATTCATACACATTCAAACCTTATGTATAATAAATATAATTTTATTAAAAATATAATAAAAAACAATATTATAGTAGATAATATAATATATTACTTTTTATGATGTTATATTACCCTTTTATTAACAACTCAATGTTAATGTTATGTTTTAGGTAATATACTCTTTATTTTACATATATGTATTAACTTGTTATTATTGATTCTTTTACGTAGATCGTGACTTAATTTCTTCTTGAATTTAAAAAATATTATAAATATCATAGATATTAACTATATATGTTTTTATTATAATCTATATAGGATATCATTATAAAATAGAATACGTCGTTCATGGAGACTATAGGCCATTCATACGCATAAACATTGTTCCCATTTTATTGTCATATTGAATGAATCAAAATAAATTACATATATGTATATATATACTATAATTCTAGTATATTTATTATTTCATATATATGTGTCATATAAATTAACTAAATTCATCCATAATACATTCCATGTAAGGTGTCGACGAATCACATAGCTTTGACGAGGGAGTAGTGCACACATCCCCAAACAAAATTATCATACTTACAAAAAATAGAAAGTAAGATGGTATGTATTATTAAGTAATTCAAGAAGTATATATAAATACTAAATATAATTTATAACATATAAAAATATATTTTTTACCATAATTTACAACCATGGTAGGTGGTAATGGAAAATAGATCAACATCGTTTCGTGAGTTGGTAGTTCTTCGTGCCTTACAACGATATGTTTGTTACCCATTTGATGGAAATGTGCATAAGTGAACATAGAACCCATAGATAATATATTATAAGTATTTTTAGGATATTTTCTTTATTAAATTAACATTAAATTATAATAATTTAGTTTTTGGAGAATGAAAATAAAACTAAATAGATCAAGGAATGCTGATACATCGTATTTGGGAAACTCCTTTGGCTTTTCAATAAAGGAATTCCATTTATGAATTTATTCCATAGGTGAGGATTATAAGTTTTTTTTATGGATTTTTATGGGTGTTTTTGGTATATATATTTTGAACAAATGAGTCTTTAGAGGTGTGAGGAATTCAGAGGTTTGAGTGCCCATTTATAGTGGAGGAAAAGGACACCCTTGGTATTTCTTAAAAGAATATTTTGTTCCCTATGTATTACATGTTAAAAAGTGAAACAATGGACCATTATTGAAAATTATATATATAGGGGAAGAAATATGACCATAATATAGGTTTTATTAAATTTTATATGTCATTATGTTTTTTTAACATTAAGGTATTGTCCCCTATTAAGCATAATTTTACCTAAATCTATGTAATTAATTTTAAATATATTCACTAATTTTTTTGGCCAAAAAATAACTTGAAATTATTATAAATTATAAATTATTATTAATAAAAATATTTAACCCACTTTTATAAATTACAATAACATAATTGGTATAAATTAAATTTAATTTAATCCCAATACGAGATGACAATGCTAGTCTCTAAAGTAAAGGTGTTGAAATTTTTTCTACATTTCAATATTGAATTTCAATGTGAAATTTATTCGAATGGACTAACTTGGATTAATTTATAAAAAAATTATTATTATTAAAATTTTAAACCATTTACAAATATACTAAAACATTATAAAAAAATTATACAAAAAAGTAGTTGTGCATCTAAATTCATTATTTTCACAATTAATTAATAATGAAACTACACAGAAAAACACCAAAAATTAAACCTGACCTTGTTTTTTGTTTCTAATTAAAAAATAAAGTTTATTTTTGCATATAAAATTTATAAGTGTTCTAGAATATATATCATAAATATTTTCACCATTAATAGGCGGTAAACCTGCTTTTATAAAAATGTATTATTTTATGTGTAATATTGGGTTTGTTGATGTCATATTCCAATAGAACATATCCAATGAATGTAAAAATTGTTTTGTTGATTATATAAAATATATATTTCGTTAATATCATTCAGAAATAATAATATATTTAATTTATTATGAAAAATTCATTTATAACTATAAAATTAGTTTTTATTAAAACATTCCCTTCGTATCCAATTGGTTCTTATATTAAATTCTAATTAAATTGTAACCAATGAGTTAAGCCCTATATTTTCATAAGATATTTAATATTATTCATAAGATTCAAAATAATTTCTATTTAATATCTTATTATATTAAATAATAATATGTTTAATAATAAAATATTTCTCGGCAAGACTCGGTCTTGCATGTTACACAAGCCATTAAGGAATGTTAGTCATTTATATAATATAAGCTAGTCTCGGTGTTTCTTGTAGGGAAAGATAAAAATTATACAGTTTTAGCATATCATTAACATGGTTTTTTCAATAAATAAATCCAAATTCAGTTCTTTAATATAAACTAAACTATTTTTAGTGTTGCGTGAAATGGAAAATTTCAAAAAAAAAATTAATTCAAAAAAATTTAATTCCCAAAATCTTGGTGTGTTGCATTCTACCACTATTAAAATTAATTTCTCAGTCAAATTTCTTATGGTTTATAAAATATTTAATACATAAAAGTTCCTTTAATAGAAACCCACATTTTAGAAATTAATACTAAATAACCTTTAAAAAATAAATTTAGAATCATAATGTTTACCCAAGGTAACTGATAACTAGTTCCACAGATAAAAGAACATAGGTGGGAAGTAAAAACATGAACATGGAAGATAAATATAACTATAAATTTATAATGGATAGTGATACATAACAGGATTAGGGTAATGTTAACAATAACAAATTCATGAATTTTTTATTATCTATGGGTCTATTTGATTTATCAAAATCGAAGGTACTGGGATATAATTTTTTGTATTAAAATCCTTTTTTCCTAAAGATGAATAAATTTGACAAGAAGAAATAATTACTTGCTTTTATTCCATTCAAAATTCTCAATCTCTATATTTGGTTGTTCCTTGATAAATTCCCACTTCATCTCATTCCCTAGAGTGTGATGTTCATTATGTTATTCGTAAAGAACTAACAAATCATGAGATCCATGAAAATCAATACCATATGTAATGAGTTACCATCAACAAAATGTTGTCAAAATAGTTTATGAACTAACCATAAATCCGAAAATGGGGATATAATACTTTAATATAAGTATCTTTATCTAAAGTTTAAATTAACTTTTCCATAAAATATAAAAATTTATAACAGTTATAAATGATGAGAATCCCAAACATAATAAAGAAGGTAATGAAATCAGCTTAAAATTCATCTCGCATATATCAAAAAGTAGTTCTTTGTTGTCATATTCCAAACATGTTAACACCCTCATTGTATATTCTCTTAAAACATGTTAAAGACATGAATTAACAAAAATCCTTCTCAAAAACATGCATGATTACTTATTTAAAAGATTACTAGATATATTCCATGAATCCAAGAAGTTTTAATCTTCATAAATGATAACATAGACCAATTTTTTTAACAAATACTTTATCTATTCTAATGACATAAATACTATCAAATTTAAATTATCCATAAAATCCCATATTTTTCCATATAAAAGACCATTTTATCATCCTCATGAACACATTAAGAGTTAACTTATCTTAATGTAAACATTGAATTAAATCAATTTTCTAGGTCATCGGTATTATTTAACACATTATTGAAAATAAATAAACTAAAACATCTATAAAATATCATGATCTACATAATGATTCATATGACATAATTTTTGAATTACAAAATATATAAAATCCAATCATACAAATTTATTCTTAAACCATTACTCGGTTTTCATCTACATATTCTTTAATACACATTTCCTATAATATGAAATATAAATAATTTCATATGGTTCCTCAACCTTAATCTAATCATGCTTCTTTCATTTAACAGAAACAATTCTAGGATAACATTCTATAAATTTCCCATGTCGTTTTTAATCTCTTTATCTTCAAATATATATCCACTAATTATACACCTTCCTAATTTTATTCATGATATCTCTACATAGTAAATTTATTTTCATCATGCCCATACTATCAACATATGAAACATTCAATTTTAACACATTTTGATCTAGTTTATGCTATTGAATAATGCAATAAATTATAGTTTGATAACTCTTTATCAAAGTATAAAACCTCATAATCTTGAAATATCACTTAAATAATGTCTAAATCACAAATAATAAATATTTAATCTATAAAATCTTAGGGTAATCCTAGGTTATACATAAAAATACTCTATTTAACCCTTTAATATGGTTCATAATGATTTTTTGAATTCAAAAATCATATCCCCTAGGAGTGTGAAAGAAGGTATGCAGTAAAGCCAATTGTTTGTACCCGGTTATCCTAGTGTTAGGCCCAAAAAACCTTGTCATAGTTTTTACTCCTAGGTAAATTTGTACTAAAAAACATCCACTTATATTACCTGGACATTGATATATTTATAGGAAACCACTCACGTGATCATTTTCCAAAATTCCAATACATTTTACAATACATTATCTCATCCTAAAACTCATCCTTAGAGACACCCCTAGACATATCCTTATAAATATCTATAGTGGTCGCCCAATGTTTTTCTCATCCAAATTTCCAAATGTTGACTAAAATGTTCCTTTGATACCAACTATAGTGAACCTAGAATAACATATAAGGACATTACATTATTTTATATGAATATTCATAACATTATAAAAATACATTCCCTAGGACTATAACAGATTAATGTGTTTGGAAACATGGAACACATTTTTCTAGTGTATTGAATGATCTTCAAAAACTTTCTTAATGATCCCATGTTAGTAGTCTTACATAAAATCATTATTCATAACCTGAGGAATGGAAACATAAGAAATGGTTATCTCAAATGCTTAGTATGGGTAAATAAATTAAATACATAAGCAAAACATGAACATAAGGCTATCATAAAATGGAAACAACTTTTAAAGATCATACCGTGCATAAAAAAGATCATAATCATGAGACATGCCATAATTATTGGCATTTCATAAGATATGAATCATAAGGGAAACAAGATAATAATCCATGAAAACATATCATAAGAATAATACAGGGGCTTATAGAATACACATCAACTTATAATTTCATGAACATGTATAAGTATATATAGGTTCATTTAATAATGTTTATTAACATAAAACAATTTTTGAATCCCTTATTTAATTAAAAACCATTTTAAAATCCACAAATTTCACAAATTTAAGGAGAAAATACTTAAATATGATCCTTATACACTTATAAAGGAAGAATCAAAGAAATTATGGTCATGATGGTGGGTAGGTCTGTACATGCCAAACATTGTTTTGCACTTTAGCAATTTAGAAAGGTACCTCGATTTGAAAATGACAAGAAGAATATTTTTAAAAACCATTTTTAAATAGGTAATACAAGGGTAAATATTTCATTTAACCATCATAGGATAAGCATAATAAAGTTTGAAAAAGTTTTGATGAAATTTTGTTTTGAAAGAACGTAGATTTTGGACCTAAAAGTGATACAAAGTCATATTTTCATAAAACAAATTATCAATTATATTAAGTAATAAGGAGTAAAAAAATGGTACCATTAGTTGGATATAACATGAGTATCCATAGGGTATGAAATTTTATGGGATATCTTGAGACATGGATAATAAAATTTCATTAATGAATGCATAAACATAAATAATCTCAATAAACAGTGAGATTGAAGCTATAAATCGTTGCCACTTTGGTAACATTAAATCATTATAAAATGAAAATAATGAAAATAAATGAATCTTAAAATATCATAAAAATAATTATATTCCTGATATTACATTTTAAAAGGATTTATGTATACCTCATAGAAATATATAGTTGCGTAACATGGTATGTGTCTCAATGAAGAAAAAATGAGACAAAATTAATTTAACAATTGGGAAACTTTTGAAACATATCCCCCATGAAATAAAAATAATAAAACAGATATTTAAATTACATAATTTTATGTATATGAATAATATATTATATCCATGGGTAGTACACACACCACACAAATTAAATGAGTGGTGAATAAGGCATGCATCTCATAGAAATAAAAAGTGACATGAAACTCCTTTACCTTAAGTCTTGAATTTCATCGTACACGTTAAGACCTCATGTATAATAAATATATATTTATTATACATATATTAATGAATCATATTTATATATCTAGTACCATATATTATTTTGTTATGAAATTATATTACCCTTTTATTAACAACCCCATGCAAATGATACGTTTCAGGTAATATCCGCATTATTTTTCACATATGTTTTGAATTCTTTTTATTGATCTTCATAATTAGATCAAGATTTAAATAATTTAATAATTTAAGACATGGTATAAATATCCTATATATTCAGTATATATATATATTAATTATATTATATATAGTTTATCAATATGAATTAGAATAAACTGTTCATATAGACGGTAGGTTGTACATCCTCTTGAAAATTGTTTTTGTTTTATTGTTGTATTGGAAGAAAGAAAGGAAATAATTTATATGCGTATATATATATTAATTACAGTATAATTGTTACTTAATATATATTATATATATTTACTAAATTAATTTTTAATAAATTCCATGTATGTTGTGGATGAATCACATCGATTGGAAGAGGAGATAGTCCACACTTCCCTAAACGAAATTATTATATTTAAAAAATAGAAATAATGAAGGTTTATGTTATATAATATTTAAAATAATAATAAATTTATCAAAAAAATTAATTAATATATAAAAATATAGTTTGCAACATTATTCCCAACCATTAGAGGTGGTAAATAAAAAATAAAAACAACATTTTTCGAGGTGGTAGTTCATCGTACACAATAACAATAAGTCCATTACCCATTCGATTTAAGTGTATGTAGGTACTGGTGGAAACAATTCAATAAAAAAATATAAATATATTAAGGATTATTTATTCAATATATAATTAGGAAATAATAATAATTGAGGTGGTTGATAATGAAAATAAAAGTAAATATCTTGATGAATGATGTTACCTCTTATTTAGGTAACGCTTTTTCGTTTGTACCAAAGGGTTTCCATAAATGGATTTAAACCAAAAGGTGATGCTTCTAGGTTGAGGGTAGGAATTTTTATGATCTATTTTGGTAGATCTTGTTTGATCTAATGTAGATTTAGAGTTTTTAGGTAGTGGGATGTGTGAGTGGATTTTTATTGTGCAGGAAAGGACATACATGGTATTTTTAAAATGAACTGTGTGTCCCCCAAGTATTACATGTTACCGGAGTGTAAAATTGTGCCATTACGGATCATTAATGGTTTAGTTTCCTAAATATGGGCATCATATAGGTTTTGGAAAAGTATATAAGTCATTTTTGCTTTTATTATTAATGTTTAGTAACATGGTAAGCTTCATTTTATCTTAATCAATGTACTAAATTTTAATTAACTATAATAATAATTTTTTGAAAAAAATTGAAATTATTAAAAATTATAAATTATTCTGATTACAAATGAATTTTCCAAATTCCATTCACATAATTAGAAGAAATTAATTTAAATTTAATTAGAATATGGGTCTAAAATTCATGTTGCCCGAATGGCCCGAATGCCTTCATTTTTATTGACTTTTGATAACTCCCCATTCAAGGGATGAGGGGGGACCCTTACAAGGGCCATAGGCTCAGAGCATTCAAGGCTTGTAGGATTAAGATATTATATGAACCAAAGATCTTAGGGAATTCAACCAGACTATAACTACAAGGAACTGCCCCTCACCAGCATTTGCATCGTGATAGAAGCTCTCCACCTTCACATGACCATCTGGAAAGGCCTCCCATGAAAGCGCAAGCTGTTCCCAATGGCGTATCCATACCCTGTCATTATTCCAATTCGATTTGGTTCTGCTCTGTTGAGTTCACTTTCTCTGAATCCTCCTCTAGGCCTACGTCTTTTTTTAGATTCTGTCTGTGGAAACTACACCCATCACATGGACCGAGGGCCTTGAGGTCGATCGAAGGCCTTAAAGGTGTCTTGAAAGCCTTACTGACCTGATGTCCTATGAATCAAAATTCCTTATTTTTGACTATTCATTAAAAATTAAACTTCACGTAAAAATAACTAAAATTCAACATAACCTAATTTTAATGTTTAAATTTCAAAATCTAATTTTATTTTTGTATATGAAATTTTTAAAAGTTGAAAAATTTATATCTAAAGTAATTTTTACATTAAAAGATGATAAAACTCCTTTTAAAATAATATTAGTTTTTAGGTGTAATATTGGGTTTGTTCCTATATTATGCCTATCAAACATATTAAATGAATGTAAAAATGTTTTAATGAATAAATATAATATATATTTCATTAATATCACTTACCAACTATAATTAATTTAATATAGTAGGATAAAATAACTTTATGATCAGAAATGTATTATTTATAAAATCATTACCTTTATATAAAATTATTTCTTATGTTCATTACTAATTAATTTATAAATAATGAATTAAATAATTTATTTTGTTACGTCATTTAATATAATTGATTACTACCCACATAATGGATATGTTTCATCTTATTATATTAAAAAACAATCTTTATAATAGTATATAATTTTTCGGTAAAACTCGGTCTTGGGGGGTACGCATGCCAATGAGGAATGCTAGTCTTTAATATAATGTAAGATGACCTCAATGATCTATATAGGTAAATCAACACATTATATTCCATATATTTCATTATTAAATTGGTGTAGCCTATAGATCAATACAAACAAAGTTCATGAATATAAAATAAACTATTTTCAGTGTGTCTTGAAATGGAAAATATCAAAATATTAAATTAATTTGAAAAAAATAATTCTCAAAATCTCAAGGTTTTATGGTAACTAGAGGAGAAAATGAGAAAAAAGTATCCATGCCTTTTATTAGGAGAGAAAATTTGTTGAAATTTCAAGTACAAAATTCTTTTAGAGGGGATGAATTTAAGGACCAAGATTTTTTAAATGATATTTTTCCCCGTAATAAATTTTTATTACACATTGTATAATATTATAAACATAAAAACAAGAAAAACAAGAAAAAATTTATCTCATCATTAATGATCATTAAATTTTACAAATTTGAAACCAATTATAATACAAAACATTACATCCCGACAAAAATATAAAATATAATATCAAAATAGGAAAGTTTGGATCACCCAAATCTACTAGAATAATTTCCCCTGTAAATGATATAGAAATAAAACAAAATATTAGTAAGCTAATACATATTTTATTAAAATGAATATACAACCATAAGATAAATTGCAATAAATTTTGAGTGAAATAATTAAGTGGTATCTATAGGGTAGGAATTGAAGAGTGACCATTGAGATTTGAATATTATATGACCATTGGTCAAATATGATCATAGGTCAATATTAATGTTTGAAATTTTGCCCTTCGTTAATAATGTTACCATTATAATTAGTGTTTATAATTAGTAATAAAAATTTATAATTGATATAAAAAATAGAATCGTTGTTCTTAACTAGTAGATTCGTTCTGTTTGAAGCCTATTTGTCAAAACAGGGGAGGGAGGTATCATGATTAGGATTCAAACCTGAACAAGACAATTCGAAGCTGAAATAAGTAATGATTGTATGAAATAACCTAATTGATAAGTCTAGTTTATTGTATATTACCACATGCTAGATGTTAGCTAAGCCACCTCCTGAATCTATGACCATTGCACATATTTCTCTTAGGGTGTATGCAGGTGAAATAAGGGGTTATGTGTCAAGAACTTAGTAACATAAACTATCAATTAAGTTGAATAAATATAATTTCACTGATAAATTCCACTTAATAATACTCTTTAATAAAAAACTATATGTTTAATTGAGATTAATTTGATAAATTGTTTTTTAGACACAAATAAAACATAGTTGTTTTTTATATAAAATATATATAATATTTATAATAAACTAAGGTATTCAGAATAGTATTTATTTTGTTGAAAATTTATTTAAAAAAACATGTGTTTAAATTATAAAATATAAAATTATTTTATAATTACATAGGAAGTTTTTATTAGTGTAAAAATATATTTTATAAAAATAAACATTAGATTTTAAAATTTTACATTTTTAATATGTTAGGGAGAATTTATGAGAATTTCATAAAATATTTTTTTTTTCATTTAAAATAAAAAACACCATGTTAGGGTTTTAGTGTATTTCATGGAATCATATTTATTTCTTAATGATTTAATAATAAATTAAACACAATATACTTATTAATGAATTTTATTTTATTTATATTATGTATTTTAATATATTTTAATCAATTTCTATAACTATAATTTACTATCCAAACTCTAAAAAAATTATTATTTTTTAAACATTACATTGTTGAATATTTACATTTCTATGCCGAAAGAACTAATAATAATTTTGTTAGGTTATATATGTTTAAATTGTTAAAACATTGGCCCAAATTTCTAAAAAATGAGGAAAAAAGACTTATATAATCCAATGGTTTTTAATTTTCCAAAACCTAGTTTTCCTTGACCTATAATTGGAAATTACTAAACAATTCCTTCAGTTATCCTAAAAATAACAACCCATTTATCCATTTATATTCAGTTATAATTCATAATTCCTAAATTTATGGTTATATTTACTCCCAATTATTTTCCCCAATGTTTTCTCATGCCCCAAAGGTTCCAGTCCTCATGATCTAGGAGTAACTCTTCAAGTTAAGCGAAGTCACCATATATCATTTACATTCTAGAGTCTTTTATAGTATGTCTTCAAATTCACAATAAAATTAAAATTTTAAAACATTATATTATCCCATTACTACTATAATTTTCTTTTTATCAATGGAATGACCTTTTCCTTTGTCATTTTAGACTTCTCTAAAATTATGTTTTAAACTTGTTTTTCTGGCAAATTTACATCTCAAAAATTTATATCATCTGGTTGAGAAATTATCTATAATCTTTTAGTGTGGATTTCCAAACATTAATATTTTCCATGTATATTCACTTATATGTAAAAATGATTTATCTTATTTTTTTATTTACATATAATAAATCCATATTCGCTTTTTTGGGAAAAAAGATGTAAAGATCGTGCCTTTAAGGACATTTTTACACCAAGATTTTGATAGAAACCCATTCATTATTATCCCCGGGTTATTAATGAAATGAATAATTATGATATATATATATAATTAATTATTAAATATTTTTTTTATCCTTTATAGTTCTCAAATTTAATTAGAAAATAATTAAATATGTATATACGATGTGTTTTATGATACCTTACGGAATAACCTTGGTAATTTTTATTTCTAACACCCTGGTGATAAACCATGGTGATATTTTATGAATGTATCATTAAAATATTTTTTCCACTTTTCCATGTTATTATTAATTTTTTATTTCTTCTATTAATTTTTTTTTCATTATCCCTCATGTTCTTATCGATATGTCTCAACATCATATGATATATGCATCTCTTACTTATTCCATTATTAGGCTTTATGCTCACCCCTTTATATGATGTCATTACCTAGGATATGAGATATAGTAAAATTAATATATGGTGAACCCATTAAGTTTTACACAGGATTAATTAGAATAATTTTTTATTTTCGTTAAATATTTATCATATTCCCTAGAAACTAAACTTTTAGATATCCTCTCTTTGTACCATGTAATGAAATCTTGTATTATAAAAAGGTGGGATTCCATAATAATGGAATGATTATAAGGTTACATTCAGATTTTGTTGATAAAAATTTATAAAAACATTAATTTTTTACTAAATAACTACAAAATAATGGAAATATACTTTTTACATTTTTAGTGTAAAATGATTTTTACATTTAATTTGGTATTTTCCGAAAATCAAATTTTCATGTTTTTTAATTATTTTAAAATTAGTTCCCACTACCAATAGAGTCTATATTTGATTAAATTTATTTCATATTAATAATCCTCATTTAAATTTTTTTTCAATTCATCATTTATTTTTGGTTACACAAATATGATTTCATTGTAAAAAGTTATGTTGTCATGATTAAGGTCAAATTGGTTTAAGAGGGGTTTCACTATGAGATAATTCTTAAAAAAATCTCCAAAACATTTATAAATCTGATATTTATTAGTTTTTTTCAATACTATCACTTATAATCTACTAATTTTGGGTTTATTAGTTCCAAATTAATAAGAATTAGACCTTTTAATATTTTAAAACGTTGAATAATTACAAGAGTGTCACTCCCCTCGCATATCAAAAAGAACCACATCTGTTCTCTTCTTCTCACAACATGATCCACTAAGATCATGAAATATCTACCCAAATAACCTACCAAAATACCTTCCCCTAAATTAATGTCTCTAGTATCATTAAAATACCAACCTTGAGGGATTCAGTTGTAACACAATGGTGGTTTTTATAAGAAGAGTGGTAACTCTTAACCGAGTGTTTTCATTTTATTTATTCTTATACCTCCTTAAAATCATAAAAACATGATTATATAACATAATAAGTATCTTCCATATACTAAAAATTTATTATTCTATAGGAACAACCCTTATTTATCTCATTTCAATTCTATAAAAAATGAAGATAGTTCTCGTGGATAGGTATGACCAACCATCACCCCAAAGCAGTGTAATTCAATTTTCATCACCACTTTAGTTAAATGGTTATATAGGTATAATTAAATAATATATGTTATATTTATAACATAGTTATAATTATATATAATATACCATCTACCATTTTACCATTCCATCCATTGAAAATGAAAATGAAAATGTCTCTCACGCGTACCTAAAGACATCAACCTCCATCTGGGGATGATGTAACGCCCCGACCCCAGTTACCCAGAGTAGGTGCATTATTACATAACATTGGCATGATCACAAGAAAGATAAAGTCTCAATAGACCGATTAGTTTAGTAGTCTTGGAAACAATATATACATTCAAAAAGTTTACATTACATCATAAATTGAAAAACTACAACAATATAGTCTCCATAGTCCACATTCTTATCACCTCATACTATCCCTGCAAGTCATTAATAAAATACTTCTTCACATCCTGGGACAAATAAAATATAGAAAGGGGTGAGCTCAAATGCCCAATCAGGATAACAATATATAGGAAAATTTCATAAATAAGCATAAACATTTAAGGCAATGTATAACTAAAACAAAAGTATTTTAAAACATGAACTTCAATATAATATGGCAGAAATAAAATGAAATAATGCCATATACTTATTCACATGGATATTCTACTAGTCTAATAATCACATGCAATATCAATAACTACTTTCATAATGATGGAATGCATAATGCCAGACTATCATAACAACATAGCCAAGGCCTTGTACCAAGACTACAAATAAGATTTTGTCAAGGCCTTGTGCCAAGACACTAGTTTGTCTCATGGGACCTACTGATGCATCGAGGAGCTATAGCAGGCTCCTCCCTTCACTTATTAAGTCCAATGCATTCCTCATATGAACAGGTTTAAACATAACATAAACATTCGTATTAAAACATCCATACGAAATGTAAATATTATCTTCATAAACCTTGAATGGTATTAAAATAACACATCCACAGTCAAACATATCACAAAACCATCAATACAATATGGAAATTTTGTATCATAATAAGTCAACTCCAAATAAACTTAAAATCCATCAAAGGATGTTGACATAGATGAAATCAAAACTATTTTAGAGAAATATCGCTTTTGTGAAACCATTTAAAAGTCACGTAATTATAAAATAAAACAATCACTTTGAAAATTTTCTTATAATCTTGTAAGAGAAGATTTGATGATTTTATAATGGCGGAAAATATCCACACCCGCCATATAAGTTAAAAAAAGACATTCTTACCTTAATTTTGTCGAAAAGGTTAAAATGGACCTTCTTTGGAAAACGACGGAAATATTCCTTTATAAACCTCTTATAAAAAGTCAAACAAGGGTATAAATGAATTTAACCCATATTCTAATAAATAGTAAAAAAAATTAGAAATACATTTTTATGAAACATGGATGTGGATGATAAAGAATTCCCAGTATATTATTACGTATAAACAATCTCAGATAATGAAGAGATTGTGAAATAACCCTCACCTTTTACTTTTCCTTAGATTAGGGTTGGTTAACCTCCTGTATAATGGTGAAATAATTGTTATTAAATTATAAAATAATCATATACATTAATATGATATAATATATGATCTTTTAACATTGATTTGTTAATAATATCTTTGTATTAGCGTTGTTTTGGGTGTTATCTTACTCATTTTATTTTATATGTTTTGTTACGTAAGTCGTGTTTGTCATCAATAAGTTGTATATTATTCATATCTAGAATGATTTCCAGTCCTTAGACATTATTTTTAAATCATCAAATGATAATTATACTTGAATGGATATGATGGAGAATGAATCTCATCGTGTTCGTGGAGAGGGTGGTCTGTATGTACGTAAGAGTGACAATATCATTCTTTTGATATTAAAATAATATATAATTTGATGTTATATCATATATAAAGAATTATTATCATGTTATATTTAGTATTTACATGAATTACACATCATTATTATACCCATCCATATAATAATTTATTGAATAACAACTACACCACGATGTGGAGGCGGTAAGCCGTACGTACGCACTTATGGTGACATGTCATTCAAAATATGGATAGATTAATTAATATGGTTGTACCATATTTATAATAACATCACAGTATATATAAGATACTAGAGTTATTATTTTAGAATGGGAATAACAAAGAATGAATAAGTTGAAGAAAATAGGATCTTGAAAGAGTGTGGTGAAAACATTACCTCTTATTCAGGTTCTTCCTTTTGATTTGATCAAAAGGGCTCCATAGGTTGGATTTCTGATCAAAATAAGGTCTCTAGGTTGAAGTGAGGGAATTTGAGAGGGTATTTGGGAAGGGGTTGGCCGAGCCAAAAGGATTTTAATGTGTGAATTAGTGAGAAGGGGGAGTTTCCTTTTATAAGAGGGGAGAGGGGCACCTTTAGAAAAGATGGAAATATTACTTTATAATAAATTCATATTCAGATTCTAATGGCTCAAAAGTATATTATTTAAAGGTTAAGGTGGGGATGGGTCGGAATCAACTCAACCAATTTAATTTAGACAGGTTTGTGTCATTATATTAACCTTATTGTTTAGTTTTAACTCTTAGTTAATCAGTTTGACACTTACCATATCACTTTGTATTTTTATATTATATAGTTTATTAACATACAATATACCTCCAAGCGACCCCCCAATTGGTTCATTAATGATACACATATCATGATATAAGTCTCTTGGATGAACCTTATATTTTGAGTAATTGAATATAAATTAATAATATAATATTTTTTTAAAATCTCTTTTATTTCAATTTTGACACTACTGGGTATTTTGTTTTTAATAAATTCATAACAGCATTATTACATAGACAAAATTTAGATAATAAATCCTAATATATTATATTGACCTAGAAAATTATGGAATTCATAAAAAGTTTCAAATTTATTTTATTTTGATATTTATAATATCAATTATGTTTATATTTTATTAATTAGGTAATTACTACATCACAATTTGTTCATAAATAAATTAAATTATTTAATGTCTAAAAATTATAAATAAAATAAAATTATGTAGGAAAGCTTTTTATCTTTCTAATGAATATTTAGAATCGAATTTATCTTATGTATAACCCTATATTAAAAGTGTTTTAGTAAATAAAATTTGATTTTAACTCTTTTAACACTTCTTTGAATTAAATAATAATAAATGTCCTAATCTAATCCAAGAGGACCTAAATGACAAAATTTTATTACTAAGGTTTTTTTGGTTGGGATACACATGTCCAATAGAATTAAACCATGTGTTAGGGTACTATTAATATCATTTTTACCCTTAATTACCCTATTTACTTTTAATCGTGGTAAATAAAAGTAAAAAAGTTACTATTCACCAAAAATTATTTTCATCTCATTGAACCACATTTTACTCCCTGATATTAACCGTTTCTCTCAGATTTTTGAAATTCCACTCATAGAAGCGGTAAAATTATGTTTTATGTAAATTTCTAAATTCTCCTAGGAGGTGGGGGAAAGACGGTGAAAAGTTCAATAAAAATTTTATATATCTAAAATTATTCTAAACTAACTCCAATGAATTACACTGAACATATACAGGTACTATGTATCTATTTTGACCTTAATTAAATTTAAATAAAATAAATAATTATTTAAATAAAAATTCGGTTTTTAACTATAACTCAGTGTTTTTTCACTATTCATCAAAAATTGAATGTTTTCAGAAAAATACCAAACCTTCAACCTAGGCTAATTTCGATATTCGGAATCAAAAAATAAAGTCCATTTTGAAAGATAAAATTTATAAATTTTTAAAATGTGGGTATTACTATTCATAACGACGAGTTTTATTGGTTGTGGTGTATGTATTAGAACTCGATGTTGCGTACAACACACGGTACTGTATTATTCAAAGGAAAGTGTATTGTGGAATATTGGGGTGTTACATTCTCCCCTCCTTCAAATAATTTTGTCCTCGAAATTTCTAGAATACTACCGCACGAAAAGTCTCGGGTGGTTCTTAATCAAATGTTCCTCTGGTTCCCATGTTGCCTCTTCATCTAATGGTTTCTCCACAAAAATTTTACCAGACGAGTCGTCCAGCTTCTCAGTACTTGTTCTACCGTATCAAGAATCATGACGGGATCTTTGCAATAAGACAGATCGGGTTCTAGTTCTAATTCCTCATAGGTGAGTACATGCGTTGGGTCAGGCATGTATTTCCTCAACAGTGATACGTGGAATACATCATGAACTTTGGAGAGACTTGGCGGCATTGCCAAATGGTAAGTTACTACCCCAATTCATTCTAAAATTTTGATAGGTCCGATTTACCTAGGACTCAATTTACCCTTCTTACCGAAATGTATAACTCCCTTCCATGGAGATACCTTCAAGAAAACAAGATCTCTTACCTGAAATTCCAAATCCTTCCTTCGGTTATCGGCATAGATCTTCTTCCTACTTTGAGCTACTTTGATGTGGGTTTGGATTACCATTACCTTTTCTATTGTTTCTTCCACCAGTTCTGGGACTATAATTTTTTGTTCACCAATGTCATCCCAACAGGTTGGTGTCCGACATCTCTTTCTATACAATGCTTCATATGATGCCACCTGAATACTCGAATGGAAGCTATTGTTATAAGAAAATTCTACCAGAGGTAAATATTCATCCCACATACCATAAAAGTCACGCGAGAAGGATCTCAACAGGTCTTCTAAGGTTTGAAAAGTCTGTTCTGATTGTCCATCTGTTTGAGGGTGGTAGGCAGTTCTCAATTAAAGTTCAGTATCCAGGGCATTCTAAATACTTTTCCAGAATCTTGAAGTAAAACGACGATCATGATCAGAAACAATCGATAGGGGTACTCCATGAAGTCTCAGAACTTCATTAATATATAGTCTTATTAACCGTTTGTGTGGTAAATCTTTTATTATAGCAAGAAAATGTGATAACTTGGTAAGACTATTAACAATGACCCATATTGCGTTGTTCCTTCTAGGAGTCTTTGGTAGCCCCATAACAAAGTCCATCGTAATATTATCCCATTTCCACTCAGGTATGGGAAGAGGTTGCATGACTCTTCCAGGCTGTTGCCTTCCAACTTTCACTTATTGACAAACCATACATCTTAACACAAAATCAGAAATCTCCCTCTTCATGTTGTCCCACCAAAAATATTCCTTTAAATATCTATACATTTTGGTGCTTCCAGGATGTATACAGAAATTCGAACTATGAGAATCATCTAACAATTCCCTTTTTAGATCAGGTATATTGGGAACCCAATGTCTCTTCCCAAATTTTAAAGTTCCTTCTTCATACACAAAGTCTCCCAATCTCCCATCATTCACAGCTTTAATCTTCTTTTGAAACTCTTCATCATCTGTCTGAGAACTCTTTATCCTTTCTAGTAAATATGGTTTGGAAACCACTTGAAAAAGCATTGATGTTTCACCTTCCATGGTTATTCACATATCCAACATTACTAGATCCATAAAAATAGGATCCATTTCAGTTCTCATCATGTTCAAAACTCCCTGATCTTTTCTGGTCAAAGCATCTGCCACCATATTTGCCTTCCCTGGGTGGTATTGTATTGTGAAATCATAATCCTTGTGTAATTCAATCCATCACCTTTTCCTCATGTTGAGTTCTTTTTTTGAGAAAATATACTTCAAAATCTTGTGATCAGTATAAATCTCACATTTTTCACCATAGAGGTAGTGTCTTCATATCCTCAAAGAAAAGATCACAGCTGCTAACTCGAGATCATGAGTAGGATAGTTTTGTTCATGATTTTCAACTATTGTGATGCATATTCAATAACCCTATCATTCTGCATAAGGACCCAACCAAGTTCTATCTTTGATGCATCACTATAAATAATAAACCCATCATTCCCCGATGGTAGAGTCCATATAGGAGCATTGAATAATCTTCTCTTCAGTTCTTTGAAACATTTTTCACACTCTTTTGTCCAGAAAAATTTAACCCCTTTAAGTGTGAGCTTTGTTAATGGGTTAGCCAACCGGGAAAAATTCTGGATGAATCATCAATAATAACATGCAAAACCAATAAAATTGCATACCCCAGTTATACTCGTAGGTGTTGGACATTCTAGGATTTCCTTGGTCTTAGAAGGATCAATAGAGATTCCATCTTTAGAGATAATATGGCCAAGAAAAGAAATCTCCTGAATCCAGAATTCACACTTGCTAAAATTTCCATATAATTCATGTATTCAAAGAGTCTTTAGGATAATGCGCAAGTGATTTTCATTATCATCGTAGATTTTGGAGTATACCAAGATATCATCAATAAATACCACCACAAAATCATCAAGATATTCCTTGAAAACTCTATTCATTAGATCCATGAATACAGAGGGAGCATTAGTCAGCCCAAAAGGCATTACCGAAAACTCGTAATGCCAATACCTTGTTCGAAATGCTATCTTCGGAATGTCTTCCTTTCCACACACAACTGATGGTATCCAGATCGAAGTTAAATCTTTGACAAGTATTGAGATCCGGGAAGTTGGTCAAATAAATCATCAATGAGAGGTAGGGTATACTTGTTCTTTATTGTTATAGCATTGATCTCCCTATAGTCGATACATAACCTCATAGATCCATATTTCTTTTTAACAAAAATAACATGGGCTCCCCAAGGAGAAACACTAGGGAGAACAAATCCCTTATTACTCAATTCCACTAGTTTTTTCTATAGTTCAACTAATTCCAATGTGGCCATTCTATATGGGGACTTCGATATAGGCTTTGATCCATGAATTAAATCAATGGAAAACTCAAATTCTCATTCTGGAGGATGTCTAGGTAAATCTTCCAGAAACACATCAACATATTCTTTCACAATAGTTACATCCTCTATTTAAACATTCCTTTCCCCACCCATAGTCATTTCATTCACTTCCTCCCCAATAATTGAATTTAGTTGAGCTATTGTGGGGTCGATTTAGATAAGAATTAGGTGGTGATAATTCTACTCTAAAGATAAGGTGTTCCTTATTATCATCATCAAAAATCGTAACCTCTTTCTTATTACAATAAATCTTCGCATCATGGTATGAATTGAAATCCATACCAAGGATTATATCAAACTCAATCATAGGGATGGCGATGATATCAGCGGATAAAGAAAATTTATGCGCTCTAACGGGGACTGATTCACAAAACATTATTGCAATGATACTTCCCTTTGGATTTTTAACTGACAACTCCCTTGTTAAATAAAATTGGAAATATCTAATTTTCATAGAAAACTTTGAAGATATGAAACAATGCCATGATCCAGAATCAAATAATGCATTTTATAAACATGAGGAAACCATTAAATTACCTGCCACCACCTCATTTAGAGCTTCTACCTCAGTAGTAGTGATAGCATAAGCTTGGCCTTGATCCCTTGGGATTTTTTAAGGAGAGTTCCCCTGACGCTTAGGAAATTAATTTGAATAATGTCCCATATCCCTATAATTGTAGTATTAAACATCGGTAGCTTCCTTCTTCCCCTTGCAATCACGAGCTTGGTGGCCTTTTTCACCACACTTGAAACAGACTCCCATTCCTTTTAAGCAAGTACCGGGGTGTTTCTTCCCAACTTTACTGTAGGATGGATATTCATCTTTTCCCTCCTTTCCCTTACTTCCATTCCCAGATTGATCTGTAGATATCTTCTTCTCTTACATTGCCTTAAATTCATAAGACTTAGAGAATTCATTTTCTGTCTTGATAGCACACGAGACAATGTCTCCGTACGACGAGAAGGATCGTGAGACTAATGCTCGACGGAGAAATGGTTTTAACCCATCAAAGAAATGATCAATCTTACAGCTTGGGTCACGTATATAATCTCCCGCATACCTTTTTAACCTCGTAAATTTACCCTCATACATTGAGACATTCTCATCTTCCTTTTGTCTCAGACTTAGTAATTACCTTTCCGTATCTGCTTGATGGTCCCGAGGAAAGTATTTTTCTAAAAACAGATCTTTGAACTCCCTCCATTCCAAATTTGATACTTCATCATCTTCCTTCATGTTTTGAATCAATGACCACCATTTATCATCATCTCCAGTGAGGTGATAAACTGCCATGATAACTTTTTCCCTTTAACTACTCCCCAAAGACAGAAATATTTTCTCTAGGGAAATTATCCATTACTCAGATACTAATGGATTTGAAATCCCATTGAATTTTTGTGGTCACTGCCTCATGAAGCGATCTAACATTGATCCTCCAGTCTGTGGATCAGGGTGCTCCATACAGGTAAGGTTATTATTCATAACCTGAGTGAGTTGTCCCAGTATGGTGATTAGTTGATCAGAACTAGTTGCATCACCATCTCCACTATAATTATCTTGAGCAGGAGGGAAATCCCAACATGGAGTGTGTGCATTGATATGGTTTCCATTTCTTCCACTAGGCACCATTTCTAAACAATGGCATAAACTAGATCAGTTTATGAATCAAAATACATAATTCCATACTTATAAAACAATTAACATAAATTGAAATATTTATGGATATAATCCATAATCATAATAATGTTTCCTTTGAGGAAGTATATACTCATAATCCCTTCATAATGATTTATAATGAAAATGAGAGTTATCCTAAGCATATCCCCCGGGAGTGTCGTAACCAAGAGTGCAGCAAGGCCCGTTGTCGTGCAATAGTTCCCGTTCGAGTCTAGGTGAAAGCGGTGTTTTCAAGTTTTACCCCTAGGTACATCGGTGCCAGAGCCACCTCTACCTACTCGTTTCCAGACAGGGATGTATTGCTCAGAAAACTCACAAAATCTTTACAATACCAAAATTCTAGGAAGTTCTTCTACACTAATCCTCAAAGTCCGTCTTAAATCTATGTTCTCTAATCAGATTTTATCTAAATATAGCTTACATGGTTTGTACTAAACTTTCTATGATACCAACTATAATGCCCCGACCCCAGTTACCCAGAGTCAGTGCATTACTACATAACATTGGCATGATCACATGAAAGATCAAGTCTCCAATGACTGATTAGTTTAGTAGTCTTGGAAACACTAGATACATTCATAATGTTTACATTAAATCATAAATTAAAAAACTACAAAAATATAGTCTCCATATTCCACATTATTATCCCCTCACACTATCCCTATAGGTCATTCATAAAATACTTCTTCACATCCTAGAAAAAATATAACATAGAAAGGGGTGAGCTCAAATTCCCGTTAAGGATAAAAGTATATCCGAAACATTCATAAATAAGCATAAACATTTAAGGCAATGTATAACTAAAACAAAAGTCTTTTAAAACATGAACTTCTGAATAATATGGAAAAAATAAAATGAAATAATTCCATATAATTATTCACATGGATATTCTAATAGTCTAATAATCACATACAATATCAATAACCACTTTCATAATGATGGAATGCATAATGTCAGACTATCATAACCACATAGCCAATGACTCGTGCCAAGACTACAAATAAGATTTTGTCAAGGCCTTGTGCCAAGACACTAGTTTATCTCATGATACCTACCAATGCATCAAGGGATATAGCGAGCTCCACCCATCACTTATTAAGTCCAATGCATTCCTCATATGAACAGGTTTAAATATAACATAAAAATTAGTATTTAAACTAGCATACAAAATGCCAATACTTTCTTCTTAAACCATGAATGGTATAAAAATAACACATCCACAGTAAAAAATATCACAAAACCATGAATAAAATATGGAATTTCTATATCCTAATAAATCAACTACAAATAAACATAAAATCCATCAAAGGATATTGACATAGATGAAATCAAAACTATTTGAGAGAAATATCTCTTTTTTGAAATCATTTAAAAGTCACATAATTATAAAATAAAACATTTACTTTGAAAATTTTCTTAAAGGCTTGTAAGGGAAGCTTCGAAGATTTTATAACGGTGGAGAATAGCCACACCTGCCATATAAGTAAAAAAAAGAAAGTCTTACCTTAATTCCGTCGAAAAGTTGAAAAGGGACATTGTTTGGGAAACGACGGAAAGATTAATTTATAAACCTCTTATAAAAAGTCAAAAAAGGGTATAAATGACATTAACCCATATTCTAATAAATAGTAAAAATGTTTTGAATTTTTTTTAAGAAACATGGATGTGGATGATAAAGATGTCCCAGTAGATTATTACATATAAACAACCTTGGATATTGAAGAGATTGTGAAATAACCCTTACCTTGTACTTTTCCTTGGTTGAGGGTAGGTTAACCTTCTATATAATAGTAAAATAATTGTTATTAAATTATTCTAGAATCATATACATTAATATGATATCATATATGATCTTTTAACATTGATTTTTTAATAATATCTTAGTATTATCGTTGTTTCGGGTGTTAACTTACTCATTTTATTTTATATGTTTTGTTATGTAAGTCTTGTTTTTCATGGATAGGTTTTATCTTATTCATATCCAGAATTATATCAATTACATAAACATTATTTTTAAATCATCAAATGATAATTATACTTGAATGGATACGATGGACAATGAATCTCATCGCATTCGTGGATAGGGTAGTCCGTACATACACACGAGCGACAATATAATTATTTTGATATTAAAATAATATATAATTGGATGGTATATCATATATACAAAATCATTATCATGTTATATTTATTATTTACATTAATTACACATCATTATTATACCCATCCAAATAATAATTTATTGAATAACAATTACACCACCATGTGGAGACTGTAAGCCATACGTACGCACGTATGGTGACATGTCATTCAAAGGACGGATAGAATACTGAATATGGTTGTACCATATTTATAATAACATCACAGTATATATATGATACTAGAGTTATTATTTTATAATGGGAATAACAATGAAAGTATAAGTTGAAGAATAAAGGAACTTGAAAGAGGGTGGTGCAAACATTACCTCTTCTTCGGGTTCTTACATTTGATTTGATCAAAAGGGATCCATAGGCTGGCTTTCTAATCAAAATAAGGCCTCTAGTTTTATATTAGGGAAGTTGATAGGGTATTTGGGAAGGTTTTGGCTGAAACAAAAGGCTTTGAATGTGTGAATTAGTGAGAAGGGGGAGTTCCCTTTTATAAGAGGGGTGAGGGGCACCTTTGGAAAAGCTAGAAATATTATTTTATAATAAATTAATATTCGGATTATAATGGCTCAAAAGTGAATTATTTAATGTTTAAGGTGGTGATGGGACGAAAACCACTAAACCAATTCAATTTAGACAGGTTTGGGTCATTATATTAACCTTATCGTTTAGTTTTAACTCGCAGTTAATTAGTTTGACACTTACCATGTCACTTTGTATTATTATATTATATAGTTAGTAAACTTACTATATACCACCAAGTGACACCCAAGTGGTCTATTAATGATACAAATATCATGATATAAGCCTCTTGGCTGAACAATAGATTTTTAGGAATTGAATATAAATTAATAATATAATATTTGTTTTAAAAACTCTTTTATGTCAATTTTGACACTATTGGGTATTTTGTTTTTAATAAATTCATAACATCATTATTAGTTAGAAAAAAATTTATATAATAAATAATAATATTTCATATTAACCTACAAAATTATTGTAATTCATAAAAGGTTTCAGATTACATTAATTTTGATATTTATAATATCAATTATTTTAATATTTCATTAATTAGGTAATTACTACATCGCCATTGAGTGATAAATAAATAAAATTATTTAAAGTCTAAAATTTATAAATAAAATAAAATTATGTTGGAAATCTTTTTATCTTTATAATGAATATTTACAATCGAATTTATCTTATGTATATCCTTATATTAAAAATGTTTTAGTAAATAAATTTTGATTTTAACTCTTTTAACTCTTCTTTGAATTAAATAATAATAAATGTCTTAATCTACTCCAAGAAGACCTAAATGATAATATTTTATTCCTTAGGTTGTTTTTGGTCGAGATACACTTGTCCAATAGAATTAGGACATGTTTTAGGGTAATATTAATATCATTTTTACCCTTAATTGCCTTATTTACTTTTAATCGTGGTAAATAAAAGTAAAAAGATACTATTCACCAAAAAAATTTCATCTCATTGAACCACAATTTACTCCTTGATATTAACCGTGTCTCTAGGATTTTCGAAATTCCACTCACAGAAGTGGAAAAATTAGGTTTTATGTGAATTTCCAAATTTTCCTAGGATGTGGGTTAAAGACGGTGAAAAGTTCAATAAAAGTTTTATATATCTAAAATTATTCTAAACTATCACCAATGAATTACATTAAACTTATGTAGGTATTATGTATCTATTTTGATTTTAATTAAATTTAAATAAAATAAATAATTATTTAAATAAAAATTCGGTTTTAAACTATAACTAGGGTTTTTTCACTATTCATAAAAAATTGAATATTTTCCGAAAAATACCAAAATTTCACCCTAGGCTAATTTTGATATTCTAATTCCAAAAATGAAGTCCATTTTGAAAGATAAAATTTATAAAATTTCAAAAAGTGGGTATTACTATTCATAATGGCTAGTTTGATTCGTTGTGGTGTGTTTGTTAGAACTTGAAGTTGCGTACAACACACACTACTATATTATTCAAAGGAAAGCGTACTGTGGAAGCTTTGGGTGTTACATTCTCCCCTCCATCAAATAATTCCATCCTCAAAATTTCAGGAATAATACCGCATGAATATACTCGGGTGGTTCTTCATCATATGTTCCTCGGGTTCCCACGTTGCCTCTTCCATATTATGGTTTCTCCACAAAACTTTTACCAGATGAGTTGTCCGATTTCTCAGTACTTTTTCTCTAATATCAAGAATCCTGACGGGCTCTTCACAATAAGACATATTGGTTTCCGGTTCTAATTCCTCATAGGTGAGTACATGTGTAGGGTCAGGCATGTATTTCCTCAACAGTGATACGTGGAACACATCATGATCTTTGGAGATACTTGGCGGCATTTCCAAATGGTAAGCTACTACCCCAATTCGTTCTAAACATTCGAAAGGTCCGATTTACCTAGGACTCAATTTACCCTTCTTACCGAAACGTATAACTCCCTTCCAAGGAGATACCTTCAAGAAAATAAGATCTCATACCTGAAATTCCAAATCCGTCCTTCGGTTATCAACATAGCTCTTATGCCTACTTTGAACTGCTTTGATGTGGGTTTTGATTACCTTTACCTTTTCCATTGTTTCTTCCACCAGTTCTGGGCCTACAAGTTTTCGTTCACCAATGTCATCCCAACAGGTTGGTGTACAACATCTCTTTTCGTATAACGCTTCATATGGTGTCATCTGAATACTCGAATGAAAGCTATTGTTATAGGAAAATTCTACCAGAGGCAAATATTGATCCCACATACCCTGAATGTCAAGTGAGCAGGATCGCAACATTTCTTATATGGTTTGAATAGTTCGTTCTGATTGTCCATCTATTTGAGGGTGGTAGGAAGTGCTCAATTGAAGTTCTGTATCCAGGTCATTCTGAAGACTTTTCCATAATCTAGAAGTAAAATGGCGATCATGGTTAGAAACAATAGATAAGGGAACTCCATGAAGTATCGCAACTTCATTAATATATATTCTTTCTAGACGTTCGTGTGGTAAATCTTCTCTTATAGCACAAAAATGTGATGACTTGGTAAGACGATCAACAATGACCCATATTGCATCATTCCTTCTAGGAGTCTTTGGTATCCCCATGATGAAGTCCCTCGTAATATTATCCCATTTCCACTCAGGTATGGGAAGAGGTTGCATGACTCCTCCAGGCTGTTGCCTTGCAGCGTTCACTTTTTGACAAACCATACATCTTGACCAAAATCAGAAATCTCCCTCTTCATGTTGTCCCACCAAAAATGTTCCTTTAAATCTCTATACATTTTGGTGCTCCGAGGTTTTATAGAGAAATTGGAACTATGAGCATCATCTTACAATTCCCTTTTTAGATCAGGTATATTGGGAACACAAAGTCTCTTCCCAAATTTTAATGTTCCTTCTTCATACAAAATTTCTCTCAATCTCCCATCATTCACAGCTTTAATCTTCTTCTGAAACTCTTCATCATCTATTTGATAACTCTTTATCCTTTCTAGTAAATATGGTTTGAAAACCATTTGAAAAATCATTGATGTTTCACCTTCCATAGTGATTCCCATATCCATCATTACTAGATCCATAAAAATAAGACCCCTTTCAATTCTCATCATTTTCAAAACTCCATGATCTTTTCTACTCAAAGCATCTGCAACCTTATTTTCCTTCCCCGGGTGGTAGTGTATCGTGCAATCGTTATCCTTGAGTAGTTCAAGCCATCACCTTTGCCTCATGTTGAGTTCTTTTTTTGAGAAAATATACTTCAAACTCTTTTGATCAGTATAAATCTCAAATTTTTCACCATAGAGGTACTGTCTCCATATCCTCAAATCATAGATCACAACTGCTAACTCGAGATCATGAGTAGGAGAGTTTTGTTCATGAATTTTCAACTATCGTGATGCATATGCAATAAACCTATCATTCTGCATAAGGACACAACCAAGTCCTTTCTTTGATGGATCACTATAAATAACGAACCCATCATTCCCCGATGGTAGTGTCAATATAGGAGCGTTGAATAATATTCACTTTAGTTATTTGAAACATTCTTCACACTCTTTTGTCCAGACAAATTTAACCCCTTTACTTGTGAGGTTTGTTAATGGGTTATCCAACTGAGGAAAATTATGGACGAATTATCGATAATAACCTGGAAAACCAATAAAACTACATACCTCAGTTATACTCGTAGGTGATGGCCATTCTTGGATTGACTTGGTCTTAGAAGGATCAATAGAGATTCCATCTTTAGAGACAATATGGCCAAGAAAAAAAATCTCCTAAAGTCAGAATTCACACTTGCTAAACATCACATATAATTCATGTCTTCTCAGAGTCTTTTGTATAATGCACAAGTGATTTTCATGATCATATTTGCTTTTGGAGTATACCAATATATCATCAATAAATACCACCACAAAATCATCGAGATATTCTTTGAAATCTCTATTCATTAGATCCATGAATACAGAGGGTGCATTAGTCCGCCCAAAAGGCATTACTATAAACTCGTAATGCCCGTACCTTGTTCGAAAAGTTGTCTTCGGAATGTCTTCCTTCTTCACACACAACTTATGGTATCCAGATCGAAGGTCAATCTTTGAAAAGTGTTGACCCCTGTGTAGTTGGTCAAATAAATCATCAATGAAAGGTAGGGGATACTTTTTATTTATTGTTATAGCATTGATCTCCTTGTACTTGATACATAACCTCATAGATCCATATTTATTTTTAATAAAAAGAATCGGGGCTCCCCATAGAGAAACACTAGGGAAAATAAATCCCTTATTACTCAATTCCTCTAGTTGTTTCTTTATTTCAACTAATTCGACAGTGTCCATTCTTTAAGGGGTCTGTGATATAGGGCTTGATCCGGGAATTAAATCAATGGAAAACTCAACATCTCGTTCTGAAGGATGTCCAGGTAAATCTTTCGGAAACACATTAAAATATTCTTTCACAATAGTTACATCCTCTATTTGAACATTCCTTTCCTCACCCACAGTCATTCCATTCACTTCCTCCCCAATAATTGAATTTAGTTGAGCTACTGGGGGTTGATTTAGATAAGAATTAGGTGGTGATGATTCTGCTCTAAAGATAAGGTGTTCCTTATCATCATCATCAAAAATCGTAACCCCCTTCTTCTTACAATAAACCTTCGCAACATGGTCTGAAATCCAATCCATACTGAGGATTATATCAAACTCAATCATAGGTATGACGATGATATCAGCAGATAAAGAACATTTATGCACTATAATGGGGACCGATTCACAAAACTTTGTTGCAATGATATTTCTGTTAGGAGTTTTATCTAACAACTCCCTTGTTAAATAAAATTGTAAATATCTAATTTTCATATCAAACTTTGATGATATGAAACAATGCGATGATCCAGAATCAAATTGTGCATTTTCTAAACTAGAGGAAACCATTAAATTACCTGCCACCATGTCTTTAAGAGCTTCTACCTCAGCAGTAGTGATAGATCAGCAGATCTCTTCTTCTCTTTCTTTGCTTTAAAGTGATAAGACTTAGAGAATTCCTTTTCTCTCTTGATAGCACATGAGACAATGTCTCCGTACGACGAGAAGGATCGTGAGAATAATGCTCGACGGAGAAATGGTTTTAACCCATCAAGGAAATGATCAATCATACTTATTGGGTTTAGTATATAATCTCTAGAATATCTTGCTAACCTCGTAAAGTTAGCCTCATACATTGCGACATTATCATCCTCCTTTTGTCTCAGACTTAAAAATTTCCTTTCTATATCTGCTCGATGGTCACGAGGAAATTATTTTTCAATAAACAGATCTTTGAACTCCTTTCGTACCATATTTTATACTTCACCATCTTCCTTCATGTTTTGAATCAATGACCACCATTGATCAACATCTCTAGTGAGGCGATAAAATGCCATGAAAACTTTTTCACTTTCATTACTCCACAAAGCCTGAAATATTACCTCTAGGGAAATTATCCATTGCACAGATACTAATGGATTTTTACTCCCATTAAATGTTTGTGGTTACTTCCTCATGAAGCGATCTAACAGCGATCCTCCAGGCTGTGGATCAGGGTGCTCCATACGGGTAAGGTTATTATTCATAACCTGAGTGAGTTGTCCCAGTTTGGTGATTAGTTGATCAGAACCAGTTGCATCACCACCTCCACTATAATTATCTTGAGTAGGAGGGAAATCGCTACATGGAGTTTGTGTATGGATACAGTTTCCATTTCATCCACTAGGCAACATTTCTAAACAATGGCATAAATTAGATCAGTTTATGAATCAAAATACATAATTCGATACTTATAAAACACTTAACAAAAATTGAACTATTTATGGATATAATCCATAATCATAAAAATGTTTTCTTTGAGAACGTATATACACATAAACCCTTCATAATGATTTGTAAATAAAATGAGAGTTATCCTAAGCATTTCCACAGGGAGTGTCATAACCAATAGTGCAGCAAGGCCCATTGCTGTGCACCAGTTCCCATTTGAGTCTAGCTCACAACGGTGTTTTCAGGTTTTACCCCTAGGTACATCTGTGCCAGATCCACCTCTACATGCTCATATCCAGACATCGGTGTATTGCTTGGAAAACTCAAAAAAATCTCTACAATACCAAAATTCTTGGAAATTCTTCTATATTAATCCTCAAAGTCCATCTTAAATCTATGTCCTCTAATCGGAGTTTATCTAAATATAGCTTCCAATGTTTGTACTAAATTTCATCTAATACCAACTGTAATGCCCCGACCCCAGTTACGCAGAGTCGGTGTATTATTACATAACATTGGAATGATCACAATAAAGTTCAAGTCTCGAAATACCGATTAGTTTACTAGTCTTGAAAACACTAGATACATTTATAATGTTTACATTACACCATAAATAGAAAAAATATAACAATATAGTCTCCATAGTCCACATTATTATCCCCTCACAATATCCCTGTAGGTCATTCATAATATACTTCTTCACATCTTAGGAAAAATAAAACATGGAAAGGTGTGTGCTCAAATTCCCAGTAAGGATAATAGTATAGAGGAAACATTCATAAATAATCATAAACATTTAAGGAAATGTATAACTAAAAAAAAGTCTTTTAAAACGTGAACTTCAGCATAATATGGCAGAAATAAAATTAAATAATTCCATATACTTATTCACATAGATATTATACTAGTCGAATAATCACATGAAATATCAATAACCACTTGCATAATGATGGAATGCCTAATTCCAGACTATCATAACCACATAGCCAAGGCCTCGTTCCAAGACTACAAATAATTTTTTGTCAAGTCCTTGTGCCAAGATACAAGTTTGTCTCATGAGACCTACCGATGCATCGAGGAGCTATAGCGGGCTCCACCGGTCACTTATTAAGTCTAATGCATTCCTCATATGAATAGGTTTAAACATAACATAAACATTCATATTAAAACTAACATACGAAATGTCAATACTTTCTTCATAAACCATGAATGGTATAAAAATAACCCATCCACAGTCAAACATATCACAAAACCATCAATACAATATGGATGTTCTATATCATAATAAATCAACTCCAAATAAACATAAAATCCATCAATGGATGATGAGATAGATGAAATCAAGACAATTTGAGAAAAATATCTCTTTTTTGAAATCATTTAAAAGTCACATAATTATAAAATAAAACATTTACTTTGAAATTTTTCTTATAATATTTTAAGGGAAACATCGAAGATTTTATAACGGCAGAAAATAGCCGCACCCACCGTATAAGTTAAGAAAAGACATTCTTACCTTAATTCAATTGAAAAGGTTAATAGGGAAGTAGTTTGGAAAACGACGGAAATATTCCTTTATAAAACTCTTATAAAAATTCAAACAAGGGTATAAATGACTTTAACCCATATTCTAGTAAATTGTAAAAATGTTTTGAAAAACAATTTTAAGAAACATGGATGTGGATGATAAAGATTCCACAGTAGATTATTACGTATAAACAACCTTATATAATGAAGAGATTGTGAAATAACCCTCACCTTGTACTTTTCCTTGGTTAAGGGTAGGTTAACCTCCTATATAATGGTGAAATAATATCTTACTATTATCGTTGTTTCGGGTGTTAACTTACACATTTTCATTTATAGGTTTTGTTACGTAAGCCATGTTTTTCATTGATATGTTGTATCTTATTCATATCCATAATGATATCAATTCCGTAAACATTATTTCTAAATCATCAAATGATAATTATACTTGAATGGATATGATGGAGAATGAATCTCATCGCGTTTGTGGAGACGGTAGTCCGTACGTATGCACGAGCGACAATATCATTCTTTTGATATTAAAATAATATATAATTGGATGGTATATCATATATACAGAATCATTATCATGATATATTTGTTATTTACATGAATTAAACATCATTATTATACCCATCCAAATAATAATTTATTGAATAACAATTACACCACGACGTGGAGACGGTAAGCCGTACGTACACACGTATAGTGACATGCCATTCAAAGGATGGATAGAATACTGAATATGGTTGTACCATATTTATAATAACATCACAGTATATATAAGATACTGGAGTTATTATTTTATAATTGGAATTACAAATAATGAATATGTTGAAGAAGAATGGAACTTTAAAGTGGGTGGTGAAAACATTACCTCTTCTTCGGGTTCATCCTTTTGATTTTATCAAAAGGGCTCCATAGGTTGGCTTTCTAATTAAAATAAGTTATCTAGGTTGAAGTGAAGGAAGTTTAGAGAGTATTTGGGCAGGGGTTGGCCAAGCCAAAAGTCTTTGAATGTGTGAATTAGTGAGAAGGGGTAGTGCCCTTTTATAAGAGGGGTGAGGGGAACCTTTAGAAAAGCTAGAAATATTATTTTATAATAAATTCATATTCGGTTTCTAATGGCTCAAAAGTAGATTATTTAAAGGTTAAGGTGGGGATGGGTCTCAAACCACTCATCCATTAGAATTTAGACAGCTTTGGGTCATTATATTAACCTTATCTTTTAGTTTTAACTCTTAGTTAATTAGTTTGACACTTACCATGTCACTTTGTATTTTTATATTATATAGTTAATAAACTTACTATAAACCACCAAGAGACCACCCAAGTGGTCCATTAATGATAATCATATCATGATATAAGTCTCTTGGACAAACCTTTGATTTTTAAGAATTTAATATAAATTAATAATATAATATTTGTTTTAAAAACTCTTTTATGTCAATTTTGACACTATTTGGTATTTTGTTTTTAATAAATTCATAACAACATTATTACTTCGAAACAAATTTATATAATCAATACTAATATGTCATATTAACATAAATAATTTTTATAATTCATAAAGTATCAAATTACTTTTATTTTCATATTTATAATATTAATTATTTTAATATTTAATGAATTAGGTAATTACTACGTCACCATTGTGTCATAAATAAATTAAATAATTTAATGTCTAAAAATTATAAATAAAATACCATTATGTAGGAAATCTTTCTATATTTCTAATAAATATTTAAAATCGAATTTATCTTATCTATAACCCTATATTAAAGATGTTTTAGTAAATAAACGTTGATGTTAACTCTTTTAACACGTCTTTAAATTAAATAATAAATAATGTCCTAATCTAATCCATGTGGACCTAAATGATAATATTTTATTCATAAGGTTGTTTTTGGTCGAGATACACTTGTCCAATAGAGTTAGGACATGTGGTAGGGTAATATTAATATCATTTTTACCCTTAATTACCATATTTACTTTAAACCGTGGTAAATAAAAGCAAAACGTTACTATTCACCAAAAATTATTTTCATCCCATTGAACCACATTTTACTCCTTGTTATAAACTGTGTCTCTCGGATTTTCGAAATTACACTCACAGAAGTGGTAAAATTATGTTTTATGTGAATTTCCAAATTCTCCTAGGAGGTGGGTAAAAGATGGTGAAAAGTTCAATAAAATTTTATATATCTAAAATTATTCTAAACTAACTCCAATAAATTACATTGAACTTATATAGGTATTATGTATCTATTGTGACCTTAATTAAATATAAATAAAATTAATAATTATTTAAATAAAAATACGTTTTTAAACTATAACTCAGTGTTTTTTCACTATTAATCAAAAATTGAATGTTTTCATAAAAATACCAAAATATCACCCTAGGCTAATTTAGATATTCCAAATCCAAAAATGAAGTCCATTTCTAAATACAAAATTTATAAAATTTCAAAAAGTGGGTATTACTATTCATAACGGCTAGTTTGTTTGGTTGTGGTGTGTGTGTTAGAACTCGAAGTAGTTTACAACACACACTACTATATTATTCAAAGAAAAGCGTACCGAGGAAGCTAGGGGTGTTACATATGTGATTTTTTTACAACCATATATGGATGTTTATAAAATTATATATGATGACAAAAAATTATAGTCATGAAATTATTAACATTATATACTATATTCAAACATTTTATAACACCTTTAACCATACTTAATATACAGAAGTAATTTCCGAAAATCATTTCCCTCCATATTTGAGTTTTTCAAATAGTCCCCGAATGTTCATATTTTTTAACAAAATAATTTTAATAGTCATTTTAAACAACTTTTTGGTATTTTGGTTTTAAAATAAATATATTAAAAATTTACCATATGATTCATTTTTATGATTTTTACAAAACTGTAAATAGAATGTTTTTAAACATATATGACATGGCCTCCATTTCCTATCTCCATAACCATTTTATATTATCATGATTTATATACATGTTTAGATGGTTATTTTTAATTCAAATATTTTTCTTTATATTTTTGGAGTTTTTATTTAAAATGATCTCAAAATGGTATTATCTAATTAAAGGAATGAAAATTATTTTGGAAAGTGATTTTTAATTCCTTTCTTACATGAAGTTTCAAGGATGTTATTCTTAAGTTGTTATTTATATTTTTTTTCTAAAGGCATGGTTTTACTAAAAAACCTTAAATTATGATTAATTGATCATGTTATTCAATCCTATACTTATTTATAGATTAGACCTTACTTTTGATTATCAAATTTATCATTATCATGTTCTATATAACTATTTATTTTTTATTGAATAATATTTTTCACCTTCAAAACCATATTTTCAATATAATGGAGAATTCAATACCTTTGTTATTACTTTTTTGATGTTTTTATTATATAAAATTTCTCTGTGTGGTTTAATTTTAAGGTGTAATTTTATTTCATTGAATAAAAAAATATTATGCATTCTAGATTCAATACAGATAATTATTTATTTCTAATGAATTTTATGAATAAATTGTGCTGACCATTAAAAATATATTAGGAATGTATTAGGAAAGAAATTTATTTGTGGGTCTTAATTATGAATATATCCTTTATGCATTGACATGTATCATGATAGAAAACCCATACATTCCATTTTATATTGGTATCTAGTTTTCACCCACCGAATTATTAATAATGATGTCTTGGATAAGGTCCTCATAGTAAAATTCATAATTACTTCATTCAGGACTTGATGGAATGTTTGTGACTGCCAGGTTTTATAGATTGAATTTTTTGAGAATTAAGTCTCTGTTATCCACATGAATTCTATATTCATATTATCAATGGATGTGAATTTAACTAAAGTTGTGTATTTAATGGAAATATTCTTATTATACATTCTACTATATTAATTATACCTTATTTACTCCTAATATTTTGCACTATATGCAACCCTTTGTCAGCATCTATTCTCACTATTTATTTCTTTTCATTTATTTCGGATATAAAATAGATTATTTTGACTGATTCCGTCATTATAATAATGTTTCTTATTCCGTGTTCTTATATTTACAATTCAATATGGGAATCAAGTATGTATCAATTTTATTAAGACTTCTACACTAGTTGATGATGCACGATAAAATACTTTATATCTTGTACCAATGTAATAAAATAAACATGATAAATAAGTTACTATATTCAGGGTGTTATAATAGACCATGTTATAACTATGATTATTATTAGATAAAGAAAGCATTTTTATTTATATTACCTTCTAGAAATGGTACATATACTTGTACATTGTATTACTCCATAGATGAAACATTTTCATGCTTGAAACCCCATTTTTCACCCACTTTCTAATAAGGTATGTGATGAAGAGGTCACTTCTTATGAAAAACGCTATTACAATGTGTAATGTTTCTAGTGTTTGATTCTTTATTACATGTATTATGAACTCATTAAATCTCATGAGTACATAGATTTGTTTTTTATGCTAAAGCACCTCCATGATCTTTAACAATATAGAGCTAGGCATGTGTGGGTTGAGATATCCGAGGAACTCTTCTTGGGGAATCTGGTTGGAGGTGTGCCAACATGACCACATGTAGTCATAATTATTTAATACAATGATTTTTTATAACATTATATGGTTTATAACACTAGTTGAATTTACCACCAACTCATTCTTTCCTCACTCCCTCATTGATTCCAAAAAATTATTATAAATTTCAACATGAAAGAATTTTGAGAAGACCCTTATAGATATCCTCATTAGGATTATCCATCTTGATATGGAAACAATGTATGAAAATAATTAAATTTTCAAAGGGAATAATATTAAGGTAAATGAAAAAACAACTAATTATAAGAATAAGTCTGAGGCTTCTGTGAAATTCCCTTCCAAGAGAAACAAGATCAAGGTGAGAGCCATATAACATGATGTTTTCAATTATACATGTGATAATAAGGGTCCATGGAAGAAAACTGTAACAACTAAATAAGGGTAATGGGAAGCTTTAGGTGCATTCTTTACTGAGTGAAATCTATATATTTTTACATATTGGGTATTAGATATATACCATAGTGCTATTTTATTATCTAATTATTGGAACTATATAAATTTAAAAGAGTTTTATGAGTTGAGATGGATCTATGAGCTAATAGTAAAGCCTATATGTAACCTTCTATGTTTTTAAATGGAAACACTATGTTCGATAGCATACACGATATGCCACATTTATCTTAATTAAACATCATAATATTATTGTTTAATATGATAGTTATCAATAGACACTAAGATGGTGGGAATGAAAAGGATTAACTCAATTATTAAAATATGGTTTAAAATTTGTTTTACAATTATTCATGGGTTTCCAAATTAAAATAGAAATTAAATAAAAAACCATTTGAATATAAAAGAGGTGTTTTTATAAAAAAAAACTAGTTAAATACAAATAATTGTGTTTATAAAATAATAAAATCACTCTTGTTGGATTTTATTAATGATATATATATATATATATATATGTAATATCATCAATGTAATGTTTTAAATTCATCATATATGTTATCTATAGATTATAAAAGAACAAATTCAATTTTTTTGCATAAAATATGTATTTTTCAATGAAAATGATGTTTTAACTCCTTTTATTGTAGAAACCATTTTAAGTATTTTCTTAGACACTATTATTGAAAAAAATTAATTTCTTACTTGGATTTGGGGCCTAAAGGTTTAATTTTGATAAATTTATGGTATTTTTCTACTAATATTCATTTTTTAATGAAAAGTGAAAATATTGCATTTTAATTTTGAACTTCTTTTTTTCCAACTTATTTGAATTGTTAGATTTTCATTTTAATATGGTTTAAGTTTATATAAATTATGATTTTCTAATTTAATCCAATTTTCATCATTGGAAGTGATTTTACATTTAAATGTGATATAAACTCATGTCAATCTTTTGATGGTTTTACTTTTTAAAAACGTGTTTCCTCAATCCATCAATTTGATTAAAATTAAATTAATTTTATTCACTTTTGTGAATTTAATTTTCATAAATAGGCATACATTTTTGTAATAATTAGGAAAAAAATTCTTTTAAGATCAAAATAATTTTTGTGAATAGTAACTTTAGTATTTTATTTACCACCGTTAAACGTAAATTAGGTAATTAAATGTAAGAATAATATTATAATAATATAAAACTACCCTAACACTTTACCTACAATTATGGGATGAATTATATCTAGTCAATATAATCTATGGGTCGAAATGGTGGCCTTTGGGAGCCACTGGGGTTTGATTATGACATTTATAACATTTAATTTTATGTAATGGAAAAAATGTCATAATCATGTATCTTCTTAAGAAAAGTATTTTAATATGAATTTATGTATGTTATATCTTCAAATATAAAATTAATTAGAAATCTAATAATATTTCCTATATCATATTATTTTATTTACAATTTTTATGAAATATATAATTAAATTTAATTATAACACATTTATGATGCAATAATATAATTATTAATTAATAAATTAAGTAAATGATATTAAAAATATTGCAATAAATATTTATTTACGTAATTTATGAAATAAAATAATTTTATAGGTGACTATGCTATGTTATAAGTCAATTCAAGGTTTTTTCCCTAATTTATCTCTCTATTAGAATTTTATATAAAATCAGTGAAATGAATATGATAAATATTTATATAATTGATATTTTATAAAAATAATAATTTATTAAATTATTTAAAAATCCTAAATATATTTGTAAACCACACATTTACACCAAAATATGATAAAGTTTCATTATTTTTATGAATATGTAAAATTTACACCATAAAAGTTAAATTTATTGCCTCTTAATATTTAAAATGTTTTTATCACAGTTCATATTAAAAGAGTTTAATTATGGGTAAAAAGAAATGATAAAGTTTACAATTATATCAATACATGAATAAAGATTATTTCATAAAGGGATTTTATCTTTGACATAACTCATGTTAGAGTCATTTGGATTTAAAATGTAATTTATATTAATTAATATTTTAAGTGTTTCCAAGGGTGCCCCTGCAATTTTCTATAAAATGGTACCAACTCTTCTCTAATTCTCAAACTTCTAAAACCCATTGTATTGAAAAAATACTTCCCAAAACCCTTTTTATAATCTCTATACATATTCATGAGGCCTTATTTTGTGTATAACACCCTTATTAGAGGTGTTAAGGTGTTCCTCAATGGTGATAAACTGTGGAAAATGTATCATTTTTAAGTGTTTCTATTTTATATATTCTTCCACTTACTTTAAATATTCTTCTTCTAACGGGAAATAATTACTACAGAACAATAAATATAATGAGGCTTTATTATTTCAGTATTGCCACCTAAATCCACCTCTAATTTCATCAAATTGAAAATGAACATTTTTTTCGTGTGTACGGAGAACTACCTCCTTGCGAAACGATATAGTCTATTTTTATTACCACATATAAAGACTAGTTATAATGGTATAATTCATTTTTGTATATTATATACAAGAAATATTTATCATTTTATAATAATAATATATCAATTATGTTCTTAACTTATATTCTCATAAAGACAATAATAACATTCGTCCGTACATGTGAACTATAACCTACCTGAAGAGATGTGAATAATTTTTTTACCACATCACTTGTACAATATAAATAAGTATATTTAAATTATTTTTATGATTTTTATAATTTTACAATTGTTATGGAAATATAAAATAATAATTACATTATTTCCATATTGATAAATAAAAAATGAAAACATTAATCATGCGTATGTGTGACCTATTGTATCCATGATTATAACATTATTCATTTTTTATATAATATATTAAAGGTTTTATTTAAAATGTATAATTTATTTATAAAATTTATTATTACTAAATTAATGTTATTTTGGAGATGACAGACTTATGAACACATAGAAAATTTACATCATAACATGTTCATTTTCAATGTAGGTACCGAATTTCGACAAAACATCTGATATGAACATAAATAAATATTTAATTTTAAAAACATGGTAATAAGTGGTATAAAAAGATTAATAAAATATAAAAATTTTCTTAATAAATTATTAATTAACCAAGATTTAGTATTTAGGAATATAGCGATTGAACGTGACTATCCCGACTCCTGGAAAGGGACTTCATCTCAATCTCCTTTAATTTAGTTATATCTTGATGACATGAATCATTAGTATACCATAAATTTCTTACCAAAACCTTTTGAAACATTATATAATGAATTTATATATTATAATTATATTTAATAATTTTTTAAAATGATATTCTTTAATCATTTTTAATCATTTGTTTCTCATGTTGTAAGGGAATTTCTTACAAAAATCCTCGTTTTAATGTTTTAATGATTTATTCTTTTACATATTTCTCTTTAATGTCCTCGTTTTCAAAATAGTTTTAAAGATTTATTTATAATTACATTAATTTTTTAAATTAAGAATTCCTTTAAAATGTTTTAAAGTGTTATGTGAAAATTTGATTCAAAAATCATCTTTTTAAATGTTTTAATTGTTTTTTAAAAATGGATTAATTATTTCAATAACTTGGAATGTTGTTTAATATAAATGCCAGGACTATAATTTCATTATTTCTTGTATCTATCATGTATTTATGTTTACATTTCATGTTTACAATTTTATTTTAAAAAAAATGTGTTTTCTTTATGAGTGTGTGGAATGTAAAGGTGAAATGTGTTTTAAAATTGAAAATGCTATTTTTATTTTATGCATGTTTTATGTGTTATCATTTTGTTATGGTTCATGGTAATTATTTAATTATATGTATGGTCCCATTATTAAACACAGGTGGGTGAGGCCCTTATAAATCTACAATGCATTGGGTAATGAGACAGGGTTAAATGATAATTTTTCTCCTAAAATTTTTTGGGAATACACTTTAATGGGTATTCAAAACATAACTTTAAAGGTTACTCCCTATAATGATATGAATGTTATAATGTAAGTATGATATGGATTCCACAAGTTAAATTTTTTATATATAAATTTTAAGAAAATTTTCATGAATCTTATTATTTCACAAGGTTTGTTAAAGGGTTAATGTTTTATGGGTGAAAATTATGATTTTGTGGGAATGTTTTCATGGACTAACTATTTCATACCTTACTTTGTTTCCCATATTGTGATTTTTGAAATAATTATACGTTTTTTAATTGTTTTCCATAGGGTATAAGGATAGGAAATAGAAATAATGAAGTCAAGAAGTTTTTTATCCAGAAAAAAATCATGTTTTATTTTATGATGATTTAGATTATGAGAAAAACTGATATTAAGTAGACTAATATACATCATAATATTTGAGTTATTATGTAATATTTATGACCTCATTCTCCAAAACTATTAACCTTAAAAGTTCCAAAATTAAGATTTTTTATTTAACTTAATACTATGTAAGTATTAAGTCTGTTCTTTATACAATATTTCAATAGTAGATATTGGATACTACTTCCTCAAATTTTTGACTGGATTGATCTTAGTTTTGAATAATTTTTATTATGTTACTTCATTTAAAAAAAAAATTATATCTCGTCATAATATTGATGGATTTATATTATAATTTAGGAATAAAAATTTTAACTTTAACAAATATTTCATATATTATGGTATGTAACACATAAAAATGTGTTTAATGTGTTAGATTACACAAACCATGTAATGGAAATGGATAATGAATCCAGTTTATTTGACTCATATCATACGAAAATGTGGCATCACCACATAGGTCATGTAAATGAAAAAAAAATTAAAACATCAAATATATGGATATTTATATTCATTTTAATGAAAACCACTTAGTATATGTTATGATTAATTTCAAGTTAAACCAACTGAAAGCCCATTTAATGGAAAATGTGAAAGGTCTATTGATATTCTTCATTTGGTTCATACATAAGTATGTGTAACATTTCCACTTGAATCAAGGGTTGAATACTCATATTTCAAAACTTTTACTGATGAATTTAGTATATATTTCTATGTCTACTTGATAAAGTATAATCCATTGTCATTATAAAAATTCAAGTAATACAATAATGAAGTTTAAAATAAACTTGGAAATAAAATAAAAAAATTCCACTCAATATGTGGTAGAGAATATCTTAAGTATGGGTTGATTAATAATTTATAGATGTTTGGGATATTTTACCAGCTCACTCCACCTTATAAACCAAAATAAATTTTATAAGTTAAAGGAGAAACTACATTATGAATGACATGGTGAGATCAATAAAGAGTGATGAATGTATTCCATTATCCTTTTGGGGATACAAATTATGGATAGTTACATTGAGACTAAATTAATTTCTAAATAAATCATAAAGATGTGTTACATGGAAATATGGAGTGGAAAAAAATTTCCATGTCACATTTTCATTCTTGGGGATGAAATTCCTTTTCAAAGGCCGCTTTAGGTAACTGATTTTCAATCTCAGGCCTAAAGTGTATCTTTATAGGATATTCTAATGAAATTAAAAAATATTACTAATACAGACCCTTTTATAAGAAATTAATTATGTCAATACGTGTAATTTTCATTGAAATGGAGAACATATCTAAAATAGAGATTGGGAGAGAGATATAATTCCATGAATTCATGGCTTAAGATATAAACGATTCTACACATTAATAGATTTCATAAATCCCCATTGAAGCTATTTTTCTAAAGACATGGGTAATGATAAAGATTACAAGAGAGGTTTGAGAACCATAACTACATGGTTTTCTAGTCACTAAGGATGGTGACTCATTATTAGTTGATAATAACAATATTTCATCCCAAAATGAAGTAGTAAGTGGCACAAAATATACCTAATTGAAATAATCCATGAATTCTAAAATGGATTCCATATACTAAAATCATTTCTAGATCTTGGTTGATCCTCTGGTGAATGTAAATCTCATTGGTTGCATATCATTATTCTAGAGGAAACTAGATATGTATGTATGAAGTCAATATATATAAGGCATGAATGGCTACAAATGGTTTAAAACCACATCAAGGGATATAATATGATGAAACATCTTAAAAAATTTCTATATTGAAATAAATCATAATTATACATTCCATAATAGTTTTTGGTGATTATGATATTATCCCAATAGATGTCAAAATAGATTTCCTTAATTGGAACCTTCAGCAATATGACTATATATTAAAATCATATGGGTTTTTGTCTCCATATGATTCCAACAAGGTATGTAAATTATGGATTAAATAAGAAATATTGTGAATGGAACACTATTTTGATAATTCTATAATGGAATTTGTGTTTATAGAGAATGGACATAAACCTCTTGTCAAACATTGGTTTAGTGGGAGTTAAATCATTTTCATGATAGTGTATGTTGATGAAATATTAATTATAGAAAAAGAGATACTAGTCTTACAACCTGTTTTGTCTTGGATAAAAACATGGTTTTCCATGAATTAGTTAAGTGGAGTGATATATATTCTTGGTATCAAAATACTTCATCATATTTCTATTAGGCTTATTGGAATAAGTAAACGTAATTACGTTGAAGAGATATTAAATAGATTCAGTATGGATCATTCTAATATTGGATTGTTTCCAATGTCACATGAAATACATCTCTATAATAAAATGTGACCTCAAACACATGAAGAGACATAAAATATGGCAAGGATCCCATACAAAATTTCAATAAATCTAGTTAAGTATGTTATTCTATCTAATAGGCTTGATTTCATGTATTCCTTAAGAATGATATGAATATATGAAGATGATCTATAAGAATATAATTGGATGGAAGTCATAGATATCCTAAAGTACATCATCCATTCTAAATACAAATTCCAAGTTTATGAAGGACACAAGGAACTAGTCATTAGGGGATATTAAAATACTAGGTTCCAAATAGATCAAAATGACCTAAAAACACAATCAGGATAAAGATTCACTCTCAATGGAGTAGTTGTGACCAAGAAGGACTCATAGTAAGACATGGTCACCAATTCTATAATATTCTATGTATATTATGGATTATTATGAAACTAAATAATTATTTTGTATATGAAATAACATCCAAGAGCTTAATGTTCTAACAAACAGAAAATATCATATCATCATGTATAGTGGTATTACTCTTTAGGTGTCTATTTCCTTGGATCCACGGTCACATCGATAGATAAATCAAATAATCCTAAAGTATAATATCTTAAGATTATTCTTCTCAACGTGGTGACCATGTAGTAGAAATGTTTTCCTTGGAAGGAAATGTGTAAGGCTCATTAAATTAGGTCCTATAAAAATAGAATCATCTACAACATGTGAGATATAGCAAACTAAATTTCATTAGAAGTTGAATCAGTCCAATTTTGAGTATTTTTTAGTTCATTACCTATAAATCCTTCCCTATACATTCGATTTTTCATATATTTATAAACCTGAATATTAATAAATATCATATCAAAAATTTATTATTATGTTGTGTATCATCAATGTGATAATGTCCTAGAGTATCCATTATAATGAAAAGTAATATCACCCCTTCTATGATGAGAATATTAATATGCTATGATAATATTCCTAAACTATATGACCTTTGTTCACATGATGGCATCAAATATGAAACAATGATGCATAATATTAGTTGTTAGTACTCATAACATTATGAGACTTCTTTTCTTGATGTTCTCCCTCGGTACTGATTATGATGGCAGATTATGAGGAAATTCATACCCGTAGGAATTCCACATGTTACATTTCACTGGATATTTCTCTCCATTAATTGTGTAATGATCCTTATACTTTAGTATTAATATTAATTTTTATCATGAGTCTTGTAATTTTATTAATTTATTAAAATCATGACACCATAGACATGTTGTGAGGAAAGATACATTAGGTTCCTCACAAGTGATATGTCATTAGAGGATAAGTCACGAAATGATTTTTCTTTTCTACCATTATGAAATATGATATCTTAAACATTTTATTAAAATATAACTATTGGACTAAATTTTGCAGGCATGATATATTGTTGGGTACATTTTAGTTTCTCAATGAAAAATGTATCAAGAACATAATTTTATGATAGAAGATTGCAACTTAATTGATAAGATATCCAGACAGATGGATAATGTTACACAATGATCATTCATATGTGGGTTGAAAATTGAAATATTAAATTCGTCCTTTGGGGTGACTTTACAGGTTTCTAGACACTCATATTGGGCTTTAGGAAAATACAGTAAATTTCATTGAAGAAGATTCCTGGAGGGTCAAACACTTAATGTTTTTCTTGATCTCAATTAAATTCTATTAGAATATAATTATTATAATAAATAAATATCTCTAAAATGAGGAATAATATTTTTTCTAGATTTATTGTTCCCATATATTTAGTAACTAATTTATGTGAGTTGATTATTAAATAAATATGTAATTAAAATACCATTAAAATTATATTTATTTACTTATCAAATAGATGATATTATTATTCAAGGTACAGTGAATACCAAGAATAGTGGATTGTCAAAGAATGATGCCTGGTAACAGGGAATGATATACCAATTATCATTTAAATAAATATCAATTTATTTATTAATATTTGTATTATCAATGAAATATAAACTCATAAAATAAATAATAACAATAATATTATTGGATGGGGTGTTCATTATGGACTAAGATATTTGATAAGGTCCTTTGTTTTATTAATAAGTCTCTAATAATAGCTCTATAAATACTCAATAATATCATTTCTATGGTGTATCAAAAAAAAATTAGTTAGGCATAATGATCTCCTCTATAGATAATTTTCTCCTCAAGAATCTTATATAGGATTTTCTCATAGTATTAACATAATATATAACACTTCCCTCCCCCCTCACAGGAATTAGGGAACTTGAATCAATCATTCAACCTTGACGGATCATGTTTTCATCATAATTGAGCCATGTAAGATGATTTTTACCACCGACATAGCACCTAGAGCACTATCAATGACACTTTGAGAACAAATAAGCATGTGTGAATCACCCTTATAGGGACTCTACTTTGATCCTCATGATGCAAGAAGACACAAGTAAACAAAGGTTCTTATGATCAACAAATTTGTTGCAGAAAGTATCTCAAGATTTTGGTAATTCTTATTATTAAATTAATTCTAAATCTAACATGATAAAGCCTCTCTCTGGTTTTAGGACTTGTTTATTATGGATCTTCTTCATGTTATTATGAATTTATCATTTCACAAAAAAATATTGATTGGGCCTGGGTTCAACTGACTTACACTACACCCAAAACCTTCAGTTTTCCCAGTTTGTGTGTGTCTATGGCTGGTAATCACACCACATAATTATCATATTTATAATTTACCATTAAAAAATAAATAAAATTATAAAATATTTATTTTTGTTTGTATTGTTTTTTTCTTATAATATTAAATTATGAAAATAACCCAATTGAAATTAAATTAAATTAAAATTATAATAAATAAAAATAAAAATACATTTATATTTAAAAATAAATATAAATATAACTTTAATGATAATAAAAAGGGGCCTCTATGAATAAATGGTCCTTTGGGCCCTGAAAAAATGATTTTAAGCCATATGGCCATTGGGCCATCAAATTATAAGGGCTAAGATCCATCGATTATTCAAAGCCTTTATTCCTTCAGGCTTTCAGTCTATGTAATAGCTGTTCCGAGAGGACATGTAACTGTTCCCTTTCATCCAATATAAAAAATTGTTTATAACATTAATAAAAAGGGGCTTGACCTAAATATGTTTTTATAATGAATATAAAAATATTTATATAGTTATAAATATAAATATAATTTAATAAAATATATATAAAAAACAAAATTATTATTAAAAAAATAAGTTTATTAGAATTCTTATTTTTGTTATATGAAAAAATAAATATAATATAATAATAAATAGAATTATGTTTAAAATTTCAATAAATAAAAATCAAATTATATTTTTTCATAAAAACTGTAATTATATTTTTAATTATAATTCACATAAAAAATATATTTATATTTATATTCAAAATAATAACAATGATAATACATTTATATTTATACTTTAAATTCTAATAAGCATATATATAATAACATAATTACAAGTATAATTATATATCAATATTATAAATAATTTAAATTTATAACAAATTTAAGGCTTATATAATTAATTTTAATTTATGTTTTTATTATAAATATATTTTAAATTAAAATATATAATATTATTAATAACTAATATTAATAATAATTAATATTAATAATTCAGTTTAGGGGATTATAAAAATTTAACAAACACACGCCTGAGGAAAACAAGTGGGTTATTCTTAATCCATCCATTCTACGATTTGTATGCACTCACTAGGACCATTAAATATAAACTTCCCAAAGACCTGCCGTTATATGGCTCAGAGGCCCCTTTAATTTTGTCCCAAAATATCCACACTTACGTCAGCCTTCCCACTTCACCACCTACGTCATTAGTGATAAATTGCTTAAAAATACCTCCTAGGGGGGGATTCCACATTTTGGACCGTGGTAATATGCAGTATTACAGGTTGGGTTTACCACTCAGGAAGACCCCCAACTTCAATGTAATTTAAAATAAAAATTTATTTCAAATTTTAATAAATATAGCTATATTTATAATTATAATAAAAAATTTACATTAAGGATGGGGGTTCAAAACCAAATGGAAACATGTAACTATAAAACACCATAGTATTACTATAGTAGTGATGGAAAAGTTGCATCGACACCACATAATTAGTGGTGAACATTGTAGAAGGAATTGTAACAGTGGTAGAATTAATGAAATTGGGTTACTATAGTAGTACATTTTTCCGAAGGGACATTGGGATAAAAATATCATTCTTTAAGGCCATGTAATGGGATTTAATTCCCACTAGACCTACGTTACATGTATTGAGACTTCTCTATAAATAAGAGGTTTATTATTTCAATAAAAGAGACATTGAACCAAATATTAAAAAAAATAAAAAAATAAAAATATTTTATTATTATTATAAATATGAAAATAAATATATTTTATATTTTAATGTCATGAATATATTTACATTTTATATTTATTAAAAATATACCCATGTTTAAATAATTAATTTTTTATCTAATAATGAATTATAAATATAATAAAATTCAAAATAATTTTTTTTTATTTATATAAAAATATCACTACATTTATATAAAAATATAACGATATTAATATAAAAATATAACTATATTTATAATTAAGATAAATATAAATACATTTGAACAATTATAATTATACAGATAAATATAAATATAAATATAAATATATATCAATATAGTTATAAATATAACAATAAATAATATTTTTTTATAAAAATAATTTTATCTATTATATTAAAATATAAATATATTTATAGTTATTTTTAAAACTAAAAAAAATTTATTTTTTATTATGTTGATACATATATTTGTTTTTGTTATGTACACATGAATATAATTATATTTTTAATTACATAAATATAAATATTTAATTACATAAATATTAACTATAATTATTATATATTTTTATATTAAAATATTTTTATATTTATAATTATATAAAATTATATTTATTTATGATCGTTAAAAGGTATTAGAAACCGCAAAAAACACGCACACCCTCGTACCATGGTGGGTAAAGTCTTGTCTATCTCTACAAGTAATGATAACTATCCACTTGACCGATTTTATTACATATTGATGGCTCAAAGGACTAAATTTTTGATGACCGAAGACATAGCTAAATGTAGACCAAATTCCATCGAAAGTTTTGGACTGAGGCCTAGAGGGCATCCAAGCATCAATCTAAGTCACAATTATTTTAACACCACATCACTATTCTTGTCAACACCATCATAGAATTTCTCTCAATCATGTTGTGGCAGGTCACCCCACTATCCCATTTGTGAAATCTCTATGGGTGGTGTGATAGTAGATTCATCCCAATGTACCAATTACTCTTTTGATCCTCCCACTTGGGACATATGCATGTATTCTTATTACACTGCTTTCTAGTTATGTTGTGTCATCCGCCTTTTCACAGTCTTAGTAGAGTCACCAATCAGATTTCTACCCTACCCCTTAATCAGTAACCATTATTCCATGTTTTCTACCATTTAACCATATCATGGAACCCCTCCGCCATACGTCAAAAATTTGAGCAGGTAGGGGGATGAATTAAAAGTAACAACACAATCATCACACACTAGAGATGCCCGACCAATGACCCTTGTGTGTTGTCATGCTATTTTAGAGTCCTAGTCATTCCATGTCCTCCTAAATTGCCCCATTATACCATCTAGTTAACTAACATTGGTGGCACAAATTTCAAGTGTCCTGATGGACCAATACATTGCATAAAAACCCAAACTGGGTGAATAGTATCATTATTATAGTAACTATTAAAGTACCTATTATAGTACTAATTCAAGACCTATTAAAATCCAACCCCTCCTAGATTTGAGCCTAGGTTTTTATCCAAGATTGTGTGGTTTATACCACTAGGTCAAATTATAACTATATATATTTATGTATAGAAGAATATTTATAAAAGATATGATTATATATTTATAATGATATGTAGTGGGGGGGATTACAAGAGTGGTAAATTATTCCAATAATTTTACATCAATCCTGGGATTAATGTAATTTTAATGGTACTATGACATTGTATCTTTGCAGGTATTATAGAAAGTGTTATAGAGGGGTACTATAATAATGTTTATTTTCATAAAAATGGTATTTTCTTCCATGTAACTTGGAATTTGAGCCTCATTGAATATAGGATGCATATTCCCTAAATAGTAGGGTTGTAAATGTGTTATAATGATGACACAACATGATAGTGGCCATTGTAGGAATGCTAACCATAGTTGGTTGATGAGAGGCAACTTGGTTTGTGGTAGTCAGTGATGGAATATACTAGAGGGATGATATATTAGGAGTTGGAGGGTTATCTGAACTAATTAATCCTTCCTTCACCCACTTATATTCCCAATGTTTGATGAAGAGTTCCTTGGTTATATGGAGCACATGGCAGATGACCTAGGAATTGTGGGATCCTCTATGAGGATCTCTATGTTATCTGAAATGTAATTAACCATATCATTATAAGATTTTAAATTTAGAGGAAACTTGAATATTGGATGTGGATCAGGTAATTACATGAATCTCGATTTGTTTTAGGAATTTTAGTGTTGGTGCATCTCAAGGAGATGTTTTTGGACTTGTAATGGGGATCGATTAGTGGTTTTGTTACTCAGGTGGGTGTCAGAGCAAGGTTCAGAAACCTTACTGAAGTTATACTGCTGCAGTAGTTCATACCATAAACCTTCCATGGGTATTTGGTCACTTTTTCATGTGGTTTTAATTGGATGATGATGCATGGTGAGTTTTAATCCAATTATTCCACTTTGGTTTAATTTAAATAATTAACTATAATTTTTTTTAAATGATTGTTTTTATTATATGGCATGAGATAGGTTCTTAGGACAATAAAAGAGCTTTGATGAGGCTTAATAGAACATTTCAAGGGGTTATCCCCATTTCAATAGTGGGAGGTACCATAAATACATAAAAATATTCATTTTAACAATGGTTTCCTATAGAATGTATATTTAAAGGGTTTGGATATAGTGGATAGAGACTGCGGATTCCGCAAAGTATGTGGTAGGATGGATTTGGGCCTTTAATGTGTATCATAAGTTCTTAATGGATATATTGGTATGTTGGAGAACCAAATTATTATGTTACCTATGGGTGAGGGAACTATCTTAGTCAACATGATGCATTGGGGAGGTCTCAAGGTATGTGAGATAGTGTAGGTATCTTAGGTGAAATTCCTATGTCTAATTGGGATGGTGTGAACGGATTAGGAATGTTTATTATGGTAGGTGCATAAAAAATCTCACAAATGGTGGGGATCACCCTTTAAAATGTGGGTTGATCCTTATTGATAACCGTGATCATGGTGATTTATTTTTAATGGTATAAGGATTCAAAATTTAGAGAATTTCCCTTGGGAGATGTGATATGCGACCTAGGTTTGATTAATGGGAATTATTTGAGAATTAGAATTTTGTTTCTGGGTGTATTATAATAGGATAACCTTGTAGTGACTCTAGGTGGAGTTATTGGGAGTGAATAGGGATTTTTATGAGGATATAGACAAACCACCTAAGTTCTATTACAAAGGGAGTCTACAGGTTGTGATTTCACTAAGGGGTTATTGGAATGGGTTGGTATCAATTAATAGAGACCAGGGAGAGTCACAAGGACCCTAGTGCATTCTTTAATGGGAGAGATGATATGTGTTTGATATAAGGGGACAGTTCAAAGGGGCTGAATCAATATGTTTAGCTTGTGATTTGAGAGATGGGATGGTTACCCTATTTATTGATTCTTGATTGTGGTCTTGTGATAGGAGAAAGTCTTGGTGGGGGTAATTGGGATTCTATGTCATTCCCGACTATGAGTGATATGGAAATAGATGGACTCTATTGGGTGATATGGAGTCCCCATCTTCAGGAAGTATGACCATTCTTTGAGTAGGCTTGGATTTGGATAATTGACCTTGCCTTGAGTACACTTGGGCCAGGATAGTGGACTTCCCTATGTGAGAATGTTTTGTCATTATATGATGTGAGGCTTGGATGATGGACCCTACCTTGAGTGATGACATAGTAGTTTGAGATTAGGATATAAGAACATAACCTATCTCAGTAGGTAGTGAGTTGAGGTCTTTGATGATTCCCTACCATTATTCTATGGTTATGGGATTGGCTATGGGTATAGTAGCTCCAGGAAATAGCTATATTCAAGTATGGTGTCTAAGTAGGTATGATTTTGTGTCAAGGTGTCTTATTGAGAATAGGATAACCTGATGAAAATTTAGTTATGGTTCCATGTTTATCACATAATGCCAAACATTCTTATGCGACACATTTACATTCCTCATGAATACACAAATGTGATGGAATATAATTGTTTTACTTAGTGATATTATATGACCACATAATTCTCACACTCTTTATAGGTACCCTAGTGTACACACATACCTTATTTTAGTTTTATAGGTTTGAGAACAAGATCTTTAGTGGATAAGGCTTTTAGTACTTTGAGGTTGTTTGGAGATCATGTGGTATTGAGCCCCAAAGATAGAAGTATGAATGATTGTGTATTTTTTATTTTATTTATTTTTATTTTTCATCACCCTAATGAGATATCAATGTGTTTTATGACTATATGCTTTCACATGGGACAATTTATAATAGCATTGTGTTTATGGATTTACACATACTATGATTAAGTTCTATGGATGTTTTATTTATTTCCACTATGTGTTTGATTATTATTTGAGGGAACATTCTCCCCATTTTATGTATTAGGACCTCTCTATTAGTGGACATACACTGGTGTATTGGGAGCAACACATGAGGTCACATTGTGCACTAGGTCAAGGAACTGTTGAATAGACTCCAAACTAGGGTGTTACAAAATGGAATCACTGATGTTTTTGTCACACTATTTAGAGATATTGTGGATAGGTAGCCTCAGAATCTGTTGGTGATTATGATGGAACCTAGACCATTGAGTAATTAAAACCTTTCTATTCTGAATTCCTTGTCAACATGGGTGATATATTTAATTTTCTTGGTTTTCACTTCCCAGATTGGGATGTTTTTTTTAAATATGATGCATTTATTATTTTTTATTTTTTATGGATTTGGATCATAGAAAATTAGTAATAGGTCTGTTTACATTCCTCATATATAGAGTATTTTAATCACATGGAATATACATGCTTTTGTGTGATTGATTCACATATGACTGGGTTCAAATATTTAAAGTATCAACAACAAATTATATAGTATTTTCCCATATTACTTTTTAGTGTAATTCTACTCAGAGGAACCAAATTATTTTTTTCTCATGACAGGTTATGTGGATCTTATTGTATGGGTTCTCAAATGAATATTATACAATACTTTCATAAGGGGTTGGATTAGTGACTCTTACTGGTTAGTTAAAACATTGATTTCCTTGGTGATGTTACCCAAATGGGTTATGTTACAGTCATCAAATTCTTAAGAAATGGATCAAAGATAGGTATAGGCCTCCATAAAAATGGGGTTTCAGTTAATTAATGTTTAAAAAACAATCTATATGTTGTTTTCTATATATCTGATTTTTTGAATTCTATTTAACCAAATTTGGTATTAATGTGGATACATTTAAGTGTGTTTGAGGGAGGAATGTAAAAAACATGGTGAATTTATTGTATCACGATTTTTTTTAGGGTAGGATTAGTTGGATTCTATACATGTTGGTTGTGCATGCGGTGTTTGGTAGGATACAGAGAGATGATCCTAGGTGGTCATACCTAGGAAGGTTAAAGAATGAGTATATGATGAAGGTTCTGGAATGATTCTTTTGTGATAGGTAATAATGTGATTATCCGTGGAATGAGTTATATTCCTCATGTTGATGAATGAAACTAATAAGAAAGAGCATCATGTTTAGTATGGTAGTTGTGTGAGACAGGGGTTGATGGAATTTGACTCATGGTAGTGTGTCTTTGCATGCGTGATCAATTTATATGGGAGTATGAACTAGTTCAGTTTGGGATAGATCTTGTAAGATATTGGGTGAGTGACACTTAGAGTGTTATTATAGAGTCAATCTACCTCAAGAAGAGGATTGTTGTCTTGGTATGGATTTTTAGGAGAAAGTCTCAGTGTGCGAGAGAAGGTTTGCACTAGGTATGTGCAGTCCCCTGTTGAGTTGTATATTGGTGAGCAGTCATGTTTGGCCAAATAACCAATGTGATCGGTGATACACTTATCGGAATGCTACCCTGAGGTTTAGTAGAATTGGATAAATCCCATTGTGGTAGGATGTGATGTTTAAAATAGATCAAGGTGATCCTTGAATGTAGTTTTAGGGGTTGATAGGTCGGTTAGTTTGGCTAAAAAGAAAAAAACGCATGTAATGTTAAGACCTATTTGCGGTTTGTTCTTGAGGAATAGTTTATGGAAATATATGTGTAATGGAGAACACCATTTTCCATAGAGGGTGTGATTCACATTGTTAGTGGATAAATTAATTTTGGGGATTCCCTTATTGGTAAGCTATTGATAATTGACTGTTGGTGTTTTATTCTAGTGCTCATGTATATGTTATATGATCACGACGTACCATTTCATTCAGAGATGGACTAGGAGTTGATTTTGTACATCAATATTTGGTTTAGTGGGTGAGATAATAATTAAATTCCTCTTGCGATTAGCATCATATAAGTCTTGAAAATAATGTGACCAGTCCGTGGATTGTGGAGATGGAATTGGGATTCCAATGTGCAAGGGGGTTTGATGTGATTTTATTCCCTAGTAAATACAAGATTCAAGATTCATAAATGGTATTGTATGGATTTGATGATTTGGTATCTGGCATAGGATGGAGTTTTTTTTATCCAAGGGTGAGTCAGATTGAAGGTGAACCAATTCTTAAGGGTGGAGAGTGATAGTTGGGAAGGAGGTAGATGATCAAACACAATATGTACACTGACAGATATGTTTAAACTTCGGTGTGGGTGTTGGTTCAGTAATAGTATGCCATTAGGTGTTAGGGAATCATGATCTTGAAAGGTGGCGTAAAGGCATGTCGGTGGGTGACACCAAGTTTTTTTAGGAAAATTCATCCTAAGGAGGACCCACTAGTGTTTTTTCAAGGAATTTGGGGTAGTGACGTGAAAATATATGGTGACCATGTCATTGTACTCACATACAAAGAATATATTCCAATAGTAGGGAGAATAATTGTTCAAAATCATCCTCAGTTTAAGTAATTACTTATGGTGGGGATCACTATGAACCTCCAGATGAATCCGTCAAATACATGTGGTGTCTCAAGATAGATTGTTTTGGAGAGAGTTATCTCTTCATCAGATATGGTGGTGAATTGATGTCCTGGACATTTGCGATTGTTGTTCTTAGTGTGTATTGTTTTACAGTAAAAACATGTTTGCTTTTTAGAGATAGAATTTAGGGAGTCCTAGGTGAATTTGTGTCCAAGGAAGGTTGGGTTTTTTTGAACAATAATACCCAGAATTCTCTGGGTTGATAAGAATTGTGGTGGGGAGTTTTTACTGAAAAGCATTATTTTAGGATGTGAAATTCATAGAAAATTATGATTTCAATCATATCTAGGGGTCATTTTGCGTATTGGGATTCAGATCATGAATCCAAGCATTAGGACACCTCGAAAGGATATTTATAGACATTGAATGAGGCCTTGTTGGTGTTAAAATTCACGAGTGAGTATGAAAGAAAATATTTGAGGCCTTTCTAAAATATTTCTACGTTAATTGTTCACACCATATCCAATTTCCTGCATCAATATGGAATGTATTGAATGAATCAAATTACGAGGCCTTGAGCTATGAAAGAGGAAGGCAGTGCCTCATCCTCTATAGAGGAGTAATTTTTGTTTCAACCCCATAATGCAATGTGAAATTATCTGAAGGTGGGGTCTATCACACCATGACCCATTTATCCAAGACTTAATTAAGGCTTGGGTGGTTTTCTTAAGATGGTTTTCCTCATGTTTTAGGGGTCTTCCCCTCCTTTTTATTTATCTACCTAGTGCTTGAGAGGAGGGTATTTTAACACCCTCCCCCTATCATCCTCTCCTTTGACATCCCATTTTAGGGAATGATATCATTTTCATTTTTACAAATTTTATGTAATATCTACCATTCTCTTCCCACATTTTGGCTTCTCTTTTTCCTTCAATGTAATTTTTGGGGAATGCTGTAGCTTTTTAGTAACTATTTCATTACAGAATAGTGAAATAATATTGATTCGATGGGGATTTTTTATATATTGGTTAATATTAGTAAACCCCACAATCGAAGAAGATGGTTTGATAATTTAAAATTTTGCATCACCATATTGATATAACAGTTTACTCTTTATTAAAATGCACCCTGGTAAGAAATATATGGATACAACAAGAAATAATTAATCCCAAAATAAAAATCAATAATTACCTCATTAAATTTGAAGGTTCATTGAAGAACCACTCATTGATGAAGACCATTGGTCAAAAAAATAGAGTTTGGATCCCTCTAGATCCACCACATGCTCACTTAGAATGTTTGTAGGAACACTGATCATCAGTATCCAGGTGTTATCCTAGAGATAGAATAATGGCTTCAATGCCCCGACCATCATCACGACACTAATCCATTGATCATTGAAAAAGAAGATCGATCAATTTCATGGATAATAGAATTCACTATCTATGATGTAGGAGACATGAGAGAGATTATCTCAAATTTGAGAGGTGAGTATTTCCTCAAATAATATCCTCATTATTGGATCAAAGGAGTATACAATGTGAATAAGAAGGGATGAGTCAATTTTAGCTTAAAAAAATAAACTAACATAAACCCAATAATTTTTTTAATAGTAATAAAACATAGTAATCATATTATGATCAAAGAATTTGAATCAAACTGCTAAGTCATCTGATAAATTAGAGTAATTAATTAGAATTAAAAATAGTCTCAGAAAATAGATATTAGAAAAATATTGGTAGACAAAAACATTCTAATGAAAATTAATAGAAGAATAAAAAATTGACAAAACAAATTAAAAATATTATAATAAATAAATAATTAATTACCCAAAGATTTATAGAGAATATGTAATCTTTAACCTTTAGAGTTAAAGAAGTCAAAAATCTAACATAGGATATCCATAATTTTCAACCTAATCGTATGATATGTGTTTTATCTCCAAGAAATCCCTTGATTCCAAAATAAATATCATCTTAGCTTTCCAATACCCTATAATCCCTCAATAAAATGATCCAAATAAGAAATATATTCCAATACTATAAGCCCTCAATTAGCCTGATCGATATCAGCAGTCTTCCTATCCCTAAAATACCTTGATTAGAATAAGAAAATTCAAAATTAAAAAAATTTCTATCCAATTTAAAATCCCCACAATGTGTACTTTAGAAAAAATATGTCAGAAATAATAAAAATCATAAGAATGATTTGTTCAAGAAAAGAAATCCATTGACAAGTTGAGTTGAAAATGGATTAGGTCATAACTCCTTAAATGAACTTCTATTTATAGGTATCCCCTTAACGAACATATATTTAATAATTCTCAGAGTTGGAAATAATGAACTTATATTTAATTCACATGATATATTAGTAAATTATAACTTTATAGGATGTCGTTTGATGTCACCATTATAATGATAAAATAAAATTAATTCTTCCAACAGAATTTTTGAACAATCTAATTATAATTTTTTTATTCTGATAGAATAAATTGTTAATCTGGTTGATGAATCTCTATCAAATTGATAGAATAAATATTATCATAATGATAAACTACATATCAGTACACCAATATACTATAATTATTTACAGTAATATACTAAATATTTTGACACTAATAGACTTCACAAGGTCATACAAATAAACTAAATATTTTAAATCTCATGGATTAGGATATCATCAATCTGTTGGATTAGATAAAATCATACCAATAGACTATGTATCATCAATATAATGGATTAAATGTTAGATATATATATGGAAAACACATACATATTTATTGTCAATAATTGTATATATAATATCTATTTCTAAGGAGGATAGAAAATATGTTTTCTAAAAAATCATTCTAAAATACTCTGGAAACATAAAATTAGTAAAATAAGGTTTTATGAAAGTGTTGATTTTTAACATAAAGTAAACGAAATGTATAAATTATAATCTTTTGACAAAAAACTCCCCCTTTTTGAAAATAACAATACAAAAAAATTAAAATGAAAAAAAAATAACTTTGAATAACATACAAAACATTTGTTCATTTAATAATTTCAAGGGAATATACTTAAAAATAAACTTCTACCCCTTTGTTTCTTATCACACTGTATCATGATAAATTCATTTTGTTTTAGATTCCCTTTCTGAAATATCTTTCCCTTAATATAATTCAACCCTTTTAATATATCCTCCCCTTCAAAATATTAGTCGCTTTAATATATTCCACCCTTAAATATATTCTCCTCTTTTATGATTTTCAAAAATATTAGGGTTAGTAAAAATATATTCCAAAATAATAAAAAATATATCTACAAAAAAAATTTGTTTTAATAAATGTGCATCCAAATTAAAATAATTAATCATTAAACCTAAAAATTGGAAAAATATTCCAAAAAACATATAATATTAATGATCCATTCAAATGAAATTCTCATTATTATTATTATTTAAGTACATCAAGTGTTCAAATGAAAAAATATTGATTTTTTCTTGTGTATCTTCTTTATTTTAGATTCAATATTCTAGAAATACTGTTTTTTATTTTAGTTATCCATAGATGTGGACTCATGTTTTACTATCTTCTCTACCAAGATAGTGAACTTTCTTTTGGATGCTTAAAAAATGACTACCTCTTCTTCAAGTAGTCTTATATTTTTATTTTGTTCTTTTAGTATCTCAAAATCCCTTAAAAAAGATCTGACTCTTGCATTATATTATTTCAACTTTTCAATTTTTCATTTACATTAGTGATTTTTTGACCCTGTGACATTGACATAATCTTGATCAAATCTATAAAATTTAATCTTTCAGAAACATCTAATAATAAATTCTCAAATTAATCATCAATATCAAAATAAAATTTCTTTACTTCTTCAAACTGTTCAACATTGAATTTTTTATCTACATTATACTAATTCAACAATTTTAGTATTTTAATAAATCTACTTATTTTACCATCAATATTTCATTACAACCTTGAATTTCATCTTCATTTTGAACAAAATATTCTTTCAGAATCATTAAAGAATCCGATTTTTCATTCAAACTGTTATTTATTTTATTGAATTTTGATTCAATGTTCAAATTATATGAAATTGAATATATAATACATTCCAAATAAACAAAAATATAATTTACACAACTCACATTCTTAGTGGTTAGGAATTCAATTGATTCTGATGAGGGATCAAAAATTTATTTCATAAAGGACCAATATCTATATATTTTTTTCATTCTCATTTTCATTATCCAATATTCTCATCAAATAAACATTCCAATCAGTATCTACATTTTTTGATATTTTATTATCTATTTTTTCCTTTTTCCCATTATTTTATTGAACTGTTTTCTTTCTCAAGTATATTTAATGTAGTATTTTTATCGGACTACATTGATATACATGTAGTGGACGATAATGAATCTGAATAGATTTTATCTTATTTTTCTTCTTCCTATTATTATTATATTCTTATTATGCTATCCTTTTTTCTAATTACCATGTTGTTTTTAAAACAATATTTCTAGAATTTTCTATAGATTTTTTAATTGAATTCCAATCTTTTTTTGAATGGTTTCCAGAACTAATTTTTGAACATGGGGTTCAAAAACTTTTTGACACCTTTTGTTCTCATTATTCGATTGAATAATAGAAGATACAAAAAATTATATTTTTTACCCATTGATTCAAAAAAAATTAATTAGAAAAAAATTGGTACTAAAACCAAGTACTAGTGGTACCCCGAAAAAAGTGTAACTGATACAGGTAAAATAAAAGAAGTTTTCTCTACTCCTTTTATCATTCTTTCCCTTTCCATTTATTAAGAAAGTATTTTTTTTTAATTTTTGGACTCTTTCAATTCTTTATTAGTTTTCATTTACAAATCTAAATATTTAACTTTTTAAAGACTAATATCATAATGATTTTTTTATAAAATAAATATTACCAGACTAAAAAAATTTCAGATTATAAAAAACATCAAAATTGTGTAAAAAATGAAAGTTTGAAAATGTTTGGAAAATGTAAAAAACAAGTAAAAATCATAAGTAATGTTAATTAAAAATATAAAATATTATTAATAATACGTCATTAAGAAAAATTCAAACTTTTGTTATGAAATCTTATTCAGTAACTGATTCTTCTTGTTTTTCTATAACTAAAGGCATACGATAATCATTGTCAAAAGAATGAGTGAAATAATTATTAGTAAAAAATTAGCCTAATAAATTAGTGAAAATTTTGTGTCTGAAAAATAAATAAAAAACATTGAAATTATAGATTACTATAGATTTTAGAAGCACTAAAATTTCATAAATGGTTTTTATTAAATATCTAAATAATTTTAGAAAATTAAAAACATATGAACTCCCCAATGTAAAAAGAGTTAATTAATGTAAGTATACTGGTAATAAGAAGTAGATATGAATGATAAATTTATATATTCCATTCCTATATCATGATTAATATATTAAAATATATTATAACTAATTTGTTTTAAAAAATATTAGCAAGTTATTGAATTTAGATGAACTATAAAATAATATATCATTTTTGTGTGTGATCCTATTGGAAATAGTGTCTTTTATCTATGTGGTTTTCACATGAGTGATCTTGTGAGTTTTTAAATAGTGCAATGGAAATGATTTTATCGCTCAGTATTTGAATTTACTAAAACTCAAGAAATATTCTATTAGTGTATGTTGCAGCCACAACACATGATCCTAACAACTTCTAGCTGCCACGTATTCAGATTCAGTAGTGGAAGTGCTAGAGAGTATTTTTTTTTACAAGACCAATATTGAAAGGATTCTGACATGATATGAAAACATCTATAAGAAATTTTTTTCCATTTTACAACCACCGAAGTCATCATCTGGAAAAAAATTAATTAAAAATCATTTCCAAAAGTGTAATATAATACATAATCCGTAGTTCCCTTAAGACTATAAACAATTCAGTTAATATATTTAATGTACAAAAGTTTTTGTATTTTCATGATGTATTAAAAAAGAATATTGAAAACATTGAATATAGATGACTATCTTATAAGAAATGTAAACTTCCAATTATTCCTCTAATATATTTTTATCAACTAGTTTTCTAGAGTGGCCAATTCAACCTTTGAGTGGCATCGACCACTTCTCCCCTAGGGTTTTGGTCAGTGGATATTTTGAGGGGTGAGACTTGGTGATCCTTCTTTGGTGACTCCCCTACATATTTCCCCTCACCTCTACCTACTCATTAACCATTTTTATCATATATGTTTCGATTTATTGATGATGCTCGGTGTTTTAGCGTTCACAACATTAACCCTTTCATGATAGCTGTCTTCTTAGGGAGACTATTATCCTTGGAGAATTTGGTGGTTCTGATGATAGTCATAGATATAGTGGTTACAACATAGAGGATTTGTGTTATGATATAGTGAATGGAGGATTTATTGGTGCTACTGGTGTCGACTATGTGTTTGTTTTTCACATGATGTCGATTTGTGTATGTTGAAGTTGTTGATGATGATCTATGTGGTGTCTATTATGGTGGATCTGTCTCTATCAGTTCCACTGTGTTGATATTGGTATTGGTAGTTGTGCTTCCTCAACTGGATATCGGGTCATCAACTGTGGTGTGGTTCAGACGACAATGTTGATTGTGGTGTACCATGGAGTTTGAAATTTCATCTGATAGTGGTCACCGATGTTATTCACAACGGTTCCATGGTGATGTTATTTATGAGTTGATGTGGTGTTCTCACTCTATAAGAGAGTTTTGATAATTAGATGCCTCGATGGCTGGTGGATCTCACTGAGGTTGGTCTCACTGGTGATGGGTTTTCATGGTGTCAAAGAACATGACACGATGGTTTGTTACTCGTTGTGAGAATGCGACACAAGGATCAAGGAGGTGATTATTGCTGTTATTTGAATCTTTCATTAGAATTTTGAACTCTAAAATTTGTGTTTCTTAGTGGGGTTATGTATGGATCTAGTTTTTCCACATAACTAATAGGTGGATTTTTTTAAACAAAAAAAATAGATTTAGGATCAACTAGTTTCCCAACATCATCAGTACGTAAAGTATTTGAGGTTCTGATAGGAGTACTAAAAATTTTAGCATTATCATATCTGAATTTTTTAATATCTATTATATACTTTTTCTAATATATAAAAGTACTGTCTAGTTTCCATTAAATTGTAAAACCTATAAAATAAGTAAGTTCCCCCTTTAGGCTCATTTCAAACTCATACTTCATAATATTCACAAAGAAATATATTAAATATTTTTGATTTGGACTAAATATAATTCCATTAACATAAATTTGAGAATTATGATTTCTTTTAAAACTAATTTTATAAAAATTACAGGATTCTAAGATCCCTTAAATACGTTATTTTGTAAAAAATATTTTTAATATTCTAATAGTGGCATTTGGGGCCTGTTAAAGTCCATAAAGTTCATTTGTAAGTTTAAAAACAAGTTCTGGGTATTTTTTATTTTCATAACGAGGTGTTTTTTCTAAATAATATTAATACTATATATATCTATGAATAAATGTACAATTCATAACCATTTGATATAGTTTTAAATTAAGAAATTCTACATATTCTTGAATTATACCAATAGCTTCATGTATTTATAATGAAGCATATGTTTATTAATAATACATACACTCTAGTTCATTATATTCACTAACAACAAGTCTATCATTATTCAAACTATGATTCCATTTTCATCACATATATTCTTGAAAACCCCATTATATTCTTATTATTGAAGTATCTTTAGGTTATTCAACCATATTCCAAATATGATTCATCTCAAATTCATGGAGTTCATCATTTATTAGTTTTATTTGATCTTCATCACTTTAATCCTCATGAGGAGTCATAGGTTTGAGTTTTTATAAAAATAAAAAAATCAATTTTAATTCTTTGGAAAATTCTATTTTTAACTGGTTAATCTACATCACCAATGAGGTTATCACTAGGATTATTCCTAAGGAACAACTGATTTCTTGGGTTTACAAAACACTTTTCTTAAATAATTATTTGAAATTAATCTATGGGTATAACTTAAAAAATATATTATTCTTATATTACCGCATGAAAGGAACAGTCCAACATAGGTTGAAAATGTATTTTCAAAGTAACATACATAGATTTGGGTTAAGGTTGTTTGTAAAAAAGAATCGGTTTCATCAAATTTAAGAGTATTGTTTCTTCTTGAGTACTTTTTTCAGTAAAAACACTAAATGTCATTCAAGATATAGAGTATCCTAAAAATATTTATTTATTTTATTTTGGTGAAAACTTATGAAAATTATCTTTAGTATTCAATATCAATATTTTCATCCAAAAACTATTATGTAATAAATGTTTGAATTCCTTCTAGTCCACAACTCATAAAAAGATTAATTTATAAAAGGTATTATTCAAACTCAATATAGAGTATCTTGGTGAGTAATACATAATTTATCCCAAAATTTTTAGAAACTAAGTATTCCCTGAGCATGGTTCTAGTAATCTCCAAAAAAAATTAGTTTTCATCTTTAAACTACATCATTTTTATGTTGACTTCTTGGTTATAAAATGTTATGAATAATACCCTTTTACTAAAAAGTTTGAAATTATAAATTCAAAAATTCTACACCATGATCACAATGAATAGTTATTAAGGAGATTTTTTTCACATTTTTAACTCAGAAGCATAACTTTTAAAACTACAAAAGGCGTCAAATGTTTTTCAAATAAAATAGACTCATGTGTATCATGTGTAATTATCAAATAAAAAATGTAAAGACTATTTTCCACCGACACTGCTAGTTTGTGTAATATTAAAATATTCCTTGTGAAATAACTATAAATAATAAAAATTTGAGACTTCACAAAATATATTTTAAACTAGAATTTTGAATCTTCCCAAATTGATAAAGATCACGAAATTTTGAAGTATCAAACCTTTGTTTCAATAGATCCTCAATTAGTACATTCTCGGTTAATTTAGCTACATTTTTGACATTATAGTGACATAATATTCTATTACATAACCAATATTGTTCCTCTATGTCACAAATTCAAGTTAAATCATGGATCATAAGGTCTTATAAATTTAGTGTGTAAACTTTCTCATACTGATTGGTAGAAAGAACAAATTTATCTTTATATCTATGAACAATACAATTTTATTCACAAAGATCACAAGATATATCTCATCACATAATTGAGTTATACTAATAAGGTTTTCCTTAATACCGATAAAATGTAGAACATTTGAAATTAAGGTATTTCCATGGTGAACAATGTTAACTATTTCGATGATTTCTCCTTGGGCATTGTCACCAAAGGAAAATTTTACACCTATCAATTTTATAATCATATTGAAGAAATAATTTTTTATAGTCATATTTTTTGAACAACCACTATCTAAATAAAAAATATTTTTACTTTTGGTACATTCATTATTTTCTTGAAAAACATTTGCATTTAGGAACCCAAATCGTCTTGGGTACGCTATTATTAGAAAGTAAAATTATATGAATTCACAATTTTTTCTACTTTACTATATTGAGAAAATGATACTTATTTTGAAAAAAAACCACATTAAATCCTTAAGACATAGTTTTATTCAATGAAGCTTTATTCTACCAGTGGCCACTACTTTAAAATTAGTTGAAAATGGAGCACATTTAAAAAAAGTACTTATTTCAAAAAAAAGGGTTATAATTAGTAAATTAAATTATAGAAACATTTATATGAGTTCAAATATGATAATACATTTTATAAACGTTTTCATTAACAGTGGTAAACATTGAAAAAGTATTTTTCAGACATGAAATTTTAATATTCTGTTTTACAAATTGTTTTGTCCATATTAGTATTTATATTTGACCTAACTTTTCCTATATCATATAATAATCTAGTTTTTTCATAATATGACTTCTGAATTTGTTTTGAAAGATAATATTTCTCAAAATTATGATTTTATAACTCTTTATAAATATATTATATCTCACTAGTAAAAGTATGAATCCTTGAATTTTCTTTCACATGTTTTTCTAGAGAAATTTGAAATTTTTTTACTATTTTACAATCTTAATTTTTTAGTAATTTAGAAAATATAGAAACCTCTTCAAAACTAATCTCTGAATTATTTTCTTCTGCTGAAGAAGATTCATCATAAAAATATGTAGTACTACTATCAGTGTTACTCTTATGATAATTCATATTTAAATTGAGATTTATTAGAGATAAACAGTTACTTTAGCCATGCCACATTTCATAACATTTGGAGTTTATTTATAGAATATGATATTCTTTTAATCTAACCATTCATTTTTTTGATGATTTCTGAGATGACCTATCTCTACCACTAGCACTCTATAAATCTTAAGCTATAAAAATATTCTTATTTACAACTATATTTTTATTTATTTTTATAAGATTATCCAATTCATTTATAGAGTGTTCTGATGAACAATGATCTAATTCATCTATGACATTATTCCTTTTAGGAAAAAATTCTTATTTCCCAGTATATTGTACTTTATTTGAAAAATATGATGTTATTTCAGAAGCAGCTCCTCCCTTATTTGTCTTCATTTTTTATGCTTCCCTTTTCAATATCTTATTATAATTTATAAGGTTTCCAATAAAATCATCGAGAGTTATACGAGTAATACTTTTTGTATTATCAAAAGTAGTTCTCTTGGATTCACATTCTCTAGGAATCATCTCAATAAAATTTTCCAGTAACATTTCAACTATAATATTTTTTCCACTAAGATTTTGTTATCTATTTACAACAGCCGTGAACCATTGATGAATTTTTGAAATAGTTTCACTTGTTAGAAAACAAAAAACATAGTAATATGATCAAAGAATAAATCTTCTTTATTCAATAACCTTTGAAGATTCAAAATATGGTAATTCAAATTTATTCCAAATTCTATTGAAATATTCACAAAATGATATCAGAATAAAAATTATTCTCATAATAGAACATAATAGTGTATTCCTTATTCTATAATTAAACACATATTCTTGTATTTTCTAATCTTTAAAGGAAAGAAACTTCTTTATATAGAATGTTGTAACAACCAGTTAAAATAACTAAATTTTGAACACCGACATTAAAAACAACTGTATTTATTCTATCTCTACAATACTCATAATCAACACTATTAAAAATTTGTGTTCTTCTAGAATTTTGATTCTTGAGAGTAGCAATGTTCACCCATCTATCTTATTAAAATAGAAACTCGTTATACAATTTAAACATTATAGTAATAATACTTTATACAAAAAAGTTAGGAAAAGGTTGGTAAACATTGTAAACATAGATTAAAAATAAAAGTATATAATCATAAATTAACGAATTATATCCTTATTGGATACCAACTATTGGATCATAAATATATATTATGGATACAAGATGTGGGGATAAATTGTTTTTTTTAAAAATAAACTAACAAAAAACCCCAAACTCTTTAATTATAGAAATCAAACTCAAAAATCATTTGATGATCAAAGAATGTGAATCACACTTAAATGATTTTCTAGAATCATATTAATTAATTAGGCTTAAAAATGGTTTGATAAAATAGATATTATAAATATTAAAAAAACACTCTAATGTAAATGAAAAATAGAATAAAAATGTTATAAAACATGTAAAAAATAAATATTACAATATAGTAGGAATAAATTACTTAAATATTTGAACAGAATATGTACACTTTAACATTAAGAGTTGAGGATGTTATAATTCTTGAGATAGTATATCCATAGTTTTCAACCTAACCCAATGTTCAGTCTTTCCTCCTGAGTAAATCCCGCGATTCATAAATCAGTATCAGCTATTTCTTTTAATGACATGGTAGCCCAGGATATGAAGATCTGTATAAGATATGTCTTCCAATACCCTAGAATTCATTAATCAGTCTAATCAGTATCTTAAGTCTTCCTATCTCCAAAATCCTTTGATTATAACCTCGATTGAACAAGTTAATAAAAATGGAAAGAAAATATTCTAATTTATTTACAATCCTAACAATGGATTTTCTATAAGAAAAACTTGTTGAAATATTACAAAGGTTAATAATGATATGTTAAAGGATAGATTGCCTCAAATTTTATGAGTAGAAAATGCATCATCTCCATACTTTTTTATTATACTCTTATTTATAGACACCCCTCCAATGGTCATATTTTTCATTTTTCATGATTTTAGTAGCAACAACCTCAACTTTTATTCACATAAAAATATAGAAAATTATATCTTCATCTGATGAGGTTCGGTAGAACCATCACAATAATGTAATAAAAGTATATCATATAATAGAAACAATTGTAATAGTAGAATTATAAATGTAAATATAATGATGGAATAAATTGTCAGTCCAATAAAGAATTATCGGTCACATTTATTGAATAAATATCATAATATTGATAGATGAAATATCATCACACCGATATACTAAATTTCCAACACATTGATAAAATAAATATCATCCCACCGATATACTAGATATAGTCATACCAATAAACTGAATATTTTCAATCTTATGGACCATAATATTGCCAATACGATGAACAACATATCATCATACCAATAAACATTATATATTCAATCCAATGGACTATACCTCATTCAATTTTATGGATCATGCTTATGTACTTTAATATTATAATTGATTAGTTATGAACTATTTTTTTATCATTTTTTCAAAAAAAACAAGATTCTAAAATACATTGAGGACATAAATTTATTTAAATAAGTCATGAAGAAATTTTTTATGATTTTCCAAATAAAGGAATGGAAATGTGTAATTGATAAACATTCATCTCCACATTTTTATTTCATATAAAGTATGGTATGATGTCACACCCTGATTTTAGTTTTCCTTAGTTTCGGCTCGGGTCGGGGTTCGGGTGAGACCCTCTTTAAAAAGTTTTAATGTTGATAAAAAACTTATGTTTTTGGTTTGGTGGTGTTTGATGCATGATCCGAGAATGACCATAGAACCAAGTAGTCAACCCTCCTTTGGAATTAAAATAAAATAATGAATCCTATTGAAATGAGAGTTAGAATTGAAATTAGAAAAATGTATCATAAAAAATTAAGTGTAGATTTAATAATAACAATGATAATATTAATATTATTAATTTTATTGGATTTGATTTTAATATTATCATTATTACTAATATAATTGTTATTAAAATAAATTATTAATGTTATTAACAAAAAAATTATTTTATTTATAGGTTGTTGTCTATTTTTCCCCATATTTTCTCTCTGTTTTTCTTCTTCCTCCTTTTCTCCTCCCTTATCTATTCCCCCACACGATTTCTTAGTCCCCTCTTGTGTGATACATCCCGTTGTTGCCCCACCCCTCTATCCCTCTCCAGCAAGGCACCCTTGGTGGGCTGCCCTCCCGTCGCCCTACCTCCCGGATGCAACCCCCCTTCCTCGGTTTTCCCTCCCTATGTGCAGCATGCAGAGCTGTGAACCCTCCTCCTTGCTGGACAACCCATGTGTACCCTCACCCTTTGTCCATCCCTCATGCATGTGAAGCCTCATCACCATTGATACCCTCCTCCGATAGTGACCCCCGGTGATTAATCATCTTGATTTATGTTTTTTTTCTATTTACCACAAACCCCATGTTTTAGGGTTTCATTTTTTTTGGGTCAATTGTAAAATTGATGTCCCAATATGGTTTTTTAAATTCAATTTAATATCCCTTGGTTGAGATTGAGGTGAAATTAGTGTTTTTCCCCAAATTCAGAAATTTAATCAGCAATTGAGGTTGGAACCCCTTTGTGAATATTCTCAAAATTTAGATTTCTTTGATTACATGATGTCTTCACCTTTCTTGATAATTAATTATACACTCGATATTGTTAGAAATAATTTTATTTAGTGAAATAAGATGTGTTTTTATGGAAATCAATTAAATATGATAGACTATTTTTGTTAAATTGTTCAATTTTTTATTTTAATCATGAAAATGGTACAAGTCTTTCCTTGATACACTGTGGGTGTGTTTTTGACTGTAAAAAGAGTTTTTGAATGAGTTTGGTGCATGTGTAAAGTTGTGGGTTATTTCATAAATTTTTGATAATTATTTTACGGATTAATAAATAATATTTATAATGTGAAACATGTTTTGGAAATTCTTTTGAGGATCGCTTGATTTTAAAATTAGACCTTGATGTGTGTTTTGTTTTGCTGAGTGGAGCACACTATGTTTAAGTCAAATTTGTCCAATTGAATCTTTGAAATGATTATTGATTTATTGTGGCATGATTCTATTTTAAAAAAAATGTTTTTAAAGTATAATTTGGTGATTTATGTCTTTAAATATGGTTTTCACATTATGTTCTTAATGAAATATTTCTTGTTGTCCATTGGAAGTCTATTTCGAATTTAAATGATGTACGAGATTGATTAAATGGGCCTTCAAATATTTTTTTGGGTGGTAATGTGTGTGTTTTTCTGTTGTTTTTCCAATTTGATTTTTTAAATTGTGTAAGTGTTGATAAATGTATTTAAAACTGCTTTTTGGTGTGAGAAAAATAGAAGGAGCTGGTTAGTATGGCATTGTAGGACTTTTGGGCACTTTTAGTATGATTTTTTAATTCTTTAAATAAAAGGAATTTTGTTTTGTAAATGACCTTATTTTAAGTGCGGGTTACTTAAATGTTAATTAAATTGTTTGGTGTCTTCTTGAAGGGTTGTACACACATACATATGTATGTATACCTATATATATATAAATACTTCTTGCACATATTCCCTCATGGCATAGGGAATATGTGTATTGTATTAAAGGGTATATATATAGGGGTGTATGTGTGTGCAATTGTGGGGCGATCATCATCAAAGGCATTGGGTGCCAATTGTTCGTCCTGGTCTTCACCCTTTTGAGGTAGGTTTCTCGATGCATTAGCCATTAAATTGAAGAGTTATTGATTTATTTTTTCCCCACTATTATTTATGGTGAGATAGTAATTTTAGGGATTTTAAAATAATTTCTTATTGTGGAATAATGTAAGCCCCTTTATATTGGAACTTCATTAAATTATTTTATTAAATGGCCTTACTAATTTTTTTATGAAATACCCCTTTGGACCTTATAAATGTGTTTTGGATTTACAATGGTGATTTGGATTTATTAAATATGATTCAATGTGGATTCCGTGATTTAAAAGTGGTTTGTGTTGGTTCTTCTGAGAATTGGTTGGTGTTGAGTGGTTGGTTAAGGCTCGTTTGGCACTTTAATAATGTAAATGATTTATGAATGCTCTCTTTGAGGTGACTCAGGAGTGACCATGCTATGTGTGTTGTTTTTTTGAGTTGTTGTGCGTGATATTTATGCATGATGATTGGTTTCTTGGTTGACATTGATTACACACCCCTTTGTTCTTTTAGTACTTAGTATGAGAACCTGGAATAGTAATTGAATCTTCTGGGAACAATTGCTGAACTAGTTTAGATTACACACAGGCTAGTTTCCATTAGTACAAACATTTCTCTGTTAGTGTATTGGCCCCTCAGTTAGGCCAGATAGGGAAACACTGGTAATTAGGTTATTATGAAATCATTGAGTAGGGAATGAATTTAGGTTGAGTTACATGTATAGTACAATCTAGATTGTTCAAGAGCTCCTAGGTTTCACTCGTGTCTTTTGGTAATAATGTTTTGATGAACTGTTGGCTAGATACCCTTATGTGTCATTTCCCATTGCCCTTGTTAAACGATTATAGACCCTACTTCTATAATAGTGTGTTTTATTGCTAAAATGATTGTGTTTTCAAATGGTTGCGGAAAAAGGTTTTAGAAATGTTTTATACACACTCCGCCCTTATTAATTAAAATTCCATCTCTCTTTTAGAAAAATGAATATGGGTCCCGCTTAGGCAAGATTATAATTTTTAATTGTAAAAATTGAAATGGATAGTGATTTTATTTAACGGGTAAAATGTGTGAAAAGATGAATTTTATATATGGTTGTTCAACCTGAAATTAATGTTTCTTTATTTAAAGTTAATGCATTGGGGAATGATTACATGTGCACACCTATTGAGTTTTAATACTCATGCTTATACATCATTCTTATTTTTAATCTTAGGTAGAGGTCTTTTTTGATCTTGATCATCAAGGAAAATGTTGTGTCTTGGGATCAGAGAGTGACCTGTGGGGTCATGTGGTGTTTAGTGGGCATCAGGTTCGGTTAGTTTTTATATTCTTTTCATGAATAGTTGTTATGTTCAGTTTATTTATTTTTGGGATGCCTTATTATTATTCTGATTCTTCTCTTTATTCATATTGGGAGAAATCATCCCTTTTGTCAGTATGTTGATTCCCTTGGTGCTTGTCGCCAGCCTGGGAGGATCAGGAAGGCCTCTCGGGCCTTATCACGGATATTCTTGGATGACCGGTTCATGGTCAACCCAGGTTGGTTCATGACAAAATGGTATCAGTGGAAGGTTGGCTCTTGAGAATAACTTGTTTTTTGATTTCCCATTGTTATTTGGGGTTGTGTTGGTTTAAAGAGTACGATTTTCAGGACTCTCGGCAATTGGATGGGAAGGAATTCATGATCCCTTGCTCGTTCCAAACCTCGGGTTACCATGGGATTTCTGAGCATGCTGGTTTCCTTTGATTGTTGTGAATTGTTTTATGTTGGGAAATGAAAAGGTAGTTGGGAAAGTAGCCTCATGAACTCGTAGGGCATGACAAGCCATGTGGATCCATGGACATTTTCCTAGATTGCACTCCGTGACGATGGCGTGACTATCGTACAACCACCAACCATATATCCAAGTCAACCAACAACACTAGTTTCTCCTTGTGAATCATTAAGATCCTTAATTCTGAAGAAATTTTTGTAATGTGTTATTTTTGAAATTGAGAAATGTTGAAATTGAAATGGTAATGACCATTATTTGATAAATTATTTGTTTCCATGTTCTTTAGTGTTCTCCCCCACAATAGTTTGATGAATGCCCATGGTGTATCTTCGGGTGGTGAAACCTTAGAAAATCCTCATGTTGATCACCCTATCAAACATGTTTTGAAATTCCAAAAGTTGAACACTCCCCTCTTTTATAGTCAAGAATATTATCTAGAGGTGGAGGAGTAGTTGCGGAAAATTAAGAGGAACATCAGTTTCATTAGGTTGCAAGATTCATTGAAGGTGAAGTTGAATACCTTTATGCCTGAAGGTCCAACCTGTAAATGGAGGAAGTTCGCATCTCATATAAATACTCAAGAAGATCATATTATGGAGTTCATCGAATCATCATTCAACCAAAAATATTTCTCCGAGTTGAAGAAGCCGAGGAAATGTATGGAGTTGTGTTGTGTTCAGTAGGGTGTTGAATCAGTATTCGAATTCCATTTACGCTTTTTAGACCTAGTTCTATTTGACCAATAGTTTGTTGAAAATGATCCTGAGAAGTCTCGATAATGTGAGTCTAGGCTCGGACCTAAAATGCAGTCATATGAGGTAGAGATCAACCTAACCACCTTCTCTGATTTCATGGGGGAAAACCTTTCTGGCTGAACCTGAGTTAGCAGGAGTACATGAGGTGGTGAATCCTCATGATTTAGGAAGCAGTGTAGAGGATGGTGATAAGAAGAATGGGAAGAGGCCTAATGATGGTGGTGTGGGTTGAGGAATCAAGAGTCTTTAAGATCTTCAGTCATCTTCTCCACAATGCAATGTCGGGATCTTTTACTACTGTGGTTAGTAAGGTCACAAATGACTGATGTGCTTGAGTGTTATAAAACCCTACCACACCTATAGATGATTCGGTCACTTGCAGTGATTTTTCCATGGTGTTTACAAGAAGTGTGTTGAAGCCATACATGGCTCGTCGAAGGGAACCTCATCCCGTCAGAAAGAGTACGGCAATATTTGGGATCGGTTTGAGGTTTTTTTAGTTTTCCATGGATGTAGTAGTCATATCTTGTAGCATTTTTTGGTGTATCCTTTACTTTGGTTATAAGAATGGTTTGGTTGAAACTCTTCGAAACCATTATTTTAATGGATGTGTGTTTGGTGAAATTATGGTTCGTTTGTTATGTTCAGGAATTTCTAAAGCTATACTGCAAGGAAGATGATGCTTCAACAATTGTTTCTCCAGCCATAGGTCTCGGAGTGAAGCAGACGTGTATCCAGATTAACCCCAGTGGTGAAAAAGGTCTTTGATTTAATCATTTTCCTTAGTGTGTCATGGTTTTTGTTCTTTCGATGGTGTGATGTTGTTGATATAGCGATTGCGGTAGTTTTGAAGCTCTATTAGTTTGGCCCTTCTCTTCTCTCCCCTCGTGGTGGGGGGTTTTGCTATGTTTGAGATGTTTTTATATATGGTTAATATTGTCAGTTCTTATGGTGGGGAGATACATCGTGGGTCACATTGAATTTGGTTTCACTTTTTTCTTATATTGGGGAGTCCGTTCGAACCTCCCATGACAATATCCCGGTTTTCTTTCCATGTAACGGTTTGGTGGTAGATAGCCTCATGCGAAACCACCTAATTTTACATTTTCCATTTTGTAAAGAGTTGGGTGTGATAATTCTAGTGTTAGATGAAATTATGTATTAATAGGTACTCGTTGGATGTGGTTTAAATATTTTTTTTGGTTTCAAGAGGGTCGTTGTGTTCCTCTTGGTGTTGTTCTAGATGTTGTGTTTTAATGGTTAATTGGGGATGGAGAAGATGGTTGAGTTCTGTTTGATGATGTTTAAGGTGTGTGTATATCGAGCCTGGATTTACCATCATGAATGTTCTATGTCCTTTGAACTGATCCACTAAATGTGGTCACACTTGGGGGGGGGGAATTAGCGGGGAGTTTTTTGTGGTCGCCTAAGTTCCTCTTGTTAGTATATCTATTTTTTTGTAGTATTTTGGCATCTCATCAATGTCACTCTTTCAGAATATACCTGAATTGTTAAAGAATGCTGGTTTTTGTTTTGGGTTTTGGCCCTATTATGCATTTCTGGGGGAGGAAAGTGTTATGGTGGAGAGAATTGTCACACCTGTGTTTTATTTTTCCAAGGTTCTGGCTCAGGGCAGGGTCTGGGTGAGACCCTATTTAAATTTTTTTAGAGTTGAATAAAAAATGTGTGTTTTTGGTTTGCTAGAATTTGACTTGTAACTGGATCTTGACCTCAGAACCATGTGGCCTTCCTGCCTTTAGAATTAAAATAAAAAAATAGAAAAAAATTAGAGTTAGAATTGAAATAAGAAAAATGTATCATAAAAATTTATGTGTTTCTTTAATAATAATAATGAAATTTTTATTATTAATTTTATAGGATTAAATTTTAATAATATTATTATTACTAATATTATTATTATTAAAATCAATTATTAATATTATTATTATAAAAAAATATTTTAATTATAGTGTTTTTTTCTTTTTTCACTCTATTTTCATTCTTTTTCTCATCCTTTTTTTCTTCTCCCTTCTCTCTTCTCCCATGAAATTTCTTCCTCCCCACTTGTGTGCTGCATCACGCAGTTGCCCCACCCCTTCTTCCATCACCGTCTCGCTTCCCTGGGCCAGCCACCCTCCCATCGCCTCACCTCCTAGACACAACCCCCCTTCCCTTATGGTCCCTCCCGATGCATAGAAAGCAGAGCTATTACACATCCCCTCTCTTGGCTAACCCATGCATGCCCTCACCCTTTGTCTAGACCTCTTTCTAGCAGGTCCTCTTCACCAGCAATACCCTCCTCCGGTAGCGACCCCCTCTGGTCAGTTTTTATCTGGATTTAGGTTTTTTTCTGTTTACCCCAAACCCTAGGTTTTGGGGTATTAATTATTTTAAGGTCAATCGTAAAATTCATGGTCTGATATGGTTGTTTTAGGGTCGATTTAATCTCCCTTGGGTGTGATTGAGGTGTAAATGGTCTTTTTCACCAATTTCAAGAATTTCATCTCCAATTGAGGTAGGGACCCATATGCACATATTCACTAAATTTAGATTTCATTGATTACATGATATCTATACCTTTCTTGATTATTAATTAGACACTTGATATTATTAGAATAAAAACATGTGAAATAAGATGCATTTTTTTGGAAATCAATTATATTCTGTTTAATAGATTTATTAAATTGTGCAATTTGTGATTTTAATCATTAAAATTTTACATGTCCTACCTTGACACACTACAGGTGTGTGTTTTACAATAAAATGAGTTTTTGAATGATATTGGGTTGAGTGTGATGTTATGGGTTATTTTTTAAAATGGTTTATATATTTTCTTCATGGTTTATTAAATAATATTAATAATGTGAAAAAATTGGAAATCATTTTGAGGAGCGCTTGATTTTATGATTGGACCATGATGTGTGTTGTGTTTTGCTAAGTTGCACACACCATGTTTTAGTCAAATCATACTGGTTTTCTCTTTGAAATGATTTGTGATTTATTGTGGCATGGTTTGGTTTTAACAAACATGTTTGTGAAGTTTATAGTGTTATTTTATGTCTTTAAAAGAGTTTTTCACATTATTTTCTTAGTGATATATGCCTCTTTAGAAATTTCAAGTGTGTTTCTAACTTATATAGTGTAATAGATTGATTAAATGGACTTTCAAATAAGTGTTTAGTTGATAAAGTGTGTTTTTCTTGTGTTTGTCAATGTTGATTTTATAAATTGTTTAAGTGATGGTAAAGGTTTTTAAAATGGGTTTTTGATGTAATCAATATTGAAGGAGCTAGTTAGTATTGGCATGCATGCCTTTTGTGCACTTTTAGTAAGAGTTGTGAATTGTTTAAATAAAAGGAAGCTGGTTTTGGAAATGAACTTATTTTATGTGTGGGTAACCTATAGGTTAATTAAACTATTTGGTGTCTTCTCGAAGGGTTGTACACCCATACATAGGTACATATACATATATATATATATATAAATCCTGTTATCACATATTCCCTCATGGAACGGGGAATATGTGTATTGGATGAAAGGGTATTTATATGGGGGTGTATATGTGTTCAATTATGGGGAGGTATTCATCAAAGGTGTCAGGTCCCAATTGTTAATCTTGGTCTGCTCCCTTTTGAGATAGGTTTCTCGGTGCATTAGCCTTTAAATTATAGAATTATTGATTTCTTTTTTTCGAACATTTATTTAGTGATAGATAATAATTTAGGAATTTTAGAATAACTACTCATTGTGGAATAATGTAAGACACGTTCTATGGGAAATTTTATTTATTAAATGTTCTTACTATGTGTTTGATGTAATGCCCCTTTGGCCCTTATAATCATGCTTCAGATTTAGAGCGGTGATTTGGGTTTCATTAATGGTCTTCTAAGTGGATTTTGGGTTTTAAAAGTTACATGTATTTGATCTTCTAAAATTTTTTTGGTGTTGGGTGGTCGGTTATGTCCCGTTAGGAACTTTAATATGGTAAATGATTTTTTGAAACTTCTCTTTGATGCGGCATATGGGTGAACTTGCTATGTGTATTTTTTGTGTGTGTCACGACCCGTCCTCGGGGCCCGTGCCGTGACTACCCCAAGCCCACCTTCCATAGGCCAGGGGCTGGAGACTAGAACCAAAGGCGTAAATCCCAATAATTGGGAAGTCATTGCCTTTATAAAAGTAAACAAAACACCACAGAGTACAAGAAGAATTAAAACACTAAGTACAAAGAGAAGTGTTGAAAGGTAAATGGGCCAGAATACAAACCCAAATGAAAGTACAACTATAACTGACCAAAGTACAACAGAAAAAGACAACAGCTGGAAGGACGGAAGCGGCTCCTGGGTCGTCCTCCTCGGATCCTATCTGAAGGGTAGGTACAGATGGCGCAGCTCCTGGATCGTCCACCATGAATCCTACCTGAAGGGTAGGTACATATAGCCTCCACAATGCTCCCTCCCGTCAACCTCCTCCGTGTGTCGTCTTGTCACGATGTCCACCTCCGGATATTGACTCGTCGTGTGGTCCACCTCCGGGTACTGTCCAGTTCTCAAACACTCGGCCTCTGTCAGCACTGTCAGTCATCTGCAACCAACACAACGAGGTGCGGGCATATCCTGTGCAGGGGTGAGTATAACGATACTCTGTAGGGACCCCGAGACCCTCAACGTCTCACTAAAATCAACAAGGACAACCACAAAAAGATCTCAATGGATAACCTCTACTTAGGTATATTCCCATACATATACCAAAGTTATCACGTAACTCATCTCAAACATGAGGAAACACAAGGATCATAGACTCAGCTCAAACCAGGATTTTCATTATCGATACCATAACTGCTCAAGATCCCCGTCTCTGGAGTGTACAGTGGTCCTGTCCTGACTCTGAGGTACTGCTCACTAATCCAAGTCTCTGAGGTACTCCTCCTGTCGAGTATCGCGGGTCTGCTGCCAAATACTGGGCGCTCCGTCCGCTGTGGGTCTGCCACCAAATACCGGGCGCTCCCCCTAATAGCCTACAGAGGTACTCCTCCGGCCGAGTACTGCGGGTCTGCTGCCAACTAACAGGCACTCCGTCCGCCGTGGGTCTGCCACCAAATACCGAGCACTCTGTCCACTATGCTAGTCGACTCACTCCAAGTCGAGTCGGTCATGCAGTCGTCAGGTCTCAGTCGTCTACACGGTCTCCCTACTCCGTATGCTCGTCTCCGGGAGGGACCGCTCCACGAGCTACTAGTCAATACTCAAAGTATCACAAAGTCCCATGAAGATGTATCTCAAAGGACCGCCTCATTAAGAGGAATTCAACAAAGTCAACGGCACGACAATCAGACATCCGGAGCTCAAGATATAAGTGTTTCCGCTCCGAGGGCCCGGTTGGTTTCGTGTCCGAACCAACCCGGCCGAACCCAAAGTTCTCCAAAACCTTGAGTATAATATACCAAAATGACTGTCTCTATCCAAGGGTCGCATCTCCATTGACGGTGTGTGGATAAGAGGTCTACAGCCCAAGATATGGGTGAAAAACCGTGAGGGGTCCGAAAACGGGGGGTCTAGGCCCGGACTGACCCGGCCCAACCCCCCTGGGTCGGCCCGAACCGGGTCGACCAGACCTGGGTCCGGGTCCGACCTGGCTGGGCGCGACCAGGCCCGGCCAGCGCGGTCCGGCCCTGTCTGGGCGCGACCTGACCTGGCGGTCCGGCCGGGTGGCTCGGCGCTGGCCGACCGGTCGCGCCAAAGGAGCCCCCCCCCCTCCCCACTCGGGGGCCGCTCCGTGTCACCGGTCGCGGTGCGCTGCCGTGTCCCACGTTCCCTGGTCCCGCACGGCCGCGGGACCCTCGGTCACCACTGCGGCTTCTGCCGCGGTGGATTCTTCTGGTGGCACGCCTGCGGGGGCTTCCGCGGACCATCGGACGCGCTCTGGTGGTCCGATTCGCCTGCAGTCTTCGCCAGTGATCATCCTGGGACCCGACCTTCACTGCAAAGCCTTTAAATTGCATCGCGGCCCGCGTCACCATCGATCGTCGATCCACACTTCGACAGCAAACCTAGGGGTCTTCAAATCACCTCCGCGTCCCCAACTCCGTCTGCGGTTTCGTTCGACATCAACGGTGAGGAGCGACGGCGCAACGCTTCTTCGCCGCGTTCTTTCTCGTGTCCGCATGGTGTTGTTGCACTGTTCCACCTTTTTTTGTGCCGAAACGAATCAATCAACAAAGAGGGAGGAGATTCGGTCGTGTTCGTGTGGTCTGACCTCCTCTCATTATGTTGGTAACAAGCGGCCCAAAAGGCGAAGAACAACAAGGAAATTTCACGAACAAAAGAGAAACAACCCAAACAGTTTTCCCCACAATAGAATATTCCCAACCCGCAAGGAAAACATTCGTGGATCAACTAGGTAATAAGTTGATCCATGTTCGTTTTTTTCTTTAGGAAGAATGAAATCAAGGGAATAAAATCATTCTTAAAACATAATTCCCTACCTCAAGCGTTGTCGTAGAACACGAGTTCGTCACGGAAGAAGCGTCGTTGACATCGTAGTATAAGGAATTGCGTCATCGAACTCCGAGGGTTTGGCGTTCTTCGTCGGAGGTCGGAGCGTTCTTCACGTTCTTTGAGTTCTTCGCATTTTTCACGTTCTTCGTTGAATAAGAACGCTTTCCTCCAAATCCTCTCCGCGCCATAAGTTCCAACAGAAGTAAAATAAGAGTTATCTTGTTTTATTAACGCACATGACACGTTTGAATTTCAACGAAAACAAACAAACAATTAATTCATTGAATTAATTGTAACAATTCAACTTCCCAATTAATGAGGCGTTTCTTATCTAGAAAAACGCACGGTTGACTTTCATTAAAGAGGGGTTTTCATGGGTGCGTTACTTATAGGAAAAGAAATGGCGGCGCTCGTGCGGGCCCCACCACACAAATATCCTACCAAGTGGATAGGATATTTTGAGTTCCACCCTGTCCGGTTAACTTAGCATAAGCAGATTTAAGTTGCTTTAAGTGGCTTTAAGTGAAATAAAATAAAGTTGTCGCACCACTTTATTTTATTTTCTTCACATAACCCCCAAAATAAAAAACCACACCCGATATAGCGCAACTCGGGAAATTAGATTTCTAAGAAAAAACCAGCGTTGTGATTCCATCGGTGCCTTCGAAATTCGATTCCGAGCACTGGTTCAAATGTTAGAAAAACCCACTCGTTCTTTAACTGAACGTACCCGAGATAAACTTTGGAAAAAGATTCTGGGCACACCGGGCCAAAGAATCAGGCGCCGTCAGAAACTGCATTCTTGTAAAATCCCAAATAATATTTTAAAAAAATCCCCTTTAAATTTCCAGTTCTTTACATTACTCCACCCTCAGGGATTTACGTCCTCATAAAGATTTATCACAAACAAGGGTCAAAAAAGCGGTACTGAGCATGCATCTGAGTCTCCCACTCTCATGTGCTCACCTAGAGGTTCCTATACAGCCAGTGAAAGTGCACCCGAGGAATAGACCATTCTTGTAGGATCCACCCCTGTCGATCCTCGATCCCCATTGGAACCTCCGTGATTATCACCCCATCGCCATCGTCCAGCTCCCCATGGTCGATGATATGCGAAGGGTCGAGCACGTATCTCCTCTACTGAGATACGTGGAAGTCGTCATGCACTTGGTGCAACTGAGGTGGATGGGTCAAGAGGTAAACCACCTTGCCTACCCAGCTGAGGACCTAGAAAGGTCCGTTGAACCTCAGAGATAACTTTCCTCCTTGGCCACATCTCTGTAAACCTCATCAATGTGAGATCTGTATAAGGACGTGATCGTCATCCTCGAACTCCAGAGGTCTCCAATTACTGTTAGAACTGTAACTCAAACGACTGCTGCCACGAGGGTAAGGTTGACCGACTCAATAGTGATTAGTCACACCCTCCTGTGCAAGAGTTTATCCAGTGCTACCAGGGGTTTACTTTTCGCCAACCAAGGAAAACCCATCCCAACGTCGTACTTAAACCAAAACCTTTTTGCCTGATATTGTCATTTTGTGTATGAACTGTGATTGCCCAGTCCATAGTCAAACCAACATCATAAGGCCTCGATGCTTCCACCAATATATTCCAACCGAAACTCTCACCTCGAGGGTCTGACCACACTGTCAGTGTAAGTGTGATTATCGAGTCTCCTCCCAAGGTATCTCCAGATGTGAAGGGAAAGTCCATGGATTACCGGAAACTCTAGGTCTGCGACAAGATTTGTGAAAAAAAAATGAATGATTCATATCGATGTATGTTACTATAGCAGCTAGTAGTGGACACAGACAATCCCCTAAATCATTTTTAGAGCCATTGGATCACTCTCCCTGATCGCATGAAGCCTCACTCTCCCTCCTCCATCCAGCTCCCTGAGCCTGGCGGGGATAACTAAGGCGGGTGGTTGTAGCATGTTAAGATGTACACCACCTCATGTTACTCTCCTAGCTCTACCTCCACGTCTGCTGCTTCGCAGACTCATATCTCCTTAAATCTTCCTATTATTGAAACATTTAACACACTCGAGTCTCTAAGACTAGCGCTGGTTTCCTATATCCTACTGGACTATGCAGTATTCATCCTCTCCTGGATGATCTGCACCTTCTTTGCCTACGATCTAAAGAGATGCTAAAATTTCTCCTTTTCCGAAAAGAGAAACTTGGTCTGATCCCCTGGATGATCCACACCCATTGCCTAATACAGTCAATACTGACATGAATGACGCATTCATGCCATGGATGACGTCGTAAGGCCTCGACGTAACTAATAAGAGATCCAACTGTCACTCTCGCCTCCAAGGGTTGAGTCACACTGTCGGAATCAGTGTGAGGTCACTAGGTCTCCTCCAGTAGTATCTCGAAAGTGAGGGTCATGTCAATTGTTTTAACCGGGACCACTCAGTATCAACCAAACAAAAGGATAGGAAAGAAAACATCACAAAGATAAGTGTCTTTTTATTATTGTAACTCGTAGTACAATGACATGCAGCAACTACAAACAAACATCAACAAAACTTGAAGCAACATGATCAATTGCCTCCAGGTCTTGAGCTAGTCACGATCCTGTCCATCTGCTTCCGGAGCTCCATGACCATAGGCCTCAGCTGCCTGAAGCTGAGCTCTCCCATGTCCTCTTGTCCCCTGTGGTCGGGGGTGGGCCTCCTAGTGGTGGTGGTGGAAACACCCCGAAGCGTCATCCACCTCCAGCTGCACGACCAGCTCCTCTTCCATGGCCGCCTGCTCCATGTGGTCTGCCCTGATTGAACCTCTGCCTCTGGCTGGGAGGTTCTTCATTTTACTGTTGGTCATCTGAATAACGGGTCGGACAGTCACGTTCCATGTGACCAATCCCGCCGCAGGAGTAACACTGTCCACTCTCGGTACGACTGGCTCTGACCCCACCCTGGTTACCCTGCACAACTGAACCAGAGTCTTGCAGTCGGCCACCGGTAGGTTTGGTCCTCTTGGACCACTGCGTCATCTATCTACTGCCTACTGCAGAAGACTCTACTGCAAGCCGGCTAGTGGTGGGTTGTGCTGCTGTTGACTGCTCAGCAAGGAAACTCTCAACTAAGAGGGCTCTCTCCAACACCCCTGTCTGGGTCGGAATGATATGAGAAACAAAAGAAGATCTAATCTCCATCCTGAGCCCCTGCTCGAAGGATCGGGCCCTGAAGAACAGGTCCCGTACCATATCTGTGGAGTAGCACGAGAGGTCTGTGAACCTCGCAGAATATTGTGCCACCATCATGCTGCCCTACCGTAACTGAAGTATCTCCTGTATACGCACTGCTGGAAGGGTGGCTGGTACAGACTCTACCCAGAAAAGGCTCTCGAAGTCTGCCCATAGAAGTGTCGCCTCGTCATGCATCTGAAGCATCAGGCTCCACCATCGGCCTACTGCTTCCTGAAGAAGGCTGGCAGCAAGGATCACCATGAAATCTGCCGGCATCCCCACTAGCCTGAAGACTCTCACCACAGCCTCCAGCCAATCCTCAGCCGCCTGCGGGTCCGTCTCTCCCCGGAACCTGGGTGGCCTCTGGCGCTGGAACTCGTGCAGTGCGCTCAAGCGACGTGCACCCTCTACTACTGGGACTGGTGGCATCAGTGTCCCAACGGGTAGTAGTACCACTGGGGCCCCTGCTGGTGTCTCAACTGGGATAGGGCCCTGTACTGAGGCCACGTCGCTCGGTGGGATGTCAGTACGTACAACTCTCGGGGCTCTAGCTGGTCTTCCACGGGGAGGCATCTTGAAAGAAACAAACATGACACGATCAAAAGATTTATACCTGGTGAGCTGACCTGGTTTGAGCTGATATTTAAAAACATCTGGAAAGACACACACAATCAGTGTTTTCGTGCACAACATTGGAAATCAGTTGTCAGGGTCCTGGTTTATGGATACGTCGGCCGCTCGCACCAACACTGGACTCCCTAAACTGAAAACTACACTCGGTGCTCTTAACACTATTGCTTCATAGAAAGAAAATATCAGAGTTATATGTTCTGCGATAGAACCGACTCCTCTGATACCAATTTTTCACGACCCGTCCTCAGAGCCCATGTCGTGACTACCCCAAGCCCGCCTTCCATAGTCCAGGGGCTGGCGACGAGCACCAAAGGCGTAAATCCTGATAACTGGGAAGGAATTTCCTTTATAAAAGTAAACAAAACACCACAGAGTACAAGCAGAAGTAAAACACTATGTACAAAGAGAAGTGCTGAAAGGTAAATGGGCCAGCATACAAACCCAAATGAAAGTAAAACTACAACTGAACAAAGTAAAAAAGAAAAAGACAACAGCTAGAAGGATGGAAGCAGCTCTTGGGTCGTCCTCCTCGAATCCTACCTGAAGGGTAGGTACAGATGGTGCAGCTCCTAGATCTTCCACTATGAATCCAACCTGAAGGGTATGCGCAGATAGCCTCCACAACGCTCTCACCTGTCAACCTCCTCCGTGTGTCGTCTCGTCGCGAATTCAACCTCCGGATACTGACTCGTCATGTGGTCCATATCCGGGTACCATCCAGTTCTCGAACACTTGGCCTCTGTCAGCACTGTCTGTCATCTACAACCAACCCAACGAGGTGCGGGCATAGCCCGTGAGGGGTGAGTATAACGATACTCAGTAGGGACCCCGAGACCCTCAAGGTCTCACTACGACCAACAAGGATAACCACAAAGAAGATCTCAATGGATAATCTCTACTTAGGTATATGCCCATACATATACCAAAGTTATCAAGTAACCAATCTCAAACATGAGGAAACACAAGGATCATAGACTCAACTCAAACCAGGATTTCCATTATTGAAACTGTAACTGCTGAAGAGCCCCGTCTCTGGAGTGTACAGTGGTCCTGTCATGACTCCGAGGTACTGCTCACTAATCCATGTCTCTGAGGTACTCCTCCTGTCGAGTATCGCGGGTCTGCTGCCAAATACTGGGCGCTCTGTCCGCTGTGGGTCTGCCGCCAAATACCGGGTGCTCCCCCTAATAGCCTACAGAGGTACTCCTCCGGTCGAGTACCGCGGGTCTGCTGTCAACTACCAGGCGCTCCGTCCGTCGTGGGTCTGCCGCCAAATACTGGGCGCTCCATCCACTGGGCTAGTCGACTCACTCCAAGGGGTCAGATCTCAGTCGTCTACACGGTCTCCGTACTTCGTACGCTCGTCTCCGGGAGGGACCGCTCCATGAGCTACTAGTCAATACTACATGTATCAAAAAATCCCACGAAGATGTATCTCAAAAGACCGCCTCGTCAAGAGGAATTCAACAAAGTCATCGGTGCGTCAATCGGACGTCCGGAGCTCAATATATAAGTGTTTCCGCTCCGAGGGCCCGGTTGGTTTCATGTCCCAACCAACCCGGCCGAACCCAAAGTTCTCTGAAACCTTGAGTATAATATAACGAAATGACCGTCTCAATCCAAGGGTCGCATCGCCGCTGACGGTGGGTCTATCGGAGGTTTACAGCTCATGATATGGGCGAAAAATCGTGAGGGGTCCAAAAACGGGGGGTCTGGGCCTGGACCGACCCCCACCCCCACACCCACCACCCCCAGCGCAGGGCCGCTCCGTGTCACCGGACATGGCGCGCTACCGCGTCCCACATTCACTGGCCCCGCGCGGTCGTGGGACCCTCGATCGCCGCCGTGGATTCAGCCACTGCGGATTCTTCTGGCGGCGCGCCGGGCACCGTCGCCCCCGACCGCCGGCGCCACCGCACCGGCGTGGCGCGCCGGTGGGGGATTCCGCGGACCACCGGACACGTTCCAGTGGTCCGATTCGCCGGCAGTCATCACCCGTGATCATCCTAGGACCCGACCATCGCTGTAAAGCCTTAAAAACACCTTCGCGGCCCTCCTCACCATCGATCGTCGATACGCACTTCGACCGCAATCCGTGGGGTCTTCAAATCGCCTCCGCAGCCCCGACTTTGCCCGCAGTTTCGTTCGGCATCAACGGCGCCGCGCGACGGCACCGCACTTCTTCACCGCATTCTTTCTCGTGTCTGCATGGTGCCGTTGCACTGTGCCGCCTTTGTTCGTGCCGCAACGAATCAAACAACAAAGAGGGAGGAGATTCGGTTGTGTTCATGCGGTCTGACCTCCTCCCGTTAAGTTGGTAACAAGCAGTCCAAAACATGAAGAACAACAAGGAAATTTCACGAACAAAAGAGAAACATCCCAAACAGATTTTCCCCACAATAGACTATTACCAACCCGCAAGGAAAAAATTCGCGGATCAACTAGGTAATAAGTTGATCTGTGTTATTTGTTTTCTTTAGGAAGAAATAAATCAAGGGAATAAATTCATTAATAAAACATAATTCCCTACATCAAGCGTTATCGTCGAATGCGAGTTCATCGCGGAAGAAGCATCGTTGACGTCGCGGTATACGGCGTTGCATCGTTGAACTCTGAGGGTTTGGCATTCTTCTTCGGAGGTCGGAGCGTTCTTCGTGTTCTTCGCGTTCTTCACGATCTTCATCGAAGAAGAACACTTTCCTCCAAATCCTCTCCATGCCACAGGTTCCAACAGAAATAAAATAAGAGTTATCTTATTTTATTAACGCACATGACACGTTTGAATTTCAAAGAAATGAAATCAACAATTAATTCAATGAATTAATTGTAATGATTTAACTGCCCAATTAATGAGGCGTTTCTTATCTAGAAAAACTCACGGTTGACTTTCATTAAAGAGGGGTTTTCGCAGGTGCATTACTTAGAAGAAAAGAAATGGCGGGGCTCGTGCGGGCCCCACCTCACAAATATACTACCAAGTGGGTAGGATATTTTGAGTTCCACACTATCCGCTTAACTTAGCTTAAGCAGCTTTAAGTGGCTTTAAGTGGCTTTAAGTGAAATAAAATAAAGTTGTCGCACCACTTTATTTTATTTTCTTCACTTATCCCCCAAAATTAAAAACCACACCCGAGCAAATTAAACTCCGGAAAAGGAGTTTCTAAGCAAAAACCGGCACTTCGATTTCATCGGTTCCCTTGGAATTTGATTCCGAGCACCGGTTCAAAATTTAGAAAAACCCGCTTGTTCGTTCACTAAAGGTACCCGAGCTAAACATCGGAAAAATATTCTGGGCACACCGGGCCTCGGAATCAGGTGCCATCAGAAACAGCGTTCTTGTAAAATACCAAAAAAAAAATTTAAAAAAAAATTCCCTTGAAATTTCTGGGTCTTTACAGTGTGAGTGGTTGTGAGTGATGTTCGTGCATGGTGAATGGTTTCATGGTTGACATTGTTGACTCACCCATTTGTTATTTTTGTACTCGACATGAGATCCTGGCATAGTAAGTGAATCTTTTGAGAACGATTGATGTACTGGTTTAGATTATGCACTGGATACTGGCCCTTAGTATGGAATTTTACTTGTTAGTGGATTAGGCCCCTCAGTTTGGCTAGGTAGGGCAACACCGACCATTAGGGAGTTATGACATCATTGAGTAGGTCATGCCTTCAGGATGAATCACATGTATAGTACATTCTGGATTGTTCACGAGCTCCTAGGTTTCCCTCATGTCTATTGGCAGGAATGTTTTGATGCACTGTTGGAAAGATACCCTAGTGTGCTATTTCCCATTTCACTTTTTGAATGATCCTTGACCCTACTTAAAGAATAGAGTGTTGTATACCTAAAGTGATAGTGTATTAACTGGTTATGGAAATTTTTTCTGAAATGTTTCATACAGACGCCCCCTTATTAATTAAAATTTCATCTCTCTTTTAAAAATAGTCATATGGTTCCCTCTTGTGTAAGATTATGGTTATTAATGGTAAAAAAGGCAATGGACCGGGATTTTCTTCAAAGGAAGAAATGTGTGAAATGATTACTTTTATATATTATAGTTAAAACCTTAAATCAATGTTTTTTATTTAAAGGTAGTTCATTGGAGATATATTACTTGGGCACACCAACTATGTTTTAAAACTCATTCCTATACTTCATTATTGTTTATATTCTTAGGTGCAGGTCTCAGTTTGATCTCGATCACCATGGTCGATGTTGTGTCTTGGGATCAGAGAGTGGCCTATGGGGTCACGTGGAGTTTTGTGCACATCAGGTCAGGCTAGTTTTTCATTTCAGTTCTTCCTTAGTTGTTCTGTTCAGTTTATTTATTTCTCGTCTACCTTATTATTATTTTTCTACTTCTTTTTAATCATATTGGGTGAACTCATTCCCATTGTCACTCTCTTGATGCCCTTGGCGCTTTTCGCCTACCCAAGAGGATCAGGAATGCCTCTTGGGCCTTGCTGTGGATCGGCCTGGGTGACCGGTTCATGGTCAATCTAGGTTGGTTTGTGACATATGAAATACTCTTAAATGGAACCTTGATCCCTGAATATGTATTACCCACTTAATATTTCCAAAATAATTTTTTATAACGAATTTACTTTTTTAAAAATTTTATTTATACCTTTATCACCTTCTTGTATCATAATAAATTTTTCTGATGATAAAAGTGAGCGATTAACTCATATCATTTTTAAATCAAATATTAAATGAAGAATGAATATTAAAATAACATATATTTATTAAATATTTTCCCTGGTATTTAAAAAATACATGTAAATACATTAAATAAAGAAATTCAATTACAATTATTCTATACTTGAATAATAATGAGTTTATTTATTCGTTGGTGATCCTTAATAATTGGACATATTTTGAACCCCAAGGTGAGGCCCACAGTTTCCTATACAAATATTTATTAAAAAATGAATAATTTTGAATATGATAAGTTTATGACCTTTAGGCCCGTATCTCCATAGAGGTGAATACTATTCACCGACTAATAGTAGAGTCTAATATCCCTTCAAGTCCCCTAAGGAGGTAAGGAATAATCATACAAATGAAAAACATTATTATGAATACACCCTATGTAATATAAAAAATTTATCTTATGATATATCATAAATCAAGACACACACTTTGTGTTATCAACCTTTCTTGCATTATTATTCATTTACATTACTATACAGACTTACATTCTTCTACCATGGCCATGGATTAAGTGAATGTACTACCATCCTGATCAACTAGGCCAGAGATATCATTTCTTTTTAGAATCAAAAAAATCTATCTTGAATATTCTATCACTTTCCATACCACCAATGGTACACCTAGAGAAAGATTCCTTGACATGAAAAAATTGTCACGGTTTTCATCTTGAATTAAATTAAATTATCAAATAGTGTACATTGATGATAATCTAAATTCAAGAGACCATTACACATATTCAAATATCAGAACTTACAGTGACACCTTAAACATGATGGGTTCCTGTTAAAGGGTTAGGTTAAATGATATCATCAACTCGAGATCACCAAGGAAAAAATTCATGAGTTGATATCTCAATTCATATGTTCCCCAACACTTGATAGTAAAAAATAAATTGTGTCCTATTATAATGATATTCCTAGACCATAGGACATATTCTTATAATTACTGTCATGGTATCTATAGGTTCTCATTATGGCTTGGTAGATACTATAACTGTTTTATACAACATGTAATCTATTCACATTCCTATAAAAATAGTATATGAATAAGTATTAATAATACTATGGTATTATTAACACACACACACAAATAGATATATTTATATATCGAATAGTATACATGTAAACGTAATCAATGTAGAAAAAGAAGTCGAGTATAGGGCACCCAATCACAATAGTGGCCAGAGGTTGTCCCTACAAGACGACCACACACCATCTTTTTCCATTTCAATTAAGTTAAAACAATGCCCGAATTTATGTAGCAATTTTTATCAAATATGATGAAATTAGAGACTAAATAGATACCAATGGTTAAATATTATTCCCAGGATGGATTTGGGGGTATGTAATGGACCTTATATGGGTGTCCAAACCAGTTTCAATGCAGATTCAATGAGAGAATGATGCTAAATTAGTTTTTTTATGATTATGTATTTTTTGTTTTATTTGAGTAATTAATTATAATTAATTATATTTTATTATTTGATTTGTGTGTCATAGGATATATTGTTGGGAGAAGGTTAAAATATGGATGATTATTGATCTTTTTTTAGGGTTTATATTTAATTTTGATGTAATTTGTTCGTTTAATACTAAACCATATTCATATAAATGAATGATTGGATACTGTAGACATTTTACAATGGTTTAAGTACAATAGATAGGGACAAATAATTATTTATTGAAAAAGGTATGGTGGTGTATGGACTTTTAGGCTCTTTATAAGTGATTATTTCCACTATAGTTAAGATAAATCTCCCAATAAAAATATCCCCAAGGAGACATGGGGCTGAATGAGTGGATGTGAGGCCTTGGGAAGGTCTTGAGGAATGAGATATAGAATGAGTTTCCTATGTGAATTCTGTAGTGGTAGTTTTGAAAGTACGAGTCGATTAGAAATAATAGTGATGAGTGTAAAGGTTAGAAATATCACAGGGGGTGTGGATCACCGTTATATGGGTGGATTGTGCCTTAGAGAGAACATTGGATAGGGTAACACCATTAGGATGAGACAAGGTGTGATGGTTTAAGGACTCTACCTTAGGATATAAGTGATGGGGAAAAGGTGTGGGTCCTTGGAATTTTCAGGACTTGGTATTAGGTTTCCATGTAATGTAGAATATGATATTTTTGGATAGTCCATGGGTGGCATGACTGGGAGTGAGGTGATATTTTAATGAGGAGATGTACCAACCCCCTATGGTCCAGGAAGAGGGATCATATAGGTTTTGATGTCTCTAGGGGTGATTAGTATGATATCATATCGATATATAGAGGTTGTGGAAGGTTAGAAGATCCCTAACTGATTCCCTAATAGGTAAGGATGTATTATTTCTAGATGAGGGGTTTGGATAATGTGACTATCATCCAAAAATGAGATATTGAGTTGTGTGATGAGCTGCAGACCTTGTTTGTTATCGCTTGACTTTTTTCTTTTGATTGGTGAAAAAACCAGTGGGGGAGACGGATCCAAAGGCCTGTAAACTTCATGAGTGATATGGAACTAGTTGAAATATCCTAGGTGAGATAAATTTTTCATGGGAATAAATAATAAACTTTCCTTGAGTTGGATTTTGTCAAGAAAAAATTACTTTTCTTAAATAGGCATGAGATATGATATAAAACTATCCAAGTTGAGAAGGGTAGGTTTTGTCATGATGAGAGGTAGGGATGATGGAACATATCTCAATTCATAAGGAATCGGGTTAGTTTCTAGATATTGGACCTTATCATAACCCTTCATGTAGTGGGTTATGGCCTTAGAAAATACCCTACCCCAAATCTTCAGGTACTTTTTGGGTAATGGGTATTTTTTCATGAGACAGGGAATGGATTATGACATTATGAGAAAGCATATATGATCAAATGTCTGGGCGTCTTGGTTAGTAAATGATGAACTAATTCTATTGGAGACATGGTGTCCAAGTAAGGTTTGATGTGGTGGAAATATAAATTTACTTTACTTGTGCATAAATGTGAATGGTGGCATATAATAGGGGTTCTTGGTGAGACCCAGAAAAGATATATTTCCCACGCCCTATATAAAAAATATAATTCTCATGCAGATATTATGTCTTTTTCATAGGTTCTAGTATAGGTTGTTTAGTGGATCGAGATGGAGGAGCTCATGGGTGCATTCATGTTGGGTTGTGCTGAGGCCCGGGTGTGAGTGTTGGACCAGTTGTTAATTTTGGCTATTTTATTTATTTTTATATATCATTATTCTAGTGGATAATAAATATGATGTCAGAATACATGCTTCCACATGAGTAATCTTACTATATCATTTTTCATTTATTTATTTATATTATGATTATGTGATGTGGATTTTGTTTCTTATTTTAACCACATGTATTACATTTATTTTAGGGCATAGTCTATCCATTTTATAGATTATGACCTGTCTTCTAGTTGAAAACTTATGGAATATATGGAGGAACACATGAGTTTTTATAAAACACTATGCCAGAGTACTATTGAGTTTCCTCTAAATAGGGGTGTTACAAAATGGTATCAACGTTTTTATTTTTTCTTACTCATTGGGAATATAGTAGAAATGTGATTTAAAAAAGATTTAGAGATTGTTATGGACATTGGACTGGCGAGTTATGATCAACCTTCCATTTAGAATTCTTGGTCACCATGAGTAATCGATTATTTTTTAGGAATTATCAAATAAAATTGAGATTTTTATTTAAATATGATTTGATTATTGGTTGTTGTTATTGATGATATTGGTTCTTGGTTTGTTGGAAATAGTCCCATGTACCTGCATCATATTTATCACATGGGTTTGGCATGAAGCACACATGATTGTGTGTGATTGATTCCATTGATTGAAAATATCATTTTTTTTAATTTTCTTTAATAATTTATATGGTGTTTTCCCATATAACTTCATTGTGTAATTATACTTATATTAATCACAATATTCTCTTTAATGGAAGTTCATGCTGTTTATTAGTGTATGAGTTCTTTGATGATGAATATTCATTCCCTTTATAAGGATAATATATAGTGAAACTTAGTGGGTTGGTGTATGCCCCAATTTCATAGGTGATGGAAATGTGGTGGGTTTATAACATGAATTTAGAACCTAGTACATTATATAAGGATAGGAATAGGTTTCCTTTTGGATGGGGTTCAGTTACATATAATGTGAACAACAGACTATATATAATTTTTCCATATAGATTTTTATGGAATTCTATTTAACTTAACTGTTAAGTTTTATGGTCACCCTTGAGTGGGTTGAAGATGGTGTGTGATGTTGTTGGAGTGTTTATAACATTTATAATTGGTTTTTTAGGGAATGATTGGTTGGTTGTTTGGATTGTTAGTTATTGGAATGGTTTTTAGTATGATAGTGATTGAGGATCCTAGGTGGTGAGACCTAGGATGGTTAATGTGTTGGTAGATTATATAAGGTTCTAGAGAAACACCCATGTGATAGTTGATCATGTTATTATCCTTGAAATGATTGAAATTCCACGGTTTATTGAAAGAAAACTAAAATGAAATAGGTACATGATTAATGGGATAGTAATGTGAGCCTTGGATATATGGAATGTGACTCATGGGTGTGTGAATTGGGGTGTGGGATTAGGTTGTACAAGTGTGTGGACCCATTAGGTTTGGAAGATATTAGGTTTGATAGTGAGTGATAGCCTATGAGAGGGATATTAGAGGGTCACTTTTCCTTGGGAAGAGGAGAGTGGTGTAGGTATGTATTTTTAGGAGAAATTATTGGTGTCTCGGGGTAGGTGGAAACACGGTACACACAGTTCCCTGTTGAGTTATGGATTGGTGAACAATAATGTGAGGTCCAAGAATCATTGTGATTAGTGAGATACCTTTGAGAATGGTTTCCAAAGGTTTGGTTGCATAATATACATTCGTCAATGTTAGGATGTGATGTCAAAATAGATTTGGCTAAAATGGAATGGATTATCTAACTAGTCCTTGATTTTGGTCTTGGGGGTTAACCTATGGGGAAGCTTCGATCATGAGGAGAAATACTCATGTGATTTTGATACTTGTTTGGGGCAAGTGAGAGAGGGGTTATTCATGGAATTCCATGTGGTGGGGAGTTCACCATTAGTCATTAGAGAAAATGGTTCAAATTTAGATTGGATTGTTGAAAGCTGAGGATGGCCTTCCATATTAATGGAAATCCCACAGTGGACAAGTACACAACGATTGAAAATGTTTATTTCATCTGATATAAAAATGCATAGTGGATGTCCCTCCTAGAGATACAACAACTGAACACTTTCCTTGTATTGAATTCATCTCACTTCCCCAGAACAACTCATCGTACATCGTCATCCCACCACTAGAAGAATAACTAACAACCCCACATATAAGGCATCTAATTGGCCCAATGGAGAAGGGTTGATGTCCTTTAGTAATATAATTTTCTAGGATCTTCTGAATAGTTCCACAGTTGTGAAATTAAAGAGAGTAATAGGAAAATTAAAATTTTCATACCTAGTTCCTCACCTTTTTATGAAGGAATATTTCAAACATTTAGGCCTTTTATGCCTTGTTTCAAGCAAAAAAATAGTAAAATAAATCACATCCCAACAAATGAGTAATGTAATCATCCATAGCCATCCTCCCCTGTAAGAGATTAAAAAAATCATAGATTCAATCCAACTTCAACATCACTATAAATAAATATTAGATAAATTGTTTCATTAAGGCTACCAATGTTATACATTAATCTCTTTAATCCTGTATCATCAATCTAGACCATATCTCAAGAGGTCCCTTTATCATATAAGTTTTCATCTTCACCTTCCAATAATTTTGAGTCTCTAAAAGATCAAAAATCCCTTTGATGATCTCAATCCAATCCTTAAATTTCAAAGGGCGTCCCTCCCCCTAAAAATCTGAACGGTGTTACAACTATGATTCTTAGAAAAACTCAACTATACTAGGCCCTCCCTAATGGGCAGATCCTTAACCCACCATCACTATGTGGAATTCACCCAGATGAAGAGTCTCTTATTCATATACTTTAAGGGTAGTGTTGGTCACATTATTAGACTATCCCTCCAAGACATATGTACTTACAGTAGAAATATTCCCTACATTGAGAGAATCCTCACCCTAGCTCCTGGGTTGCACCATGGGACATTAGGGTGTCAAAATTATCTAAAATACCTAAAATGATACTCAAAAACAAATTTAATAACATAAATAATAATAATAAATAAGTAATTAATATGCTCATACACACAATATCTTTAAGAAATCCAAAAAGAAGATACACAACCACATAGCATGGCCCATTGGACTTTCTACGGTATAATACCCTATGTCGTCAGTACCATTGTGTTATTCAAAACAATAATAATAGAAATAATAGAAATAATCATTTTAAATTAATTAAATATCCACAAAAATATATTTTTTGAAATTATGAATATATAATTTCTAGAATTTAATTAACTTTGACCTATACAAATCACAAAAAAAAAGATGTATGACTTTTAAACCTATGTTTCTATCCATTATGTATAAACTCACCCACTCTGTCTAATTGGGACAAGACTAAATCCCATAAAATATAGACACACAACAATAAAGTGTAACGACATGAAACTGTAACATTGCAACCATTACAGTAAATCTCATCTGACATGGTAACATGATAAAGCACTATATAGGCATTATCTAGACCCCATAATATCTTCCTACTAGATTTCTGATCTTCCTATCTATATTCTTCCAAGACCCACAAATAAAATCAAAAGTATAAGGTATTTGATGTTATTTTTTATGACTCAGCCCATATCACTGGGCCTTAAGCCACTATGTAAAATCACCTCATGCATGCCTCCCCATATGTTACTGGCTTCTAAATAGAAACAAGGTCTTGAACAGCACTATGGGGGCACTCTACCTCAATATCAAATAACCATAAAATTAAATGCATATAAAAGAATAAATAATAAATATATGAAAAAAATATACAAATTGAAACAAATAAAAACATTATCCTATGAGATATCAGAGTTTAATATGTTACCCATTATATCAAGAAATAAAAGGATCCAAAATTGCAGTTGATTAATTTATATAAACTACACAGTATACAAAAATAATAAATGAGGCATTAATAAAAAATATCTCATAGAATGTCCTAAATTGACCTAAATCCCATCAAACTCTATCTACTCCATAGTCCATCATAGGTCCCTATCATTTATATGGATCATTGGCCACAAATTTTACACACACACGGATATATTCATGAGGGGTGTGAATATAAACCCTGCTGTAAACATCAAATGTGCCCTTATCATAGTCACAATATATTTACAAAGGTTTATGTATCAAAAAAATAAAATAAAAAATAAATATAAAACACTTTCTAGGACATCATGCGCTAACTAGGTTGCCATGAATCCCCATCTATATATTCTTCGAGCCCATGATGGAAGGAAGTGTCTATCAGAACCTCATATTCAAAAAAATATATATAAATTTCCTTCTCACTCATGAAAATAACTCATATCGATCACCCAATCATGTCTTGATACTAATATTATGTCACCACCACAACATAGATCACCTTCTCATTCAATGCTAGTTACACACAATGTCTCATGCCACACCTTATTAATTAAGGTTGACCAAGACTTCATAATCCATTAATTGTATTCTCACTCAAGGTTGGACAAATATCATGTCTCAATCAACACATTAAAACTCAATATTTTCCCATTGATTAACAATTTCACAATAGAAAACAAGTAATAATACACATAAAATTCCATGAAAATTACGGAGTCATCACCTAAATACCTACCACCTTATACTATAACTACATATTTTTTCTATAATTTAATTTCTTCCTCAAAGTCACATACCCCAAGCATAATTCCCTATAATTACACACGGATCGATGTTTGATTTCCACCTTAACTATGTCATAACCCATAACTGTCCCTGTAAAGGGTAAACCACACCCATTTTTACCAACCCTGTTACGTTGATACTAAAAGAAGGATTCTTATTAGGTTACCCATAGACCTATATGAAACACAATACATACATTTTAATATGAATGTCCGAACATGTTATGAACTTCAAACCTTTAGCATAATGGAGTGTACTCGCTAATTCACACACCATGATTTATTAAAAAAACTACAAAAAACTAAATTTTTCCATAAATCCTGTCATTCAGCGTTTAGACAATGGAATCAATGAATGAGAGGAAGAATCAGATTTCAATTACTTTGATGTGGTTAGACTCCACAATATATAATCTCAACTATAAACAAAGATTTGAATATTCAAGGAATGTAGGTGAAGGATATCAAATCACAATGGAGAATCCCTCATGGTTTTCAAATAATCATGGGGGTTGAGGGAGGATAATGGTAAAAGAAAACCAGGGGGTCCAAGTGAAATTTAAACATATTACCCATTAAAAAATCTCATTTCATTGCCACAGAACAACCAGGGTAGTCATACAGTGATGCTTCTTTGCCCAGCCTCAATGAAGTGCAACCCATAAGGGTCAAAACACGACCGCTCCTAGGTAAATTAAATATGATTCTCTAAATAATATAAAGGAATATCTCACAATACCCCAATTCATGAGCCTCACCCCAATCTTGGAATCTTTTAGTGACTCCCAAGAATCATGTCTCAACTACCTACTTGCAATACAATTCTATGTGTTGGATCAGTCTAGTTCCCCAAAACCTATATTCGACCCACCTCATATAGTAAAAACATCCCAATCCCAAAAAGTTTCAATGGAATGAAAATAAATTTTAATCCTAATCCACCTTTCAATCAAAGGGACATTACAACACCATTCAAAAATGTGCAGGCATTCACTAAATGCATCAGATAGCTTGTCTTATAAGACCGACTGATTCGTCAAGGGGTTGTGTACATTCAAAACCCATGCACCACTTACTAATTTTTATGCATTCGTCATATGAAAAGAAAAAATGTATAAATAACAAACTTAATAATGTGTTATAGATATTCCCTAAATCTTTATAATGGTGATGTATCTTTAGTACCATCATATGGTGTGATATAGGTGTCTTGTAGGTCTTGGGTTATCATTACCATTCCTTATCTAATTTTTTTCAATAGTATTATGATATTTTGATATGGGTAAATCATTTCCAATGATAAAAGTATGATTTTAAGGTAGATTTATGATTAATGTTAACGTTAAATAAATCTTCTCTATTAGTTATCTTCATTTTATTCATTTCATAAAATGAAATTTATGGGTATAATTGGAGAAAGGATTACAAATATTTTGTATTCATGTTTTGTTACTAAAAATTAACATAATAATTGAGTAAATAAATAAGGGACATAGGGTGCTTCCTGAGGCCTATAAGAATATGTCAAAAGGCCATTAAAGTGGTGTGTGAATTTTAATGGATTCAATCTAGATGTTATGTTCATCCTTATCTCATTACAACAAGAGATACTATCATATCATGGTTATTGAAGAGGACCCAAATCATGTGTCGAGTGATTCATTTTATCCTTTGGACACTCCACAGAGGAGGGATTCTAATGTCTTTCACATAGGGATTTTATTTAAGAATTTGATTTAGTAATGTTACAATGTAATTCAACAGTGAAACCTATGTAATATTCTTCATTTTATATTTCCATGGTTCTATGTATTTTTCATGGTCATCCAAGGAATTGAGGATTCCAATGTATTTCACTATGTCAAATGAGAATCATTCAATACATTGAAACCCATTAGTGGTATCAAATTTTCCCAATGCTTCATGTTTCAAACAAAACCATGTTTAAAATGAAGAAAATAATACATTGTATTGTATTCATGTTATATATCTTTAAATAAAATTAGAATTTTTTTATATAGTTAGATACACACTATGCGATATTGTAGGTTATGATCTGGTTTCACCATAAAATATATGATACCATAAATTTTGACACTATGTTATTCCTTTGTTTTTCATCATGTTTTATGGTACGATATGGGGAATAATATTGATTGATGGAACTTTTATGACTATTCATGTGTTAGAAAATAAATCATCATATCACTGTTACACAATATGTAATATCATAAAACCCAATTCTCAGGTATAAAAGGATAATATTAAATAGAAAATAATGTACGTCTAAATTTCAAAATATCCTAGGTTTATATAATGAATAGATAGGAACACTGGGTTCATCTTACACAGGTCATGTGTAACATCCTATTACTATTTTCTTGTAATAATCAATCCTTCTTTTTATGCTTTGGTTGGGTCTTATATAATTATTCTTAGGGGAATGTTTTGAAAATTTTGAAGGGAGATTCTGTAATGCATGATTGGTGCATAGTTTTCCCAAACTATGCACCCTCCTAGTGAAAAACATGAAAACTCAGGAAGTGGGGGTTTGAATGGTTGGACCATAATTTGAAAAACTATGTGCCCAGTAAATATAAACTATACAACACCACCTATAGAGGCACACTGTTAGGACACCTAGTTTTTCAAATAATTTGGATGTGCCTAGATAACCATGCATATATGATTTTATTAGTATAAATATTTGGTGAAAATTCAAAACCCCCAAATTTAAACCCATAAATAGTCATAACCCAACCAAAAATGTTTTCATAGGTCAGTGGAGCTCATAAGGACCCATTGTGGCTCCTTCAAACCCCTTCAAAACTGAATTAAATCATAGTGATAATTTTTCAATCCTTCCCTCGTAAGATTTATACCCTATTAATTCTCTCTAAATAACTTCCTCTCTCTTTCTTAGCATTTTATAGATCTCCACGTTATTGTAGGATCTAAAATAAGTTGTATTAAATCTTGATTCAATGTTTGAATCTCTGAATATTATTACCAGTGTTCTTTGATGGAGTATCCCATTTTGGGCCCTGTGATTCCTAATCCCATGATCGTGATGTAACTGGTTCTGTATAAGATTTGTTAATTGACATAAGCCTAAATTTCATTATTTAAATGAAATTGATTTCAATTTTATAATTATATACTAATTTATTTTAGATTGCTATTTGGATTTACATTTTCATAAAATTGGGGAAAACCCCCAATTCCATTGTATAGAATTGTATTTATGGAAATTGGATGGAAATTTTTTGAAAATTAAATTTTTGGGAATTAATTTTTGAAATTTATGTGTGAAATTTATTTCAAATTTATATTGGGTAAAAAGGATTTCATTATTTTTATGATAACACATTGGTTTTATAAAGGAAAAGGATTTATTTTATTAAAACCATGTTTTGGTTTTTAAAAGGAAATTGGAAAATTCCAATAGAAAATGGGTGAATTTTATTTTAAATAATTTTTAAATATATATCTCATTATTTAATGATATTAGAGAACATCAAATATTAGGTATTTAGTGAGTTATTCAGGACAACTCTCTTCTGGCACTTTAAATATCTGAAAAACATAATGCAGCGGGTTACAACCTCGAAGTGATGGAGATGGTTCCTCATTGACAAGTGTTAATGGGAAGTGTGTACACACCATTACACGATCACATATTCAAGTGTGTGAGGATCCAATAACTTAGAATTATCATACCTCTTGGTAGATAACCATGATTCCCATTAGTGATTGCTTTGATATATATTCTCTTATTTGTAAATTATTTTACAAATTCCTTGTGAATTTATAAAAAATATTTTATATAGAATGATTAATTAATCCATTTTTCTATATAGTTTAATAATTTGAAATGTAAAGAATTATTTATTATAAATATGTTGTTGAAATTCTATTCCTATTTATTTAAAATTGAAAGCAATATTTGGTTAATTATTTTGGAGTCTTCTTATGGAATCCTTAGTGAGACCATATTAGGATATTTTCCCAAACCCTACTTGTGCATTTTGGATTTTTTTAGATATCCTCTTGCCAGGTTCGATAAAGGGGAAAACACAACTTCTGGGCGTTAGTTTCTTTTGTTCTTTAGTCATTGAGCTCTATGTCCATTTTGAATTGGGTTTTTATCCTATTTTATAGTAATTTTTTATTGTTATTTAGGGTTTTTACCCCTATTTGACATCAAGTATAGTTCTCCGTGTCTAATTTTATTTTTGTAATTCTAACTTGTAGATATTTCATCCACTATTTATGTTGAAAAATCATTCCCTCTTTAGATTTTATGATGCTAGGTGCTAGTCTCTAAACAATGGGGACCAGGAATGTCTATCTAGATATCATAGGATCAAGATGGTTATTAGGGTAATAGGGTATATGGGATATTTTATGAAAAATTGGTATCAGAGGTGTAAGTTAAGAATATTTCATTGATATTAGTTTGTGGTTTTCTGATCTTGTCGGAATGCATGAGGTAATTAGGACTAAGTGGCTGGCCATATCTCACCACAATGAGACTTTAGTCACCAGAGGTGGTTGAGGAATTCATATTGAGAACTACTTTTAGTATTTTCATTACTTATTTTTTGTTTATATTGAGTTTAAAAAAAATTATATCTATTTATAAAGAATAATTTTTTTATTGTTCTTGCTTGAGAATTATTTTGTGTAACATGTAGGATGTATTCAATGTTGTCTGTTAATGTTGTATAGAATCATAACTCTGATAAGATTTTTGAATCAGATCTAGGATGAAGATAGTAAGGAAATACAATTAGTGAATCTTTATATGGACCATAATATTTTTGAAGTCATCGTGTGTGTTGTCTTAACTCTGGGATAGTAAACTTCACCCATTCCTATTCAGCTTCTTGTTGTGGAACCTCAACGAAATGTTTTATGGAATCATGGCCAAATGTACCTTCATTAGAATCCTCCATAATTCCATAGATAAGATGAAACAAAAATAGAAGGGGAATGGTTTAGAGAAATGAAGCTTCTATTTGATTTCTTGGAGACACATGATGATATCATGGTGAAATGTGTCGTCATCAATATAGAGGGACCTATCAAGAGATGGTGGGACACAATAATGATTGTAAAAAATCCTTATGGGTTATGGTGGATATAATTTTATTTTATTTTCACCAGATAGTGCTATCTAGAGTATACAGTGTTAGATAAGTCTTTAGAGTACTTCAAACATGTGCTTCTAGATATGACAATGATAAAATATTAATGTAACTTTTCAGATATAGTGTAGTTTGAAACTGAGATAGTATCTAATGAGAAGGTGAATACTTTAAAATTCTATACGGTACATCGATATGATATTTATTCATAGGATTTCTTTCTAAAGCTGCCTTACTATGATGAATTATTATATAGAGCTTTGATGGTTGAAATGAACCTAGATAAAAAGTAAGGGTTAATTAGAGTTACTTTTTCTCCCAATTTAATTTATATGAATTCATTTTAAGGTTATTAAAATCATGGTGATTATCGTGGTGGTTTTCAATAGTATGTAACTTATTGACCTCCAGAAGTGGCTGTAAAAGGCCCTTTGATTTTATACCATTTTGGAAAACCAAGAAATCTAAGTCAATTTTCACTGACTCACCCAAGATATGAGGCTCTTATGGATGCTCTGATTATTGGTAGATGTTATTCCATGACTAGTATACTCATTGTAGTGGCACGTGATCAATATCACCTAATAGAAATATGGTGCAATCAGATTCTTTAAGTTTATTAGGGCTTTCGATCATAGGAATCTGGAATGAAGCATTTTCATGTAGTAGAAGTATCTCTAGAGGCAGCAGATATGGGTCCAACAACTATGAGATGTACCATCACTCTAGCTTCATTTTTAGGGAATACTTAATTTGATACTACTGTATCTCATTAATTTATTTAAAAAACTATTCTAAATCAAATAAATCTTTCTATGGAAATTTTATCTTATGTGATGGATTTTACTACACACCTCCTAACAAAGAGGGATAAAAGTATCCATATTTTTTATTTTGTGTTCTCTTAAATGGATATTGATATTACTTGGGATTTTCTAGTTCTATACAACAAACCTCTTTATATCATATTTGGGATGTATTGACTTATTTCCAGTAAGTCCCAAATATATTTGTACCTTTGATGGGTCTCCTTTACTATGCATGATGGGGTGTGATATATCTTTCAAGGAAAATAAAACCCAAGGTCGAGTTGAGTTTGACCTTTTTTTCTAGAGATGAGGAAAGACATATTTGTTTTTTCTTTTGATCTAAAGTGGGATTCTTTAATAGATGATCCCCCTCTAGTTGTTTTCATTCTTTGCATCATTTTTCTATCTGATTTCTCAAGTTTCCCATTTGTAAGGAGGAGTAATTTTTTATATATTTAGTTCCTGGTTCTCAAAATGTTTATATTTATGTTTAAGGAATGGAATCGTCTGAAGTGAAAGAGTTGAATTCTTAGTTGGATTATTTTTTATAGAAAGGCTTTATATGCCTGAGTGTGTCACCTTGGGTAGAGTTGGTTCTCTTTGCTAAGAGATATAATGGATCACATTTAGATTGTGTTGATTTTAGAAAACTAAATTGAGGTATGGTAAAAAATAAATACCCATTAAAATATTTTAATGATCTATTTGACTAGTTGAATGGGGCGAAGTGTTTTTCAAAAATAAATCTTCTATTGTGTTACCCTCAATTAGTAATTAATGAATCTAACAATTAGAAACCCACCTTTCAGAGTAGTTTTGGCTATAATGATTTCCTTTTCATGCCATTTGGTTTAACCAATGCTGATGCAGTTTTAATGGATTCAATGAAAAATTTATTCCCAGTGTATCATGATACTTTTCTGGTGGTCTTTGTGGATGGAATTCTTGTTTGATCTATGTCGGGGTAGGATCTTAAGAATCATCTAAGAGCAGCTTTTGATTTGATGAGAAATAACTAACATTATTCTATGATTTCAAACTATGATTTATGGATTCCGGAAGTGAATATTTTGGTACATGTGGCGTTATAACATTGTGTTTTAGTTGATCCTAAAATAGAGAAATCTATTAAGACATAGGAGAAACCAATAAATGTTTTCGAAATTTGGATCTTCTTGGGATTATATCGACATTATCACTAGTTTGTAAAGCACTTCTCATTGTTTGCTTCTCTAATGACCACTCTAACTCATAAGTTAGTATAATTTTAATGGAAATAAAAGTATTAGAATTCTTTGGTTGATCAAAAATGTATTTTGATCACTACCCCAGTGTTGACTCTTCCAGAGGTCGGGATGGGATATGTGGTCTTTTGTGAAGAATCATGTTCAGGTTTGGGCTGTGTTCCTATACAGTTTTATCATGTTGTTACTTATAGTTATTAGTATCTAAGGCCACATTTTAATAAATACCCAACCCATGACATTGAACTCACAGCTGTGATACATGTTCTTATGGGATAGTGTAATCACCTTTATAGAGAAAGATTTACCATGTATTCTGAACAAATGATATTGATTTATATATTCTCTCAAATATATTTCAATCTTCACAAGAAGTGTTGGGTGTAATTCTTGAAATATTTCGAATTTGATATCGCCTATACCCAGGGGAAAGGTATTTCCATCACAGATACATTGGGCTATAATCTTCTGACATAGGCCGTGAAAGAATCATTAGAAGAGTGGAACATGATGTCTATTTTTCCTATATTTGTTATTAGAGTCCAGAAAATAGGGTCTCTCGTTGCATTGTAAAGTTTACAATTGACCTACACTCTTCTTGAGATGATTCTTGAGTAATGATATTAAAATGATGAATTATGTATCATTAAAGACTCTTTATATAATGGAGACACATTTTCTAACAGTTCATTCTCCACAAAGATAATTCTATGTTGTTGGAAATATTTTTTTTATTGTTATCGTTTAAAAAATACCAAATGTGGGATTTCCATATTTATTAATGGGAAGTTCTTTCATTAATCAAGAAGATTTTCTAGGAAATATGGTGAGGATTCCATTAGCCATGTATTAGATAGATAATTGTCAATTTTCTCTCTCAATGATATATGTTCTAAAAGGTCATGGTCAAGCACCAGATACATTTGGTTTTTCTATATCCACTTCAAGTGTCAACATGGAAGTGGGATGAGATATATATATAGTTTATGGTTGGGTTACAACATGCCCATATAAAGGAAACTGTGATATGGTTTGTGATCAATTGACTACCAAGATCAATGCACTTTACACCAATTCATGATTCAACCATTGTTGAGGAGTTCAGAAATATCTATATGAAGTATATTATTCATTTTAATGGAGTTCCATATTCTATATTATCTAACAGGGGACCTTAGTCTTCTTATCACTTTTGAATAGGCCATTAGGAGAAACTGGGATCAACAGTTCCTTTGGGGATGACATAACATCGAAATTCGAATTTCTAGAAAGAAATATCTATAATGTTATTTGAGGATATCTTTTGTGCCCATGTACTTGACTTTGGTGGAGATTCGAATTAACATATAGGACTGATAGAGTATTATTATTACAATAGTTAACAATTTTTCATTTGGGATGGCTTCTTTTAGGGCCTTCTATGACAAGACATGGAACTCTCAATTGTATTGGTTAGAGATTTTTGAAAGTACCTTGGCTGGACTAATCTGGGTTCTAGAGATGGTAGAAAATATTTAGTTGATTTCTTATAGAATGTCGACAGTAAATAACTGGTATAAGTCTTATGCTTATCGACATCATAGACCAACATAATTTTTAGTTGTTGATTATCTATTCTTGAAAGTTTCACCTCGGTTGGGTCATTGATGGATTCGGAGTCAAGGGAACATTTCCCCTCATTTTAGAAGAAATTTTGAGGTTTTTGAGAAGGTTATAAAGTTGGAAAAAAATTTAGAACATTTTTTATAGATGATGTCAATACATAACGTTTTCCATGTTTCACTACATCAAAAGTAACATTCTGATCCATCTAATGTTGTGAGATTTAGGGATCTTAATGTGGATCCTGATTTATCTAGGAATAAGTCATCGGTTAGGATTATTAATTATAAAACCAAGGTACTTTAGGGGAGGAAGATACCTTTGGTTCAGGTTCAATGGAATCTATGTTCTTATTCTGATGAGACATGGAAGAGAGAGGCACTAATGAGATAGTACTGGACTCATATTTTTGACATGGAAGCTTCATAACATGGAATATTGGGATAAAAAACATCCATGGTGGGGACGTTTTAACAACCTATTACTATTTTTATGTACCCCCAAGCCCCTATCTAGATCATTATTTTGATGGGTCTCATGTAGAGGTTCTTCTGGTGAAATTATGAAAATTTTGAAAGGTTGTTTTGTTGTTCTTTGTTTTTGCTTGTTTTTTCCAATCCATTTAGAGAAAACTAAGTATGTGAGGGTTTTAATTCTTTTAGAACATCTTGAAAAATCATGTTCCCACCATGGAGATATCATTAAACCACAATAGTAGGGGCACATAGTTAGGGCCCATAGTTTTTCTAACCGTACAACCTTTCAGAGCTAATTTTGTGCGTAGGATGTTTTTATTTCAAAAATTTGTTAAAAATTCAAGACCATCCCATTTAGACCCCTTATTAGTAATAAATCGACCTGAAACATATTTATAGGTCATTGTAGCTCTCAAGGAACCATTTTGGCCCCTCCAAACCTCTTTTTAAGTGAATCCATGTGTGGTGATCATCGTTCAATCCATCCCTAGTTAGTGTTATCCTCTCATTCCTTCTCTCCTGATCTCTTTCCCTCTCTTTCATAGGGTTTGTTAGATATATGTGTTGTTGTACTATTTAATATATGTTAATTTAGATCTTTAATCTAGGCTTTATTCTCAGATATTCATTACCAACATTCTTTGTTGGGGTTTCCCAGTTAGTTCTTTGTGATTCGTGAACCTTCGATCTTGAGGTAGGTGGTTCTATTTATGATTATCCAATTGATTTAACACTAAATTTATTGATTTAAATTAAATTTCTTTCAAATGTTTTGTGAAAAACTACATTATTTTAAATTGGTATTTGGATTTACATTGGCATGAAATGACGGAAAATCCCGAATTCATATGAATTTAGGAGTACTTATTAAAATTTAAAGGAAAATTTTTGAAAATTATAATGTCGAGTTTTAGTTTTGATGTTTATTGTTGAAGTTTATTTATAATTATATTTCAGAAAATGGATTAATTGTAATTGATATGATCCAATTCATTTTATCTTGTAAAAATGAATTATTGAATTAAAAATCCATTTCAGTTCTTAAATGTAAATTTTAATATTGAAATTTGAAATTTCTGAATTGTATTTTAGATAGTTTTGAAATAAATTCCCCATTGTTGAATGGTGTAAGGGTGCATAAAAACCTAGGCAGTTAGTTATTTATTACGGAAAACACTATTTTGACACTTTACAACAATAAAAAAACATATTTCATTTGTTCACATCCTCGATGGGATGATGATGAATCATATTTTACCAGTGTCTTTGGGGAATGATTGCACACGTTTCCAAGACTAACTATCCGAGTCTGTGAGGATCCCATAACTTAGAACTATCATACCTCTTAGAAGATGATTAGGTTTCTAATTTGTGGTTGTTTTTACATATATTCCATTGTTTGTAAATTGTTTTACAAATGCCTTGTGAATTTATATGAACTCTTTTATATTGAATGTTCTTTAAGCCATTTTTTGAAATATTACCATTATTTAAAATGTAAATAATGATTTGTATTTAATATTATTTAGAAATTATATTCTTGATTATATGAAATTGAAATATTTATTTGGTTAGTTATTTTTTCTACTTCTTATGGAATCCATGGTGAGACCCTACTAGGATTTTAGCTCACACATTCCCTGTACCTATGGGTGTTTGTATATTTCCTTTTACTGAATTCGATCAAGGGGAGAGAGCCACTTGGAGGTGGTATTTATTGCTGATATTGGGGATTTGAGCTACTATGTCTATTGAGAATAAGATCTTTTATCATATTTTCATGTACTTTGTGGTTTTACTTTGTATTGTTTTCACCTGTTGGACTTCTAGTATGGTTCTCCCTGTGGAGTTTTCTTTTGAACATGCTAACTTGCAACTATTTATTTTTCATTTTTTGTGAAAAAATTGACCCCCCTTTATCTTGTATGATACCAGGTGCTAGTTATATGCCTGTGGGGATAGGAACTCCCTTTAGTTTATGTCATTACTGGCCTTGTTATCCTGGTACCTGGGTATCTGGGATGATTCGTGATATCACAATTATAAGCTATGTTTTCCACTGCATCACTTGTTCTATTTTTTATAGGTACCTCAACATATATCAGGCAACATTTTATATCATAGGATATGGTAGATAGCACTTAACAGATTTTCATTGTAGTGTCTTTTCAATCGCCAATTGGGATATAACATCTATTGTATGGTATGATATACTTGAATAAATTTATTTGTCTAATTTTCAATTATGAATTGATTTAAAAAAAATACTTTATTTTTAAATTATTTGAAAATGTATTTTTGGATATTTATTTAATTTCTAAATTTTTTATAAATAAATTATTTATTAAATGATTATAATTTTTAGTAATTGTTTATGAAATATTTAATAAATACTTATGCCACATTATTAATTATTAATATCAACTAAATTTTAAAATTATAATGTGTTCCTCATAATTTATATGTGAAATGTATATATTGAAATTATAGTAACAGTTTATATAATATCTATAAATTGGAAAAAATAACACAAAATATATAGAGTATATTATATTAAATTGTGAATTTTTTATAATTTTATAATTGGAAAATTTTCAAATTAATGGACTTACTTGAGAAATAATATAATCCTTATGAAAGGTTGTTTTGATCATTTATATTATCATAGTTTAAATAATATTAAATATATGATATTTAGATTATGTGAATTGTTTAAATAATAGATTGGAATATAAAATGTTTATATTTCATTTAATATAATATATTTAAAAGGAATTTCATACAAAAAGGATAATATAAAGGATTTTATAATAAATTTAAATATAATGTGTTTATATTTATTTTATTTTTGGGTTGTCCATAATTCATGCCTGTTTTCTAAAATGAATATATTATATTTATTTATTTATGATTTTTTCACAAATAGTTTATCTATTTTTTAAATATATTAATTGTTCATATATTTTTTATTCTCATAATAATTTATAGATATTACTGTTATACTATGAATTCATTTATGATTGAGTTTAAATAATTAAACAGTTTCTATGAATTTTCCTTCATGAATATGAAGATATGTATGCTATATATGATAATTGATTTATTTTTTTCTACATTGACTTATGTTTGTACAAGGATATGAGATTGAATTTATAGTTCAATTATATATTATATATATTAGGCTTTAGAAATATGATGGAATTGATTTGTCACTTCAGTAAGGTATCCTTGGTTAGAAGGACCTTGGATTGGACTACTCAATGGAATGTAGTATTACAACTATTCTAGAAATGTGTTTGTTGAATATTAATCTCCCCATGATTTCTCTTGTGGGAAATATTGAATTCATATGGGGATTTTTTTTATTTCATAAGGATCTATGTAATTACCTGAAATTTTCTTATCAAACTTATGCCTGATATGCATTTGGATTTGTATGAATATAGTTGGATTTTAATTTCTGTTTGTGACATTAGATATTTGTTTTCAAAAGAGTTACACACCAATATGGGATGTACATATTGATTTGGTGTAATTAATAGGAATAGAAAAAAAATCAGTAAAGTCATAAATACATATATAGGAATTAAATGAGGCAAGATGGTGAGATCAAATACCATTTAAAACACTATTTATTGGATTCCTTTTACCAAAAACATCTATCAAGACCTCGATCATCCAACTATGTTAGTCATGCCAAAGATGGATTCCCATGGATTATCTTGCATAAGGAAATCAATTGATAAAGGAACATAAATTTTATATTCCTCATTCTTAACATATTATTTGGGTTATAAATAGTTGTGTAACCCTAATAGAATTATGTTACTAGAGGAATGTGGTTCAGTATATCCATATGAAGGACTTGGGAAAAGTGATATCTTCTCAACTATCCAAGAATCATATATTATATGATTAGCATGATCACCAACCTAAATAACCAATTGGGGAGAGAAACACTAAATTAAACACATTTCATAGTTTATTATGGATCTTTTCCTACTAATAGATATAATGAAATTGAAAATGGAATATCGTTTTATTATAATCACACTTAATAAAAGATCTTATTAAGTATTTTACAAATTGATTCTTATATAATAAATTAATCTATTATAGATATAAAGTGAATAATCATCAACTGAATGAACTTTGATATATATTCTTGAAAAATAGAAGCTCAATGTATGTAACACTTTAGAATAGTAACATAAGAATGGTTCATAAGAATGTATGTAATATTTATGTTAAGAACAATACCTTTAAGAGTAGCAAATTGTTTTAATTATTCAATAAGTATTAATATATTCATATGAGAAGAAAATAATGATTAAATTGGGGTTTCAAATGAATTATATAACTTATAAATAATTAATTTTAGTGTTTTACTATTTATTCAATATAATTGGATATATTTATGACTTAGAGAGACTGAAGATATCTTATAAGGATTGTTCATGTTATAAAATTGATTTTTTGATCATTTTTGAAAATTTCTTCATAATATAAATTACATTAACAAAAATTTTACCTAATATTAATTTAGTATTGAGAATAAATGATCATCACATATTATGTCTCGGCTCTATGCTATGTTTACTATACAATAGGGCAAGAATTTGAACTAGAAGAAAGAAAATTAGTTAGAAATTCCAACAATGTTTCTTCAAGTAGGTAGCTATGTTTATTTAAACTTAAATGAAATGTTTGAAATGAATGATATTATCCTAATATGATGGAATTTTCTCAGGTATCATAATGGGTTTATGAAATCTCAATACAGAGTCTGTGTATATTATTACTGTTATAGACATCAATTCTTATACATTGAAGTGTACTAGTACTCCGCCTGTGCATTCACGCTATACAATAAAACAATTCTTATATTCAATATTTCCATACAATTTTTCAAACATAATAACTCATATTAATATAGGTAATATTTAAAACACAAATGAGTGGTAAAATATAATGAAATAGAAGTTCCAGAATTGATGGGAGTGGGTAATAAATCCATAAAGAAGCTTGACAACATAATGATAGCTTCAGGGTAGATTCATCAAGAAATTGAACAATTAGAATAGTCAGAAATATTAATTCAGATCCTTAACATAAATTATGTATATAAGAGGAAACAAATTCGATTTCTTAGTTGTAATATTTTGTGCTAGATCCCAAAACCAGAATCTATGTCAACTTTAAAAAAAGACAAGATTCTCAAGATCATTACCTAGCATCTCTCCCTCCAATAGAATCTTCAATTTCTCCATCAATGAAACCCAGAAGGAATTATCATTCATTTGAATATTCGAGGATAAATTTCAAAGTATAACACTTCTATTTCATAACTGACATATTGTTGTGAATAAAAGTTAGGATCAATGATCCAAGTAGGTACCTTTAGAGGGGACCTGGTTTCTTGGATTCATGGTAGTATTTTCTTAGCACAGAACTTCTCTTTCATGGTGCATGTTGATGATCCAACCATATTCCTGATCAATAATTGGGATTCATTAAAATCATGATGATAGTAGAAGAAAATCTCAAACATACCCATTATAAGGCGTGAACCAATGATCCAAAATTTCATAAAAATACATTAAACAGTATGTTATGAAATGAAAATTGTAAAATAATGTCGTGAATAAAAAATGTGACTAGAATTATTAAAATATTATTAATATTACAATCAAAAAAATCATTCTCTACTTGCCATTGTTACATCAAAGTGGAAGAGAACAAAATTACTACAAATCACCATATGTTCAATATATTTTTATTAACATGATTTTTTCACATGAATCACATTCATTTAATATGTTTTCAAAACTAAATAAAATATCATATGTTATTTTGTTATTAATGCTGTATTTGATAGAAAGCGTTGTAGTGATTTTATTTCCATACAACTTCAGGGTGATTTTAATTTCATGGCATATCATGGAACAAAGTTACATACTATATCAAGCCACATAGTAAAAATATAACTTGACAAAAACAAATGTAAACCCATTTAATCTAAAATAACATGAAGATGTAATACATAATCTAGTTCTAAAAAAGAAACTAAGTGAAATAAAATATAATAAAATAATGCACTACTACAAAAAATGTCAATTCATATTTAGTTGATGTAATATAATTATCCACTTCTCGAATAATTTAAGCAACATACAATGCTTTCAATTGTTTAATTTTAGAAACAAACAGTTTTCATTTTCATCATAGCCTACAATAAACTTGAGAAATATTCAAAAATTAATGAGAAGAATTTTAAATCGTTATAGGCATGTAATTTATCCTTGGATGGTCAAAAAATGCATGTCAACAAGTTGCATTAAACTGAGTAACCATGAACCTTGCATGGAACAACAGTAATAAAATTGTATCATAATAAAACATTAAAATTTATACCTCCTTCAAAGTAAATGGAAGTATTTTATTCTTCATATCAGATCCTAGGAAGGAGATTCCAACCTTCACCTTTGTCGGTTAAAAGGAAACAAATCAACTTCTGGTGTTTAAAACAATAAGCATTTATGTGGATATTCTAGGAATGGGAGAGATGCATAATGAAAATTATTATAAATAGAAACCATAATAAGATGAAATGATATACAAAATGAATAAATGATGGATGAGAGTTCGACTATTTTTTCCAAAAATAAAGTTGGAATAAATTCGAATCCTAATCAAGAAAATAGTTAGTAAATGTGGACAAATTTTTTTCTCATGTTGCAGAAACATACTAAGAAGAAATCCATTAAAAGAAAATAGAAAAGACAATCAGAAACTCGTTGATTATGAACATGAAATAAAATAAAAAACTTTAACCAAAAGGTCCCACAAATAGATGAAGCTTCATGAGAGAAAAAGAATCAACAGTGCACATACCATGGATTAATGAGGAATTGGGAAGGAATAAGGGTACGAGTCTAGAGACCGAGAGAGCACCATCGAAGACATCCCCCGTTGATGGGATCTCATAACTAAAAACACAATATTAACCTTATAAAACATTAAACTGATTCGGTTGTTTAAGGTTTACAACAACCCTATCCTATGGGAGATAGTGGTAAATGCATTGGGATGGTGTTTTTGTTAGGGAGCCTTACATAATAGACTCCCATATGATTCATAACCATAATTGAATAAAAAAATAAGTCAAAGTTTCATAACATAATGGAATGTTAAAATGAATAAAGAAATGGAAATGGATCGGTAGAGACTGAAGTGTCCACCTTACCCTCAATCACATCTCTCAATCTCTTATCAATTCACTTGTTTAGCTACATCAAGTGGTAGAAATCCTTCTCAAAAGATCCTCTCCCTCATTTTTCTATGTTATGATCTTCCTGGGCATTGGCATGGGAATGTCTAGTCAGTCCACAGTTAGATTTAATTATTTAATTAGAGTTGATATATATGATTTAAACAATACCAATTTAATTAACTATTAGTCTAATAGTGTGATATATGTCTAAAAGAAATAGAGGTGTACACAAAACTAATTAAATTCAAATCAGGAGTGGGTTGATCTAGTTAGTCTAGTGCCGTTAATCAGAAGGCATGAATTTCAAGTATCCTGCTTCACAGAATCCAAAATATAAATAACCGTTCGAGTAGACAGATGATTAAGAATCACATATCACAATTTATTATTTTCTACATCAATGAACATAATCAGTAATCAATTAGTATATTTTAAAAATACATATAAATAATGAACTGATTTAAAAAATATCAATAATGGACAATATCATGTAAAAATTTACATCTCTTTAAATGGCTATAAACAACAAAAAAACAATCCTTGAAAACATGATCATCCATATCCTTTTAAAAGTAGTATATCAAGGAAATGAAAAACATAATGAATTTTTTCCAATCATGTTTTTTAGATGGATTCATCTGCAACTTTTAGAAGACATCAGATCCTTTAGCCACGATATTTACTCATTGTCGATGTCACACCTCCATAATGATTACAAAAAAGATACAATACTAAAGAAGAAAATACAAAAAATGATTTCCATCAAAAGAAAGGACCAATGAGAGGACAACATGAAGAACCAAATAGCCCAAAATGATTCATTCATATCAAAACCTTGTGTTGTCACATTTAAGTAGTCACAAAACCCTTAAAATAATGTATTTTTTTCATATCAACCAGCACATCTAAGAAAATCGTCAACAAAAAATGAGACATTTCCATAAAACATGACCAAACAACCATAAAACCATGCATTACAGTTAAAATTTTAAGATGAATACCAAAAATAGGCTCAAGGAACAACATGTGTCATGACATGTAAAAGAGACTGAGAATTGAAACCTTGAAGGAGTAATAGAATAAAATTAAATTTATACCAACATGATTCTTATGGAAATACTACTCAGACAGATCTACCATGAGTCAAATCAGATCAATTTAAATGAAGATCAACACCAAATATAAAAAAATACCTTCTCTGAGAAAATGATCTTGTGACAAAAGAAAGAGTATCACATAATATTCAATTCCCAACCATAAACAAAATAACACTTACGAATAATTCAAATGTCCCGGATTAAAATTTTCAAATCCAATCGATTCCAGGGTTTTCCTTAGAAAATAAATTCAGGGAAAAATCTTGATAAATATAAAAAGAAGAAGAGAGAATATATCAGAGAGAATAGAATTGAACTCTTTGCATTGAGGCCTCTCGGTGAATACTTCCTCGGATCGATGCGCAAATGTTGCCAGTGATAATTTCTCCCAAAAACAATTTATGGAAAGGATATTAAATCCATGTAATGGTTTGATCGTTATGCGATAGAGTCCAAAAAAACCCTAGGTGGATTGGAGGACCAGACGTTTAAGAGAGGAATGCGGAGTGGCTGATTGTGGAGGATTCGAAGGCGTTGGATCCTAAAATAGTGGAGTCGAAGACAGAGGAACCGAAGATGGGGGAGATAAAGACAGAGGAACTGATGGTGGAGCAGGCGAAGGTAGAATATGTGGTGGAGGAGCAGGTGGTGGGAGAAGATATTCAGGAAGGGAGCTGGATAGAGGACTCGAGGAGGTGAGTGGGATACCAAGAAAATCCAAGGTAATTCACAATCGGGCGCAGGTCGTGTCATGTGAAAACCTAATAAGTAGCGAGAAAACTATGCCAGGGAATGTAGATATCTCACACAAAGGAGCGATGTGGATTTCTGGAGAAGCAAAACATAATGAAAAATTGATGTGGAAGAATTTGTGTGTGACACATGGAATTAAAGAAAACCTTAGATTAGTATATTTAGTAGATAATATACCAAATGTATACTTTAAAGGTTTTTTAAACATATGAGAGTTTGAAATAAAAGTATGAATTGATAAAACAATTTAGTTTATATTAATATGTTAAATAATAGGGTTGTTAATTAATGCTGTTGAATGTATTGATAATTTTATGATACAAAGAATTACATAACTAGTTTCAAAATAAGATGAGGTTAAAAGAAATTTTATCTTGAATAAAAAGTTTATCCATGATGTTTTTTAAAATAAAAGGGATGTGATACCATCAACTAGTAGCGGAATATTTAAAATTATAAAATATTCCTTTTATAAAATCTACCCCAAAAACATAAAATACCATATAATATATTGTGTTTAATAATTTATTTGTTAAAGTTTCCCACCAAAAGGAATAAATGTTATTTTATAACACAAAAGACATTATGAATATTATCATTATATTTTGAGGAGAATATAGAGTCTATGTGATTTGTGAGATTATATTTCTAAATAGATAAGTTCAAGTAAAAATAATAAAATATTATACTTGTAAATATCTAGGTCAGTACAAGTTTTTAAATTCAATGGAAATCTAAACTATAATTGTTTGGTCATGGAGAACAATATATTTTGAGAATTGGAACTTGGGTCAGTAATATGAGAGTTGAAATATATAAAGAATATGTTTTTGGATTTGGATGGAGGCATGGGGGATGCCTCAATTGGATGGTTGATTGTAGGAGAGGGGTTAGTTTAATGAAAATAATATGTGGAAATGAGAACATGTACCTAGTAGAGGATTGATAACTTTTTTTATAAGCCATGTAAAATAAATTAGATGTTTACTTTGGATTGGGGATTTATTTTGATAATTTTTTGGGTTTTATAACATCAATTTTTCAGATATTTGTTGGTTTGAGGATGTTTGGATGGCCTAAAAATTAATTTTACGGGTTTTGGGGTATTTTGGTCTTGCAACCAACTTCTAAAAATTTGGTTAAGTCTAGAATGACTCACTATAAAGTTATTGTGAGTCATTCATGTATTTTTTGGAAATTTTGATAAGTCTATAATGAATCATTATGATGTTAGTGTGAGTCATTCTATGACTCACTATAAAGTGGTTATGATTCATTATATGACTTTCTATGATGTGATTATGATCCATTCTAGTGTTTGGAAATTTGACTAAGTCTGATCTTTCTAAATATTTAATATAATATGAGACTGAGTGATTTTTCGAAGTTTGGATATGTTTGTACTCACTCGCAATCAAGTGATTATGACTTAATTGTTGACTCACTATGAAGTGAGTACGGGCCATTATAGTGTCTTCTTAAAAAATAATGATGAAAAGTTTATCCGGAACATTTAAAAATATTTAATAGATATTATAAAATCATATTTAAGGAAATTTAATTTCATTACACATCCTATACAACAAGAATATTTTCTAAATAGTGCATTTTTTCCCTCTATTCATCTCAAGATGAGATATCGCTCGTTTTTAAAGTGATTGATGAATTTATTGATCCAAGTGATCACTATTGGTGAATCAATCACTATGTTTCCATCCATTGATTTGTTTCTAATGATATTTATTAGGCATAATACATTTAGAAAAATTTAATCATTTTTTAATGATTTTTTCATAATGTATGATTTGTTGTCACTTCTTATTGGTGACAAGTTTTGTATGATTTGGGGAAAGCTTGAGGTAATTCTAACACCCCACCTATATTTTTCCTCAGTTTCTTCCTACCTTGTCACTACTATGTTATGTGACCCTGAATACGGATTTGGTGATAATTCCACTAGATCATGGTGGAATCATCTTTATAAAAGGTTATTTTTCAAATCTTGGTAAAAGGGCATCCCAATAGGATGATCACACTATGATTAATGATGATTTATCATGGTATTTCAGTGCCCAAATTTTTTTGGGGATGTCCAGTGATTTTGAAAAAATTATTGGATTTAATGAAATGTTAAATAGGAGATTTTATATGCTAAAGATTTTATATAAATATTGGGGATGCTTTAAAATTATTTTCTTCTATTTTTTATCTATGGGATATTTTTTGTGAATAATTTCTTGATATTTTTCTAGAACATTAGTGAATAATTAATTAGAAAATTTTATTTTTTAAATGAAGAATCCAATTTAAAATTGTTTATGATTAAATAGAGATAGATTTTAATGAGTTATGGCCTCATGGTTATGGGTGGTGGCCTCTATTAGCATGGATGAGCTTTGGCGGTGGTGGATGATCTTACATTAAAGGAAATAGCTCTGTTAAATGTGGGAGGGGGACCATGGACTCACATTATGGTTATATATTTGATATAATAATGTGATATATGGTATCAAAACCTGAGATATATTTAAATTAAATTAAAAATGAAATAAATCATTTATTTTATTCAATTCACATGAAATGAACAAGTATCAAGGTCCACGATGGACCCTTGACACTGGTGATGACTCAATCATTGATTCCCAATGGCTTGTCTAAAATTGTGGTCTTGGAGATACAGAGACCATAGATTGGTTTTAAATAAATGTATTAAACAAACATGTTTTACTATGGGAGATTAGTTATAGTCATTTGGATTGTCATCTAGAGGGTGGTAATGTGTATCCACCTACTAGAATGTGAGTACCTGTGTGGGTATACCCATTGTAGAATTATGATAGTTTGGGTTAGTGAATTGACCTTGGATATCATGGGAAGTGATACCGGATTCATTCCATCATGAGAATTGGGTGATATTGGGTTAAATAGTGGGTGATATCTTTTCATAGGGATCTTGGAGGGTCACTACACATTGGGAAGAGGAGAGTGGGGATGGTAATGATTTTCAAGAAAAATTATTGGCATAAGAGGGTAGATTCATAGAGGGTACACACAGTTCCTAGTTGATTTATGGATTGGTGAGTAGCCATGTGTGCGCCATGAATTGATGTAATTTGTTTGACACTTTCTGTAATGGTACCCCAAAGGTTTTTTTATATATGAAAAATTCCTCATTGTTAGGATTTGATGATGAAAATGGTTTGGGGTACCAGGGTATGGTTGATTTGACTATTCCTTTACCATGGTCTTAGGGGTTGGCTAGTGGGTGAGTTTGGTTTGGGGGGAGAAATACTTGTGTGATTTTGAGACTTGTTTGGGTTCAGTGCTTGAGGGTTGGTTTAAGGAATTACATATGATGGGGAGTGAACCATTATTCATTAAAGGGAATGATCCACATTGTGAATGTATTGTTGAAGGTTCAGTATTCTCTTCCAGAGGAATGGAAATACCAAAGTGGACTAGTAAAAATCCACATACAATTATCGGTATATCCACACTAAAAACATAGAGTGGATTTCCCTCCTTGAGCTAGAACAGATGAACCCTTTCCTTATCTCAAATTCCTCTCACTTCCCAATCACATCTCCTCATACCTTCCCTTCCTACCACTATAATTTTCTGAAAACAATTCACATAGAAGGCCACCAATTGGCCTAATGGATAAGGGTGGATTCCCATTAATTCTATATAGGTCTAGAACTTTATCAATAGTGTGATCTATCCATCCAATGACCTGAAGGCCTTAAAATATTTTTATTTATTGATAAATACCCCTTTTAAGTGAAGAAGGGGGGGACCTAAAGGACTATATAGATTTAGGATAATCACACCTGAAGGAAGAAAAAGAACAAACCAAACTTAAAACCAGAGAATCCCATTCCTAGCATAAAAATATGTTGAAGCACTCAATAATTTGGATGCATATCAGCAAGAAAGAGCCTCACCATTGGATGAAATCCAATATCAATCCTCCTAGCATTTTGAGAATTATTTCTAGAAAAAACAATGTAAAATAGATTAAATACAAAAATTGAGTCTTGTAATACACTATATCCATCAACCCCTATTGGAGGTCAATAAACTCTCAAACTCAATCCAACATCAATATCACTAGAAATAAATCATAATGAAATGATACCTTGAAGGCAACCCATGTTAGACCTTTATCTCTCTGATCATAGATCATCGATCCCAACTATATCCTGGATGTTCCCCATATGATGTAATATACCATCTTCACATACCAAAAATCAAGAGTCTCTACAATATAAAATATTCCCTTGTGTATCTTAATCCAATCCTTAAAATCCTAAGGATCCCCCTTAAAAAGACAAAGGGTTTTATAACTAGAAATTATAAACAAACTCTACCATTATAGGACCGCCCTAATGGTTACATATTCCTCCCTCCAAAACTAGGTGGAAGAATCCCATATGAAGATTCTTTTATTACTAGACTATGAAGGAGGGTTAGGGCGCATTCTTGGACTAGCCATCATAGAATTATATAGGCATGATAGGGATGTTCCCTACTTTGGTAGCATCCTCACCCATGCCTATTGGTGGCAACCTGAGATGTTTATGTGTTGAAAATATCTAAAATGTCAAAATTGAAACTATAAAAGGCCTTTGATAACATAAACCTTAAAAATAATTATGTAATTTACCTTGGCATGTGTACACACAATATCGTTGAAAACCCCCTAGATGAAGACAAAAGACCACTAGTCTTCTACCCCTTTTGATTTTATTAAGGACTAATTCTCCATGAAAAAGTACCTTTATATTAGTAACTGTCATAATAAGAAAAATAATATGCATACTCAATTTAAATTAATTAAATGTCAACCAAAATATATTTTTTTAAATGAAAAATATATTGTTCTAGGAATTTAATAAATTTAGACCTATATCAATCAAATGAAATAAATTGTATGACATATTAAACTATGTTCTTATCCATGATGAATGAACTCACCCACTATCTTCCATTAGGGAAAGAGAAAATACTCTAAACAGAAACAATAAAAATTTAAAGGGTAACCACATGAAACTGTAACATCACAACCAATAAGAGAAATATCCACTGACCTGGAAACATGATTATCCACTTTATAGAAATCATATAGACCCATGAATAACTTCCTAATCGATATAAGAGACTTCCAACTAGAAAAAAGGTCATGAATGACATTAAAAAAAATGACTTCATCCATGTTTCCCCATATATAAGAGGATTCTAACTAGAAATGAGGTCATGAATGACACTATGGGGAAAATATTCCAATATATTAAATAACCATCAAATTCTATAAATATAAAAAGAAATAATAAATATATGAAAAAAATAAACACGCTAAACTAAATAATAACCTTTTCATGTGACATATCAAAGTGGAATATAGTAACCAATATACCTAGAAAAAATGGATCCAAAATGTGGTAGATTTATTTATATAAACTATAAAAAACATCAAAATAATAAATCAAGAAATACAAAAATATATCATATCTTTTCCTGAAATCACCTCAAATCCATCAACCTTTATCTAATCATGAGTACATCATAGGTACCATTCTTATAGAAGTATATTTGGCCACAAATTATAAACTCACATGGAGATATTCATACAGGGTGTGATTATAAACCTAATTGGACACCACCAATGGTCCGTTAGCATAAGTGAAAGAGATCTGTAAAGGTGTAAACATAAAAAAATAATTAAATAAATAATTATAAAACACTTTTTGGGTCAATATACGCTTACTATGCTTCCATGAATCCCCATTCACACCTTATTTGACCCATTGTTTGAAGGAAGTGTTTTCAGAACCTTAGATACAACCTAATACACAGCCAGTGCCTTCTCACTCTAGACACTAACTTATGTCGATCACTTAATCATGTCTTTGTTAGTCTAGGGATTTCACCACCACATCATATATAACCTTATCACTTAAGGATAGTTACACAACATGTCACATGCTACACCTTATCAGTTAAGGTGGACCCAGAATTCATAATCCATACTATGTATTATCACTCCAGGTTGGACACATATCATGTCTCAATCCACACATTATCACTCAATATTTACCCAAATATTATCAATTTCAAAATATACCTTAAGTAATAATACAGAAAAAATTATATGAAAATCAATGGGACCCATCCCCAAAATCCTTCCACCCTTCTACCAGAACTCCCTTATTTTAACTGAGCTGGAATGGCTACTTAAAATTCACAATTCCCAAGACCAATGCACTATTATTACCAATGGATTGAGGTGGGACTTCCACCTTAACTAATTACTATCCCATCACTCCCCCTATAAAGGATAAACCACACCCATATGTACTAACTTGATCACATTGATGCTAAATGAAGAGTTCTCTCTGGGTTACTCACAGACCTACTTGTTACTCAAGACATACAGTTTAATATGAAAGTCATAACATGATATGAACTTTCTACCTTTAACTTAATGGAGTGTACTCACCAAACACCGTGCCTTGAATTAATAAAAAACCCTATAAAACCCTAAAATTATCCCTAAATTGTCACATTTTGGGTTTAGATATGGAAACCCATAGAATACAGGAAGAAAAATATATCAATGAATTGTATGCGATTAGACTCTCTAAAAGAGAATCTAAACTAATAACAAAGATTTGAATAGTAATGGAATGAGGGTGAAGGAGCTCAAATAAAAAAGGAGAAGCCCTCATGGTTTCCCAAAATACATGGGGGTTGAAATTGGAGAAATGTAAAACTAAAGTAGCGTTCAAGTTCAATATATAGATACTACCCATTAAAAAATCAAGTGAAATGGTTTCATTGAAACCAGGGTGGTTGTACATCGGTGCATCTTTGTCCGGCCTAAATATAGTGTAACCCTAAGGGTCACAAAACGACCACTCCCAGGTAGAAGGAATATCCCTATTTCATCACTATCAATGAATAGTTCATCATCCAGCATGCCTTGAGTCATTCCCCACTCTTGGCATCCTTCTTCGATTCCCATGAATCATGCTACCACTACCTGATCACAGTAGAATTCTAGTTATATTCTTGGTCTAGTTCACCAAAACCTACTTATGAGTCACCTCCAACACCAAAAACAACCAAATCCCATCAAGATTAATTAGATTGAAAGAAAATTTAAATCCTAAATCACCTTGAAATAAAATGGGAATTAGAACATCATAAAAAATCTATATATATACACTAAATACCCATTATTTCTTGCCTCATGAGACCTACTGATTCTTTGAGGGGCTGTATAATTTCAGACCCCATACATCACTTACTAATTCCAATGCATTCCTCATTTTAAAATAATAAATAGTTAAAGAATAAAATTCATAATGTGATATAAATATTCCTTAAATCATTATACATATGATGTGTGTTTAGTTATATCATATGGTAAGATATATGTGTATTTTAATGATTGGTTTATCCTTCTATTTTCCTTTGATAATTGTTTTAAATAATATGGTGATATTGGGATATAGTTAAATCATTTCCAATGATAAAATTATGATTTTATGCTAGATTTATGGTCAATGTTAACATTAAACAAATATTCTATGTTAGTTATCATCATATTGAGTATTTTATAAAATGAAATGTATTGGTGTAATTGTACGAAGGATTAAAAATGGTTTATATACCAGTTTTGTTGCTCAAAAGTTACATAATATATAAATAAATACACATTGGTATAAGAAGAATCCCTAAGTCATGTATAAAAATACCTAAGTCCATGAATATGGTGTGTTACTTTTAATAGATTCCCCCTCAATGTTTTTTCCCTCCTTCTCCATTTACCACAAGAGATACTAGAATATCATGGGTATTGAGGAGGATCTTAGTCATGCCTGGAGTGATTCATGTTAGCCTGTGGACACACTATGGGAAGATTCATATGTATGGATCTTCTTTATTTTATTTAATCATATAATTTAATAATGTTATATTGTAATTAAATAGTGAATGGTTTATAATATTCTTTATTTTATATATTCGTGGTTACGGGTATCATGCATGGTGGTCATGGGAATTGAGGTTTCTATTGTATTTTGATGTGTTTAATAAGTAAAATTCAATACATAGAAACCCATTAGTGGTATCTGACGGTTACCCCGATTCATGTTTCTGAAAATCATTTTTAAAACAAAGAAAATATAATACCACAAATATTCACGTAATATATATCTTTAAATAGAAATGTAATTTTTTTTCTGCAGTTATATATATGATATGCGATATCGTAGGATGTGATCTGGTTTCACCATTAGATATAAGATATCATAAATGGTGACATTATGTTATTCCGTTTGTTTTAAAAATGATATATAGTACGGTATGGGGAATAATAAAATATGACGACACCTGTATGAACTGTTCAACTGGTTGATAATAGAGCAATATAGCACTGTTACAATATAGTAAATATCAAAAAACCCAGTTCCATGGTTTTAATGGTGAATATTACATTGGTTATATCATATGTCATTATTTGTAAATATGGATTTATATTATGAATATATTAGAACATTGGGTTCAACTGACATAGGCCACATGTTACATCATATTACTATTTTCAGGTACTCCTCAACACCAATTTTGATAATTCCTTTGTTAGGTTTCCTGTAGGGGTTCCGTTAGGATATGTTTTGAAAATTTTTGAAGGACTCTTGGGATTTGCACATTTTTTGCACGATTTCCCAAAATAGCTCCCACTACTAGTGAAAAACATGCAAACCCAGGCAGTGAGGGTTTTCATGGTTGGTGCACAGTTAAAAAAACCATGTGACCACCAATGGGAAACTGCGCAACCCCACCAATAGGGAACATGGTTATAGTTCATGGTTTATCTAAGAGTGGATCCTTTCCCAACTAAAAATGCATGTAGGATTTTATTTTTCCAAAAATTGGATAAAATTTCATAAACCCCAAAGTTAATCCCCTTCTCAGTTCTAACTCAACCTAAAATGTTTTCCTAGGTCATTAGATCTCTCAAGGTCCCATTTTAGTTCCTCCAAATCCCTTTCATAGTGAATCAAATCATCACGATCTTCATTCAATCCATCCCTGGTAAGAGTTATCCTCTCATCCCTTCTATCTCGATATATTCCCCTCTCTTCCTTAGGGTTTTTTAGTTCACCATGTTGTTTGAGGATCTAATATATGTCATTTTAGATCATGGATCTATGATTTGTTCTTATATTTGTTTTCATATGTTCTTCCTTATAGGATCCCATTTAGCGTTTGGTGATTTGTGATCCCTTGATTTCATGGTGGGTCAATATTTTTAAGATTCAACAATTGATTTAAACCTATATTTCTTGATTTAAATTAATTTTATTTCTATTTTATTTGGAAAAAATATTATTTTATAAATTTTTATTTAGATTTAATTGGGCATGAAATTGTGGAAAACTCCCAATTCTATTGACTTTTGGTGTATATATGGAAATTGGATGGAAAATATGTGAAAATTAAATTGTAGAATTTAAATTTGGAAAATGATTTGTGAAATTTATTTCAAAATATTTTTTGATAAAAATGGATTAATTTATTTTGATAAGAATACATTGGTTTTAACATTTAAAATTTATTTCTTTTATTAAAAACATATTTTTGTTTTTAAATGGAAATTTTCATATTTAAATAATAAAATTTCTGAATTGTGTTTTAAACAGTTTTAAAATAATTTATTTATTACTGAAATTTTTTAGAGAACAAGAAATCCTGGGTAGTTAGTGGGTTATGCAGGTCAACACACTTTTGGTTAAAAATCCAAAAAATTATAAGGCAGGTAGTCATATCCACAATGGGATGGTGATGGATCCTATTTGACAAGTGCTTGAGGGACATATGTACATACATTGTCCGGATAACCTATTTGAATGTGTGAGGTTCCCATAACATGGAACTATCGTTCCACTTGGAAGATTACAATGTTGCTCATTTTTTATTGTTTTGATGTATATTCAAATGTTTGTAAACTATTTTACAAATTCCTTGTAAATTTATATAAATTTTGTATATAGAACGTTTATTTAATACATTTTTTGAAATAGTTAAATCATTTGGAATATAAAGGATTATATTTTTAAATCTTATATTAATATTCCATTCATGTTTATTTATAATTGGAAGATTAATTTAGTTAATTATTTTGGAATCTTTTTATGGAATCCATAGTTTGACCCTTCTATGATTTTATCTCACACCCTACTTGGGACTTTGGGAGATTTTAGTTTTCCTCTTTTGAGGATCAAGAAAGCAGAAAACACCACTTAGAGATGGTAGTTGTTGTTGATCGTTGGGCATTGACCAAGTGTGTCCATTTGGAATTGGGTTATTAATCATGTTTTTTGGTACTCTATGGTTGTAGATTATGTCTTTTTAACTAGTTTGACTTTTGGTACAATTCTCTCTATAGAGATTTCTTTGTAGTATGTTGATTTCTAATTGTTTTTTTTTCACTATTTATGTGGAAAAATCGACCCTCTTTAGATTGTATGCTACAAGGTGATAGTAACCAACCCATAATGATCAGGAATTCCCTTCAAGAAATTTCAATACTTGGATCATTATTAGGGTACATGGGTATCTAGGATTCTTCATGATAAAGTAGAATCAATGTTTCAGGTTAAGCATATTTCCTTCATATCATTATGTGGTTGTGCAATAATGTTGGACTTAGGATGTTGTTACGACTGAGTTCCTGGATAGATATCACCATAATGAGACTTAAGTCACTATTTGTGGTTTAGGAACGGTATATTGAAATCTAGTTGTAGTATTTTCCATTCATTTTTTTGGGTAGATAAAAAATCCAAATCTTGTGTATTTATCTGTTTAGATTAATTTCCATATTTTTCTTATTTGAGAGTTGTTTTATGTAACCCTTATGTTGTATTCAATGTATTCTACTGATGTTATATTTAATCATTCCTATGTTAAGATGAGTGAATCAGATCTAGGAGGAATCTATTGATGAACCATGGTGAGATAATCCTTCAGTGGACCTGAATCTTGTTGAGGTCATCGTGAGTACAGTCCAAGCTTTGGGATAGGAACCTCAATGAATTCTCATTAAACATCCTACTATGGAAACTCAATGGAATGTTTTATGGAATCATGCATTTGATTTCCTTAACTAAAAGTCTTCAAAATTCTAAGGATAAACCAATCCACAATAGGCTATGTTTTGGTTGAGAGATATCAAGCTTCTATTTAGGTTCTTGGATATTCTAGATGAAGTCATGGTTAAATGTTTCATCTTCATGCTATAGGGGCCTAGTAGGAGGTGGTGGGATTAAATGGTGATGGTTAATAACCAAGAGGGATTGGAGTGGAAAAAAATTCAATTTCTTTTTACTGGAAATTTGTATTAATATTATATGGTGTAAGATAAGGATTTATATTTATTCAAACTTGAGAAGCCTAATACGACTATGATAAAATATAAAAAACATTATGACATGCTTGTGCAATTTGAACCTAAGATAGTATCGAATGAGAAGATGAGGAATTTATGGTTCAAGATCGGAAATATATTTGATATTCATTATAATATTTTCTTGTTAAAGTATCATTATTATGATGATATACCAGATATAGTGTTGATGTTTGAAATGGACTTGGCTGGAATGTTAGCGTTAATGAGTGTTTCTTTTTCTCATAATGGAATATATATTAATTCCATTAATGGAAAGAATAATCATGATTATTATCATGGTGGTTCTCGACATCATGGTCCTTCTAGACCTCTTGGAGTGCCTGGAATAAGCCCTTTCATTTGATACTAGTGAGGAAAACCCAAGAATGGATTCCATTCAGATACATTTATAAAAAATATTTTTCATGCATTGGAAGAGTATCTAGAGGAAGAATATGCATGTCTAACATTTGTGAGAGGTTCCATAACTACATATTTATCATTAGTGGCTTCTTTATTTGATACGGGTGTGTCTCATTCATTTATTTAAACCCATAGAGTAAATATTCAAAATATTCCAATGGATATTCTATCTAATGTGATGGATATTACTACACCCATAAAAACAAAGAGAGAGTAGGGTCTCCATAGTCATGCTTGTGTGTTCTCTATATCAAATATTGAGTTTTCTTGTGATTTAATGGTTATCAACATGAACCCTCTAGACATAATATTCAACAGACGTTAACTATTTTCCAATAATTCTCAGATTGATTTCTATATTTAATGGGTCTCCTTTACTACACCTGATGTGGTTTGATGTATATTTTCTAGAGAATGGTACCAGAGGTCATGTAGATTCTGACCAGCATATCTAGAGTTGTGGAATGTAATATTGAATTTTCTGTTGATCTTCAGTTGGAATCATTGAGTGATGACCTCCCTCTACTTGTTTTCAAGTTTACTAACATTTTTTACTTTTGATTTCTCTATTTTTCCACGAGTAAGGGAGTTGTAATTTTATATCTATTTGAAGGGTAGTACTAAACTAGAGTATATTTCTTATTACCACATGAAACAAGCTAAAATGAAAGAGTTGAAGAGTAATCTAGATGATATTTTTTAGAATGGATTTATACGCCAAAGTGTGTCACCTTAAGTGTCACTGACTCACTTTTCTAAGAAATATAATGGGTCACTTTTCCTTTGTTTTGATTTATGAAAACTCAACAGGGTGATGGTAAATAAAAAGTACCAATTTCCACTGATTGATAATCTATTTAACTTATTGAATGGGGTAAAGTGGTTTTCAAAAACTTAACATTGATATGTTTAACATCAATTGAGAATAAAATAATATGAAAATCATAAAACAACCTTATAGAGAGATTATGGACATTATGAGTTCCTTGTTAATCCATTTGGTTTAAAAAATTATCCTATATTTTTTATGTCCTAATAAATAGGATATTCCACCTGAATCTGGATAATTATTTTTGTGGTAGTTGTTGATGAAATACATATTTACTCTATGTCTAGGGAGGATATTGTGCATTATCTCGGAGCAGTTGTGGGATTTTTGAGAAATCACTATCTTTATGCATGGTTTTTGAAATTTTATTTTTGGATTAGTGAATTCTTGTTCATGGGACATGTATTGTAGGAACATTTTATTTCATTATATCCTAAAATGGTGAAATCTATTATAATGTAGGTGAAAACAAGAAACATTTTTATGATTTGAATATTTTTTGGATTACCAGCATATTACCACTGATTTGTAAAGGACTTCTCAAAGTTGTCTTCTCTAATAACTATTAAAACTAAGAAGTTATTAGAGTTTTCTTGGGATGAGAAATGTCAAATTTCTTTTCCTGAGCTAAAACATATTTTCACTACTATACTACAATTGATTCTTCCAGAGGCCCAGTAGGGATATTTGATCGTATATAATTCTTTGGGATCAGTTTTGGGAAGTATTATTATGTATGGTGATCATTTAATTTCTTATGGATCTGGGAAACTGAGGCCACATAAAAATAAATCCAACACAAGACCTTGAACTCAGATTTTATAATGCATTTTCTTAAGGGTTGGTGGAATTAATATTACCAAAAACATTTAACCATGTATTCTGACCACAAGATATTGAGTTATATCTTCTCCTGGAAATATTTTAATTTCCACCAGAGGAATTGGGTGAAATACATGGAATCTTTTGACATTGAAATTGACTATACCCAGGGGAAAGGGAATGTCATCACAAATTCTTTAACCATGAAACATATGAGTGAGGCCATAAAAGTATCATTGGAAGAGTGGAACATGATGCATATTTTTTAACTATTGAATATTGGTGTCTATAAAATAGTGGATGTGGTTTTTTTGGCTAGTTTTCAGTTGACCATCACTCTTCACAATTTTATACTTTAGGAAAAACATCATGATCATGAATTCTAATTCATTAAAGCCTCTCTATATAGTGTTGATTTTTTTTTCTAACTGGCCATTCTCTACATGGGGCCTTCTATGTAATCAGAATCTTTTTTTTGGTTAAATAATCAGTCAAGAAAGATGTAATGGGTGAATGAAATAATTGAAATTATAAACTACACTCAAGAACAAAAAATATGTTCCAGGACATATAGGGGTGATTCTGGTGTCTGGGTATGATATGGGGCATTGATTATTTTTTCTCTCATTTTTATTCATTATAATATGTCAACGTTGAGCATCAGATAGCTTCGGGTTTTCTTGATCTAGTTTCAGTGATGACTTGAAAGTGGGATGAAATCTCTATGGATATTGTGGTTGGGTTACCCCATACCCAGAGAAAAAAAACGTTCTATGGTATGTGATTTATCAGTTGACCAAATCATCTCACTTTATACCCATTAATGATTCTAATAAAGTTTATGAGTTTTGAAATATCGATGTGAACGAGATAGATTATTTTCATGAAGTTCCATCTTCTATAGTCATTAAAATGGATCATTATTTTACTTCTTACATTTGGAGGGGACTTCACGAGGACATGGGATCTCATGTACATTTGTATACGATATAGCACCCATAGTCGGGTGCCCCGACAGAAAGATCTATATAGTTTCTGGATCATATTTTTTGTGCATGATTACTTGAATTTAGTGGATCTTGGTATGACTACCTATGTCTAGTTGGGTTCTTTTAAAATAATAGTTAGTAGACAACGATCTAAATGGAATTTTTATTCCTTGTATGACCACCTGTGCAATTCTATGTTATTTTTTTCATAGATTGGTGAATGTTCCTTGGTTAGGCTGATCATGGTTCAAGAGGAGATATCAAATATCTATTTAATTCATAATAGAATATTGATAGAATAGAGTAAGAATAAGTTTTATTATGATCATCATCATAGACCATTGAAATTTCTAGTTGCACATCAGGTTTTATTGAAAGTTTCACCTTGGTTGGGTCATCAACGACTTGGGAGGAAAGGGAAACTTTCTCATCATTTTTTGGGATAGTTTGAGTTTGTATGGAAGGTTGTTAAAGTGTCCTAACATTTAGTACTGCTTCTACATTTTGTGTCAATACATAACATGTTACATATATCAGAATATTGAAATTGTCTTTCTAATCCATCTCATGTTTAGAGTTATAGTGATCTACAAGTGGTGCATGATTTTTCTATGACTGAAAATCCTGTCAGGATAGTTGATTCTAAAACAATAGTACTTTGTGGTAGGATGATACCTTTTTTTTGAGTGTTACTGAAGTATGGTTCTAATTATCTTGATACATGGGGGATAGAGGCGCAAATGAGATATTAGTGGCCTTATATTTTTGTCATAGATGTTTCTTAATTGGAAATGTAGGTATAGAATGTTTGAATGGTGGGGAGGTTGTAACATCCTATTACTATTTTCAAGTACTCTTAAGCCCCACTTTTGGTCATTCATTGGTTGGTTCTCATTTAATTGTGATTTATGTTAACTTATAAAAAATTAATGACTATTTGGGTGTTCATGGTTGGCACAAAGTATACCAAAACCATGCTCCCTATAAGTGAAAATAGTGCAAACCCTGACAACAAGGGTTTTCACGACTGGTGCATAATTTGAAATATTTTTTTCCACTAAAAAGAAAATATGAAACCCAACCAACATAGGCACACAGTTATGCTGAACAATTTTTCTAACTATATGTTCCTGACAAGATAACTGTGTTCGAAAAAAAAATTATTCTGGAAGTTGGCTAAAAATTCCAAAACCCCCAATTTAGACACCCGCCCAGGAAGAACTCAACCTAAAACATTTTACGAGATCATTATATCTCTCAAGGACACATTTGGCTCCTACAAACCCCTTATAGAGTGAACTAATTTATGGAGATCATTATTCGATCCTTCCCCAATAAGAGTTCTCCTCTTGTTTCTTTCCTCATGATCCTTTCCTCTCTCTTACTTAGGGGTTTTTAGATCTTTTTGTTGTATTGGGATCTAATATAAATTATTTTAGATCTTGAATTTAGGCTTAAATCTTGGATCTTCGTTGCTTACATTATCTATTAGAGTTTCCTATTTATGTCTTGGTGATTCTTGATCCTGTGATTCTGAGGTTGGATTAATCGTTTATAATTCTCCAATTTATTTAACCCAAAATTTCTTTATTTAAATTAAATTTCATTCAAATGTATTGAAAAATTATAATTTGATTTAAATTTTAATTTAGATCTACATTGGCTGGAAATTGGGGAAACCCCCTAATTCCATTTAATTGGAGCTTATTTATGGAAATTGAATGGAAATTTTGTGAAAATTATATTGTGGGATTTAAATTGTGAAATTGATTTTGGAATTTGATTTCAAACTGTATTTGAGAAAAATAGATTAAATTTTTGTGATATAATCCAAATAATTTTATCTTAGAAAATGAAGGATTTTATTAAAAACCATTTTTTAAAGGAAATTATCACATTGAAATAGGAAATGGTTCAATTTTATTTTATATTGTTTTAAAATAAATTTAACATTATTTAATGTTGTTAGAGCACTTGTAATCCAAGGTAGTGGGTGAGTTATTTAGGGTAACACACTATTGATGCTTTATAACTCAAAAAAATATAATATAATAGGTAACACACCTTATGGACCGGTGATGATTCCTCTTTGACTAATATATATAGAATGTTTATACACACATTGCCAAGATCACCTACCAAAGTGTGTGTAGATCCCATAATCTCGAACTATCATACCACATGGAAGATGATCATGTTTATCAATTTTTATTGTTTTGATATATATTACATTTTTCTAGTCTTTTTTACAAAAGCCTTGTGAACTTATATAAACTTTTATATATTGAATGTTTATTTAAGACATTGTTTTAAATAGTTCCATTATTTAAATTGTAAAACATGATTTATGTTAAATAATATTTTGATATTCCATGCCTATTTATTTAAAATCAAAAGATTTATTTTGTTAATTATTTTGGAACCTTTTTATGGATTCCTTGGTGAGATGGTACTTGGATTTTAGATCACACATTACCTATGCCTTTGGGAGTATGTATATTTAATTCTACTTGTTTTGAGCAAGGGGAAAGAACCACTTAGAGGTGGTAGTTTTTTTATCCTTGTGTTTTAGCTTCTGTTTCTGTTGGTAATTAGGTTGTTTGTCCTATTTTTTGGAACTTTGTTGTTGTACTTTTAGTCGTTTACAATGGTTGTACTTTTAGTACAGTTCTCCCTATGATGTTTTCTTTTAATCATACTTACCTGAAACTATTTATGACACTATTTATGTGGAGAAATGTTTCCCTCATTATCATGTATGATTCTAGATGATAGTTCCCAACAAATGGGGATCATGTTTGTCTTTCGGGTTATGTCAAGACAGGCCTAATTATCAGGGTACCGGGATATCTGGGATGGTTCATGACATCACAATTATAAACTACGTTTTCAAATGCACCACAAATTTTATGTTTAATAGGTACCTTCCAAAATCACAAGCTAGATTATCTATCCTAGAATATTCTTGATAGAACATAAATTTTTTTTCATGTAGTGACTTATCAATCACCTATTGGGATATAATATATGTCTGAAGGTAAGATGTGCATGTAAAAAAATTGTTTAAGTTTCAATTATCAATTTATTTAAATTTTTAATAATATATTTTTAAATTATTTGAAAATGTATTTTATGATATTTATTTAATTTATAAAGTTTTTATAAATTAATTAATTATAAAATGTTTAAATAAATTTATTATGGGTTCATAAAATGTTTAATAACAATATATTCCACATATTAATTATTAATTTCAAACAGTATTTAAAATTACAAGGCATGCTTGCTGATTTAGATATGAATTTTTTATATTGAAAATATAGGAATAGTTTATAAAATCATTATAAAATACAATAATAACACTAAATATATAATGTATATTATAAAAAATTATTAATTTTTAATAATTATGTAATTTTAAATTGTTTTAATTGAATGACTCACTTGAGAAATAATTTCAACCATATAAAAATAAATTTTTCTAATTTATATGGTAAAAGATTAAATAATATTAAATATGACATATTTAGATTATGTGGATTGATTAATTAATAGATTGGAATATAAAATGTCAATGTTTTATTTAATATCATATATTTAAATAGAATTTCATATAAAAAGGATAATTTAAAGGATTTCATATTAAATATGAATATAAACTGTTTAAATTTATTTAAATTATTGGATGTCTATAATGAATTCTTAAATTATAAAATTTTTATAATTTTTTTTATGAATTGTTCATAAGTAGTTTTTCTAATATTTTAATATTTTTATTGTTTATATATTTAGTTTATTCTCAACATAATGTATATACATACTTTTTATACAATAAATTCATTTATATATTTGTTTAAATTATTAAACAATTTCTATAAATTATCATCGATGCATATGAAGAGTTATATGTTATTTATGATAATTGATTTAGTTTTTTCTACCATGACATTTTTTATACAATGTGATGAGTATGTCTTTATTATTTAAAGAAAATTGTATTCATATTAGGTGTTAGAAATATGATCAAATTTATATCTCTCTTCTGTAAAGTAACCATGGTTAGAATGACCTTGTATAATACGGCTCACTTTCTAGGAGTCTTATATATTTTCTAGAAATCTGTGGATTGGGTAACTATCTCTCTAGGATTCCTCCGATGGTGATTTATGATTTCTTATGGTGGATTTTGGATTTCATGAGGTTTCAAGCCTTTACATGGCTATTTTTTATGTACCTTATCCATGATATGCATTTTAATTGCTATGAATATAGTTGGATTTTAATTTGGGTTTATTACATTTGATATTAATTATGTAAAGAGCTACACACCATTATGGATTGGACATATCAATTTTTATTAAGGAATAGGATTCCAAACTAAATCAGTATGATAATAAAGACATGTATAGGTAATAAATGAGATAATATGGTGAGATAAAATCCCCTTTAAAACATTAACTATAGGATTCCTTCTAACTAAAACACTTATCAAGACCTCTATCATCCATTTATTTAGGTCATTCCAAACCTTGATTCCATTGGATTATCTGGTATAAGGAACTCAAGTGATAAATTGAATGAAATTTTTATGTTTGTCATTAATAGAATATTATTTTGGTTTCACATAGATGGTTGACCCTAATAGTATTAAGTTACATGAGGAATTTTTTTGGGTAAACCCATATGATGGATTTGGGAAAAAATATACATGCTCAACTAATCAAGAATCATATACGATATGATTAGCATGATGTACAACCTGAATAACTAATTTGAGGGAGAAACACTAAAGTGGACTAAATTCTTAGTGGAATATGGATCCTTCCATATCAATAGATAAGATGAAATTGAGAGTGGTTTCTCTTCTTAGTAGAATCACAAATAATAAATGTTATTATTAAATATTTGTAAAAAAATATACTTATAAAAAATTATTATATTATAGATATAAATGGAATAATCACCACGTAAATAAACATCAATTTAAATGCTTCAAAAGTATAAGCATAATGTAAGAAACTACATAGACTAGTAACATAATAATTTTTCTTGTGAAAGTATGAATTCAATGTGTTAAGAAAAATAACTTCTAGAGTAACAAGTAGGTCAAGTTGTTCAACAAGTAGAAATATATTCTTATGAGAATAATTTATGATTCACTTGAGGTTTCAAAGGTATTATATACCTCATAAACAATGTAATTTTATTATTTTACCATATATTCAATATAAATAGATATATTTATTATTTATTGAGACTAAATGTGTCTTATATGTAATATTCGAGATATGAAATACATTTTGTAATCATGTTTGAAAATTTCATGATAATATTCATTTTTTTAACAAATTTTTACAAAATATTATTAGTGTGTTTAGAATAAATGAGCATGATAGGTGATGTATAGGCTTTAATGCTATGTTGATTTTATAACTAGGGAAGAATTCAAATTGGATGAAGGAAATTTTTTTATAAATCCCAAAAAACATTCTTCAAGTATAATTAAAAATTTATTTAAACATAGAGGAAATATTATAAAATAAGGACATTATTTCCTTATGATGGAATTTTATGGCATATCATAATGGGTTTAATAAAACTCCATAGAGTGTATATAAAATTTATTAGCAATATAGAAATAAATTCTTCCTCTTGAATGTATATAATATACCAATGTATAAATCAAATATTTTTTAAATATATGAGTGTTAAAAATCATGGTAAATATTTATATATTTTTATGTTTATATTAGTATGATGAATAAAAGTGTTGTTATGTCCTGGTGTTGAATGTAGATGAATATATAAATCATAGTTGGATATAAATAAAGGATATACATTTCATCTGTTTCTTATTATATGATAAGATAATTTATTTGTCAATAAAGTGTTTTTATGAAAAATATGATATCTTTAATTTTTTATACATGGTTAATGATTCAATAAAGTATATAACATGTTTGAAAAGAAGATAAGGTTAAAACGAGTTTTATCAAAGATAAAAGTCTATCAAATATATTTGTTAAAATATGAGGGATGTGATCCCATCACCCAATAGAGGAATATTTAAATTTGAAAATATTAATTTTAGAAAACTACTCCTATCACATAGAATACCATATAAGATATGGTGGTTAATAATTTATTTGTAAAATATTCCCGCAAAAAGAAATAAGTGTCATTTCATAACACAAAAGAGTCTATGAAAATTATTATTATGTTTTGAAGAGAATATAGTGTCTATGTGGTTTGTGGGATTATATTTTTACTTATATAATTTCAAGTTCAAATAATAAAATATTATTCTTATAATGTCCTATATCTATACGGGGTTGTAAATTCAAGGAAAAGATGAACATTACTTTTTTGTCATGGAGAACAAGTTATTTTGATAATTGGAACTCTGATCAACAATATGAGGGTTGTAATATATCTTGAATATGTTTTTGGATATGGATGGACGACATGGGGAAGCCTCAAGTTATTGTGACTCATTTGATGACTCGCTATGATGTGATTATGAGTCATTTTATGACTATCAATGATGTGAAAATGATCTATTCTAGTGTTTTGAAATATGGATATGTCTGAGTCATTTGATGACTCCATATAAAGTGAATATGAGTGATTTTTAGAAATTTTTATATGTTCAGAATGGCTGAATATGAAGTGATTATGAGTCAATTTGTGAGTCATTATATAGTTATTATGAGTCATTCCAGTGTTTTTAAAAAGAATCTACGCTGAATAGTATTTCAAGATCTTTAAAAAATATTAAATTTATGTTAGAAACTCATATTTAGGAAAAATTACGGTCATTCTACTGGTTGTACATCAATGATATTTTAAAAATAGAGCCTTATTCTCCGCAATTCATCTCAAAGTGATTTATCTCTCATTGCTAATGGGATTCAAGAATTGATTGATCCAGGTGATAAATAATAGTAAATCTATAACATTTTTTCATAATTTTCTTAGTTTATTATGATATTTCTTAGTTGCATTCCATTTTTAAAAAATTATTCCTTACTTAATGATTTTTTCATAATATATAATTTCTGTGCCATTTTTATTAGAGTCAATCGTTCTTTTATCCGAGGGAAAGCTTAAGGTAATTCTAATACCGCACATAGATAATTCCTTAGTTTGTTCCCAATTTCTAATAGTTATGTTATCATACCTAGACTAGGAATTTGTTGATAATTCCACTATATCATGGTTTAATCATCTTAATATCAAGTGTATTTTTCTGATCGTGGTAAAGGGGGATCCCAAGAGGATGATAACATTAGGAATCATGAAGATTAATCAAGTTATGTAATTATACTAATTTATTTAGTGATTCTTAATATTTTTTAGAAATCATAATGGATTTAATGAAATGTGAAATTAGGGATTTTGTGTGCTAAGGGTTTGTATGAGTATCGAGGATGGTTTAAAATTATTTTCGGGGATTTTTAAACTATATGAGATTTTTTGTGATTAATTTAAATATTTTTCCCTATAAATTTAATGAATAAATAATTATAATATTTTTTTCAATTAATAATTAATTTAAAATAGTTAAGGATTAAATTTATATATATTTTAACTATTTAAGTCCTAAATGTCATGGATGGTGTCATTTATTGGCTGGGATGATCTTTATCGGGGGAGGATGGGATAAATTTAAATAGAATAACTATATAAAAAGAGGTAAGTAGTCCATGAACTTTCATTATGGTTATATATTTGGTAAAAGAATTTGATATATGGTCTCAATACGTAAGAAAAATTCAAATTAAATTATAAATTAAATTAATCATTTATTTAATTAAATTACCATGAAATTAACTAGTGTCAAGGACCTCGATGGACCCTTGGACACTAGTGATGACTCAGTCATCAATATCCATGGGATTTTATATAAACATGTTCCTTGAGATACATGGACATCTGTTTGGTTTCAATTAAATGTATGGAATCAAAATAGTTTACCAAGAGAGATTAATTATAGTAATTGTGGTGGTTATCTAGAGGGAGGGAATATGTCTCCCAGTACTACCATGTATGTTCCTGGGGGGTACACCCTCTGTATAATTATGATAGGTCAGGTGAGGGGATTAACCTAGTATATCTCAGGAATTGATATGGGATTCATTCTATCTCTCCATAGTGATGTTGGTGTAGAGTCTAGAGACAAGGATGTGATGAGGATCCCAGATGGTATTATATCTCCTATTGTATTTTTATTATTTATTTAATTTTTATAATGGATAGACCCTGTAGGTGATCATTTGGAATGTGTGATTGAATTCTTCCACATACATTTAATATAGAATGAATGTTTTATTTATTCTGTGTAATCTAATTTTATGTGATGGATTTTTTTATTTATTATTCACTTTTATAATAGGATATAGTCTCCCCATGGTGTCACCCTAGAACGTGAACGATGGTTGGAACCTCTACTGTACAGGTACATGTGCCTAATATCCTTGTGAAACTATGATTCATGCACTATCAAGAAGTTATGAGGTGAGGTGTTAAAAAGTGGAATCAAGCATCTTTTTTCTTTATTACAATTTTGTGTATGGTTGATATGGAATATTTAAATGTTTTTCATTATTATGTACATTAGATATGTACATCATGAGAACCTTTTCTAGGAGGGTGTCTAGGTTACTTGGGATATGAGATTGTTGTTTTCAATTTTCCTTTTTATTTTTGATATATTTATTTAAAAGTTATTTTTTATTTGATATTGATTTATGATCTTTTTATCTTTTCCCAATCGAAATAGGAAATTATATATGCATAATTTTTGGCTTGTTGTTCTCATATAACATTTGTGTGATTCATATCAATGATGACAGAGGATTAAACTATTTAATGTGTAAAAACATATATTTCATTTTTCTGCATTTCATATTGGATAAATTATACAATGCTAAACCTAATTACATTTCCTCTATTACTAAGTTATGTGGATCTTATTAATTAATGTTTCTTGATGATTACTATGTTTTCCCTCTATTTAAGGAATCTGTGGTGACCCCTAATGGGATTACTATGGGCACTTGGTGCCTTGATAATAGTTCTAAAATAACAGATTCCGCTAATTAAAACATGAAAAAAAAAATATGGTGTGTTCTTGTATAGGTACATTAAGGAATTATATATAATCACTACTAATAATTTGTTATTGATATTAGAATTTTTATATGGTATTAGTTTAATAAGATTCCAATAACAACTGATAATGTTTATCCATCTAAAACATTCAAATGGAATTTAATTTAATAGAACAACACTTATAGTCTACTTGGCATGGATCTTCATAGGTTGAGGCCATTGTATACATGTACATGTATGAGATAATGATCCTCAAGACGGGAACTTCAGCATATAGATTCCTGATGAGGATAAGCACACTAGAGTGGGTTTTTCGAAATTGTATGAGATTCCTAGTATATATGAATCTGAGAACCCAAAATGATGGGTATTAGCATGTGATATGGATTGTGATATTTGAGATAAGAACATGGATGTTTTCTTATTAATCATGGATAGTGGAAGATATAATTTATAAGCTAGGTAGGAGATCCTAGTGACCATGAGATTAAGATTTAGATATTGTGAGTCTGGTGTTATTACTAAATAGTACAATGTTTTTTATTATTTATATAGTCGATATAGGATGTATAATGGTAACATGGGAGAGGGGTTAGATCATATAGTTTAATATATTAGAGATTAAATGTATATAAATATATATTTTTTTATGATTTATGCAAGGACTATCAAATACGGGGTGCATGAATGTGAGATTCCATATGATTTTGTATTATAAATCCGTTTGGGTTTTTTATTTCAAGGATTTATTTCAAGGGAATGATTGAGTGAAATTCCCTAAACTAGTTCCAAAGAAGGAATCACGTGATATTATTTTGAGAAGATGATATTGAAAAAAAAGTGGTAATGGTCAATTATTTAAGCATATGAGAATTTAATTTTTAGAAATGTCTCAATATGGTTTGAGTCTGATGCTATATTAAGGTGGAATTGAGGTGTAAAACTTCTTTAGGTTCCCTATTTTAAGAACAGTGCACATCGAGGAAAATTATAAAAAAATAAATGTGTAGTGGAATAAGGTATATATGGAATGGAATCATAAGCAGGTTTTATATGAAATGGATCATTGATTTGATGTTTTATGATCATTTATTTGGTATTGTTTCCTAAGGTTTTGATGGGAATAAGATGTTTTACCCCAGTAATGAAAGGAAATCTTGAATATAGATTGGAGTATCATGATATAGATGATCCGACCTTTCTTTTTGACATTAGTTGATAAGATGGATGAGGGTGTCCTGGGAAAGTGATTAGGTGTATAATATTAGAATTGATTATATTTTTTCATGAGGATAAATGTAAGTAATATAATATGGTGGGGATCACACCATAAGTGATATTACATGAAACATGTTTTCAGTTGTTATAGTCAGTATAAAAAATGATGTCTTAGTGGGCCAAAACGGGAGATGACTGTAGTCTTAAAATGGTTATTAGATTAAATAAAATGGGTAATGTGTGGTAAATTGAAGGTACCCCTCTGGGGGTATAATTTGATAAAAATTGACATAGGTTAGTACATGTAATAAAAAAATTATTTTAGGGCGAGGATAACAGTTCAGTTGTTTTACTGGTTGGGATTTTTTGGAAATAGAACAATTAGTGATAAGTTCGGTTGAAATGTTAGTACTAATTTGTAGAATTTTGATCTATGAAATGAGGTAGGATATTATGGTATGAACATAGCCTCAAGATTGATATGATGAATTTTTATGAGAATAAGGAGGTGACACTCAGGTGTGGTAGCAAACAGGTGAGGGTCTGGTATAGACCAGTAACTTTAACAGATGAGTGTCACACCATTGAATTGAGAATTCATATATGCCACAAGGATAAGTGATTTTTTATGGAATTTTGTAGAGATAAATATAATAATGATGCATCATCTTGTGGAATTGTTTTCTAATAGATTAGTCTTGAAGTGCGCTATTGGTATAAACATAACTAGTGTGAATTATATGATTTAGGACTTGATTTGAGTCTCCATGACTAGGGTGGATCATGAGGGATTCATATTGAGACATCCCAAGGACAAGATGTATTATGGATGAGAGGTTATAAATACTCGTATTTGTTTGGGTTAGTAAAATCAATGGAAATCTAAACATTGATTTTTTTGTCATGTAGAGGGGTTTTTTTAGAATTGGGAGTCAAATAATGAATCCAAGAGTTAAAACATCATCAGAAGATGATGTTATATATGGTTAGAGGCTCTGGTGATGCATCTGCTGAATGGGTAAATTTGGAAGAAGGGTCAGTGTAATGTTAAAAAAGTGTAAATTAGAACATGAACCTCATAGAGGTGTTATAAGTTATGGTATAGGTTAAATAATGTGCCATTAGATTTTTAATGGACTTGGTGGTTAATTTTATAAAAACAATATAGGGATGCTAGTATGAACTAGCATAAGAATGATGTTTTATAGTTATTTTTGGGTTTTGGTATTCCTAAAAGATTTTAAAAAATGTGATGATGTGTAGAATGACTAACTATAAAGTAGTATAAGTCATATAATGATTCTCTATGAAGTGATTATGCATCATTACATATTTTTTAAATTTAGAAAAGTCTATAATGACTCTATGTGATATGATTATGTGTCATTATATGAATTAAAATTAATTCAGTATGATTCATTCTAGTGTTAAAAAATTTGGTTATGTTAGGAATGACTTTCAATAAAGTGTGTATGACACATTTGATTACTCACAATGAAGTGAGTATGAATTATTTTAGGAAATTTGGAAAATTATATAATGAATGATTATGAAGTGACTATTAGTCATTTGATGATTCTCTATAGTGTCTAGAATGACTCACTATAAAGTGAGTATGATATTAATGAGGTGGTAAAGGGTCCTCTGAGGAGCAGTGCTCTCCCTTTCATGTGGGTCTACGGTTTCATCTTTAGCATTTCCCCTTCCCTCCATTGGCTTCTCAGCAAGCTAAGTGGGAGCTTCCTCCGTCACGGTGCTGGTCCTCGTCTCGGTGTGCATCCTCCGTCTCGGCATGGAGAGGTCATTTTAGGTCACTTTTGGCTTTGTCGGCTTGGTGGTATTCTTCGTCACGGCTCAATGGGGGAAGGTTTGAACCGACGTTCACCTTAGATTTGTCACGGTCGCCTCGGATTCTTCAGCCCAGGTGGGGGTTCGCCTCATCACGCCCTTTTGTGCGTCCTCGGCTGACTTTCACTACAGATATGACGAGCAAAGGAGTTTCTACACTGCTTCCTGGTCCATTTTCTGAGGGTGAAGGGCTGGATCTACTCCGGTGCGGCTTTTCATCATCCCTGGTGCGGTTCGGAGGGGGAGGGTTTTTGTGTGAGATTCTGGTGGTTCTTTGGTTTGTTGCAGGTGCGTTTGTGATGGTTTCGGTGCATGGCTCTGGTGGTTCTCATGCTCCCAGTTCTGTGGGCTTGATCTTTATCATGTGTAATCTTTTCTCCATGGTATATGTGACATGGTCTTGATTGGTGCTGGTAAGGTATTTGGACATCTTGATTTGCAGCTGTAGCTTGACTCGATCATAAATCTCTGGTGATTTCGGCACTTTTTGTGAATGTTTGGCAGGTTGAACGCTTGAGTTACTGATTTTGTGTGTTGAATGGGTTGTTTGATTGGTCTTAATCCATTAATTCATGTTGTTTTTAATGTTGTAAGTCGTGAAGTCCTGTATGGTTTACCACTTTTCCCTCAAAAATTATTTGATGGTTTCTCACTTTTTCCTCAAAATAGATTGGAAAGTAAAACATTTTAATTTTCAGTCAAAGTGAGTATGATCCATTTTAGTATTTTATAAATATTCGCGATGATGACAGTGTTTATATATTTTTCCATGATATTAAATAGATGTTAAAAACCTTTTTAATTGAAATTAGGTTCATAGCATGTCGTGTATAGTTATTATATCTTCCAAATAGATCCTATGACCCCTATCTTCATCTCATATTATTATCTCTCTCAAATATCATTGGATTCAATCATTGGTAGATTCAAGTGATAGATAATGATAATTCTATAAATTTGGATCTATCCTTTCTCAGTTTCTCTTATAAGATCATAGTCTTATATTGGATTCGAACATTAATTCCATATTTTTTGGGTTTTTTTTTTCAGAATCCATCATTTTGAGCTATTTATTATTGGAATCATTTTTTTTATTTGGGGGAAAGAAAATGTTAATATGACACATCACGTTGATTTTACATATTTTTATTCCCTTATTCCATGATGCTATGTCGTGGAACCCAAACTAGGGAATTAGTGATGAATTGACTAAATCCAGGTAAATTCAACTTGATGTCGTGGGGATTTTTATTATCTTGACTAAAATGGATCCTGGGAGGTAGACCACACTATGTTTCAAATGAATTTAAAATTATATGTACTTAAACAATTTATATTAGGTATTTTCAAATTTTTAGGTAAAATTAAATGTTTAAATTAACTGAGAAGTTGGCAATTTTGTCTACCAAGGGTCTATATGTATATTAGTGGTGTTCCATACTTATTTTCATGGTGTTTTAAACCATGAATGATCTCTGATGAGTAATTACTAGATTATTTAATAGAAATTAAATTAATAATTAATTATGATTTTATTGGTTATATGTATAATTATAATTAAAATTGTTAATGATTAAATTGAGATGAGTTTTAATGACATAGGTACTTATGTTGATGGAAAATTCCCTCAATGGTCTTTGAAAAGATTTCATAATGATCAAGATTTTTTCAAAGTGAATAACTCTATTAAACGGCGATGGTGGTCCCCAAACATGCCCTATAGATTATTCATTTTATCTAATCATGTGATATGTGGTCTTAACACCTTGAAAAGATTAACCTACTATTTAAAATGAAATAAATCATTAATTTAATTAAATTCCCATGAAAAGATTATGTGTCAAAGACTATGGGGGACGATTGAAAACTAGTGATGCCTCAGCCTCCAATGGTCGAGAGATTGTTTATAAATATGTTCCTTGGGGAATATGTGCCAATTAGTGATTTAAAATAAATGTAATGAATAAACATAGTGGACCTAGATTGGATCCATATAGTTATGGTCTTGTTATATAAAGAGTGGGGTGAGTTTCCCTCTACCCACTGGCATGGGAGTACCCAAGTAGGTATTACCAGGGTATAATTCTAATAGGTTGGGGGAGTAGTATATCCTAGGATATATTTGGAAGTGATATTGGCTACATGATATCTCTCCAGAGTGATTTTGGTATAGATTTCAATAGGATACCAATGAGACCATTATATGAATATAATAAGGTTAAGGGATGTTATACCCTATGTGTGACAAGATAAACTTGAGAGTTGAAATTATGATCAACGATCCATGTACATTATCTTGGGTGAGATGTGGATTAAGGGACCGTAGTGACTTCCCAATCCTTATTTTTACTCTAGATAGGGTAGAGTAATATAGATTAAATATTTGATTCTAGGTGGAAACTCAGAAATCATGAATTGATAGTGATTGTCTAGGTAGGGTGCTAGATAAGAACACCTAGGATTTTTGTGAGGGTCTCAATATATAATCATCCATTGGGGTGATTATTATTATTATTATTGATATGAAATGTAAACTATGTAGATGTTATCCCTTAATAATAAAAGATATTATATATGAGTTTTTCTTGTATTCCTTGGATATTGTGATTATACCTGATGACATATGACTTTCCTAGGATTCCTAGAATCTGGTGAAAACATCAGATGACATATGAGATAACTTGGATGCCTAGGGTCTTATATTTATACCAAATATTTTTTTTATATTCCTAGGATCTATTCATTGAACCTAATGTTATTATATGATATTTTTTGGATATATAAGATCTCGTAGTTAAAATATATGTTTTACGAGACATAAAAAATATCAAGGATCTACTGATTTCAGTTGATGAAATATGAGTTTTCTAGGATTTATAGAGTGCGGTTTATTCACCTGATAATTAAATAGATTCCTAGTATATATTCATGTTTTTGGTGTTATAATATAGCAAAAAATTAGGGTAATAAATGAGATAGATTGTTGCGACACACTAACCCCGATGTGGTGTATATCTGAAATGATATGGATTGGATTCTCTTCCCATAAAGTGATATTATATACTTATTATGACATTATGGGAAAGAACTCACATGACCCCTGTCATTGTATATGATGTGCTCAATGAAAAATGATAATGGACAAATTATGTATGGTCAGTCTCATGTGTCACCTTAGAACCCAAGGATGGATGGAGATTAGTTTATTATGCTCCCATGGTTATTTTATTTATTTTTAGAGGAAATCACATAGTTCAAAATTTAAATTATAGGTTACATTAGGGACACAATTATCATTTTCGTACTAGTTTTTTCTCACACCTTGACCAGGATGAAATTGTACTTTGGTACTCGAGCAGAATTCAATGTTCCCATGTTCAGGTAGATCAGAAGATTGGTATTTTGTGATCAAGTAGGATAGCTCATATATAGTCTAGAGAAAGGGATTTTATGAGGATCGAGTATGGAATTATATCCCCTCCAATATTTTTATTCATTGTAAAAAAATTATTTGCAATCATTTTTTTGGGAGGTTATTTTGGATGTTCTCTTATATGATTTCATATTAATTTGATATAGCATTAAAGATTTATTTATTCCATGTACTCTGATTATTTTTCATGGATGTTATTTGGTTATTTGTCACGATTTTTTCACCTCATATGAGGTTAAAATCTCCCCACAATATCACCAAAGACCCAAAATACTTGTTAGTAGACTGAACATATATGGAGGAATGCATGATGACCCATTAAAACCCTTGTTTGGGTGCACTATAAAGTGGTCACAGGCTAAGTCATTATAATACCATTCAAAATAAAAATTGAATGTTACTTAATATCCTAAAATATTTAAGATGTGTCAGTAAATAGGCACTTTAGAAACCAAAATAAATCATGGAAAAAAGTATTATTGAATATGTTCCCATGGTGTTTATGAACACAAAAACTCTTTTAAATAGACAAAAAATGTTTCTAACATCATAACATCAAATTTTTTGATGTAAAGGAGTTTAAATACTATATTTAATGATTTTAAAATTAAGAATAAAGTTCAAAAGCTAAATAGTTATTCAACTTTATTTATTCAAATATTTTTCTCACCAAAGAGTTTAGTGGTAAGGTTTTATTAGATGGAAACATAAATATGCAACATGAATTATATAGATATGAATGTAGTTTAACAAAAACTAAATTTTTTTGTAAACATATGAATCATCTAGAACTTTATCATATGTGATTGATGTGACACGCGCTTTGAGATTCCTCAGACATACCCTCTCATAAAAAGTGTTAAAAACATATAATTTTACTTACCAGCTTTGATACATAAATATTTGACCCAAGAAAACATCTATAATGTCAAAATTCATTCTAAATATTGATCTGTTTCATAACCTTAATCATTTTATATCTAGAGATTTAGATAATTAGGAAAAAAATTACATATCAAACCCCAAATTTTTATTAAAATGGTAAATTTTCACATTAATACAAACTCATTAAAGGCAACACATGAAACAATCAAAGCTAAAAATTATATCTAGCACTATTATAACAATACCTTCTTAATCCCACTGAAAAATATATCAAGACATGGGGTGAGAAAAAATAGATAATTAAGGGTATTTCAATAAAGATAAAACTAGTTAGGTTTTAAATAATCATCGATACAAAGAACTTTAATCTTAATAAAACATTCATTTAGGAATAAAATTACCTTTTATGTCCAAAAATTATTTTTACCTAGAAAATTATAAAAAACCTTTTAAATGAAAATTATGAAATTGAAATTTTATTTGAGGAAACAAGGGATATAGATTTTATTTCAAAAACCCCATATAATCCTTCAACAGTTTCAGTTTTTTCAATGGTTTTAATGCCTATATAAGGAATTTAATCATAAATATAATCCCATGTCACATACAAAATATCTTCTAAAATGTTTGATATTGAACATTATGTTATTTCAAAATGCTAAATCTTGAATGCCTGATTTTGATTAAAACCATACCAAATAAGATAGTCTTTGATTTCAATAGACTATAACTAGTTCATATATAAACTTTTCAATCATGGATATAAAACACATGTCTCTATATTCAAGATAAAATTTTAAAATATTCCAAGAAATCTTTAACTAATTTTTTATATGAAACACTATTTTATCATGTATTTGTCTAATTATAATTCATTAATTACCGAAAGCAATGATATAAATTATAAAATTTATTTAAACATTTAAATATTCAAACATATAAATAAACTGAAAATATTAAAATATATATGTATATATTTTTAAAAGGTACCATTATAATACATTAAAATACAAAAATATATAAATATATAAACATTAAAATATATATACGTATACAAATTTAAAAATTATACATCAAAATTTTATATACGCATATAAAAACAAAACATTTAATCAATTAGTCAATATAAATCAAAAGAAAAAAATAATATAGTTTTCAGTAGTATATCTAAGAAAACCAAGTTGATAATAAATTTTGAACATAAATAAAAAAAATAATGTTAAATATAAATTTTAATCATAGACAAAAAATAAACATAAGAACAAATAAAATCAACAAATAAAATCTTTAAAAAATAAATAATTAACTAATCAGTAATACCCTGTACATATAATTATGATATAATTAGTAAATAAACTAACAATTTTGAACTCAAAAATAATGGATATATTGGTAGTAGTTCTATAACCCAAAGGAATAGAAAACTAAAATAGGTGGAACATGGAAGAGTTTGAAAAATTAAAATTTAGGAAGAAGAAACATGGATAAAGAGAATTGAATGTTGCTGAGGGAAATGGATTATCAAGGAGGAATAGAGAATGTAGTAGAAGATGATGGCACATTATCTAAGAACATGGATTAAAACTGAATAAAATGGGAGAATGTGACCATAGGAATAAAATATATCTTGTTCATGAGTTGTTATGATTAGGGTGAAAAAGAGTAAGGCACCAAATGAATGATGAAAAATGATATACTCTCATGTATTAATATTTATTTTTGAAAAGAAATAATTTTATTTATAGTATAATTTTTTTTAAAATTTTCCCATAATGAGTTTTAACATTTGTTATTTTAATAAAATATGTTTAAAGTTTATTTAAACTTCATTTATTCAATTAATAATGTTTAAACGTCAATTTCAAATCTATTATTACAATTATATTTTCTTATTATTATTATATAAAAATTTATTATAATGTGTTTAAATTTCATTCTTATAAAATTATTTATGTTGAATACTTATATGGATTAGAAATCAAATGATAAGAAATGTTTTTTATATTTAATGTATTATTTTAACAAAAAAATATGTTTTATTCAATAGTTTTCAAACAATCTTGTTGATTTACTTTTGAATGGATATGTATAGAATACAAAAAGGAATCATGTTAAGTTATATACACACTCCATATATGTAAACCATCATCATAGAAGTAGATAATATTTTTTATCTACAATGTATGTATGGGAAGATGTTCCTCATTTATAATATTTTGACATAGGTTAATTGTGTAGCTATAGAGGTGGTTTCTTACAGAGATTTCATGTCTTATGGTGTCACATATTTATATAATTTTCCTTTTTTATGTGGGGATATGTGTATTGTATATAGTGGTTTTCCGTTGAAATTATTTATCCTATTAATTTATTATATAATTAACTTTTAAGTTTATTTTATATGGTAGGATGTTAATTTATTAGTTTTATATGATTTTCTTGATCATATTAATAAATTCATTTTTTATAGGGTATGATAATCCAATTGTATGAACACATTATGGTGTATTTTCTGATGAAACCCATAGTTTAATCTTATTGATTTTAAAATGGTAAATCATTCCCATCATTCATATATGATACCATTAACTATTATATTAGCCTATAGAGATTGTGAACACGACTCAAGTTTATGGAATTTCAATTTTGTTATCGAGTAGAGATATCTAGGTTATTTTTGTAATAAAATGGTATCAGGTAATGAGTGGGTGTTTGGTAAAGTGGTAAGTTGTGGTAGGATTATCAAATCAGTAAAATTAACATATAAATAAACATCATCAAACTATTTATATAATATACTCTATCTTCCAATGAATTTTAGGATTGTGGGTGTTCTGTCAAAACATCAATGGGGTTTCTTTTATTTTATTTTGTGTCATTCGGGTTTATCAAACATTAATGTTAAAGATAAGTGATTTTATTTTGAGAATCATACTGTATAAAATTTTCTATATGACAATATAATACTTGTAACACCCCACCCCAAACTCATTGTCTTGAGGAGGCAATGAGGGTTACATGGCCTTAAGCGATGTTCCCAAGGTGCCAAAGGATGGAAATAAATACCGAGGGCATCGAGAACAAATTGGGGATCAATTTTCCCTTAAGACAAAACCAACCAAACATCCACTGTCAATCACTATATAATGCATGTCAACCAAAAAATTCAGGCATGTATTCCCAAAGTACAACCAAGTTGTTCCACAATACAACCCAAAACCAATACAACCAATTCCACATCAGTGTACTATGCGAAAGACTCCACAGAAGACCCAAAATAAGCCAAGGCACACTCTATGGCTCCACACGAAGATCCATGATCCAAGATCCACCCAGACATCACAATGCACCACTAAAGGAGGGTGATGCCTTACCTTTTCCCATGTCACGATACACACCATCTGCAAAGACACCAATGTTCCACTGTAGTGGGTGAGTAATAAAACTCATAAAGATTACCCCAAATGACTTCCCTGCACACGCCACTAGGATAAAACCATTAGAACATTTATATAATACAATTTATAAAAAATAATCACAAGTGCTACCATTTCTATAATCCAAACACACACTTACCAAGCCATCATACACAGACCAAAAACCCAATGGAAATCCAACCAAACATGCCCTAAGCCATTTCATCATTCACACACTAGCACAAAAATTTCCAACTTGCAAATCAATGCACAACAAAACAACCATAACGATGGAGCTTCTGTGCAACCCGTTCACCCATCACACCAAGTGGAAATTCACATCCACTTATCCTTTGATGGTGTCCCTTCTGTCCATTATCCATCCCCTTTTTATAGTGGTACTTCTCTCCACTTCCACACAACATTCTAATCAAGCCAACCCAAGTATATAAACCACCAAGGTTACAACAACATGCAATCAAATAATTCCTTTGAATATCAATCCACTTCAATAAATCTCCCATTTATTGAAAATCATTTTCCATGCCAAACCACATTTCAATAAAACAACTTATTTATTTAATACCTTTTCCATCAATCAATTTCACAAATCAACCATAGCATCCCATTTCAAAATCTCCATTTTAAAATCCACAACAAAATCATTTCACCATAAAACCCCCTCCTTCCACCAAAATCCCCTTACCACCATCTTCTCACAAAAAAACACAATTAATTTCAAGCCATGAAAATTAATTGTAACCAAATTCCACTAGCTCTAACCACGTTGAGTTGAGAGAGAATCCACATACCATTAGGGTTCCTGAGAAATCGACCCACAAGCAACCGCTACTCAAATCCGGATAACACACCACCGAAACCTCTTTAGATCCCTTCCCCTGACATTTATATGCCTTGCAATTATGATCCGAGGCAACCACAACCCTAGATCTACACATAACAAGTGTAGACTTATAAAACCAAGAAAGAGAGGGATGTAGATCTAGAGGAAAACACAAGAAATCCACGAGGGGAGACTTACCTAGGAAAAACCACCTTCAATCCACCTTGAAACCCCTTCAAAATGCTTCCAAACCAAGTGGGATAACCCTTCCAACCCTTGAGAACCAAAAAAACCCGAGTGAGGCTCAAGTCGGAGAATCTTTGGAGAGGAATGAGGCAAGCCCGAGTAAACCTGGATTTTAAAACACTATTTCTAAGTGGTCACACGGTTAGTCCGCTCGGTTTGGAAAATCGTGCACTAACTATGTACATGTTACTGACTCGAGAGAAAGGGTTTGTACGGTTGCCTCCCATGGTTCGGAAAACTGTGCACAGGCAGTGTGAAGCCTACAGTCCCCCCCTGCACGGTTTTGTGGAGAATTTTCACTATTTCCACTAACCATTCTCAAACCGTTCTCCCTATGCAAAGCCTCTAAACTAAGTCAAAACCATTCCGAACTCTCCCATCCTCTTCCCAACTCATCCCATGCACTTTAAACACATGCAAATACATAAACAAAGGCCACATACCTCAAACTGGGGGTTTTACATTCTCCCCACCATTGGTATTTCTGTTATCAGAAAGTAGTGAACCCAACCTTTTTCGAAAGAGCTCGGGCCATTGCTTGACCATCTCTTTCTCCCACTTCCAAGTCTCCTCTTGAATCGGACCATGATTCCACAAAAAACGAAATAAATTGATGATTTTACTATGAAAGACTTTCTCTTGCCTATCCATAACCTGCACTGGCACGTGCTCCAACGAAGCATCTTGTTCTAGCTCAACATGATCCCATTGAATCACATGGTCATCATCCGGCTAATACTTATTCAACTGCAACACGTGAAACACATTGGGAACCACACTGATCCTAGGTGGAAAATCCAAACGATAAGCCACCTCACCAACCCACTCAAGAAGCTCAAATGGTCCTATATACATTGGAGATAACTTTCCCTGCTTCCCAAACCGATGATGTCCCAACCTAGGAGAGATCCTCAAGAAATCATGATCACTCACCTATGATGACAACGACCATTGATGATGATCCGTATACGATTTCTGATGATTCTGAGTAGTCTCCATTCTTTTCTTGATCAACATGATCATCTCCGTAGTCTCCTAGACAGGGCTCTGTCCAACCATTGGGGAATCAGCCGTTTCTACCAAACATAGTAGAGAACGACATGGCCGCCCATAAAAGGATTCAAACAGAGCCATATGTATGGATTCCTGATAAATATTATTGTATGAAAACTCAACCAATCATAAGTGCTCCTCCCACAACCCACCAAAATCCATAACACAAGCCCCTAACATATCCTCCAGAGATTATATCATCCTCTCAGATTGACCATCAGTCTAAGGGTGATACGCCATTCTCATAGTCAATCGTGTCCCAAGGGCTTGCTGTAAGGATTTCCAAAAACGAGATGTAAACCTTGGATCTCTATCAGATACAATCGAAAATGGAACACCATGTTGTACATCTCGAACCTCTCGTTGTTTGATTTTCATGATCACAATCACTTTCATTTTTATCTAACATTGTGTTTTAAGTGTTTGTGTTGATAGGCATTTGATTGCCAAGAAGTTGACCAAGGAAGAGGCAGAAATGGACTGAAATTCAGTCCACCGGCCGACCGGTGGCTTCACCACCGGCCGACCGGTGGCACCCAGACTCAAGGGGTAGCTACTGCCTCCCCACCGGTCGACCGGTGGCTCTGCCACCGGTCGACCTGTGGCATCCAGCCCAAATAGTGCAATCTACTGTCTTTCCACCGGCCAGCCGGTGGCTCCTCACCGGTCGACCGGTGGAGCCTGGATCAAGACTCTTCTTCTCTACCAAGGCACCGGCCAGCCGGTGGAGATGTACCGGTCGACCGGTGGAGCCTGGACCAGAATTCTCTCCACATTCCAAGGCACCGGCCAGCCGGTGGCCCTGCACCGGCCAGCCGGTGGCACAGTCAAACTAGCCGTTGGAGCTTTGACCAGGCTGCTCCACTTGCCTCCCAACGGCTCCGAAAGCCTTCCCAACGGCTCTGAAGGCCTCCAACGGCCATATGAGGGTTCCCCCTCTATAAATAAAGGACCTTGAAGCCCCGGAACAATTGCCGGACCATAATTAAGCATTGTGAAGCCAACGAACACAATTCTCCTCATTTGGCAAACCTCCGGTGGATTGCTCCAAGGGAACCACAACTGCTCCAATCCATTTCCAATCCAAGGAGCACCACCATAGAAGCTTGGGAGTGCACGTCTTCAACTCCATTCAACCTTTGGCGCCCAAGGCTTCTCAACAATACGGTTTTTATTGTTTTATCTTTTTGAGCTTTAATTTTGGGTTTGTGCCTACAAACCCCAACACCTTTTCTCTTCCCCCTTTCTTTTGGGTTATCACACCACCATTAAGGTGTGAAGAGGTTTCTTCAAGCCTTTCCTTTTAAAAGGCTTGTGTTTCGGTGAGCTAGCCTTCACCCGTTAAAAAGGCTAGTGGGTTCTTGCTATTCCATTGAAAGCAAGTGGGTTCTTGCTTAACCATCAAAAGCAAGCTGTAATAGGTCCTAGTGCTACCTCAAAGCCTAGTGGGTTTCTTGCTAAAACCATTGAAAAGAAAGCGGTAGAATCTCTCAACGGTTGAGTTGGGAGCGGAGACGTAGGCCGGGTTTTGGCCGAACTCCGTTATCAATTTCTTGTGTGATTGCCTCTTTACTTTCCGCTGCATTTATACTTTGATTTTTAAATTGTTAATCATTTTTTTTAAAAGGCAATTCACCCCCCTCTTGCCATCATTCCCTCCTTGGGGTGTTCTTCCGACCCAACAATTGGTATCAGAGGGAAATTTGAGTAATACCTTAAAAGGTTTCAAATTCAAAGATCCATTTAGATGGCATCAACCTCTTTCTCCCCCGAAGGCTTTTCTTTGGGTCGGGCTCCATTTTTTGATGGGTCCGACTATAATTATTGGAAAACCCGCATGACCACTTTTTTAAGAAGCATAGGGTATCCTATTTTTAAAATAGTCATGCAAGGTTACACTTTGTCTTCTCCCGACGAATCCAAATGGACCCCCGCCGATATTAGAAACTTTGAGCTTGATGGCAAAGCCATGAACGCTCTACATTGCGGGTTAGATAGAAATGAATTTAATCGTGTATCCACTTGCACCTCCGCACATGAAATTTGGAAGCTTTTAGAAGTGACCCATGAAGGCACTAATAAAGTCAAGGATACTAGATTAGATATGTATAGACAGGATTTTGAATCTTTTTCAATGCATCCAAATGAGTCTATTTCTGAAATGTTTACACGATTTACTGACGTGTGCAATGGGAGAAAGTCCCTTGGTGATGATGTTTCAGCTGAAGCAATGGTGAAGAAGATCCTATGGGTCCTTCCGAGATCATGGGCACCAAAGGTGACAGCGATCCAAGAAGCTAAGGACGTCAAAAATATGCCGGTAGAGGAGCTCATCGGATCTCTCATGACTTATGAGATCACGATGAGGAGGCAAGCTCAAAAGGAGGGCACTCCAATCAAGACACCAAAGAACATTGCCCTCAAGGTAAAAAACGAAGTAAGCTCCTCCTCCTCATCCTCTTCCTCCTCATCTTCTTCTTCAAGCGGCGACTCGGAAATGGAGAATCTCGCCCGCCAAATGCACAAGTTTATGAAGATGCACAAGAAGAAAAAGAAATCCCGCAAGCATCGAAAGCAAGAACCCACCGCAAGATCCGAGCCCAAGGTAAAATGCTACGGGTGCGGCGAAAAGGGCCATTACAAGCCCGATTGCCCACTCAACAAGAAACGGGCCAGGGAAAAAGGAAAGAAGAAGGTCCTCAAGGCGACATGGAGTGACACCTCCTCATCCTCCTCCTCCTCCTCCTCGAGCGACCAAGGTACAAAATGTCTAATGGCATTCCATGAGGTAACTTCTTCCGACTCCTCTTCCTCTTGTTCTTCAAATTCAAATTCTTTAAATCATTTATCCTATGAAGATCTCCAATACGCTAGAGATCAATTAGAAAAAGGTTTTCATACTTTATCTTCAAAATTTGTTGCTTTAAAAAAGTCTTTCAAAAAGCTTTCCTCCGAAAAAGACCAACTTCTCAAAGAGAAGGAGGAACTCTCCCTAAAAATCCAAAATTTTCCAAATGTTGATTCTATGGAATCAACCATCAAAGACCTTAGAGAAACCCTAGCTAAGTTCACCCAAGGGGAACAAAATTTGAACAATCTCCTTGGTTCCCAACGAATTTCAAGAACCACCAATGGACTTGGCTACACCAACCAAGCTTCCTCCTCCCATGCTCCAACTGTTTTTGTAAGGGGGAGCTCTAGTTTTAAATTTTGCAATTATTGTAAAAAACCCGGGCACCTTATTTATGAATGCAATTGTAAAAATGCTCGGTATGGTCAACCCAAAAGTATTTTCTATTCCGACGAATTCTATAGAAGAAGACCCGCCATGAGACAAGTTTGGATTGAAAAATCCCTTCTTGCGAGTCTCTCCGGGCCAAAATTTATTTCCTCTCCCCGGTGATTCATTGTTTTTATTTAGGGGGAGTTAGGTTCTTTTAAGCTTTTTTGTGTATTCAAAATTTTTCATTTCAAACTCAACTCTTGGTTTCAATTTTTTTTTTTTGAATTCAAAATTTTCTATTAAATTTTCATTTCTAAATTTCCAACAGTTGGTATCGAACTTTCTTTTTTTGATTCAAAACTCTCAAAAATTTCATTTGGTTTCAAATTTCGAATTTCAATTGGTTTTTGATTCAAAACTTTCAATTCAAACTGTTATTCAAATTTTTCAATTCATTTTTTCTTTTCAAAATTTTCAAACAACTAGTATCAATTTTCAATTGATTTTCAAATCTCAATCTTGTTTTTCAACTCGATCCCTCAATCAAGTTTTATGCCCCACTCTATTTTGATAATCACAAAGGGGGAGAATTTCTTGATTGATTGGGGGAGAAACTTTTTTGATCATGCTTTGCTTTACATTTCATTTTATTTAAGCATTCCTTTCAATTCATGTTTATACTTTAATTGTTTAAGTGATTGTGATCATCAAAATAGGGGGAGATTGTTGTACATCTCGAACCTCTCGTTGTTTGATTTTCATGATCACAATCACTTTCATTTTTATCTAACATTGTGTTTTAAGTGTTTGTGTTGATAGGCATTTGATTGCCAAGAAGTTGACCAAGGAAGAGGCAGAAATGGACTGAAATTCAGTCCACCGGCCGACCGGTGGCTTCACCACCGGCCGACCGGTGGCACCCAGACTCAAGGGGTAGCTACTGCCTCCCCACCGGTCGACCGGTGGCTCTGCCACCGGTCGACCTGTGGCATCCAGCCCAAATAGTGCAATCTACTGTCTTTCCACCGGCCAGCCGGTGGCTCCTCACCGGTCGACCGGTGGAGCCTGGATCAAGACTCTTCTTCTCTACCAAGGCACCGGCCAGCCGGTGGAGATGTACCGGTCGACCGGTGGAGCCTGGACCAGAATTCTCTCCACATTCCAAGGCACCGGCCAGCCGGTGGCACAGTCAAACTAGCCGTTGGAGCTTTGACCAGGCTGCTCCACTTGCCTCCCAACGGCTCCGAAAGCCTTCCCAACGGCTCCGAAGGCCTCCAACGGCCATATGAGGGTTCCCCCTCTATAAATAAAGGACCTTGAAGCCCCGGAACAATTGCCGGACCATAATTAAGCATTGTGAAGCCAACGAACACAATTCTCCTCATTTGGCAAACCTCCGGTGGATTGCTCCAAGGGAACCACAACTGCTCCAATCCATTTCCAATCCAAGGAGCACCACCATAGAAGCTTGGGAGTGCACGTCTTCAACTCCATTCAACCTTTGGCGCCCAAGGCTTCTCAACAATACGGTTTTTATTGTTTTATCTTTTTGAGCTTTAATTTTGGGTTTGTGCCTACAAACCCCAACACCTTTTCTCTTCCCCCTTTCTTTTGGGTTATCACACCACCATTAAGGTGTGAAGAGGTTTCTTCAAGCCTTTCCTTTTAAAAGGCTTGTGTTTCGGTGAGCTAGCCTTCACCCGTTAAAAAGGCTAGTGGGTTCTTGCTATTCCATTGAAAGCAAGTGGGTTCTTGCTTAACCATCAAAAGCAAGCTGTAATAGGTCCTAGTGCTACCTCAAAGCCTAGTGGGTTTCTTGCTAAAACCATTGAAAAGAAAGCGGTAGAATCTCTCAACGGTTGAGTTGGGAGCGGAGACGTAGGCCGGGTTTTGGCCGAACTCCGTTATCAATTTCTTGTGTGATTGCCTCTTTACTTTCCGCTGCATTTATACTTTGATTTTTAAATTGTTAATCATTTTTTTTAAAAGGCAATTCACCCCCCTCTTGCCATCATTCCCTCCTTGGGGTGTTCTTCCGACCCAACACACCATTCCTCTTTACCACCTCCAGAATATAGATTTTGAAATGATTCTCCCCTGTATGAGATTCACGAATTGGGTTGAAATGGGCCGATGTTGTAGGTGATCCACTATCACCCAAATGGAATCCTGCTTTCTGACCATTCTTGAGAGACCTGTGAAAAAATCCATTGCTATTTTCTCCAACATCCAAACAGGGATTGGTAAAGAATACTACATTCTTGCTAGGCTCGGATGCTCGGCCTTGAATTTCTGACAAGTCAAGCATCTCGAAACAAACTCCGCCACTCTAATTTTTATACCATCCCACCAGAATATCGCTTTCAATGCTTTATACATTTTCAGAATTCTAGGACGAACAACCCACCTGGAATGATGATATGCCCTGAGAAGATCCACCTGACAAGAAACTGGTACAACCATCAGATTTTGAAAAACACAAAACGGAATCTCCATTCAGTTTCCAACCCTCAATGGTCTCCCACCATTGAGTCTAGACCTCATAGTCACCGACTCAAAATCATATATTTGTGCTCCTTTAACTAGGCCCACAATGTCAAGAATCAAAAAAACTGGAAAGAAGACCACTGTATCACCCTAGTCTTCACATTCCAACCACATGTTAGTTATAACCAGCATCAACTTCCACTGGTCTGATGCCCGTTTCAACACCTGAGCATATGATTTTATACTTAATGCATTTTCCACCAACTTTCCCTTAATCGGTGTGTACATAAATTAAAAATAAAACATCTAGAGATATTTCATCCATCTTCTTGGCCTCAAATTCAAATCCATTTGTGAGAAAATATGCTTAATGCTATTATGATTAGTATATACCATAAATTTCTCACCAAAGAGATAATGAAGCCACACTTTCAAATCATGGACCACTGCTTCCAATTCCAAATCATGAGTTGGGTAGTTATTCTCATGCACCCGCAACTACCATGAGCCATACGAAACCACATGATTCCCTTGCATGGGAACGCACCCCAACCCTGATCTTGATGCATCACAATACACCACGTACCCTTTTCCTGGTTCTGGAAAAACCAAGATTTGTGCTGATGTAAGGCGACCCTTTAGCTCTTCAAAACACTACTGACACTGTTCATTCCACTAGATGGAACATTATTTCTTGTCAAAGCTTTCATCAGCGCAACCAAATGTGATAAATCATGAAAAAAACGCTGATAATACCCGGCTAGACCAAGGGAACTTTGTATCTCAAACACATTCCATGGTAGTTTCCATGAGATAATAACCTCTATCTTTTCCGGATCCACTGAAACACCCCTTTCAGAACTCACGTGGCAAAGAAAACAAAATTACTGTATCCAAAAGTCACACTTTGACAATTTGGCATACAACCACTAATCCCTCAAGATATCCAGCACTGTCGCCAAGTGCTGTTCATGCTCCACCATTGTCTTCGAATACACCAGAATATCATCAACACACCACTAATGAATCCAGATATCTCTAAAATACCTGATTCATCAATTCCATGAATACAGATGGTGCATTCATTAGACCAAAGGGAATAACAACTTATTCATAATGACAATATCTACTTCTAAAAGCTGTTTTTGGAATATTGTCCTTCCTCTCTTGCAATTGAGGATATCCAGACCTCATGTCAATCTAGGAGAACTACTGGGCTCCCCTAAATTGGTCAAAAAAATCATCAATTCATGGAAGTGGATATCTGTTCATTATTGTAACATGGTTAAGTCTACGATGATCAACACAGGGCCTTAAAGTTCCATCCGTCTCTTTCACACACTACACCGGCGCTGCCCATGGGGACATGCTAGGCCGGATAAACCCTTCGTTTTCTAACTCTTCCAACTGGACTTTCAATTACCTCAATTCAGTAGGGTCCATCCAATATGAAATAAGTGAGATAGGACTGGTCCCCAGAAAGAGATCAATCGTAAACTCCACTTCTCTTATGGGAGGTAACCCCGAGAATTCTCCAGGAAAAACATCCATGAACGGATCCACCACTACCGGAAGAACACTCTACTGAACACCATTTATCCATTCTAACTACAACACCGCCAACTGATATGATAATGTGCCCACTGGTGGTGCCAAAAAACTCGTTGCACCCTACCTTTCATGCCTCTCTCCTCTAAAGAGATGACTAACACCATCGTGTGTCGTAAAAGCCAATGTATGTGAATTTCAGTTGATGTGAGTCATAAATGCTACCAGCCAATCCATTCGCAGGATTACATCATACCCACCCATCTCAAGTACTGAGAAATTTCAGGTTATCTCAACCTCACCCACAACAATACTACATGCTCTACACGAGAAGGGTCGACACTCACTACGACCCAGAGGATTTTGATGTTTCAAAACTGAAGGAATCATTTCTGTCCTTAAACCCAGCCACTCAACCATAAGTTCCACAATAAAAGAGTGAAGAACCCATATAAAAAAACACTTACATCAAGGTAGAATTTAAAAGAATATCACCTCGCACCATTGATGGACCGGACGGATCATCCACCAAAATCTACTCAGCACCGAACAATGCATTTGTTGCCGCACTCTGCTCTTTATTTCATTGCTAAGGCATCACGGTATTCTCAGAATCACCATGAACCACTTTACTCTGCTGACGAGGGGTGTGATACTGCCCTCGTCCTATCGAAGCATACACAATCTGTGATCCCTAAGAAGTATCACGCGCACCGGACCTCATAGCATTCTGACAATAACACTAGAGATGACCCATGTTCCTACAATTATGACCTGATCGAGTTTGTTCCGTACAATCTCTCTTGATATGGCTCGTCGAACCACACTGAAAACATCCTGGCTTGCTCTCGGGCTTCTTAGGAAGATTCACCAATCCTGTCATCAGATTATATGATGTATTCCTTCCCTGGGAATAAGTTTCCCTCCACCACTTTAACCCAACGTTAGAGTTCCCACTATTCCCCTTGGGTACCACCATGCCTCCTCCGCCCAGAACTCACAAAAAAATCCCACTCAACCACTAAGGCTCTATTCACCATCTATATGTAATCTTCTATACACAACACCCTTATCGTTGAACATATTTCTTACCTTAACCCCGCTTTAATGGTCCTTTCCTTAAACGACATGCTACCCGCCACCTTGGGTGAAAATTGCACTATGTTCATAAACATAGCTACATACTCCATCACGGATATATACCTTGGCTTCAAACTGAAGAAATAAGTCGTGCACTGAATTCTAAACATATCTGGGTAGAATTGTTTATTAAACAATTCCTCAAACCATCCCATATCATACCCTGGTCCGTTCCACCTTGAACCGCCAACTCCCACCACTGAAGGGAATGATCTTCCAACATATATGTAGCCAACTTCACATTCAACTCTATCGGTGTTCCCAAGTACTCGAAGATCTTGTTCATTCTATTAAACCATGATTCTTCCCTCTCTGGCTCTGAATCACCCCTTAAGATCGGTGGATTTTCTTTTTGAAACTGAAATTCATGATCTACATGCCTTAGATCATCCATTTTATTTCCACTATCCACAGCCTGGAAAGCTTGCACTATGCTTTTCACTAACTACTAGTTCACCAGAGGCTTAGGTGAAACCATGTTCTCACCGTCCACTTCTGGTTGGTCTCTATGACGCCTAAACAATGTCATTTCTATAAATACAAACAAACAACCATGAGTCTCACTTCCGTAGACATCGTGAAATCCCATTTCGAATCACATTACAAAATACAATCACAACGAGGCTTTCCGCCTTTCCACATTTTCCATGTTTCACCACTTTGAAAACCAAACCATTTTCCAAATACCAAATTTCTTCACATTTCAATTTCACACATTTGAAAAGCCATGTCTCAATTCAGCCCATAAATCATTATTCCCAATGAAATATACATCCTAGTGGTAAGTCATTTCCACCATGCATGTCATGCTCATCTCATTGGATAAACTCACAAAAATGAGATATCAAATGCCTATAAGTGTCTCCAAAATAGTTATGTACCCAAATCCCTAGAAACATGAAGTTCTACATAAGAGGGTTAGCTATGTCCTTTTATGATATACATTCCAAGTTCTATCATTCCTACGCCTTGCTACCACCCCAAATCAAGGAATAGATTACAATGAATGTCAACACCAACCAATGATCAACATCAATGATCGAACAACTGCCTCTCACTTAGAAGCTATGGACCGAACAAACTAATACCACTTGTAACACCCCGCCCCTACCTCATTGGCTTAAGAAGGAGGCAATGGTCACTTAGCCTTATGATATGTTCCAAAGGTGGAAAAGGTTGGAAATAAATGTCGAGGGCTTCAAGAACAAATTGGGGAACGATTTTCACTTAAGATAAAACCAACCAAACATCCACTATCAATTACTATATGATGCATGTCAACCGAAACATTCAAGCATGTATTCCCAAAGGACAACGAAGTTGTTCCACAATACAACCCAAAACCAATACAAACAATTCCATATCAGAGTACTATGTGGAAGACACCACAAAAGACCCAAAAAAATCCAAGGCACACTCCATGGCTCCAAAAAAAGCCCCATCCTCTAAGCTCCACCTAGGAATCACGATGTACCACTAAAGCAGGGTGATGCCTTACCTTTTACCAAGTGATGGTACACAACATCTGAAAAAACACCAACATTCCAAAGCAGGGGGTGAGTAATAAAACTCAATAGTATTTCACCAAATAACTTTCCTTTACACGCCACTAGGATCATACTTTTCGCACATTTATATAAAACAATTTATATCAAATAATCACAAGTGAAACCATTTCAATAAGCCAAACACACCCTTACCAAGACATAATACCCACACAAAAAAACACCAAGGTAAATCCATCCAAACATGACACAAGCCATTTAATCATTCACACACTAGAACAACAATTTACAACTAGAAATAAAATGCACAACAAAATAACCATAATGGTGGAGCTTCCGTCTAACCAGTTCACCCATTACACCAAGCCACACTTCCCCTCCACTTATTCTTTGATGGTGGCCCTTCCGTCCACTATCCATCCACTTTTTATAGTGTTACTTCTCACCACTTCCACAAAACATTCCAATCAAGCCAAACATAGCATATAATCCAACAAGGACACAACAACATGCAATCAACCAATTCCATTGCATATCAATCCTCATCAATAAATCAACCATTTATTTAAAATCCTTTTCCATGCCAAACCATGTTTCAATAAAACAACCTATTTATTGAAAACCCTTTTCCATCAATCATTTTCACAAATAAACCATAGAATAACATTTCAAAATCTCCATTTTAAAATCCACAATAAAACAATTTCACCATAAAACACCCTTTTCCCCAAAAATCCCCAAATGGATTTCCAACCAACTTTTCACAACAAAGCATAATTAATTTAAAGACAGCCAAATTAATTGTAATGAAAATCCACTAGCTCTAACCATGTGTATTCGATAGAGAAGCCACCTAACTTTAGGGTTCCCAAGAAATTGACCCACATAAAACCGCTCCTCAAATCCGGCAAACACACCCCCGAAACTTCTCAAGATCCCTTCCACTATCCTTCATAAGCCTTAAAATCATCTTCCAAGGCAACCAAACCCCTAGATCTCCACATAAAAAGAGTATATGTTGAAAAACCAATAAAGGGAGGGATGTAGATCTAGATGAAAACACAAGGAAACCATGAAAAGAGACTTACCCAGGAAAACCACCTTCAATCCACCTTGAAACACCCTCAAAATGCTTCCCAACCAAGAGGGAGAACCATTCCAACCCCTGAGAACCAAAAACCCTGAGTGAGCCTCGAGTGGGAGAATGTTGGGAGAGGAATGAGGCAACCCTGAGTGAACCCGGGTTTTAAAACCTTGTTTTTTAGTGGCCGCACGGTTAGTCCACACAGTTTGGAAAACTATGCACAAACTGTGCACATGCTACTTCCAAGAGAGCAAGGGTCTGCATAGTTGCCTTGCACGGTTTTGAAAACCATGTACAGGCCATGTGAAGCCTACTATCTCCTGCTACACGGTTTCCTGGAGAATCACCATGGTTTCCACTAACCATGCTCAAACTGTGCTCCCTATGTAAAGCCTCCAAACTCATTCAAAACCATTCCAAACTCTCTTAACCTCTTCCCAACTCATCCCTTTCCCTTTAAAAACAAAAAAAATCAACACCAAAGGCCACATACCTCAAACTGGGGGTACTACATTACTCATAATTGTCCTAGGTTTTATTACCTAATTCATTAGACCCTATAAAAATGTTATTTTGGTAAGATTTCAATTTTTTATTTAATGATATGTTGTAATTGAATGCTTGTTTATTTTATTGATTGATTTATGGACTGACTCATTTAGATACATGTTTGCAACGAAATATTTATCTGAAAATTAATAATTAATAAATATTGAAAATCTAATTTTTTAATTTATCAAAAATCACCGGAAATGAGTTTTAAAAATTTATTTTGAAAAACTTATTTAATTTATTTTTTCATAATGCATCTAAATATTATAATAAATTGGGTTTTAAAAATATAACGTTCAGGAATAAATTTGTATTTATATTTTTTAAATATTTTTTATTTCTTGTAATAGTAAATAAATCTATTTTATATTGTTTTATGTGTACATGTTTTTATTAAGAAATTAATATTTGAAAACATTATTTGAAAGGTAGGAGTTAAATTATTTTAATTCTCAAAGTATAATTTAATAGGCTTTGATATCTATTTTATCAAAATATTATTTAAATTAAAGGCAATAAATGGTATGTATAAGAACATGATTAATTTTATTTTATTATATACATGAATTTTTAGTTTATACCTTGACTGAATTTGAATGTCTTATTTTATAATAGATAATATTGTGAATGTTGGGTTTTGTGTGCTTTAATTAGTAGTATGTATATTTTTTTGTAGTGTATTTTTATTAGTGATATCGTTTTTGAATATTAGGTGGTCATAAAATGAGGTGGGCCATTATAAATTTCAAAATACATTTATTAACTATAAAAATTTGGTTATATTTTTTTTGTGGCGGTTACCTAATTAACCACCGGTTTTCAGTCAACTTTTAAGGATGTTTTATATAATTATATTAGTTATATTTGGTTTGAATTAGTTATAATTGGTGTAATTGGAATGTATATTTAATAACTAATTTTATAATTGTTCATTTTATAGTATTTGGGTACTGTTATTTTAAATTTTATTTCAAATATAAAGACATGTACATTCTGGTAGTTAAAATAAGTATTTTAGAAATATAGTATATCATAAAATACTATTTTATTTGATTAATTGTTTTGGTTATTATTTCTAGAAAATATATATGTAATGGGTTTGAAAGTGTTTTAAAATTGATTTCAAATATAAAAATTGTATTAAAAGTTCTATATTTTATAAATATGAAGATCATATCATAAAGTTTACTTACATATATATATATATACATTCTGAAACATTTATGATTGAAATATTTAACTGACTTTCACAAAAAATATTTTATTTTGACGTTTTTTATGAAGTTTGATAAGGTGTTAGTTATGTTTTTATGCATATGTTGAAGATTGATTTTTTTGTGAGATGTCTTATTAGCATTTTACCATTTTTATTTATGTAAAATTATGTTTTTAATGGATTTGATTATAACTCAAAATGAGTTTTTAAAATAAAATTATAACTTTAAAAGAAATTCATTATTAAAGGATAATTTTATCATGGGATTAGTTAGTTTAATTATGTAATGAAGTTCTTTTTAGATTTGTATTATATAATTTATATATTGGGAAAATATTCATTTTCATTTTAGTAACTATTTTAAAAATATTTTCACCTTGGTTGGTGAGCACTAATTATAGTTTGAAAATGTCTGTCAATATTATGGTCTTCATATTGAATGTTCCTAATAAATATTTTTTTAGTTGTAGATTATATATAAAAACATTCAAATATATAGTTTTTCAATATTAATATTATCTTCATGTTTAATTGGATTTTGATATAGTTTTAAATTTCTTCTAAATATTCTCTAAAAGTAGGATAACACATTTTTTAAAGTATAAATCCATATCTATATATGAATAAATAGTTTTTTATTTTTTTAGATATAAATTTTATTTTATAATGATATATCGGATTTTTTTTTGAATTTTTTTAATATAATTTATTGAACAATTTTTCCTAGTGTGTTTGTTCAATATTTTCTAAAGAAACAATACTATTAAAGCCTAAGAAATTTGAATACTCAATTTTATGGTTTTTGAATTGGTCTATACCAAATAATAATTTTTAAAAATCATGGAATTTTTTTTCAAATCATAAATATTTTTTTATTCAATTATTAACATTTCTTTTACCATATCTATTTTTTTTCTTTATTGGTGGAGTGAAATAAATTTAAATTCTAGAGAATGATTTTGAGTTTGAATTTGTTAAATTGGGATATGGTTTAAATGTTTTTTTCATTTATTTCAAATGTGTTTCTAAAAAGATAAGGTTTTGTTTTTATAAGTAAATCTTGATTGAACAAGAATTTGTTTGACTTATTATTCTTTTTTTGGTTGTGTTTCTATTTTCAAGGTGGGTTTTTGATGATTTTTTTGTTTTAAACTATTTTTATGTTTAGTTGGTATTTTTGTTCATAAATTATATTCCCATATTAATATTAATTTGAAAACATTCCATTAATTTTTTATCTAGGAAATGATTTGTGTTAGTTTTTCTAGAAGATTTTAATCAAGACGTGTTTAGATAGGTGATTTTGGATTAAATGTTGTTTTTTCAATTTGTTTATGATAATTAATGTTTAGGGATTGGTTTAGCATTATATGAATTCAAATATTTCTTTAAATCTATGTACCATTTTTAATATTTCTATATAACCATATTAAGAATTGTTTGATTGATTTTGAATGCAAATTATAGAATTAGTATGTTGAGTTACTAAATGTTTATAAAATTTTTTAATGTTCATAAATGAGTTAAGTAATTATTATAACTCATTGAAAATTGTTTATGGAATCTAAAACACATCTATAATTGATTTATTTAATGTTTAAATGGTCTTGTAAATTCATATAATTTGAATAAGAAAAATATGGAGTGAATTGGAAATTTATAGTAGATGCATAATAGTCTAAAAAAGGTGTATAGTTTAGCTACATCTTCTTCCAGACCATGAACCATTAAATATTTCATTTTGAGATTTTTACATTGTCTCAAGCACGGTTAGGTGCATAATATCATGAATCATACATCATGATATAATGTAACATTCTTGGTTAGGTGCACAATATACTAGACGATTCAATATGACCGAATATTTTTTTTAAAAAAATGTTAAAAAAAACATAAAAGTATAATAGTTTTGTTTAGGTTGTCCACTTTATCTCTTTAAGATTTTAAATAGAATATAAGAAAATGATCAAAACCCAATACTAATAAAATATATTTTTGAGTCCAAAAAGGGTATTACAGACATTAAAAAGTTGGTTTAAAGTTATAATAGAAAAGTTTCTATGATCAATTAAAAATATAAATTGTTCAAATATGAAAATAAATTTTATATTTATTTTCCTTTTTTTAGTTAAACTTTTGATTTACAAATATTTCATAGATATGTGACGTAAATGAGGTTTCTATATGTTATTTATATTATATGTAATTTGATTTTAAAATCATGTTTATATTTCCATTTGAGAAATAAAAATTCCAAAATCTTATAGTTTGATGAATGTTTTATGAAAAAGTAAATCATATTAGGGGTTCAAAAATTATGATTCCATCGATATAGTGATGAGTTACCCTGATGATAATGGAATTGTAAAAAAATTTATTTGAATTTTTGTGTTTTTTATTAATGGTAAATAAATTTTTATACTTTTTAAATATTTACAAATTAAATATAAATTTATTTTTTTACTAAAATTTAGTTTTTCAATAATGAAAATATTATAAGACTTTATAAGGGAATAAAATTTTATTATAAGGATAATAGTAACACCCAACTTTTATTATTTTAACATTATTTTATTATTATATTATATTAGGTGAATATCTGGAAATTACAAAAACATAATGAATGGATGGTTTGGGTAATAGTATGAAGATAGTGCATCCGGGCAATATTGTGTGAGTTTTAGGGAAATTAAGAATGTGTGTTCTAGTGCATGGTACAATGACTATTCACAAAGATAGTTCATTCTTGATATATCACATACAATAACGTTTTTCATTTTTAAACTTCTCATGACTTGTAGTATTGGAATTATAGAATGATATAATGATATTATTATGTGTTTTATATGGTTTTATGATATATAAATCAGGATTTAGATATTTTAATATAAATTTTTAAATGTAAAAAACATAATATTTTATGTATCATTATTTTAATATTACTACTAAAATTACTATGAAAACAACTTCTAATATTGTTGGTTAAAATTGTGAAATGGGATATTATTATTTGAGGGAGGAGTATTATTATTGTTACACAAATAAAAATTATATTTTAATTTCTAATGTGGTGGTGGGACTTGTATGATCATATTACTATTTTATATATTTTAATTATTGTGATATTATTATTTGTTTCAAAATCATACGAAAAATTTTAACATCCCGATCGAACTGACTATTGAACCAATAGTTAGATCGGTCACTACATGGAATCAAACACACCTCCTCCTACACCAAAAGATTCTAACTAGAAAAAAATTCTAATAATATTATAGTGCAGATACTATACTCTCATGATCAATGATAAATATCATTATAAGAGATAATAAATAAAACAATAAATTGTGGAAGTAGTGTAAATTATAGGAAACATTGGGGAGATAAATAAAAAAATTAATATAAATGGACACAACCAAGAATATACAGTAGTGAATGAATGTCCAAATGATGATACTTAGGATAAGAAATAAACTAATAGTTGGCGATACAGAACAATATAATAGAAATAAAAAATGAAAAAAATTACCCTAATCTAATTTTATGAGCATCATAAGCTCCCAAACATTCATGTGCTTTGGCTTAGTCTTTTGCTCTAAACTCATATGTATAGGAAACAAATAATCAATAATCCATAGACCTGTGAACCTGAGATCTTATCGGGTACCCCACTACAACGATGTCCTGAGCAGGGTGTTAGATATACTCAGTAAAAAACCACCAATAATATCTATAGAATAATCTATTGTGTGAATATAAAATACAACAGAGTTCATGTATAATGGTAAATGAAATGTGATAAATAAATAAATACATTAGTATGGGTTCCTCAGGGGATACCCGACCAACACTTCATGCAACATCCTAAGTTTGATATTTCTAAAGGGAGAGTAACCTATAATGATATGATATGGAGGTAACAATAAGTAATCATAAAACATGTAACAATATATTGTCCAAACCCAAGTCATGTGATTTGGCTTAGAATATGTGGCCAAGGATAATAGTTATGCATTCTTAGACTAATGTATAAATTTCATCATTGTAAATTAGTAATATGCACATTGAGGTAGTACAAGGTGATCAAAAAAGGAATCCCAAGTGTCACTCTAGGGCACTATAAATACACAATACCATAAGAGTTCATCTAAGGTTATCAATAAATGGAATCCCAAGTATCATTCTCGACATGGCATGAAGACAGAACACTCTAAGCTCATCCCTGGTATCTCACATAGGGGCATGAGTGTCACTCGTGGCTTAGTATAACCATCTATACATCAATCCCATCCAAATTGTATCCCTTAGGGAACAAATATCTAACATGTGGAGGTAGTAAAAATGCTTAGTGAGCCTGTCCAAGGGATTCTAAGTATCGCTCCCGGCATAATCACCATTCATTAACAAACTCTAATTATGAATATTAATAAACACATCTAAGGAGATACATAAATGGAATCACTAACATCACTCTTGGAATTCATGATTACTTTATTAATTTTAAAATTTACATTTAACAATAAATAAGGAAATAATCATAAGCCTGCTATGTCACATATTATATTGAAATAAAGTGGAAACACCCTTTTATTATTTCTGTTAAGGGATAATAAATTTCAAGCACTTAAGCATGCCATAACAAATTTTAAGGACACTAAAAGAGGGCCTTTCACATAAATATTTCAATTAAAGAATAGTATGAGATGTGTACAAAATAATTCCATTCATCACAATGGTTAAATATAAAAAAAGGGGATCGGTTCAACTAAAATCAATTGGGCCTAGTGAACTGTCATTAATTGTTAAAAATATACATGGAAGAGGTTTAAAAGAGGTGGCACTAAAAGGCATACCACACATAGATCAAAATATTTATTCAAAAATTGAAGGTTACAATCCACTTAGGTGGGGGTTTGGTTATTAGGAAATAATATATAGGATGGGTACTCCCTTCCAAATTCTAATTAATTGATTCATTACATTTTAAAAAATAGTACACCACATCGAGGGGCATTATTGGAAAATAATTAATTAATTGAAGGTATTCAAGGGACACAACATTAAGGGTGTTTTAAACATGACTTCCATAACCAATAATGATTCTAGTTTAATATAAAATGGCTACTATATTTAGGGTGTTGTGTTCTAAAAATTTAATTCAAAAACATAAGGGAAACACATAGATATTTCGATGTGATACATAATGATGTATTTAATAAATGAGAAATAATTTAAGCTTAATTATATATAACTCCTATAGTTTACAATGGATGGTCCAAAAATCCAATATCAAGGTTTAAATGACCTTGTTTGATAGATTATGATGATATATACAAACACCATGAAACTAGGGAACATTAGATCACACCTAAATATAACACATGATGAGAAGATTTATGAATAAAAGAGGATAGAGGATTCATAGGAATATATAAGGCTATCTAATGCACCTGATGGTTCTTGAATCCAACATCGAATGGAGGAGATTTACCCATTCATAATAGAGGAGAGGAGATACTATTAGTGGGATAGAGTGAGTGGAGGAGGATAAAAATAAACAAGGAATAAGAGAAAATCAAAGAGAGTGGGGGAAAATGGGAAATTTACACAATTTAATTAGGTTAGAGTTTTAGTCACAGGGCTTTCCAAATCATGTGACAACCATTCTTGATCCACTACCCAAGAAACTCCCTCACATAGGATGGCTGCATGGTTTGGTTAACTGTGCACAGCCCATGAAACATCCATGTGACAGGGGAGCTTCAAAAAACTAAATGGTTGTGCAACTCATCCTACATAGTCACACCAAACCACTCAAGACCTATATCCCCACTGGATCAAATTCACAGTTACTTCTAGAGGTCTACACAGTTTCATCCAAACTATATGCCCCTACCAACTTCTCCCAATGTTTTGGTTTCAGAATCCAAAGCCGTTAAAACTAGATGGAACACATAAGAAATATCTCAAGACTTAAAATAAGACTAAAAATAATACATTTAATTGTTACAACTCTTTAAATTCCACTCCAATTCCTAGTTTATAGTTTAACTAATGCACCAAACTAAAAATTCCACTTCCTTCAAAAATTCCATTCGATCTCAAAATTCAAGACACCAGAAAAAGACAAATCTATATTTCTTTCTCATTAATTCAATGTATTATATATGATAGATAAATAATTATTATATAGTATTATTATAATCTAAAACCATGTTGGATCATAGGTATAATCTGCGCTTTCCCTCCATCAACTTCTACCCATCTTTCTTGGTCAGATTATCCTTCCCTCTCTACCTTTACATCCCCCCTCGTGAATGTTTACTACATTAGGTATTCAATAGAATTGTGGGTTTTTATGTCAAGTATAATCCATTAAATATGAGAGTAATTTTATTTCAAAAGGGAAAAAGAGAAATACATGGTTCTACCGCACCTCATTATAGGTTGTGTCACCACCTTATTAACTCCATGAGTGTATTTTAGTTTTTAGAGATTTGATTGAATGTCTAAAATAATATATATGATTTTATTTATTGATATTTATTCATATCCAAGATTTTATAACAGTTATTAAATAAGTTATGATCAATATAAATCTTTTGGAATGATGAGGTATTTGATTCTATCATTTTTTTCTTTTATCGGTAAAGAACCATCATGCCGGGGTTTTCTAAATTGTATGTGTCTACCATGAAAAAAAATCCATTTTAGATATTTTTCTATTTACAATGATTATTTTTTGTAATAATATATACATTTATTTATTTTATTCAACTATTAAATGTCTTCTTATGATTGTAATGGTGTTTTTAAAAAGATATAATGATCTTTTATGTATATAACCTTGTTTGGCCTAATTTTACAGTGAGTTAAAAGTTATAATAATTTTTAGATTTAAAATGTTTTATTTTGATATTATAAATGATTATATAAATTTCGTTTCATTTTAATTTGATTTTATGAGAGTTTTCATAACTATTTTAATAAATAAATCTTTTGTTGGCTTGATACATGTGTTATTTTGTATTTTTATAACACTATGACTCACCTATTATTTTTATTGATAAATTAAAATATATTTTGATTATTTAAAATATATAGTGGATATTATTATTGATATTGTAATTTATTCTCTGTACAAGAGTTTCTTCTATGATACATTAATGTTTTTGTATTAATATTTTCCTGATTTTGTGTGGAAAAAAATTCAATGGAACATGCCATATTCGTGTTAGGCTTTATTTATGGGATCTATATTGGTTGGGTTTGGATAATTCACACTAATTGGGTTCCCCAAATCATTCCTAGATAGTAAGATTTGGGTAATTGGATGGGACTACATGACTGCTGGCAGGGTGCTTCCATTATGCAAAATTTTATAGGTAATGTCCTTAAGAGTCTAAAAATTTGATATCATTATGATAACATATATGACATGTGTTTTCTATAAAAATGTGTTTCTATATTTTTAAATTATTTCATTATAAATTTATAAATGATTAATACATATATGGTTTTGAAAGGAAATGGTAAATTAATTTATTTTGTATATAAAGTATTCATTTAAAATAAATTAAAAGTTTTATTAAACTATTTTCAAACAATAATGTTGGTTTTACATTATAATGGGATGTTATAGAATCTTTTAAGACATTCTACAGAGTTCCATACTCACTAGCTAAATGTATATCCTTGGTGTACATGTAAATATTATTCTAGATATATTATATAGGTATTGGAGGTTATTCTATATGTATATGATCTAGACTATAGGATTGATGTGAAGCTATTGAGGTAGTGATATGTAGAGATAGTTTTTTGTCACATAAAGTTAGCTATTTATTTACTTATACTTTCTATATTTTGGATTCTGTCTTGAAAACCTAGGCTTTATCTTTGAACTTATTTATCAGATCATTTTTTGAGTTCCCAAATGGATTTTAGAATATGGGGTTTTATTTTTTTCAATATCACTTTTGTAAAATTCAACTTATGTAGATGGGGAGATGTTCATACATGAATGATCACAGGAGTAAATCATGGTGATGATGGAGTTTCCCACTATTGAATGATTCTTGAAGAAAGTATTTATAGGGTAAAGGAAATTGATGTATCTAAATAGAACAACTTTCTAGATAGGCTTTAGTATAATAGTCTTAACATGTGATGATTGGTGAGATTTTCTTCAATTTAGTGGCATGTGTTAATGAAAAACATAGATTATAGTATTTTGGAGCATATATTTGAATAATCTAGCTAGTGGGGATATTGAAATAATAATATAATGGAAGAAAATCTATATGAATTTTTGAGAATCCATCCAAACCATATTGGAAATTATTTTTTTTGTGATTAAAATAATAAAATCCTTGGATGCTTTTTTCAAGTTATTAAGAAATTTGTTTTGTTGTTTTTTTTAAAAGGTTAACATTAATGAAATCCATTGCATACTATTTTAATATTTATTTTGAATCTTTATATGAGTCTTCAGACACTTGTATTGGAAATTGGAAAAGGCATGAAAACATTGTGAGGGTGATTCATTACCATGTGAGGATGAATATGATGTTCATAAGGATGATTTTTAGGCTTCACAAGGAACATATTTCCACATCATAATTATCATCCAATTTTAATAAGGATAACTAGATACTTTATATGGATGATTGGTCATATCAAAAGGATTATTCATTAATATTCATTTCACCCTTATGATGTATCATACTGAATGGAAATTTGGAAAATATATGGGAAAATATTGATATTCTATATGAATAAATTACTATTCCTAAAATGATATTTCAGGAAAAAATTTAAATCAGATGATATTTTAGTACAGTTCCTCATGGATTAAATAACATATTTATTTTAGGAATTTTTAATTCAAGATGATAAAATTTTGAATATTCACACCATGAAGGAAAGTTCTATGTCAATTGTCTGAAGACACGTACACATGGAAGAAAATTTAAAATAATTTCAATGAATATTAGTTGATGTATTTTTTAATCGGAAATAATAATAGGTCTCCAAGTGATTTTAATTGAAATATTTATCAACAATAAATGAGAATGTTGTGTGGATTTCCTAAAGAATTTAAATTTTAATATTTGATATTATTTATTAGGGTTATTAGTATTATTATTTAGGGAAATATTATAGAGATTGGAAACATGATACATTTCCATAAATAATTATTCAAATATTATTTCGATAATATTTTGATTATAAAATGTATAAAATGAAGGGTAAAATAAAAAAAGAGAGAATTGATAAGAAAATTTGATATTCAACTACATTAAAGAACTTTTTTTCAAATCTGTAAAGGATGTGAGAGAGAATTAAATAATTCAAAAACTTTCAAAAAAGTAAATAGAATATTCTGAACGTGAGTTTTTGGTGATGAATGAAGGAAACTAGATCCTTGATGATATGAAAAAAGCAAGAAAGATTGGATGAAATGATTCTAATCATCAGATGTTGAAGTTTTAAATAAGTACTCAAATTAAAATACACTCATCTTGATGGATCATGGAGTAAGATCTTCAAAACAATTGTTGAAGAAACTAACAGTAAATAAGTAATCTTTCTCATTTTCGATCGAAATATTTTTTATGGTAGTGAAAAGCTATTATTCTAGTGATACTCCTAAAATTATAGTGTAACTCTATGACAAAGGATATTATATGAAGGTAATAGGAAGATTATTTCTATACCCACTTGTGTTTATAGCAGATTATCTATGATGTGGGCATCTAATCGATCACAATAAATATTACGATATCATCTTGAGGATAATACTTCTAAAAAATGTAGTGTTCAGTATCATTTACTCTTTGAAAAATTAGGGTAACACTAAGATATGAACATTTAGAGGACCATGATGTTAATCAATCATAGAGGTTGAATTAAAAATAATACTTCATAAAAAAATAGATCACAGATTCACTCCAATCCCCCCAGTCATCTAACCTGATTATGAGAATTCAATTGGTATAGGAAAAAATCAAGGATCCCACTATCAAATAAAAGCGTTTTGAGGATGGAAAATTTGAATTATAATAATATGAAATGTTTTCCTATATTTTATGGAAAGGGAAATCATAGTTGGAATAATATAATTTTTCCCAATCTTCTATATCTTATTCTAAAATTAATAGATGCATCAAATTAAGAATTCCTACCCATTATAACGGATGATCGTATATATAATAATAAAAATATTAATATTAACATTGATGACAAAGAAAAAAATTCCATTATTATGTTTCTTTTAGAAAATATATAAACCAAAATAATGGGGAATCCAACAACTAGAGATATTTGGGATAACCTAAAGAGTATTTATGAATACAGTATGAAAGTCCAGGTGGATAAATTTTTAGATTTGGAGAATTATTTTTGTTGATATTATGATTGTTGATAAAGACAATTTTGAGGAATAAATTACTGAGGTAAATGAATTTTTCATAAATATCTAAGGGTATGGAGAAAAAATAGATTATTCTATCATTTTCAAAAAGATAATGATTAATTTTTTTGAAAGGTTTGATCTAAAAATATAAACTTTATAAGATAGAGATTATTTTATCCCAAATATATGGCATCATATTCTCATATCCTATAAAATGAAAAAAAAAATTGTCTTCAAAATGAAATTTGGGATGATATGGATTTTGGGCTCATAAAAAAGTTGAAAATCAAAGAAAAAAGAATTTATATATTCATGTGAATTTGATAATGGAAATGAAGAAGAATAATATTATAAAATCATTATTCATTTATCGAATAATGTTTTAAGGGAAAGAGAAAAAATATTGTTAAACCCCCACTAAGGTGTCACATTTTTAATGGGATTTTAATTTTTTCAATAAATTTTCCAAATAAAAAAGATTTAGAATATGAGTTAGATTGAGATGACGAGTTACCAAAATTAGGGTAAAAGTTAAAAGGTAGTAACCAAACCTGGTGTAGGAAAAACTAATTTCCCTAGTCGAAAAAGGATAAGTCTAATAGGAAAAATAGAAAAAGATGGCTCCTCATCAATCATCCAATGATAGGAGGAATGTTTTGGAATATTTTCTAATTTTATGGATCATGTTAAAATAGTTTTGATACCTCAAACTATAAAGATTAAGAAAGTGAAACAATATATATAGAACACATGTTGAATGAAGATTTAGAAGAATTTATAGATAAGGGGAAAATCAAATGGGAGAATTGGTTATTGATAAATGATAATAAAAATATAGGGAATTTAAAATCAGACTTTATATATATAGAGGTAGTACACATTAATGATATTAATAAATTCACGTTTAAAATGGATTATAAAGAGAGAATATTGAAATTTCATGATGAATAACTTTCTCTAGATGAGAATAATTGTCTAAGACATAATCCATGTTTCTTTAAACTTAGAATGACTTAAATAATATCAGATAATATATAAATAACGATATTGAGGTTATGGTTGAACCATTATAGGATAGAGAAAAGAGTGTTCTAAAGAAGGTTATTAATTATTCTCTTGATAAATTTCAAGGTAAATCTATTACCGCTAACATTGTATGTTCTAATACCAAATTTTTACTAGTTTATATCTAGAATAACAATGAAAAATCCTATTATACATGAAATAAATTGAACAATTTCTAAAATATATGAATTCAACACTAAGAAAATATAGGATTAATTATTTATAGGAAAATAATAAAAATTATCTCAATAAATTTATTATAATTATGGAAATAGAGGCTCATAGGATACTACTAGTGTTTTGGGATAATTGAAAACAAATAATTCTATTACTAGTTCAATATTCCACTAATAAGAAATTGGAATAAAATAAGTGAGTTATATTATGATAAAATGAGATTATATTTTTAAAGGAATTAATTTGTGACTTGCAATTCATCTAATCTTACAACACAAACTTGGTATAAATGCTTTTAAGAAATCTATAGATGATGTGATTAGCTAGGACATAGTGTTTAAGAATTCATTTATATAATTCCTGGATATATTCCCTTTGATTTTAAAGGGAAGGGAATATAAAATTTAATATAATGAAAGTCTTATTTTTATGAGGTTTTCAATAAACCATGAAAATAATCCTACAAAACTGAGCATGGTAAAATGGTGTTTTTAAATTTTTTTCTTAGTCCAATTAGAAACATCTAAACATATATAAAAAGTATAATATAATTCTAATTCTAAACTAAATCAAGTAATTTCACATAAAGAGATCAAATATATTGAGAGGTATTCTACAAGTGATGTCTTAAAGATTCAAAACAACCTTTTTGGATTGTTAAAATGGGTTGTACATATTATAAAGGACTATATGACCATATTACCAGCTTGGGAAGGATTAATGAAAACATTGATGAAAACACCATGTAATTCATTTGAGTTAATGTTATATATATAGAAGAATACTATGTATAATTAAATGGATTAATAGAATAAAAAAGACATGTTGTTTATAAAATATCTTACTAGTAAAGTAAGTATTAAAAATACTCCATGTGTTAGGATTAAAAATGTTGAAGGATCATGGTTGAGAGATAGTTGAAGGAGATAAATTAGAGGAGATGAATGAATGTTGTAAAAACTACACAATAAAAGGATATGACCTTCATGAATTTTTCTAACTACCATAATGAAGAGGATAAGAGAGCATCCCATCTGGGGGACTAGATTTGAAGAAGAATATTACCATAGATATTCTTTTTTGTTTGAATATAAAATCTAGAAAACATATATAGAATTGAATTTTGGGGTGATATAATCACTCTATAGTATATATTATGAATCATTTTAATTATTTTAATAAGGGGGATTGGATATTAAGTTGAAAATGTTTGTGTTATATTTCATGACCTGGAATGTTTCTAATACTTTTTCAAAACATTAGTGTAGGATCATATTCCTTATTTAATTTGGTTAAGAAACACCAAAAAGGAGAAATTTTTAAATGGAATAAAATTCATGGAATTTAAATGGATAAATTGTATGTTTATGTTTATTCACACTTTTTCTATATTTAGATATACCATGTAGTCATAGAGATGTAATTGCATCCTTCTTGGAATATCATGAAGTAGGTTGTGATTCTGAGAAAAATAGGGATAAGAGGTTGTTTTAGAAGCCCATTAGATGTATTTGAACATGACAAGAGACTCGATTATATTTTAGTTTCATTTATTTTCAATAAAGAGGAGAATAAAACATTAATTTTAAAGGAAATTGGGTATTAACCAAAAATCTATTAGTGGGAGTTAATTTCCTAAATGGATTTATGAAAACAACGTTGTATTTTTTGTCAAAATTATTTATGTAAAATTTAATATAGGATAATTAGGTTATTCTCATACATAAATGATAATAAGATGAAATTATAGTGATAATGGTTCTACCAACCATTGAAGTGTTCTTAAATAATATATTTACATGGAAAATGAAACTGATGCTACTACTTGGAATAACTAGGTGGATATATTCTAGAATATTATCCATAATATGTGTTGATTGGTGAATTTTTATTCAATTTAAATATAGTTTCTAATGATTATCTTTTTTACATAATAGTTTGGAAGATTTTTTCATGGAATCTAGTAAGTAGATATTTTAAGGAAATAACATCAAGGAAGAAGAGATAGTAGAATTTGGGAGATTTTATCTAAATAATATTAAAATTAGAAGCTTTTGTAATCAGGGAATAAAATATTCGGATTTATTTTTGAAGGGTTTTATAATTCTTACAGATTATTTTGAGTTGGTTTAAGATATTATAGATCGTTCTATAACTATTTGAGTTGATTTATACCAATCCTTTTTTATGAGTTTGATGAAATTGACAAGGTTTTTAACTTTATCAGACATCATTAATATTATTTCTTGTTTTTCTATATTCATGTAATGAGGACATAATAAGAGTCATTTTAAATCTCCGTAAGAGTCATTTCCACACTTTTATTGAAATTTTTTGAAGGCATGGAAACATTATAAGGATAAATGATGATGGTTTATAGATGATTATAATGTTAATAGGAATGATTTCAAGACTCTATAAAGATCATATGTTGACCTTTCAATGATTAGGTAGTCTTTAGAATGATAAATGGATAATTCAAATATAAAACTAGATATTTCATATGGATAATTATATAAGTGTCATTTATCTCTTATTATGTATCAAATTAAATAAAAATATAGAAAAAGGAAAGGGAAAATGATGATATTATGAAGGATGAATTTCCTTAAATATTATAAGATTCCAAAAACAACTATAAATCAAAATATTCTGTACTATTTTTTTCATGTATTAAAAATCACAATTATTCCGATTAATTATAATTCAATATGAGAAACATTTAATGATCTACCCCATAGTGGAATGTTTCAAGATTATATGCATGAGGCCATACCCGCAAGTTAGATGTTTTAAAATGATTTGAGTGTTTTTTATTTTGTATATTTTTTCAGTGGACAAATAGATTTCATTCCTTTATATCCCTTATTATTCTTTTGTGATCATCCAATGTTTTTAAAAAAAATTCACAATGTTTAAGGGTGAGTGAGAACAAAGGAAAATTCATGTTGATAGTTAATAAGAGTCTTCATAAAAAAGAAATCATGTTTGATTTAAAAATTATTTCATTGTGTGAAAACATTATACTGATTGGAAGTTCCCACTTTGCAATAAATTTTTTTATGTAGGAGTTAGGATTTAATTCTCTAAAACTCTAGACAATGAATATACTTGAAATATAATAAATTGAATTATTTTCTAATTACTCTAGATTATGTAATTATATAAGGATTGGTCCTTATAATTGGTATCAATGGAAAGTTTTAGATAAAATTAGAGGTTAGGTTGTTTCTGAAATATTTGGAAAACATTAATGGTTAATATAATAGTTTTAGGTCATAACTTATAAACTTTCTATGACCTTAATGGTTTGTATTATGGAATGAATTGTGGTGATCTTAGCATTTTTTTAAATAATTATAAGAGGAAATAACCTATGTAATGATTAATTGAACATATCGTGAATCAAAATTATCCTAGGCTAAGGGAAGGTCATCATAGAGTAATACATTCAGAATATAATTTATTTATTTTTTCACTCGAATTTCATTAATGAAATTATAGTTTATTGACCAATAAATATATTTCATCAAGTTAAAAAATATTCTTCAAATATTGATGGTTAGAAATCAGACTCAAACCGCTTTTTTCTTCAATATGATTCACATTCAATAATAATTGAAAAATAATTTTATTTTGATTCATTCACATTCTCTAGCATTCATCTTACCTATAGAAAACTTTATAAGGTATCAAAATTCAATTCTATGCATCGATATCATGAAGGAACTTTTGATGTATTTGACCTTATTTTTAAAAGACAAGTATCTCATCATACCCTTTTAGAAAATATCATAAGGGACATTATCGAGTTTTTATAATGGATGACTCATAAAAAGGATTTTTAACCCTCTATTTAGAAACACTGGAGAATGAATTTTGAGTAGATTATGTCTTCATCTTAATATCTGATGTTTTTTATTTTTATCAACACCAACAACTATTTGAAAAAATCAAGTCAAACCATATCCTACTGTATTATGAGAAATAATTATGAGATAATTTATTAAATATATATATTCCAAACATGTGATTTCTTATAGGTTTTAATATCTATAAACATCCATTTAAATAAATAAGTAATTATTTTACATGGATTAAGGAATTATAGGAACCAGGGAAGGTTTTGAGAAATTCTAACAATGTATAGACTAAAATGGGAATATAATGGGGATCCATCCTCTATTGGTTATAAATTAATGGTTATCAATATTTCAATGTTATGAGTTCTCTTTTTTTAATGTTGGAAACATGAATATATTGATATTGATTCATATTAAGAAAAGACTCATATTTTTTATAGTAAGTAATTATAAAGAAATAAGATATAAAATCTTGGATAATAGATTATGAAGAATGTTGAATAATTAAAAGTTCCTACAAAATTTGATTCAATAATTATGATGTAGTGATATCTTACATAAGGGTTGATAAATTTTATGATGGTCATAAGTAAAAAAATCACTAGTATATATTTTTGGTTTTATGTTATTACAATACTTGAATAGAAATTTAATGTGTTTTCATAAATAGTTGAGGTATATATAAAACTTATGTTTAACTTTTTCTATAGTAAAAAGTTTATTTAAGGACAAATAATTTTAAATATTGTGGATATTAGTAGAAAGATATTGAAAATCTTTAGGGTTGAGATGATCTATAATGTTGAGGTAATTATATTTAATTATGATAAAAGGGTTATAACATTTTGAGAATATATGATTTATCATATAAACAACCATGGGATTGAAATGTAATTTGGAGACTAATTTTTTTATGTTATTTTTTTATAAGTTAACTATATTTGGAAGATTATATGATTGATGTAAATGGACATATTTTTGGCTGATATGGGAGTTTATTTAAGGAATAAAGGTTCAATTATATTTTTGATGGATATATGATTTTAGTATGTATTTGTGATGATACAAATTATTTATGAAAAATAATAGAATATTTTAGATAGTATATGATTTGGGAGTATACATTTTCAGTATGTGACTTTTTGAGTTATTGATGCTATTTCGGGATAATTGATAATTTTATCATGGGTGAATATGAGATAAAATCATTTTAATATTTAGGTTTCAATCCTTTCTTTGAATATAAATTTTGTTATTTATAGATTGATTTAAGTTTAATTTTTTTTAACTATTAGGATTTTGGATATTGATGTATAAATTTTTGTTAATATTTGATATTATCATATCTTTGGGTAACCATTTTTTGTTGTTTTCTAAAGATAGGAGGAATAACTTGTTATCCTCTTATGGATCTTGTGAACTATTAAAAGTTATTTTTATTTATTTAAATATGTAGAAAATTCATCTTGAATATCTATTTCATTAATTAATAGGTAATATAGAAGTGTAAATTGATCCAATAACAACCAAAGTATGAAATTGTGATTTTGGAATAGAAATAAATCAAGAAAGACTATTTTATCATGTTCTCTATTGTGATTGTAAAATAATACTAAACTCTAGGAAAATAATCTTGAAATAAAAAAGATATCATCTTACATAAATTTATGTTGAATTGACATTCTTCTTTATCCCCTAACAAAATATGGTTTTTTGGTTATTAATTTTATCAGGAATATGTTCTCAATCACTCTTTATTATTCCTTAGATGTTATTTTTTCCCTCCATCTCCATATTTTCATTTCACATTAATGGTCTCAATATCACAGAAACTGATTATTTGTTATTCTAGGTGACCTTAATATTTCTATTTTATTCCTTTCAAAAGGATAATTTATTATCAATTTTTATTATGTGGGTTTTCAATATGTTATTTTTTATATATTAAAATGGTTTTTCCTTTAATTATCAAATATTTTACCTTTGAATTCATGGAATAGATTTAGAAAAAATTATTCACCCATTTTTTATCAGGAATGAGATAAAATTTTGAAGAAAATAATGTCATTAAGGGGTAGAAAGTAACACCTAAAAATTTTAGTTTAAAAAACATTTTTCCTGAATGATAGATTAACATGAAACATTAATCTTTAAGTTAATTATGATATATAGCAGATGTGATAATTATAACAAAGAAATAAAATTAGTGGTATGAATATTAATAAAAACAATTATGAAAAAGATAGATAATGGTTATATATTATGTATTTATTAACTCATAATCACTCAATTTTCAGTAAAGTCATTTAATGTTTCCAGAATATGTTTTCTTCAAAAATAGTTTTTATTGCATTTTGTGTGTCGATATTATAATAAATTTTAATATTTTCAGAAATTTTATTTTAATAAATTAATTTAATTTTTCAAATCATTATTTCGGTATTATCTTTTGGTGAATTTATGGTATTTTTATAAAATGAATTATTTTTAAATGAATATTGAAAATACTGATTTTTACAGAGATATCATTTTATCACTTTATAAAGTTATTAAAAAGATTCATTATATTCTGAATTTGATATTAAAGTAATATAAGTATCATTTAGTTCGATATAATCTTATTAATTATGTAAGAATCATCCTTATAACTATTTTTGGTGTATGTTTTTTTGACTCAAAAATGTATTTTTCTATAAAATGTTTTTATATCATTTTAATGATTTGTATTAAAATTGATTTATAACACTTATATAAATTAAATATTGAAAATTTTATTCTAAATTTGGAATTATAGTTCTAAATTTGGTAACTATGTCCCTTTTATATTTTGTTATTTTGAATATTATCTATGTTAAATAATTATCACCTCAGTAAGTGTAAAATGGGTAAAATAGGGTTAAAACTATGAGATAAGGCCTAAAAATATCCCTAAAACAGGCATTTATTTTATCCTATATATTTTTATCAATAATAAAAATCCAAGGTTCATAAATCCTGATACTTATTTCTGCTTTTCATTAGTAATAACCCTTGTATTATTTTATGTAAATTAAACAAATATCAAACTCTCTTTCTTTCAATATATATGATATATATTAATATGTATAAAATAATGATATATTTTATTATATATGATTTTTTTAAATAAGAATTTTTTTTGCCATTTTATTTTATTTTCCATTTATAGTGATGAAATAATTTCATTAGCTGTGTTTATAATGCTAACACAGTGGCCGTTTAAGTAAAACAAAATCAAGTAAATAATTTTATAAAATAATTAGACTAATATAATTTTGATGAATTGTTCTACTCTAAAATTTTCTTAGAAAAATATAATATATTATTGATGTTTTAAAATTTTATATTAAAATAACATTACAATATCGATTTCATTAATCTAAAACTATATGAATTGTCCCTAAAATGAATATAAGGGTATACTATGTTAAATAAAATTTTATTTAAGGATTTTGTATTCATCAAAATATTATATTTGGTAAATTTAAAAGGATATGGTTGATAATATCGATCATTTTATTATTATGGGTCACTTATACATCTATAGAAACTTTCTTTACCCCTAAAGTGTAAAAAACATTAATACTACGATAATCATAAAAAGGGTTAATGGGTGTTCAAAACTAATAGTCAATGGTGAAAAAATCACCTATATTTGTCAAAATATTATTTTATGAGAGTATTTTGACTCATAATCATCCCAAATTATAATTATACGAATTTTTATTCAATTCTTAATGAAAAAAATTTTATTTGAATTAAATAATTTTTTTAATTCCAATTATGTACCACCCCTCACTTATAAATCAGAACCTCTTCTCCTTCGTCACACATTTTAACCAAAATAAATTGAATAAAAATACAAAAATCTCTAACTAGTATCCCTCCACACATATTATAGGTCCCGGTATCACTAAAAACCAAAACCCGTAAGGATTAATATGTAGCCAAAATAGGTTATTTGAGAATAATAAAGTTAAAGAGCATATGTGACATGTTAGACAAAAAGAAATGGATTTCTTATCTCAAATTCTTTCCTTTGAGACTCATTATATTTTCAAGAAATTATTTAATTTTTTTATCATATATAATACCATATCAATGGATTTTAACATTCATTTACTAAAATTAATGTGTTTTAGGAAATCTTTTCTTGTTCCCCCGTTCAAATCTCTTTCAATTAAAAATTTTTTAAAGTCCAAAGAAATTTTTAATTAAAATATTATTTTAAAAGTCTAAAAAAATTATTCAATTTTTATCCATATCCATATTCATTAAAATATTTTAAAAATTTTCTTATTTATACTTTAAATATAATAAAGGGTCATTTTAAACTACCTTTTACTTTATTTACGAAGATTAAAAACCGATCTTCTTATTATTTTCTAGATGATATACATTTGGTGAAAGTGTGAAAGGAATCATTGTTTAACTTTTACGACATGAATATAATTTCATCCAATCATATAATTTAATTTCTTTAAATATTACATTATAATTTCCCATGTTTATTTTCAAATTAAATTCTTTTAATTATATTTTTTATAATTTTTCAATTTAAATATTTTCAAAAAAGGATATATCTCCCTATATTTATAAAAAATGAAAAAAAAATTCTTATGGGTTAAAATTATTTTTACGAGGGATTTATGATGAAAAGGTAAAATAATAAAAAATTGTTCATGATATAGTAATTGATCACTTAAGATGATGACAGGTGAGACTAATAAAGTTTATATGATGGGTGATCTTGATAACACTTATTCGATGGGTGAACTTAATATATCCCTTCAACACTTGGGGTAATGTTCCTTGTCGAAAAATTAAAGAAGGTGGGAGTTTACTAGGGGTGTTTATTAAGATAAATAACAGTTATATACTTAATTATTGATGTTTAATATGAATCATACACACCTAACACTCCAATGACATAATGTATGACACTCCATGTCATATGCTTTGTGGATCATCCGGTACACAAAAATCTTAGTATGTCTCATAAGAATTGTTCACATATCTATAATTTTTTATCCATATAAACCTTAATACTTTATTATAAGTTATAATACACCATGATAAGCATTGTTTATAAATAAGTCAAAGTCCTAGAATTAGAGGAAAATTATCCTTTCACCTCATGATTATTGAAACCAAAACGAATGAACAATGAAGTGAAGATTTTAATTTTTTATATCATGTTATATTATTAAATTATTAAATTAAATAAAGAATATTAATAAAACAATTCATAAGAATACATCTAACAATATATTATATAATAGACATCCAGATATTCCTTATTTTTCTTGCACTTTTGTAGTTTTTTTAGACACGACACATCTTTATATAATTCATCACAAATATCTATTTGACCATTTTTTAAAACTATACACTAAACTCCTTTAGTGAGTAATATTTATAAATAATGTTTTTTTTAATTATAGTGATGATTGAAATCATATTTCTAGTGTTTTACACTTTGACCAATTATTCAACTTTTTTACATCATAGCATTTAATTTTATGAAACTAATAACTTATATTTTCTACTTAGTCCACTTTTTAGTTCCAAATAATTATATTTTTATCCTATAACTTTATCATTTAATACATTATATGGGAAAAGTTTCATTGAAAAATGAAACTCAACACATTAATATTTTTATTTTCCAACACATCCTAATCTCTTTTAGGATATAATGTGAAATTCAAATTTATTTTCATTGGTTTAATCACTTATTTATTATACACCAAACTTATCTATGTAAAAACATACTCCCACTAACCTCTTAGAAACTATATATACTCCATAATATATTTTCATGAAACAAACCATTGTGTGTTAATAAATAACACTTATATAAAATAGTGGGAATATTAAATGAATAAAAAATTAACATCCATATCGTAGATGAAATTATTTTTTTTTGAGTAATATTTTGAAAAGAATGATTTCTTCTTTAAACTATTCCAGTAGATGGATGTGGAAACTCATGACTACATATCTTAATAAATATAAGAAATAAAATATTTTATCATAGATTAAACTTATTTTATCCATATCTACTTTTAAAAAATGTAATATAACTAGATCGATCATAACCATTTGTATCAATAAAATTATGTCATTTATTAGATTAAACTAATATTTACAAAAAAATCTTCTTCACACATAAAATAAAAATATACAACCATTATTTTGATCTAATACATATTTAAAGTAGACCACTACATCAATTTCCCTGATGTAATAACCTAATTCTCTGTCACATAAAATCCCACATTATGATATAATAATCAATCATTCATTAATTTTGATCTAATAACATATATATAATATTTTAATTAATAGTTTGTGTTATATACACTTTGAAAATTCTGAATTAATTTCTATAACATTAGTACTTAATGTGGAATATCTATGAATTTCCATAAACACCTTATGTTTTTCATTGTAATTCATCCCCCAATGGTCAATCATACCATAATAGAAGTATCATCCATCCTTGTTTTTCCTTAATTTAGGTTCTAATGAATTTGATTAGCAATTGGATGACACAATGTTTGACTTTCCAACAGACATTTCTTATTCCATATTTAACATCAATCCTCTTATACTGTTAAAACAACCATTGAGCCTACATACCATGTATTTATACACTATCCTAAATATAAATAGGATACCAGGAAAAATTTTATTGAGCTCATTCAAATTTTAGTTTATAATTAATTACAAATTCCTTTTTAGTAGTGATTATATAATGATGTTTGTATGTAGATCAAGATGTAAAGGATATATAAACCTTTTTTCATTTATATACACAATAATATTTAGTACATCAATGAAGAATAAAGTTACATAAGATATATTATATCTAGAAAATTACATTGAAACCTATTATGTCACTTGAATGACCTATTCTTGATAGAGCATTTTCTGGTAATCTATCATCATGAACACATCTATGTTCTCATGTTTTTTTGTTACTTAAATTCCTTGGAAACTATAATGATGATATAGATAACCATAAAATCCTTTAAATTCATATCATTGGTGTTCGGATATATTTTCTAAATAGCATCACTAGTTAGCTTCTCAAAAAAGGGGTTTCTCTAACCCATAAATGTTTTCTTCATTCTTAAGAGATGTTAATATGTTTCTACAGAATTATAATAATTTTATTACACTGATATTCTATTTATCTAATATTGACCTCAAATTCATGTTTAAATATGGTGATGTAATTTTTTCAACAACAAAATCTTTTCTCAGATGGGTATCATGTTTTACATTCATTTAGTAGAACTTTTATTAAATGTATCCAACTAAAATGTGGACACCATTTTGATTTTATCATACCAATCACTATTCCAATGTTCATATCTCATTTTTCATTGATCCCATTTTATTAATTGTATTTTCACTTTTCAATTTTATAGTAAATTATGATAATAATATAATATATACAATCCTTGGATAGTAAATTGGGAAACTATTTTCCCAATTGATCATTTGAATTATCACAACATTATTCTACTACTATACATAATTTTAGGGTTTCCTAGCTATGTGTATCCCAAATACCACAACATGATTTTGTTACCTAACTCTTATGGATAATTGTTTTTACCATTTCGTAAAAAATATAATCCATGGGTTCCCAAATTTATCATAAACATTCCTATTTGATTCTCATGGTCTTGTCCTATGTTGAATTTAGACAGAATATAATAATTAATTTTTTTAAAGGGACATAAATATCTCCCCATTTTATCTCATGTATTTTGTTTACATGTACACATGTTTATAATGATTTATTATTCGAATCCATAATTCTTCCACCAAATCAGCATCTTCAATCCATATTACACTATAATTCTTCACATAACTCATAGTTTGTGTTAATAGTATAAATTAAGATCTAACTATATTTACACATATCTAAATGATTCAATGTTTTTTAAGTAAAATTGATGCACCTAAATATTGCTTTATAGGGTTGTGTTTTTTAACCATTCACATTGGGTTCACTATTTCTGAATGGTTTCTAACTGTTTTATTCAAGGAACCAGAAACACCCAATGGTTCCATATCCATGAGGGGCCTATTTTCTAAAGGTAATCACTCATTGGGGAGTTTTTCCAACATTACCTAATAACACACATTTTTTCAGGGGATGAGAGATCAGTCTCATCACACCCTTTTTGGGGGAATCATTACCTATAGTGGAACTCTTTTATAGAATTAATATATTTTTGTGAATACATCGTTAATTCCCAAGTATTACATGGTTCTCCCTTTAATTAAAAAATATTATCATGTATGTAATTTTTGAATCATCTATTTGTATCCTAGATTATACATCAATGGAGATATATATATATGTATCTAAGGTTCCCCATCAATGTTATCCTCTTATATACTTTTTATATATTATTATCTTGTAATTACAATGATGCTGGTTTTCAACAACACATTGGTGTTCTTTGATGTGTGTCATCATCCAAGGAGATTAGAGTTTTTTAATGTCGGGATCAGACCTGTGAATGGGATTCCTATATTTTCTTGGGAAATAAATCAGAACCGACATAGTTTAGTTCATCTTAATGGGGAAGATTATACTTTTTAAGGTCTTGTGATAAGGAACAAGCCATACAGTTTGGCATTATGAAATAAGGACGTCTTGTTCAAAGTTTACTAGTCAAATTTTGTTGTGGGACTTATTCCAAATATGACCAGGAATCCAGTAAGGGATATTTATTCCCATGATTAATAATACCTTACTAGGAATGTTTCCTATGGATAATATGGTTGATTTGGGGTGTTGGGTTTGAACCTTAGAAAGGCTTCCTATATATCCCATTAAGATGGGAATCAAATCCTACATAGTTCGATTGTAAGGTAGTATGCCTATGGAGTCCCTATAAAAGTTTGTCTCGCAGAGGAGTATAACTTGTTGATAGGATTAAGTTGTTGATTATTACTAAGGAGTATTCTCTAGTGACTATAGGTTTATTTTAGTTCTTCATCTTGTGGATGCTGCCTTAGTGACTAGAGGTTGTGTTTGGGACTTACTTCTAAAGAGGATTCCAATAGTGATTTGAGGTTTTTCTTGGACCTTACTCCAAAACAGGATTATCGTAAAGATTAGAGGTGACGTGGTTGAAGCTTATACTAAGTATGTGGCCCATGATTGGTTGAGTTGGGAATTACATTTGGATGGTTACCCTTGGTTGGGGATTCTATGGATTCAATGATCATTATCGACGTCTAATCCCACATGAGTCATGATTGGTGTGAGAATAAATAGATAACAATAGATTTCGTAAATCACACAATCTTCTACATTCTCTTATGGATGAGATAGATTCCCAAAGACAGAGGGAATAAAATCATGATCTAGTTCCCATTCCCTCTTGTCATTATGCCCTTGGACCAAAGGGAGAGATAAAGGGATTTGAGATACTAGAATCCTATTTTTGACCCATGGGTATGGAAGAGGATGAAACAATTATGTATGGGAGGTCCTTCAAGAAAGGATAAGAGCTTACACCATGTGGAAGCCCTCAAATTGGTTTCAGGGTAGGGTATCATTCCAAATCAATGTGAATGGAATGCATGATACGTACCCGTCTAACCTAGAAATAGAATCTTTGGGCCTTATAGAAGATTAGGGAATGGTATGGTCATAACCCTAGTACCCAAGACCTAGAGTTCCCTAACACCACCCCGGAGGATGGGGTCCTCATGAACGAGGAAATTCATACTCACATGCATGCTGAGGACCCTACACATCATGTAGGATAACTAAAGGACACCTTTGATCTAATTAATGCATATCCAAATGGGATATATATTGGTGTTCCTATATCCATAGTTTGATATGTATGTTGGATTTAGATGAGGTTTCAGTTTGGTGACATTCAGACATGGGATCCAAATGAAGAGAGTCCCAATAATTGGTGGCTTGGATGAGGTCCTAAGAACTGAATCATGCAAGATATATGTTGTTTGATCCAAGGGGGCCTCCCATAAGGTATTCCTACATAGCCTAAGAGTGATTTGAGAAGTTTGGTTTGCATGAGCTTAGAGTGCCTCACAAAGGTAGGCATGTGAAAGAAAAAGGTACTTGGCCGATGAACAACCTAGGTAAAAACACTAGGGATAGTCCTTGCTCAATGTTTAAAGGGTCTTCATAGGTGTACCAAGAAATTTCTAGTGTAGTGTCACTTTTGGGATAAAGGAATTCGTTATTGTGTTAATAAACCATGGGGGAAATATTTTTACTCACATGGATGCGTTTTATTTTAGACCATTTGAGTACTTTGGTAATATTACCCCCCCTAATTCATTATTATATATGTTTTAGAGGGATATATAAGTGGTTTTGGATAGCCTATGAAAAGGAATATGGTGATCAAAGTGTCGTATGTTATTCAAGATTTTTCATCCATGAAAATGAGATCCCAAGGGTCTTATTTAGACAAAAATATGGGATCTTTGGTGAAGAAGATGTCTTGTGAAGGTCTATCACATAGGTTGATGCACAGGTATATTTCATAGTTTGATTTTCATTTCCACCATGGAGGATGATGTGTTGGGCCATCATGAGGTACCATGCGCAGATGTCCTGTGCATCGATGTTGTTTTATGGGACCTGGATAGAGGGCCTTTGGTGGAGCTTAAATATTTGGATTTATTCACTTATCTTATCTTCCTCTTTTTAAGGTATTTTATTTAGCACATTTTCATCCATGAGAAAAATTTAATTTTCAAAAAAATCTCCCCCTCAGGTTTGGATCTGATTGAAGGAAGTGGTATTGTTCCTAAGGTAAAGGGATGAAAAGGGTGGATGGATTGAAGAGTTCATCCATACAGGTCATCCATTCAGGTCACTCATGTGGTTTGGTATTGTTCATAGGTTTGTGCAAAAGTTGGGCACATGGGATCCTGTGTCTGTAAATAGAGCTGCTAGTTCTTATAGACAGTCCTCTAACCACTTTTCTTCTGATCTGACCACACATGTATTTCTCCCAAACCTTTTGCTTAATATTTTTTCCTAAAGCACCATTCACACATACAAGGTATTCATATAGATACCCAATATGTATTTTCGGATGAGTGACATGTGCCAAGCCTCTTTGATGAGGTAGCTGCCTGAGGTCACTAGGGTGAGGGACCTATGCGAGTTTGGTTGTGCGGGTACCTTGTGTGAGATCATTCTTTTTCCAAACATCTACATTTACAAAAAAATTCAAAATAAAGAATTGTTTCTAAAGGAAAAAAGGGTTCTTATTTTTAGGTTCAATTGCCAATCGGAAGACTAGTGTTTCTAATGAACCAGAAAGAAATCACATTGAGTAAATGGTAAAAGATGTTGGGTTGGACTACTATAACCTATGTGATACTACTCTACCAGATATAGTGGGCCATTTGAAGAAGTTTCATCACAAGTACAATGATAATAATTATATGCCTCTTTACAATCTCATTCATCTGAAGGAGATTTTTATACCATATTCATATAATTACACTCCCCTTTCATGGTTTCGAATCTACAAGAACATAAATACTGCCAACATTTCAAGCAATGGTACACACATTAATTTTATTACATCATCTGTGGTTGTGTCATGAATCATTGATCATGTTCTTAGTATTTAAAGTAGCACATTCCTGAATTATATCTTGACTATTACATGCCTACCCTTCGAGATTCCATTGTAGACCAATAGAATGGTTGGAGGGAAGACGGAGGCCTCCACCCGGGGGTGTTTGGCTAGAGTGGATGTGGGTATAATGGGTATGCCAAATTATTACTGACTTTCTAACAAATTTGAAAGTAGTGGGAATCTACGAATCCATATAGGTGGCCCATACATATGTATATAAGAACTCATAATTCATCCAAGAGCTATTTAGCTGATGGAGCCCATAAATGAACTCTTTCCACCTAATGTATGGAGAATTTGGTATCATCCTTTTAGATGACCACAAGATCTCCCAGTCTCTAATCCTTTGAGATATGTATGAAGTGTTCATCCCCCATGAGTTACATGGGAAAATGATGAATGGATAAAAATTCTACCATACTATCTATTGAAGATATCTCTGAACATTAAGAAGGAAGACCCCCATCCACGGGGGGATATCCATCCTAAAGCACAAATGAGTGCTTTCATGGTGTCGAAGGGATAATGGCCCATGAGAAAATGTATTATGGGGTTTCCTATGATGGAAAAGTATAGAACCCCTAGTAAATTAAATCCTAGTTTTGAAAAGGGGGAGTGCAACTAATGGGGGTACAAAGCACATTCTAGAATACCTGTAAAGACATATCTTGCAAGATTTTTATTCATCTGGATAAGCATCAACATACTATATATCCTTTACTTCAATAGTGGTGTGAGGCTAGGGACATTAAAAGGTATTTCCAAGATGGAGAGAAGAATAATGAAGGGTTTGAAATCACTATCATGGTGAAGATTCATCAATGATTACTACATATTTACCTTGGGAAGGTCCATTTCAGAGATACGGGACAATTCATGGTACGATAGGGATGGTTAACAACCTGCATTAGATCTTATTCTATGTTAAGTGGTGTTGGGATACCCAGGGGATAGGTGTGACCATTTTTTCAGGATACTTCTGATATTCATCTCTTGTATGTGAAGCCTTGTGAGTCCTGGATGATGTTGAACATATTGGAGGAGTACAATTTCATTCCATATGGGTACCTGCCTATAGGGAGATATAATGATGAAAAAAATTCTAGGAAATATCTAATAGCATACATGATTTACATTATGTATGGTTTCATAGAGAACTATACTGATGGAAATGGTATAAATGAGGCCTATGATCCATATTTATTTTCACACCAATTTAATGTCATACAAAAATTAAACGTATTACCTCCATTTGATATCTAATCAAAAAAGCATCCAATGGTATCCAGATTGTATTAGATTATTAAAATGATGGAACTAACTCAAGTGGTAATAAAATTTCCTCAAGTAGGTGAATCCATTGTATTTTCCTCTTAGTATACCATGGACTATATTAAATTATATCATAAGGGACTGTTAGAAAATTTTGTCCCTAGAGTTAGGGATATAAAAACTACTGAGCATGGTAATTAAGGTAGAAAATAATTTCCTCACCTAGAATGTTCTTCTTATTTTCTGGGATATACATATGAAGAGGTCCTGTGATTTCCTAAATGACCCCACAAATATTATATTCCACCAGTCAGGGGGTCAAAAGGGCTATGCCAATGGATGTTGAGCCAAGGCAGTCTAGTCTTCATTGTTAATTGGATAATCAGGATTCATTTTCACATCCAATTTTGGTTGGACATACCTTATGATGTGAAAAAACATATGGTCACTTCTTTTTTATGTGCTAAAAACATAAAAAATTGGGATTTGATCTATCCCCACCCAATCATCTTTTATATATGATCCCACAAAGGTGGGGATTTATATGTGGAAACTATATAGGAATATTTATACAACTTTCAACCTGACCCCTACAACAATATGGTTGGAGTACATGTTGAGATAGGGTCTTGCTGAATGGTTTAAACACTCCTCTTCCATGTAATGGAATAACTATGTTGATCTAGGGGATGTATGTTCTCTATTTATTTCCTCCCATTTTTTTCATACATTACTTTAGTATGAAAAGAGTGCTTCTTATAAGGATTTTTTCATCTAGATTTTCTTATGGATAGAGGTAAATTAGTTGGGATTCCATCAATAAAATATAAACTGAATGGTACATCAATTTCAAAAGAGGAATCATCTCTAAAACTGTGAGACCTATCCTCAGGCCAGAAGAAAATTGAGGTTAAGATGGTGGGAAAACCTCCACTACCGCCTCTAATAATTTTCTTTTAATATGTAGCTTCTAACCTTCCCCTATAAAAAAAGAAGGAATGTTGAAGAATAAAATCTTTTTCTAAGCACCTCGTTAGTAAATTTAAGTCTCTAGGGTATCATTAATATGTGATTTATCCTGAAAAAATGCTTAACCCTATTTGTGGTGGTAGAATTTCCTTCCCTCTCATATCTCAAGGGGATAAAAAATGAGCCTCCAAGAACTGAGCGGGACACTCTAGAAGAAGCATAGATTCTAACTAGTGAGTCATCTCCCTCGACTGAAGAGGTTTTGAGGGTTGAAGATGCATTATCTTCTCAAGTCACTACTCCTTCTACATTAGAGAAGAGGAGGACTCTATAAATACCAAATATACAACATAAGGTGTCATATATTAACTATTTAATTTTATTCCTTCTGATATTTTTGGTTCATCTCATGAACCATAGAAAACTATGATGACTGATGATGACCCTACGACTATCTATGAGGATGTTTTTTGGGGTCTCATGTTATTATAATGGTGTGATATAATAGGTCCTAAGACAAATTTTTTTTCTATACATATGGGTGAGACTACAATAGGGCTAGAAAATTAATACATTTCAGGAGAAATCATTAAACCAAATTTGAATAAATGCTTGAATATATAAATTTTAGAACCTATTTAGAAGATTTTGAGAAATTTAATAAAGAATTTAATGGACATGAGTCAATTTATTTGACCAATTATTATTCCTATTTTTTTGATCATGATTGGTTGAATTATACAACATCATACATGGAAAATGTTGTAGTGGTAGTGAATGAGCAAGGTGTAAATGTCTATAGTGATCCCATTGTCGATAGAGCATAGATTTTTAAGGGTCCTGAAGTTGGGATTCATCACAAGACTCTCCTGGTGATCTCTAGGAAATCTCAGGAGAGTACCGCTTATTAGGATGCCTCATCTCAAGATATTAAGGTTTGGGGAGTTAGGGAGGAATCCACAAAATCCACTGAAAGGTCACTCGGTGAGTATCAAAAACTGATTTGATCATCCCTCACAACTTTATTTAGTTATCCTCTTGATCATAATAATAAATATTATCTATGTCCATTATTGTCAAATTCTTATACTAGACATGAGGTCACAGTCTTTGTGCCAATTCCTCCAATTCTACAAAGAAAAGTCATTACTATCTCGGAGGGAGTAGGGAAACGTTTTTCATTGAGTGATGTGATCCCAAAATACATTTCTCTCCCTAACAGTGGATCTCACTTATATTTAGATAAGCATAATTCCCTTCACATAACATGCAGTGCGGCTTGGTGAGAAATCTAGGAAATAATCTATGAGACACCTTTTCAATACCGTCATTCATGATTCTGTTGACTTCCATTCATATTTTTCATATAGAGATACATTGGATTTGATTACTATATAATTCATGCCTCTTTGAAAGAGATCATTTTCCAATAGAAGCAAGAACCCAAGATTAAACAGATCATCATAAAGATAAATCTTCATTTCTACATTGATGATCTCAATGCTGCATTATCCCAGTAGAGTCCAACTATTATTAGAATTTGGTGTAATTAGGATAATAAATTAAAAAAATACCTTTCACATATCACACATTCAGTAAGAACTAGATGTCGCTCAGGGGGAGCTAGTACAAATTCGCAATTCACTAGAATGATCTCAAATTTAAGGGACCAATGCTATTGTGACAATGGTGGAGGAACATCACCAGGATAAGGAGACTATATCTATTCATTTTGATGGTCTTTGATAGACTAATGACGGGGCTCGTGAAGTTTTTCTAGAAATGGAGAGTTATGCTGATGCTATTTAGTAAATTTTGACATAGATAATCCATCTTATGTATGCTCTCCAATTTTATTCCATCTCTTATATGATAATAATTTTGTTTTTAATCATCTAATTCTACATACGTATTCCTCTTTCTGTGATCATAATATAACATTGAAGCTAATATTAATCGCAAACCATCTTTGCATCAACTATTCATAACAATGCTATCAAATATGGGGATACACTCTAATTTTTTCCAAATCCATGGGGAATAGAGAGCATTGTTTTATTGTTTCTAGAGTCACAAGGAAAACCCAAAAAACTTTTCATATTTTGTTTCATCGCCCTAGTTTTTTCCTAGTTACATTATAAGTAAGATTCAGGGGGTGAGACTTGGAATTTTTAGAGCACCTTTTTAGGTTTTTCATCCTAGGAAGTTTTGTTCCTATTTATTTTCAATGCTCTTTTGATTTCCTAAAAAGCATATTGTGTGGGTCTATTAATCTGATAATCAACTTTTTTATATAGCTCCCTTTGTGATTTTTCAATCTGACGAGTAATGTGTCTCTTTTTGTGGAAAGTTTAATGTCATGAAAGTCATACTAGTGTGACTGGTGTTTTTGGTCAAACAACTTTGACCAAAAATTTTGGGATGATGGTCCAAACTAAATTTGTAGTCCAAGAAGGTTTTGACAATACCTAGATATTCTTTTTAAAATTTGGAGCCATTCTTTTGTTGTTCCTAAATCAAAAACATGATTTTCAGGAATAGAAGAAGTCTCTCTTGAGGATGATGTTACCATTAGTTGAAAAAACCTGATTTATGGTAAATTTTATGAAAATAAAATTGGTTCCTATTACTACATAGTGAAATTGTGGAATACTTTTTCTAATAACCCATTTTGTGGGTGACATTCTGAACATCCAACTAGGGAGTGTTCCAACATAGTTAGGAAAAGGGTTTATCATGAATTCTGACATTCTATTGTTGATAGACAAAGGAATTTTATAGATATTTTGATTTCTCATGACCACAATGGGTGCGTTTTCCAAGGTAATATTTCTTTAAATTATGAGATCATCTGTATTTGAATTATCTATAAATTGGAAACCAGTCTTAAATGATTTTTTTATGTTTTAAGGAGGGTATATTATTGTTAGATGGCTGATGTCAAGGGGGAAGGCCTTATTACAAAAAGGGTTCAAGCATTGTGTATTTTAATGTCATGTGACTAGGATATCGACCATACAATTTATTGTTGTAAAGAGAAGACATTATTCAGTGTATTTTAATGTCATATTGCTAGGAAATTATGGGGGATATAATTTAATGTCTTTATCTTTGACGAAATGTTTAATAAATATTCCACTTCATGATAATTTGTCCAAGAATGAACCCACAATTTCAGGTATGAGGAGGGTAATTTGGTAAGATGTAATATGTGGATTTTTTTATCCAACTAGTGGTATAGGAAAAGGGGTTCATATTGATAGGGAAGGTCTCTACTGAGGAATAAGTTACCAATGCTTGAATAACTATTTTTGTGGGATACTTTAAGGAAATTCAATTGGGGCGTCTTACTAAATAGTTAAATAGTGGCATATTATGGATGATAGGCCTGTATGTGGGAAACTTATTTAAAGACAATAAGAACATGTTACATCAAATTCAAGAAAATGAGTTCTCTGGAATCACAACATTCTATTGTTGATGACCGAAAGATGATTATAGAGATTTATATTTCCCAAGACAAAGAGTATTGTTTGTTGGGGGAATGTTTCGGAATATTAGAGGAGAATTTCAAGTCGAAATTACAAATGAATTGGAGAAAATGGTTTCCTTCTAGGGCCTATCCCAAACATAGGAAAATTGCGTCTATGGTTTTATGTCACATGACTAGAACCATGGAATTGTGGAACTGATGGCTGATTTGTGGCCTACCAGACCAAGGTTTTTCTAACATACTTTAGAAATTTGGGAAGAAAATTGAATTCATGTTCTTGGGGGTTCTCAGATTGGGAGAAATGATATGGGAAAAATATGTGTGGGATGACCACTGAGTGATTTAAATCACAGATTCCAACATAATGTCATCAAAGCATACAAATAAATAAGGCGCTTCACCTAGGGCAAAAGTTACCAATGGTTCACAAACCCATTTTTTGGGACACTTCATTAAAATACAACTATGACTTGTTATTGTATAGTCAAAAAGTTGAATCATCTGGCTAAAAAATCTATTTTGTGGAAGATTTTATGCACTAACAACTAGGTTGTGTTCCTTAATAGTCATGAAAAGGTGTCCTCGGTTGTTATAAATTCTATCAACAGAAGCTAGATAAAGATTATCCAGATTGTAAAGTGAACAATATTAGGAGTATTATGTGTGGAAGGGATGTTTCCAGAAATAAATAAACCATTTGGAATGATATTGGACATGAAGCGTAGAGTACCTTGCATATATTTGACTTGGATATATAAGGTGGAATATTTATTTATTTTATGGATCCCCTAATTAGGGGAACCAAATTAAGAGATCTTGCATTGATCTTTGTTCATACACAGGTGAGGGGATATTGTTTTTTTACCCATTGGATGGGGCTTGGACATGAGGCCATGGTTTAACTACAAATCTCACTGGAATGAAAATCAAGCCACATGTAATTCTTAAGGTACCACAAAGTTTAAATTTTTATGGTGATGATAGTATCCTTGTAGTTTCGAGTCATGTGGTTGGGAAGATAGCCATCCAGTTTTACATCATGTGAAAAGGATATTATCCTTGAAGTTTAACATTGTGTGGTAAGTATGAAGGTTACTCAACATGAAATACAATGTAATATTTCAATTGGACTAGGGAATCAGACCCAAGCATCACTATGTACCTTTTTGAAATAATAATCAATCCATATGTAGTTCTAAGTAAGGATTCTTCAAACAGATTGAATTTCGGTGAAGAAAAAAGGATTTTTTTAATATAGGGTCCCTTATGGGGTTAGATTCCATATTTAATTCTCTTATATAGATTTAAATCATACATAGAAGAGTGGGAAAAATTATCAAATTGTTTTGTATCTAGGTCTAGGGTTTATATTTTGATGTCACAACGTATCTCAATGGAATAAGAATCAAGTTACACATAGTTTATGAGAAAATTTTGTTATTTAACAATATTCTATGAGTAAATATGGTGTAAATTTTTAGGCCTTGTAGAATAAACCATGATATACCAGATTCAATTCAACGTTCCTTACTTATTCAGGGAACCCTTATACTAACATTTCAAATCCCACATGATCTATGCTCTGTGTGATAAATAAGGAGTGGTAAAGGTTTATTCCACCACACAATGGAAAAAATGAAAGATAGGGGCCTTTGGGATTTTTAGTCATTAGTCCAAGAGGTATGATATAGGTGTTGGTACATATCTCATTTGGATATGAATAATTCTATATGTAGTTCTTGAATGATTCCCAATTTAGGTCTAATTCTTATATAGGAAAAGGGAAAAGTTTTTCTTAATTGTGATAGGACCGGGTATTGGAGATTCAGGGGTCACTACATCTCATTAGAATGAGAATCATGCCACATTCTATTCTCTAAAGTTTCCCTATATAGGGATGACTCATACACAGGGAGTGGGAGGGTAATCAAATATAGAAATAGGATTGGATATACATGCATCACTATGTATCTCATTTTAATGAGAATTAGGCCACACATAGTTCTTGCAAATATCATGACGTTTATCATCAAGAAATGAGGATGTTGGTCATGTAGTTTAACATCATGTGGTATGGATGTGGATCACTAGATGTGGAAGGTAACAATGTAATTGGACCAGGGGATATGACCCAGGCATCACTACATACCTCAATGAGATGAGAATAAAGACACACATAGTTTATGAAGTGATTGTTTCCCTTATTGATGATGTTCTGACTCCGGGAAAATGGGGTTTTGATATTTTTCAAGATGATGGAAGTGCTAAGACATAGGTTCTAATAATCACTAAATATCCCATTGGAAGTATAATCAAGCATATGTAGTTCTAGAAATGTTTCTTGTGCATGTCTCATTCGTACACAGGGAAAAGGAGGATTTTTTATCATGGATAGTCCTAGGATGGGAGGTTCAAGGGCCACTCCATATCTCATTGGAATGAGAATAAATCCATACCTAGTTAAAAAAAAGGTAGTGTAGGGGTATTATCAACAAATTGTATGATCATATCAAACACGTATCAAAAGGTTCCATAGTTTTACATCATGAAATAAGGAAGAGAAGAATGTAGTTTAACATCTTATAGTCAGGATGATTAGCAACCCAATTTAGAGTCTTGCAACTTAGATAAAACAGAGTGTTGTATTATTTCATATCCTATATCTTGGATGTTATGTCCTGAATTTTAATTTCATGAGATGAAAACCAACTATAATTTTTAACTTTTTACAGCTGAGATATTCATCACGTGATTACACAAAATATTTCATTATGAAACTTTCATAAGTTGGAGTTGTAATGATCCCTCCATCCTTTGAGATCAACAAATAATATTTCTTGGAGTGGAACTTGTGTATGGAGTAAGGTCCCTCCAACTTTGGTTTAAGATTTGGATTATTCATTCCATATAATTTTGGATTCCTACGAACCAATAATAGTTCTCCTTTAGGGAATGAATGGAGGTTGCACATCTTTTCAAAGGCTTGTGCTATCTGATCTTTATAGAATTCCATGTTACATAAGGAGTTAAATATTTTTTCATCAATCCAGCTCAATTCATACATTTTTAAGGATTTCTCATCTATGGATAGCTAGTCACATATGTAAATATAGAGAAATAGTAATTGAAACTAAATTAGAAGGATTACTTCTATTTCCTTTACTAGTGAGTATAGGGTCACTCATTTAAAAGTATGGATTGTAATTGGTTAATCCCATAAGTCATGAAAATGTTCTTCAGACCAAGAATGCTTATATTTATCCACCATTTTTGGGATGTAGTTTGATATGTTCTGGTTGAAGGCCTCTATCTATCCATTAGCTATTGCATGATGGTTTGATGAATGGTTTGATTTTATATTATTCTCTCAATGCAGTTTCTCACCTCATTAGAACAAAAATTGGTTCCATTTTCCTTCAGTATTTTATGAGGGACACCAAATATAGTAAGGATTTTTGATGTCTCAAATATGACAATTCTTCTCACCCTGGCTTCTTTGAGAGGTATTTCTTCATCACATTTGGTTAATAAATTAGTATTAGTTAAGATGTATTTGAATTTATTAGACACAGCTAGAGGGTATGGCCCCAAAACATCCATTCCCAATGTGTAAAATGACTTTGAGTATTTTTATATGTGTATAAAATCTTGGTTTTCATGGATTAAGTGGTCATATACTTGGTAAGAATGAAATTTAATAATGAATTCTTTACAATATTGCATCATTGAAGTCCATAAGTATCCAGGCCTTCGAATTTGATTGGAAATATTGTAACCTAACAGGTGGGAACCAAGGGCTCCTGAGAGTACTTATTCTATGATAGCATTGATCTGTTCTCCATCAATACATCTAAGAACTAATCTATCAAAGCCTCATTTATAGGGTACATTCTGGTAATTTATTCCATCATAAACTGTGAAGTTGGTCACTGATCATCATATTCTCTCTTTCCTAGCTCTATCTAGTGTGAGTTATCCTTCTTGAATTTATTCTTTGATTACACTCATCCACCCAGTGGTATGACCATATTCCTTGGGGATAGGATAATATTAATTTATTTATTTCGATATTACTTGAAAAAAAGGTGAGACCATTCAACGATTCATAATGATGATGACCATTTCATCTTGGTCCAAATCTTCCAAAGTCGTAGCTTCATTATCCAATGCATAATTCGGTTAATTATTTGATCATGAGATGTTATTCAATATCATTTATGAGGTTAAATCTTCCATTAACCCTCAAAAATAATCAATAAGGGTAATTATCACTTATTTTCAAATAGAAATATTCCTTTAAATATATTTGAGCTCCAACTCTGAATCCCCTTTCACATCCAAATTCTCTACAAATAATTGGACTTCCAGTTCTAGGCCTACAATGGGGGCTTAATATTTGACCTCATTATTAGTAAACCTTCTAGAAATTGGAAATATTGAGGTAAAACTACCTTCTCTGGAGAAATGATCATGATCCCCAAACCATGTTTTTGGTGCATAGGGTCTTCCATTATACTACTTATTGGGATCATAGACATTTCATCCAAATACATTTCATGTACTTTGAAAACTCTTTGAAAAGAGAATATATCCTAATTCTATAATTCATTATTCAATTATGTTGTTTTGGAGAAAGGGTTATCTTCAATTAAATCTATCAAGGCATGGCCTTTCATTGATTTCTAAGGAACAAATTATATATAAATCTATTTCAGAATAATCTCCCACTGTGCCAGATGTCTTATCATCATAGGACGGTTGAGGATATATTGGAGTGGGTTACTGGTAGAGACAATGGAACTAATGGTGTTGTATTTAGTCCCTCAATTTAGGGACTATGAATATTCATTCCAAGAAGGTCTACTTGATAACTGAATAATTATTCTTAGTATTGAGTATGGTTTGACTAAGATATAATGTTTCTTTTAATTCCCAGCATCATTATTTCGTTCAATTAATTTTCTTAGTAATTTCTCTAGGGTCATCACATAAAGAATTATAGTATTACCCCAAAATTTTTTATTAATATTTGTGGGTTCAAAAGGCATTTATTGTGTTTTTCAAATTCTTCCTGACAATCATTGGTACATTGATGTGTGACCCCATTCTTCATTAGTTTGGTGAAGGGAAACAACATACCTTTAAGGATTTCTATGAAGCACTAGATGTAGACCAAGTTTACTAGAAGTACTCTTAACTAGTTAAGTTTTCTATGAGGTTCCATGATAAGTATAATTTTTTTTTCTTAGGTTCAACATTGATTTTTCGATGGCGTATGATGAAGCGATTAAACTTTACCAAGGTTACACTAAAAGAACATTTTATGGCGTTCATTTTCAGCATATGTTGTCGTATATATCAAATATGGTCTCTAGTTCATACATGTTGTCAAAATGATATTAGGACATAACCACTAGATCTTCATCATACCATTTGATAAATATCCCCATGATGAGTTTAGAGATGTGATTCATGGAATGTCGATATGTAGCAACATCTTTATTCATGAAAAATGGAATTACCAGATCATAGAATACTAGATAGGGGACCTAAAGGTGATGGATTCTTCATACTATAGGGTCATATAAATTTTTCTTTACCCTAAATTTCTATCCATGAAGGAGGGGGCTTGATAACTGGTCATTACATTATCTAGTATGACTGGGATTGGAAATGGGATGTCATCTTTAAGATAGTGTTGTTTGAGATCTCTCAATCTATTTTGACACTAATTTGACCATTTTTTCTTTAAAGAGTTGATATTAGATACTTAACTTCATAAATGAAGTCATACTTGATGATTTTTTCCACTTTAGCCTCAATTTTGTATGCGTGAGTTGGGTGTGTATGTTTGGATACCTGTTTGTATCCCTGATGGTCTTATGGAAAACCCAACTAATGGGTGGAAACCCCAATATTGAGTCCTAGAATCTCTGTGTAATTATAATAGAACACATGCAGGTTTTTATTCTTGAAGTAAGTATATACCATTTTTTCCTAAGAATTCATTGCCTCCCTGATCAATGTGGGTCATGGATCTTTATTCGTACTGAAATTTATTTCTATGAGTTCATCAACAGTGGAGGAGACCCCTTCCTATGGTGTTTTAAGGGGTCTATAAGGTCTCTCATTTCTTCCTCTTCCACATCCTTTACCTCTTCCACCAATTTCAGGGTAGTAGGTGATGAAGAAACTTTCCCATATTTAGGGGAGTAGTTGGAATTTGAACATTTAGAAGATGAGGCATCCATTTATGAACCAATTTATTGAGTGAGTCATTTGGAAGCTTTATAGGGGGGATAGGGGGCTGAGAAGGAGCATCTTAATTTTCTCTTATTTACATGACAACTTCTTCCATCCTGGATAAAGAAATAGGTATTTTTCATAGCTTGGTATATGGAATGAAGACATTTTCATCCAGGATTTCATTACTTCTTGGAGATTTGAAATTTTTATCTAGTATTTCATTAATACTCATTGAGTTTACATTTTCCCCAATTCTTTCGGGTTAAATTGTATTGAATGATGTCATAGAAGTCACTAGATATGTTCACAAATTTAGACCCACATCCATTATTTGGTTGATGGGTAGCATTGACTCTTCACTGAGCTAGTTGAAAGGTTTCTCCCGAATCATCTCTAATCTGTTCAGGGCATTGATTTGAGAAACATCATCAGTCAAAGATTCTTTCCCTTTCCCTGGGAGAATCCTGCATTAATTTAATATGACTCACAATATTTCAATTGGTATTTGTCACCATTAAATGTCCCAATTAGTCCATTGATAAAATATTTGAGTTATTGGAGGTACGCTGAAGGGATATATGTATTATGATATAGTTGATGTCTTCACAGAAAAATGTTGAAGGTCGTATCCTACCTAACAACCAAGAACTCAGAGTCATACATGAGATCCTCAAACAGATTCTTGAGTTTTATCTTTCCAAGAGTCTTTTCTCTTTTTTTATAACCTAATAACATTAAAGTGGAGGGGGGGAAGTGGGATTCATTGAAACCCAACTAATGAGGGTTTCAGATTAGAATGAGGTTGCCTCCTATGCCATTTTCAATCAAAAATCATTACATATCAATTTCATTTATCCTTACAGATATAAAAAAGGGTATGATGTGTCCCTATATGATGGAATACCCATCCTTGTGTATGAAAGAGATAATCATGTGGAATTATAAATGCTAATTTTCTCCATGATATACATCGGCAATAGTAACTGCAATTTCAAATTCATAATGGTTTCACTAATCCTCTATGTGTTCTTTACTATGGTATTTTCATATATTAAGAGTATATACGATTAGAAATTTTTCTATAATTGGAGAAAATTTCTTCAAGAAATCATAATTCTCATACAAAGGTCTATGATTACCTTTATGGGGACACTTTTTAGAGTTTATTTGGGATTTCATGTACATTATGTGTATGGATCCTCCCATGGAACATGAGTTTAAGGTGTTTCTATTCTCGGTGGATTAGGTCGAATAGGTATACCTACAAGTTGAGGTTGATAAAAAAAAGGTTCCCATTATAGTCAATATTATAGGATTGTCATGTCATAGAAAACTATGAAATGTGAGGATGTGATTATTTCTAAAATTGAACTCACTAGAGAGATCTACTATGATTCTCATATGTGTAGATGGATCAAGTAGGGACGTTATTAGAGTGGTGACTCCAGGAACCACCATGAATTCATCTAAATCCTCAACTCTGATGGACTCTCTCCCCCCAGATCCCCAATCAAGTGTAGGAAATTATGTTTTGAAATCACACATATCATATAAAAATCAATCCTTAATGTGAATTAAATAAACAGAATAGAAAATCAACACCTCGTCTAATATAGATTCCATCTGGTTGGTTAATCCTTGTTGTACCATTGTGCAATGATGTTTCTATTATTTTGGGGCTGTAAGAATGATGTATGAAAAAATCAAAGACAACATCAGCATTAGAAAGGGATAATCATCCCTTTTTTCTTTTAACTCCCCCACACATGATGTTTTTTTTGGAAAACTAGATATCAGAGGAAAGAGATGTCGATGGAGTAGACTATGTTGTAGAAGTAGTTGTTAAAGTCACAATTGGTTTTTGAAACTATGTTCTATGGATATCATGATCTTGGTTTATCATCTCTCTAACAATAAAATTAAAAAAAATTATCATAAACATGATATTAATATCCTCTCATTAATTATCCTCCACTGGATTAGTGGAAGGGACACATGGTATATTCAAATATTTCTTTCCTAGTTACACTTTCTCAAAGTCCACCGTCTATTGTAAGATGTCCTTTAAAACAAAATATTCTAAGATGTTGTGCCCAAATTCTTGATTGAAGGGGAAATAGTTTGAAATATCAATATCACCATCCTTGTTGGGCATCTCAATTTTTTGGAAACATGATCATGTTGTTCTCCAATTCTAAGATGATGTAGCCATGTTCTTAGTCACATCAAAAATAATAGACCATATTATTTATATCCTCAATCTATTTTTTCCTATTCTACTATTGGTCATACTAATGAATCAGGTGTAGTTTCAAATGTTTAAGAGGTAGAGATTCTTGATGTGGTGTCTACTTTGGAGTGTGAACCAATTCAAGGGATTTCATAATTTTAATAGTGGAGGCCTCTATGTTCCATATTATCTTTCCCAAAACTAATGGAATTAATCAAGATATAGATTTTTTCTTTGTGATAGTGTCGTGCACTCTTTGGAAAAATTTTCTGAGGTCCCAAAATCTTCATGTGTATTTCACATGGATGATTGGTGTACCCAATTAACCATGAAGAATCACAATATAGATGATAAAAAAGTGTTCTTGAGAAATTTATATGTTTATTGAGTATTTTAATCCTTTTATCAATCTAATGAAATCTGAAATGCTCATATTATACCGCTATTACCAGTTGGAAAGGTTGAAGACTATTGTCTTCTCTAATGTTAAATAGAAATAGAATAGAAACTTTTAGTGGAAACCATACCACCCTATAATTGACCGATCCAGCAAGGGGGTGTACCACACAAAGGCTAGTCAGCGCAACGACTGCACAAAACACCTAAGTTTCACTACCTCTTATTGATCAGGGGTCCCCATAATGGGATCATAGTTTGAATAAAAATGTTTTGACTGGTACTTCTGGTCCCCATAGTTGAAAATTTGAAATGTATGATTTCTGATGTTCGATAGTGGAAGAGTCAGATCAATATATTTGGGGTAAGGATTATTCTAGATTTTAACTCGTTCACATAATTCCTATAAGGATTCCAATATAATTTTTATGAACTCAATGGTATTCATGAACCCTTGAGGAATGTCTATCTAATCTATATCTCGAATAGGGGAGTAGCAGGCATGGTCATATGTGGTGGCACCTCTAATATCTTTTGTGGGTAACCTAGAGGGGTTGGTTGGTAAGGATGTGGTGACCTATTCTGGTTGTGCACTGAGTGGAGGGACCTCCCAATCCTATAATTCAATATCATTTTATATTGGTGGATAGTATCTTACATTGATCGGATGTTCTAGATCGATTTCAATTTCAGTAGAAAACACTCATTATTGAGGTACGCTAATAAGGTGTGCGAGTTAAGGATATACTTATAGAATATATCTAGTATGAAGGCCACCTTATATTAGTTTTCAATTTAGTCTTCCCAATTATTCCATCCCTTCCTCCCAATAAGAAAACATTCCCTCATGTGAAAGGGTCTCAACCTCTCTAAGAGGTAGGTGAGGCCCAATCTTACCCTTACCATTTTCCATGTTGGATTTCTTTCATGGAGGTAATGGTGTAGTGTTTGAGAAAATTCCATGATTCAAATCAAACCTATGGTTCTAGGTATGTAGTCATCCTTCAATTGTTTTAGTGTGTACCATATATTGAATTGAAAATTTTGCTGATAATTCATCCTCTAAATTGGTCTCATGTTCTGTAGGATCTATAGTAGCAGTGACAATGACATTCCGTACAGTGTAATTCATTACAGGCATTATATTAGTGTCATTGGGAGACTAACTTTTCATAAATCCTCTATAAGGATTGGTAATATCCATTAAAAATTCAATAGGATATATTTAGAGGATGGTAATCAAAAGGGAATCTCTAAACAGTTTAATAGTGCACATTATTAATGGGGATTCTGGATCATGGGATGGGATGAATTGTGAGGATCCATTCTATAGAATTTTCCATAATTGGGAGAAGAATTACTTCCTCTATGTAATAGGTTACTAAGGTGTGATACCCCCATACCTTAGGGCTAGGTTTCTTCCAATTCCACTTTCGTAACTCTTTGGGACTGGTTTTCTGACCTTAAAGGATGTATAAAAATTCCCCCAACCCTATAGGCTTGGTTTTCTCTTAAACAGACATGTATGCTACTTCCGTAGATTCCCTTATATTTTTTGAAAATTTAATTTTAATATGGTATAGATGCATCATTTTCTATGCACCTGAATCACCCACTTTTAATGATCATGGTACTTTTTGATACAATTGTGTTATCTGATGACTAGCATCCCCTAAGTCGGTGTCTTGCTTGACATTTTAAGATTCCTAATGCAAGAGTCTTTCATCTTCGTTCTCTTTTTTGGGATAAATATTGTGATAGTCAATTGGGACATTTTTTTGTTGATCATATCATCAGTTGTGAATAGAGAACTTTTTTGGATCCAGCTTGAAGCAATGACATTGCATGATGTTACTTTTAGAGAGATTTTCTAGTTGGGGAGTGTGGTGAAATGTAATTCTATGTGTTCATCAAATCATCTGATATGAAAACTAGGTGGGGAATCTATAATCAATTTTCCCAATATTTTTAACACACCAATAAATGCGCATTGAAAGACTCCTTGATTTTTCTCAAAATTTGGATATCATGCATCTATAAGATATTCCAAGTAAATTTGGAACATAATCCCTTCAATTACCATAAAATGACTCTAATACTCATTGTAGGGTAATACTTTCCCTCTATTTTCATGATGTTTTTTCCATATATTGAGTAAAAATCTTGTACACAATTTTCATACAATAACTTTGGAATGTTGTATTGATGGGTTTCTAAAGGCCAGAACATGATTGGTATGTCATCCATAACCAGCTATTTCCTTATGTTCAACATGTCATCAACATATTTTTTTGAGACTCCTAAACCTGGTTGGACTAGAGTGGCTTCTTTCTATTCAATTTTTCATAAGTTGTGAAATTTATGTGTTCTTCTTCCATTATTTTGTAATATAAGATATCCAAGGGTGGTTTGATGAGTAGCCATCGCCTAGAGCAATCGTCTGGTTGAGAAAGGATTTCACATATCAAGGGAAAGGAATGAGACCTGACTGGCCTTGTTTTCCTGAGTGGGTCATGGTAGGAGTGATTTCCCATCACTACATTACCAATTGTAGGACCTGTTTAGAGAATTGGAAAACTATGGCGGAGAAAAAATTCATATGGAACACTATTAAGGGGAGGTCTACCATAGTAGAATATATATAGGGGAAGACACTCTTAATTTTTTATCTTCTAGCCCCATGGATGGATGTCATGTCTCTCATTAGGAGATGAGATCTCGAGATAAATCAAATTGTGGACATGAAGCAAGACTTTATAGTGAAGTGTCAAACAAGGACCATTGAAATTAGTACTACTGGTCCCATAATTTAGTAACATGAGATTAAGATATTGAGCTTCTATATATAAATGTATGAGGGATTCTAAAACTCATGTATTGATCATATTCTTGTTTTAGATCAGCTATTGCTTTTTAATTTGTATATATTGATGCTTCTTTCTGGATGCCTTCATTCAAGTGATAGGGGCCACATGCTTTGGGAAGCGGTTTTAGGTATGGAAGCTTGCCTTACCAGCTCCCATGTTGTTTCTGGAATTTACTAACAGAAATTTGGAATTTTAGAAGGGGTTGGTGCCAACCTTGTAGTGTCCATTAAAATGGGATGATTACCCCCTATTGTATTAATTGTATGTTCCTGATTTAGTTGTTTGTATATCATAGGGTGTTTTTATTCATTACCTTTCAAAATAGGAAAAGTGGTATGTGTCTTCTTTAGGGTGACATGTTTATGAGTCACCCCATTTGTGGGGATAGATCTATGTGTATATCCCTCTATCACTACTTTTTTCATCATTATGATGTCTTGGAAGGTCTGTAGGATGCGGGTAGGGACTAAAATATTCCCCTTCACCAGTTTTTAAGATATTCATAGTGACATAAATGATTAGAACAGAGACATATGGCCACTTTTTGTCTACATAAGGGCTATGTTCCTGATCCTATTCTCCCTTTCCTTATTGTGGATATTGAAATTACTCATGTATGGGGAAGAGAGCTTAGTCTAACCCTTATTCTTCATCAAGAATTTATAAATGATCTTATCGTATTCCATTAGATGAGACTACTAGAAATCTTGATGAATACCGGTAGGTGTGTGTGCATACTTACGATTTCCCATCAAACATACCTAGAAGGATTCTCGGAAAACTTTTAGGTGAGGCTGTTTTCTATCTTGATGGATTTGGTAATTTTTTTCCTCCTCCTAGATTTCCATTGACTTTGAGTGATGGGATTTCTGGATGTAGAGAGGTGTTTTTTCATACTCACTATGTTCTTCAATATTTGGTTTGTGGGCTTCTCTGGGTGCTTCCAAACGAGTCTTCACATATGATTTATTAGGGTGGGAAAGTGAATGTTCATTTTCACCATGTTCCAACATATTTTAATGGATGGATTATTTTTATCCATCCAAGAGTTTTTTTTTGGGTTGCTAAAATATGGAAAGCAGGTGTATGTTCCCTCTTGCAGTTTTCAACCTAATTTAATTGGTGGAATTATATGAAGTGGATAGAGGTGTGGACATACACCAAGTTGAAATTTTTTTACCCCCGGTGGGTTGTCTTGCGTGCCTAGGTCTGGATGACATTTCCCAAACTAGTAATGATGAAACCGTTATCAGGATGAGGATTCACTGCCACGTGTAATTGGTAGCAGTGTATTATAGTAGGATACCCTTTGAGGGGAACCTTGGAATTTTTTATAAGGCCATATATGTAACTTTTTTCCACCTCGATAAGATAAGGGGTGGATCAGTTATTTTATTCCTAGGATAAAATCCAAAATAGTTAAACATTGTGTTTGCTTTTGTATACTTCTAGACCAGCAGATGCCACTAGTTGGGTAGTTGGAGGAGATTTGTGAGCTAGAGAGTCTGTAGAGCACTCTAGTGATGAGATTGCACTACTCTGGTGATACTACCAGAGTAGGGAATTTGATACCCATCATTGAAGACACTGGGTTAATGATGACGTCCTTTTTTTGGAAGAATACCTAACATGAACATTATCCAGGGCATATGTTGGTGACAGTTTCTCTGACACCACTTTTATTGAAGGGAGATCCTATTGGAAGTTCATGAATATAGATGAATAAAAAAACAAGAAAACCCCATCGAATCATCATCTCATTTAAATGACCACATAGATGATTAATTATCCTGTTTGGGTCTCTTTCATTTATAGAGAAAAAGGGGTCTGATATGTGGGTTACATCATTTTCATAGTCAAAGATTCAAGTCTCATTCACAATTTTTTACTATGGAAAATCAGTTCCCCTAATAGTTGATGAAGAGGTTGAGTTTTCTACATTCATTCACACTGGGTTCACTATTTATGAATGGTTTCCAATGGGGTTATTCATGGATCTAGAAACACCGAATGGTTCTATATTCATAAGGGACCTACATTCCAATGGAAGGTTCTCACTGGGGAGTTTTTCCGACAATACTTAAGAACTCATATTGGTTGAGTGGATTGGTGTTCAGGCTCATCACACCCATTTCAAGGGAATTGTTGCCTACTCGGGGACTCTTTTATATATTTAAGATATGTTTCAAATGCTTCATTAATTACCAATTATTAAAATGGTTACCATTGAGTTAACTATCAATTATAATCATTTATGTAATTTTAGAAATGTCATTATGTATTCATGGTTCTTCATCAAAAAGAGATATATTTATGTGTCATAGGTTCTCTATCAATGGTATCCCCTTATGTACTTGTTAGATATTCTTTGTTTATTATGACGATGGTGATGGTTTTTATCTACACAGTGGGTTGATCTTGAGTGTGTCGTCTTCCAGGCATATGGGTATTGTTTTGATGTCAGGATCAGACCCCTTTAAAAGATTCCTACATATCATTGTGAAATAAATCAGAACCCATGTAGTTTATTTCCTCTTAATGGGTTACATCATAAATTTTAATTTCATGTGATGAGGAATTAACCATGAAATTCAGAGTCATAAGGTATGAATTTCAAAGAGGAAGGTGCCTAGTCTATGTTTGGAATTGGAATTATATGAAGCAGCCCTAGAAACCCAAAAGGGATACGGATTCCTATGTTCAATAAGAACCTACAGGGAATATGTACCAAAGAGAATAGGATAATTTTGGAGTGTTGTTCTTAAACCCAATAGAGGAATCCTTTTTATACCATTTGGTCAAGAATCGAAATCCACATAGTTCGGTTGTGAGGAACCAAACCTATCGAGTCCCATTGAAATATTGTCTCATAGATGATTATTGCTCATTGAGATGATTAAGTTGGGGATTATTCCTTAGTAGGATACCTTTGTGATTGGATTTTTTTGTTGGGTATTACACCTAGGGAGGATTCCCTAGTGATTGGAGATTGGGTTTGGGTCTTACATCTGAGGAGGATTCCCATAGTGAGTAGTTTTTGGTTTGTAGATTGCTCTTAAGGATGATTCCCATAGTGATATGAGGTTTTATGGTAGGGGATTATACCATGTTGGAGTCCCATAATTTTTTGAGTTGGGAATTACAATAAAAATGTTTCTCATGTTCAAGGATTATATTTATTCTATGATCACAGCCAAACTCTAAGACCATGTGAGTAATGCTCGGTGTGACTAACAAGACGAAGCCGTAGATCTGGGGAATCACACAATCCGCTCTGTCTGCTGATTGTTGAGATCGACTCCCTAAGGGAGTGGGAACAATGTCAAGATCTAGTTCCAATTCCATACCATCTTTGTACCATTGGCCCAAAGGTATTGTCAAACGGTTTTTAGATACCCAGCTATTCTTTTTTGTAACACCCCATGATTTAATAGTGTGTTATTTCTTCAAAATAATTCAATAACTTCCACTACACGGAACACCGAGTTCAAGAACACCATGACTTACCAAACAAGCCGTTCAAAAGAGGTTATGAATGGTATTAACTATATTTTAAACATTATATAATCCTTATAATTTTAGAATCCATATTATGAGTTTCTTAGACATAATGAAAGAACAAATTTATTTCCATTATTGCACTCTTACCAACTTTTAATAGTGAAACCTTTTTAAATACAATATTTTAGACTTTTAAATATTCAATTTGACTAAAATATTTACTTTTTAGAATGGCGACATCAAAAATTTACAATGAAATATCCCAAGCTTCCACGGTACGCTTTCCATTGAATAATATAGTAGTGTGTGTTGTACGCAACATCGAGTTCTAACACACACCACAACCAATCAAACTAGCCGTTATAAATAGTAATACCTAATTTTTGAAATTATATATATATTATATTTCAAAATGGACTTCATTTTTGGATACGGAATATCAAAATTATCCTATGTAGAATTTTTGATATTTTTCTGACAACTTCCAATTTTTATGAATAGTGAAAAATACTTAAAAACAAATTTTTAATCAAAATAATTAATAGTGAAAAATTATACTATTGAGTGGTTTTAAAGCATAATTAGAATATATTATTACCATTTTATCCAATGGTTTTCATTTGAATTAATTTCACTTTGAAATTGGAAATAAACAATTGTCAATCTTTTGATATATATTGTTTCTTAAAAACACGCTATTTGTTGTGAAAGCGGGAATTAATTAAAAAATTGATTAATGAAACTGATATGTTTGGAATTTTTAAAAATAGACATCATTTCTGAATTCGGAATATCAATTATATCTTAGGGTGAAATTTTGGCATTGTTCTGAAAAACATCAATTTTTGATGAATAGTGAAACTACTAAGTGGTAGTTAAAAAACTGAATTTTTCATAAAACATAATTTTACAGCTTCTGTGAATAGAATTTTTAAAATACGAGGGACACGGTTAATATCAAGAATTAAAATGTTGTTCAATGAGATGAGAATAATATTTGGTGAATAGTAACTTTTTACTTTTATTTACCACGGTTAAAAGTAAATAGGGTAATTAAGGGTAAAAATGAAATAATATTACCCTAACACATGTCCTAATTCTATTGGACAAGTGTATATCGACCAAAAACAACCTTAGGAATAAAATATTATCATTTAGGTCCACTTGGATTAGATTAGGACATTTATTGTTATTTAATTCAAAGAAGAGTTAAAAGAGTTAAAATCAATGTTTATTTACTAAACAAAATTTTAATATAGGGTTATACATAAGCTAAATTCGATTGTAAATATTAATTAGAAAGATAGTAAGATTTCCAACATAATTATATATTATTTATAATTTTTAGACATTAAATATTTTAATTTATTTATGACACAATGATGATGCAGTAATTACCATAATAGTGAAAAATTAAAATAATTGATATTATAAATACCCAAATAAATATAATTTTAGACTTTTAAGGAATTAAACTAATTTTCTAGGATAATATGACATATTAAGATTGATTTAATTTACTTTTTTAGAAGTAATAAATCTGTAATGAGTTTCACAAAAATCTGCTATTGAATAGTGTCAAAATTGACATAAAAGACTTTTTAAAACAAATATTATATTATTAATTGATATTAAATTTCTAAAAATCTATGGTTCGGCCAAGAGACTTATATCATGATAGGTGTATCATTAAAGGACCCCTTGGGGGTCTATGGAATTTATATAGAATGTTTATTAACCATATAATATAAAAATACAAAGAAACATTGTAAAAGTGAAACTAATTAACTTAGAGTTAACACTTAAAGATAATGTTAAAATAGTAACCCAAACCTGACTAAATTATATTGGTTTATTTTTTATCGACCCATACCCACCTTAACCATTAAATAATAAACTTTGGAGACATTAGAAACTGAATATGAATTTATTATAAATTAATATTTCTAACTTTTCCAAAGGTGCCCCTCACCGCTCTTATAAAAGGGCACTCCTCCTTCTCATTTCTTAACACCTTAAAGGACTTTTGGTTCGACCAACCCATGACCAAATACTCTCTAAAATTCCCTAACTACAACCTAGAGGCCTTAGTTTTATTATAAAGCAAACCTAATGAGCCCTTTTGATCAAATCAAAAGGAAGAACCCGAAGAAGAGGTAATGTTTTCACCACCCCTTTTCATGTTCCTTTCATCTTCCACTTCTTCTTTATTTGTTATTACCGTTATAAAATAATAACTCCAGTATCTTATATATAATTTGATGTTATTATAATTATGGTAAAACCATATTCAGTATTCTATCCACCCATTGAATAACATGTCACCATACGTGCATACGTACAGCTTACCGTCTCCACGTCGTGGTGTAATTGTTATTCAATATATTATTATTTGGATGGGTATAATAATGATGTATAATTCATGTAAAAATAAATATAACATGATAATGATTCTGTATATATAATATACCATCCAATTATATATTATTTTAATATCAAAAGAATGATATTTTCGCTCGTGCGTATGTACGGACTACCGTCTCCACAAACGCAATGAGATTCATTCTCCGTCGTATAAATTCAAGTATAATTATCATTTTACGATTTAAAAATAATGTTTAAGGACTTGATATCATTCTGGATATGAATAAGATACAACCTATACATGAAAAACATGGCTTACCTAACAAAACATATAAAAGAAAACGAGTAAGTTAACAACCGAAACAACGATAATTCTAAGATGTTATTAACAAAGAAATGTTAAAAGATAATATATGATATCATATTAATGTATATTATTCTTGTATAATTTAATAAAAATTATTTCACCATTATACAGGAGGTTAACCTACCCTCATCCAAGGAAAAGTACATGGTAAGGGTTATTTCACAATCTCTTCATTATTCGAGGTTTTTATATGTAATAATATACTGGGATCTCTTTATCATCCACATCCATGTTTCTTAAAAATGTATTTAAAAACATTTTTACTATTTAATAGAATATGGTTTAAAGTCATTTATACCCTTGTTTGACTTTTTATATGAGTTTTATAAAGGAATCTTTCCGTTGTTTTCCAAACAAGGTGCTTTTTAACCTTTTCGATTGAATTAAGGTAAGAATGTTTTTTTAACTTATACGGTGGCTACGGATATTTTCCGTCATTATAAAATCGTCGAAGCTTCCCTTAAAAGATTATAAAAATATTTTCAAAGAAAATGTATTATTTTTTAAACATATGACTATTAAATGATTTCAAAATAGAAAGAGATATTTCTCTAAAAAGAGTTTTGATTTCATCTATGTCAACATCCTTTGATGGATTTTACGCTTATTTGAAGTTGATTTATTATGATACAAAACTTCTATATTGTATTGAAGGTTTTGCGATATGTTTGACTGTGGATGTTCTATTTTTATACCATTAATGTTTATGGTGAAAGTATTGACATTTCGTATGCTAGTTTTAATATGGATGTTTATGTTATGTTTAAACCTTTTCATATGAGAATGCATTAGAATTAACATGTGACGGTTGGAGCCCGCTATAGCTCCTCGATGCATCGATAGGTCTCATGAGACAAACTAGTATATTGGCACAATTCCTTGACAAAATCTTATTTGTAGTCCTGGCACGAGGCCTTGGCTATGTGGTTATGATAGTCTGGCATTATGCATTCCATCATTATGAAAGTGGTTATTGATATTCCATGTGATTATTCGATTAGTAGAATATCCATGTGAATAAGTAAATGGAAATATTTCATTTTATTTTTGTCATACTATGTTGAAGTTCAAGTTTAAAAGGCTTTTTTTTAGTTATACATTGCCTTAAATGTTTATTATTATTTATAAAAGTTTCCTCTATATTTTTATCTTTAATGGGCATTTGAGCTCACCCATTTTCTACATTTTATTTTTCCCATGATATGAAGAAGTAAATTATGTCTTCTATATTGTTATCCTTACTGGGCATTTGAGCTCACCCATTTTCTACGTTTTATTTTTCCCAGGATATAAAGAAGTAAATTATGAATGACCTGCAGGGATAGTATGAGGGGATAAGAGTGTGGTCTATGGAGACTATGATTTTGTACTTTTCATTTTTATGTTGTAAAGATTTATGAATATATCTAGTGTTTCCAAGGCTACTAAACCAATCGATCTTTCGAGATTTGATCATTCTTGTGATCATGCCAATGTTATGTAATAATGCACCGACTCTAGGTAACTGGGGTTGAGGCGTTACAGTTGGTATAAGGGGAAGTTTAGTACAAACCTTGGAATCTAGATTTAGATAAAATCTGATTATAGCACATAGATTTAAGATGGGCTTTGAGGATTAGTATAGAAGAACTTCCTAGAATTTTGGTATTGTAGAGATTTTGTGAGTTTTCCGAGCAATCCATCCCTGTCTGGATACGAGCAGGTAGAGGTGTCTCTGGCACAGATGTACCTAGGGGTAAAACCCGAAAACACAGCTTTGAGCTAGACTCGAACGGGAACTGGTGCACGACAATGGGCTTTGCTGCACTCTTGGTTACGACACTCCCGAGGGATATGCTTAGGATAATTCTCATTTTTTTACAAACCATTATGAAGGGTTTATGAGTATATACTTCCTCAAAGGAGACATTTTTATTATTATGGATTATATCCATAAGCTATTTAATTTATGTTATGTGTTTTACAAGTTTGGGATTAGTTATTGTTATTCATAAACTAATCTAGTGTATTCCATTGTTTAGAAATGGAGCCCAGTAGAAGTAATGAGAACTCCAGCAATGCACATGATACAAAGAGAACGAAGGATCATATATTTCATGGTCTTAAGATAGAATATATAATAGAAATAGTATCGCATGTATTATCATCATATGAAGAAATAATATCATGTGTTGATAAGATAATTAAAGAGTTTACTGAGTCCAATGGCTTTAAAGGGAAGCAAGAGAAGAAAAGGATGGAAGAGAGAAAGATGGATAAAGGGAATAGGGAAAAGAAGAATTTTCCTATATGTTATAATTGTGGAACGAAACACCCTGGAACTTGCTGGAAAGGAATGGGATTTTGTTATAAGTGTGGAAGAAAAGGGCACAAAGTACGTGAATGAAAGGGTAAGAAAATGGTTTTAAATGTACAATGCTTCATTTTCAGGGATTTTGGACACTACGCGAACCTATGTCTCAGTCATCAGACTATGCCACAAATTATGCTATTGGATAATAATCAAGTTATGATACTACCACAGATGAAGAGGAATTATTAGAGTTCTTATGTTGATTATGTCATTTGAGTGTTGTATCAACAATGTACTTGTTATGGAGTATATAAGGATTGTACTACTGTACTATTTCATTATGGACTTGAGATTGTGTGGAACAAAGAAAAGTGACTCAATAGCAGGCTAAATTTTTGGAAAATATATGGTAGAGAGAAAGATAAACCATAATATGGTTCTGATACCGAGGTAGTGATTTTAGAATAATACATGATTGTTTTGGATAAATTATATTGGATATTCTTGACTACCTTGAAACTGATTAATGATTTTTATATTCCATCATTATTGTGGATTACAACATTTTTGGATTGAAGGAGTATATCTATTATTCTATATGGAATAAGGGATCATGAATGTAATCAATAAGGTTTTACGGTAATTCAAAATGCTGCAGTGTTTTAAAAGAATACATGATGAAGGTGATCACATGTTATTACGTGGAAAAAAAGGATCTTCATTGTGTTTACCTTCCTTATAAATTTTGGACTGATGTATTTCGGATAGTTCTAGTTTGGATAATTTTGGATTGCCATAAAAGGACAACCTGGAGGTCGGGCGACAACCCGTCGCGTCCGAGAAGGCCACGAGACTTGAACCCACAACTGAAAGGCGACAAGGGTGTATCACCTTCCAATGACCCACGTGATGTCTTGGTTTGAATATTGTCATTTTTAATTGTTCTTCCATCTGAATTATAAATTCATTTTTTTAACCCTATACGAATTGGATAAATAAGATATTATTTTTCAGTTATATTATCCTTTAGAGTAATAGATGAGTTTGTGGTAGAACATAGTTAAAGGTTGAGACTATACTTATCAAGTATATATTTTTCTTCTTCTCTTATTCAATGAATAAATTAATTCTTATACTTTAGTGAAGGGATATTAAAAAAATGTGTTATCTTAATACCATATGTTTTTCTGAACTGATGGTATTTTAAATCATCATAGATTGATGAATTTAAGGCCCTAAATCATACAATTGTTTGTGATTGATGACCTCAATCACTATCTATAATTATTTACGTTTTTCTTCCAATTATATCTCTCTAATTACCAACAATGTTCTCTGAATAGAGATCATAATTTGGTGGTGACCATTTCATTTATCTTTTTCTCATACTAAGACTAAACTTTATCAACCCAATTTCCGATGTGGGTTTTCCCAAAAAGATATTTTCTATATTAAACCTTTTATTTTCAAAGAACAATTTCTAATTGCGAGGACGCAATTTATTAAAGGAGGGTAGAATGTAACACCCCACGATTTCATAGTGTATTATTTCTTCAAAATAATTGAATAACTTGCACTACACGCAACATCGAGTTCAATCACACAATGACATACCAAATAAGCCGTTCAAAAGAGGTTATGAATAGTATTAACTAAATTTTAAACTTTATATAATCCTCATAATTTTAGAATCCATATTATGAGTTTCTTAGACATAATGTAAGAACAAATTCATTTTCAGTATTGCACTTTTACCAAGTTTTAATAGTGAACCCTTTTTAAATCCAGTATTTTAAACTTTTATATATTCAATTTGACTAAAAAATTTACTTTTTAGAATGGGGACATCAAAAATTTACAATGAAATATCCCAAGCATCCACGGTACACTTTCCTTTGAATAATATAGTAGCGTGTGTTGTACGCAACTTCGAGTTCTAACACACACCACAACCAATCAAAATAGCCGTTATGAATACTAATACCTAATTTTTGAAATTATATATATATTATATTTGAAAATGGACTTCATTTTTGGATACGGAATATCGAAATTATCCTAATTTGAATTTTTGGTATTTTTCTGACAACTTCCAAATTGTATGAATAGTGAAAAATACTTAAAAACATCTTTTTTAATCAAAATAATTTATAGTGATAAATTATACTATTGAGTGGTTCTAAAGCATAATTATAATATATTTTTACCATTTTATCCAATGGCGTTCATTAGAATTTATTTCACTTTGAAATTGGATATAAACAATTGTCAATCTTTTGATATACATTGTTTCTTAAAAACATGCTATTTGTTGTGACAGCGGGAATTAATTATAAAATTAATTTATGCAACTGATATGTTTGTAATTTTTAAAAATAGACATCATTTTTTAATTTGGAATATCGATTATAGCTTAGGGTGAAATTTTGGCATTGTTCTGAAAAACATCAATTTTTGATGAATAGTGAAACTACTAAGTGGTAGTTAAAAAACTGAATTTTCCATAAAACATAATTTTACCTCTTCTGTGAATGGAATTTTGAAAATCCGAGAGACATGGTTAATATCAAGAAGTAAAATGTGGTTCAATGAGATGAAAATAATTTTTAGTGAATAGTAACTTTTTACTTTTATTTACCACAGTTAAAAGTAAATAGGGTAATTAAGGGTAAAAATGATATTAATATTACCCTAACACATGTCCTAATTCTATGGGACAAGTGTATCTCGACCAAAAACAACCTTAGGAATAAAATATTATCATTTAGGTAAATTTGGATTAGATTAGGACATTTATTATTATTTAATTCAAAGAAGAGTTGAAAGAGTTAAAATCAATGTTTATTTACTAAAACATTTTAATATAGGGTTATACATAAGCTAAATTCGATTGTAAAAATTCATTAGAAATATAATACGATTGAATACATAATTATATTTTATTTATAATTTTTAGACATTAAATAATTTAATTTATTTATGACACAATGATGATGCAGTAATTACCATAATAGTGAAAAATTAAAATAATTGATATTATAAATACCCAAATAAATATAATTTCAGACTTTTAATGAATTAAACTAAATTTCTAGGATAATATGACATTTTATGATTGATTTAATTGACTTTTTTTGAAGTAATAATTATGTTATGAGTTTCACAAAAATCAATTATTGAATAGTGTCAAAATTGACATAAAAGAGTTTTTAAAACAAATATTATATTGTTAATTGATATTAAATTCCTAAAAATCTAACGTTCAGCCAAGAGACTTATATTATGGTATTTGTATCATTAATGGACTATTTGGGGGTATATTGGATGTATATAGAAGTTTAATAAAAATATAATATAAAAATACAAAGAGACATTGTAAAAGTGAAACTAATTAACTTAGAGTTAATACTTAAAGATAAGGTTAAAATAGTAACCCAAACCTGTCTAAATTCTATTGGTTGATTTTTTTCGACCCATACCCACCTTATACTTTATATAATCAACTTTGTAGCCATTATAAACCGAATATGAATTTATTATAAATTAATATTTCCAGCTTTTCTAAAGGTGCCCCTCACCCCTCTTATAAAAGGGCACTCCTCCTTCTCATTTCTTCACACCTTCAAAGCCTTTTGGATCGGAAAAACCATTCCCAAATACTATCTAAACTTCCCTCAATACAACCTAGATGCCATAGTTTGATCATAAATCCAACCTATGGATCCCTTTCGGTCAAATCAAAAGGAAGAACCCGAAGAAGAGGTAATGTTTTCACCACCCCTTTTCAAGTTCCTTTCTTCTTCCACTTCTTCTTTCATTGTTATTGCCATTCTAAAATAATAACTTCAGTATCTTATATATACTGTGATGTTATTATAATTATGGTAAAACCATATTCAATATTCTATCCACCCATTGAATAACATGTCACCATACGTGCATACGTACGGCTTACTGTCTCGACGTCGTGGTGTAATTGTTATTCAATATATTATTATTTGGATGGGTATAATAATGATGTATAATTCATGTAAACAAAAAATATAACTTGATAATGATTTTTTATATATAATATACCATCCAATTATATATTATATTAATTTCAAAAGAATGATATTGTTGCTCGTGCGTACGTACAGACTACAGTCTCCACGAACGCGATGAGATTCATTCTCCATCGTATAAATTCAAGTATAATTATCATTTTAAGATTTAAAAATAATGTTTAAGGACATGATATAATTCTAGAAATTAATAAGATACATCCTATACATGACAAACATGGCTTACGTAACAAAACATATAAAATAAAATGAGTCAGTTAACACCCGAAACAACGATAATTCTAAGATATTATTAACAAAGAACTGTTAAAAGATCACATATGATATCATATAAATGTATATGATTCTTGTATAATTTAAAAACAATTATTTCACCATTATAAAGGAGGTTAACCTACCCTCATCCAAGGAAAAGTACAATGTAAGGGTTATTTCATAATCTCTTCATTATCCAAGGTTGTTTATACGTAATAATATACTGGGATCTCTTTATCATCCACATCCATGTTTCTTAAAAATGTATTTCAAAACATTTTTACTATTTAAAAGAATATGGGTTAATGACATGTATACCCTCTTTGACTTTTTATAAGAGTTTTATAAAGGAATCTATCAGTCATTTTCAAAACAAGGTGCTTTTTAACCTTTTCGGCAGAATTAAGGTAAGAATGTTTTTTTAACTTATACGGCAGGTGTGGTTATTTTCCGCCGTTAAAAAATCGTCGAAGATTCCCTTACAAGATTATAAGAATATTTTCAAAGAAAATGTTTTATTTTATAAATATATGACTCTTAAATTATTTCAAAATAGAAAGAGATATTTCTCTAGAAAGAGTTTTGATTTCATCTATGTGAACTTCCTTTGATAGATTTTACGCTTATTTGAAGTTGATTTATGATGATACAAAAATTCTATATTTTATTGAAGGTTTTGTGATATTTTTGACTATGGATGTTCTATTTTTATACCATTCATAGTTTATGGTGAATGTATTGACATTTATTATGCTAGTTTTAATACAGATGTTTATGTTATGTTTAAATCTTTTCATATGAGAATGAATTAGACCTAATATGTGACGGGTGGAGCCCGCTATAGCTCCTCGATGCATCGATAGGTCTCATGAGACAAACTAGTGTCTTGGCACAAGGCCTTGACAAAATCTTATTTGTAGTCTTGGCACGAGGCCTTGGCTATGTGGTTATGATAGTCTGGCATTATGCATTCCATCATTATGAATGTGGTTATTGATATTGCATGTGATTATTCGATTAGTAAAATATCCATGTGAATAAGTAAATGGAATTATTTCATTTTATTTTTGTCATACTATGTTGAAGTTCAATTTTAATAGACTTTTATTTTAGTTATACATTGCCTTAAATGTTTATTATTATTTATGAAAGTTCCCGCTATATTGTTATCCTGACTGGGCATTTGAGCTCACCCCTTTTCTACATTTTATTTTTCCCAAGATATGAAGAAGTAAATTATGAATGACCTGCAGGGATAGTATGAGGGGATAAGAGTGTGGTCTATGGTGAATATTTTGTTGTAGTTTTCATTTTTATGATGTAAAGCTTTATGAATATATCTAGTGTTCCCAAGGATACTAAACCAATCACTCTTTCATGATTATATCATTCTTGTGATCATACCAATGTTATGTAATAATGCACCGACTCTAGGTAACTGGGTTCGGGGTGTTACATTTTTGAACCATTGATATGGAAAAGGAGGAAGGGATGATTTAAGAGAGTTCTTATATGAATGGGTAGGAGATTACTCAAGGAGGATGCATGAAAATATATTCCAAAAGAGGATATCATTATTTATTTAAATGAAAAGGAATGTGTGATCCTAACCCTCCCCACCTAGAACTATGTTAATTGGGTCTTAGGGATACCTAGGTAAATACATGGTCTTAACCCTAGTACTCGATACTAGGCATTCCATAACACCATCCCCATCATCGGGTTTGGCGTGACTGATGGAATGCATATTCACATTTACCATAAGGACCCTACCCACCAGGTGGGGTAAGTGTGGGACACCTTTGATTGAAAGAATTCTTACCCAAATTGTAGGCACACTGATGTTCCACGGTCCATTGTTTTTCAATTATAGAGACTTCATTGGAGGTTTAAATTTGGTCCCTCTCATACAAGGGAGAAAAAGAAAGAAATGACTCATCATCGGTGGCTTGAAAGAGGGCTTAAGAAGTGACTCACATATGTTAGAGGAAAGGTGAGCCAAGAAGATATCGAGTAGGGTAGGCATGCGCGACCTGGAAGTGCTTCATGTATATAGTTATGTGAAACCTGAGAGTACTTCACGCAGGTAACCTGTGTGAGCTAATGTTACATAGGAAATCAAACACCTATGAAACAACATTGGGTAAGGCCTTTCTCAAGACTTAATTGTTCTCCACAGGTATTACCAAAAGTGTCTCACCCAATTCAATAGTAAGATAATGGTACCTTGAACTAGATTTCATCAACCATGGGAAAACCGGTTCCTAACATAGGTGTTAGGTATTTTAAACACTCGGAGGAATTTTCTTCTACCCCCCCCCCCCCTAATTTCCAATTATTCAGGTTTTTGAGGAAAAACTAAAAGGTTTTAAAGGGCCAATAAAAGTTCCTAGGGTGAGAAGAGCATTTTGAGATGTTTAGGAATTCTCATCCATGTAAATGAAGAGATCCATTCTCCTATTTGTAGGTAAATATGGGGCCCTATGTGAAGGATATGGCTTGTGATGGTTTATCACACAAGCTGTGGCACAGGTTTGTCGCACAGGCTTATGTGAAAGTATGTTGCATAGAACGATGTGCATGGTTGTGACATCAACTCATGTACAGGTACCCTACATGTTGACACTGTTCTATTGGACCTTCACAGAGGGCCTCTGGTGGAGTTGTAATCCTCGTGTTTCTTCAATTATCTTATTTTATTATCTTTAAGGTATATTTCATTAAAACCTTTTCATCCTTGTGAGGAAATGGAGTGTCAACAATCATATACAAGACATATATGAAACACATTCTTATAATGGATTGGAATCATATGGAATCAAAATCCCTAAAAAATAGGAATGGTATAATAGATATAAAACCTACACATTTTTAGACTGAACCTAAACCCCTAGGCTAGTAAAGAGTTTGATCTTGTGTCTGACTACCAAGGTTTGGTACTCAAAAAGTTCCTAAATTATATAATAATTAGAACACATAATATGCATAAACTATATTTATCCTCTTAATTCGATCACATAACACATTAAAAATGATTCATTTTTAGCCTATTCTATCTACTCTATTGCCTCCAACATCATCCCCAGATCTTCATTTCTTCGTTGTGTAATAGTCGATTAGTGTATTACACCATCTATTTTGTTTTTGAGTTAGTATTTTACCCACCATTGGTGATGGCGTTGTTCCTTTCTCTATCCTCTTCTCTCAGATTTGATGTCTTTATGGAAATTCTTAATTTTCCTTCCTTAAATTCCATTAGATCGATAGGGAATAATCTTCTAACCTTTACGAGTGTAGGAATTTATTTATTATCATGCGGTAGAGAGATCTATGTAGGTGTCTCATAGGTCTATCACAAATGGATTTAGAAGGGATTTCAGTGAAGAGGAGCTATCAGGTGATTCATCGGTGGGATATTGAACTTCTCAATGATTAATCAAGCTTGTATAGTTTTATGTTTTGTGGTATTATTTAGATATTTATTTTTTGGATCCCTTATTAGTAACTACTTTAGATGTTTTTTAGTTTATAGATTCATTATCTTGGATGGCATGCTTCTCTTCGTTCATATACTAGGTTCCCTATTATCTATTGAGGCATAGTGTTGGGATCTACTTTGTCTTGACATTATCCTCAATTCCATCATTTGTTGAGGCAATTTAACTCATGTTTATAGAGTTACATCTACTTTATCTCTATAGATTAGGTGTTTTAGTGGCTCATAGTTTCATGGAATGGGCTATGATAAAGGTGGGGATGAAAGGTAGTCATTAGAGGAGGACCAAATAATGGGTAATTTGATAGTCAATGATTTAATTTGGAGGCTACTCCTACTGAACCAATGGGGTTTCCAGAAACCCATTCCCAAAAAATCTTATTATCTAAGCATGCACTATAGTGGAATGACCTAGGGTCAAGCTCTCAAGGATTCCACTAACAGAAACACTTCATCTATTTTCACTATTTATATTTAAAAAAAATACAAATAGAAAATATATAATATTAGGGGTTTTACAAAATTTATATAATATATAAATATAGATGAATGCATGAAAGTATAAACATATAAAATAGAATGATGTTAACAAGAACATAAGTTGTTTAACATAGGATTTAATAGCAATGCAAAAAACTATTATTTAAATAATAATTCTCATTATTCTACTCAATATCTACTGGAATCATTTCTTATACCCATGGTTTATGGTAATGGTTATAGCCTATAAAGCCATGGGTATAGTATATAACCATGGTTTTATGATCCGTAGATGTTGGAGTCATCATTATACAGCAATACTAATAGTTTCTATACAAACAGTGGGTATAGCGTATGATATTTCGTTATCCCACAGTTTTCATAAAACCATGGATATATATATATATATATATATATATATATATATTAGTGGTTAGCAGAACCATGGGTATATATTTTACCATCATATAACATATACCCGTGGCTGATTTAAACATGGGAATAGCTACCTGTCCCCGTTTGGAAGTAACAACCCTTCAATCCCATCTTGAACCTTTAAATAAATTACAAAACATAGTACACATTCAATGAAATGCATATATTGAATATTTAACATTCATCCAACTACTATTAATAATTTTCAAACCATTTAAAATGCATTAAGTTATATATAAATTCATACAACCAATAAACTCAAGTCATTAAACAACATCCACATGTCTATTTACTAAAAAGTGAAAAATTGAGGGGATCAATATCTCCCCCATCACCAACATTATCATCCTCATTACTTTGAGATACATCCTCAAAAACAAAAACATCATCTAGAGTACCAGTATCATCATTATCATCACCACCAACACCACTACCACCACAATCATCTCAAATGCCAATCAGTCCCTCATTGACATCAATGATGGAATCATTTCATGAGTGAATTTATTTCATACATGAATCAAAATTACTATCATCTTTTATAGAAGTATTGAACTTGTAACTAACATAACATTCAAGAAGTGTTTGGTGATCAGTTTACTTTGGTCACAATTTTATAAAGCTATTTTTTGGGCCCAAATGCTTCTGCATGAGATTTTTGTATATCCGTACACTTATAGGTTTTATAGGTGCATGATGAAATCCATTACCTAGTCGGGATTATTTTTCCCCTGGTCGACATTAGACTCCCCATGGATCTCCTCACCCAATACCTGACTCAAATGATCATTTGGACCGAAGTTTTCATTTTATTTATCGTAAAGGGCCTCTAGGGAACAATGTTCAAAATATAAACAAGATATTTAGTTATGAATTATGTATAAATATTTTAAATATAAAAAAATATAAAATCATTTCTTGTTCTTTTTCATTTACTAAACTTACACCCTTTTTCTTCCTACTTGAGAAGAATAATTTTTCTCGAGGTACACGACCTTCGATGCCCAATGCCTCTTGGTGAAATTGACATTAATTAGTATAATACTACATTATTGAATAATATAAATTTAATGATCCAATAATTGATTAAAATTTTAGCTTTTAAATAATTCCATAAAATGAAGAATCATCAAAATATACATTTAATTCCAAATTTATTTCTAATGTTATAACAAAAACAATACATGCTAATTAGTATGCTAAACATGTGTATTATAGGGATTCCAATTGAATGTTTATTTTTTTCTAATTATATTTGTTTTATGTTATTTGGTTATTCAATCACTTGGTAATTTTCATCATTTGGACATTAGGTTCTTTTTAGGTTTGATTGTTTGGTAAATTGGCTAGTTGATCATTTTGACATTAGGCCATTTCTCCATATAGCCATTTTTTCAATTAATTCATTTAGCCCATTTAGGTTAATTATTCCAATTAGGCCAACTAGGCCAATTAGGACAATTATGCCATATAGGGCATATAGGCCAATTAGAACTATTGGTCCATTTCATCAATTTTGGAAAATTTAGGCCAATTATTCCATTTATTTGGCCAATTTAGGATGATTACCCCATTTAGTCCAATTTAGGACAATTATACTATTTATTTCTCCATTATAGGTTGATTAGTTCATTTATGCCAATTTAGGCCAATTCAAGAAAATTCGGGCCAATTCAGGCCAATTTAAGCCAATTTAGGCCAATTAAGCCATTTTGAAAAATTTGTTCATTTAAGAAAATTATTCCATTTTGTCTAATTAGTACATTTATTCCATTTATTCCATTTAGTACAATTAGGCCAATAATGCCAGTTATGCCAATTAAACCAATTTTGCTAATTTGACCAATTATGCCAATTATGCCATATATGCCAATTAGAACAAATAGACAATTTTAGATAGTTAGATTAATTAGGCTAATTATTCCACCTAGTCCATATAGGAAAATTAGGATATTAAGGAAAATTACTCCATTTAGGCCAATAAGGTCAAGTAGGCCATTTAGACCAATTTTTTCATTAGACCATTTCGACGATTCCATTTAATTTTGGCCAATTTTTCCAATTAGCCCATTTAGTCCAATTTAGTCCAATTAGTCCATTTATTTGGATAATTTATTCCAATTATTCTATTTATAACAATTTAGGTCAATTTAATCTAATTTAGTCCAATTTATCCCAATTCATGACTATCCAAGACAATTTAGGATATTTATGCCAATATGGATTTTTAGATGAATTAGGCCATTTAGGAAATTTATTCAATTTTATACTATTAGAAAATTTAATACATTTAGGTAATTTAGGATAATTTGTCCAACTGGGTCATTTAGTCCAATTTGGACAATTGGTTCAACTAGACCAATTAAGTTAGTTTGTCCATTTATGCCATTTAGACCATTAGTCCAATAGCCAATTATGCCATTATACCATAAGAACATTATGACATTTTGAAAATTGGCCAATATGAAATTTAGATATTAGTACAATAGTATAATTGAACAATTAATCCATTGTGCTACTTTTACATTGGACTATTATGTCATTAGGCCATTAGGCTAATTCTCCATTATTCCACAATTCCATTAGGCCATTAAGATAATTGGCCATTAGGACATTATAAAAATTTTCCATTAAGAAATTGGTCCATTTTTCTAATTTTATATTACCCATTAATCTGTTTATCCATTAGGCCCATTTACCAATGTCATTAGGCCATTAGGCCCTCAGTTCATTAGGTCATTATGCCATTAAGAAAATTATTCCATTAGGCCAATTGACCAATAGACCATTTAGACACTAGAAAAATTAGCCAATAGTCTATTAGGCCATAAGTCTAATTGAAAAAACTAGTCCATTAGTCCCTTAGATGAATTGTCCAATTGATAATTAGGCCATTAGGCCAATTGGACATTAGCTAATTATTCCATTTGGACAATTGGTCCTTATTAAATTAGTCGATTAAGATAATATGAAAAACTTTCTATTTGTATAATTAGACATTATTACAATAGGGAAATTTACCATTAGGACATTATGCTAATTGTCCACTAGGTTATTAGGTCATTAGGCCAATTTTCTTAGTGGACAATTGACCATTGGTCAATTAGTTCAGTTTGTCATTTTTCCATTTTGAAGTTATTCCAATTGGCCAATATGACATTTTTTCAATTTTACAATAGTCCATTATTCCATTATTCAAATTTTCCATTATCCCATTAGGCCAATTAGAAATTATTCCATTAGGCCGATTAAGAAATTGTCCACTGGCCCAATTTTCCATTAGGCCATTAAGAAAATTGGGTAATTGGATTATTGGCCATTAAAAAAATGGTGAAATTTACTATTAATCCATTAGAAAATTATTCCATTTTTTCATTAGGAAATTTGGTTAATTTTCCATTAGGCCATTAGGACAATTGTCTATTAGGAAATTAGGAAAAACGAAAATTATTCCATTTTCCCATTAGGCCAATTGTGCAATTGGCCATTATTCCATTATGTCATTAGTCCAATAGGCCGATTAGTCCATTAGGCCATTACAACCTTAGTCCAATAAGTTAATTAGGCCATTTTTTCAATTTTACATTAGCCCATTATGCCATTACTCTAATTGGTCATTTCTCAATTAGGCTACTAGAGAATCGGTCCATTAGTACATTAGGCCATTAGGCCATTAGTCCATTAGTTCATTATCCCATTAGTCCATTAGGTCATTATTCCATTATTTCATTGAATTCTTTTTTGATTGTCCAATTAATATTGTAACGCACTGACCCCAGTTACCCAGAGTTGGTTCATTATTTTAATACATTGGAATGATTACAAGGAATCAAGTCCCGAAAGACCGATCAATTTAGCATGCTCAGACAATCGATTACATACATGGATGTTACATTACACTTTAGAAAATAAAACACAACATAAATGATCCTTTGAGAACACCATTAATCCTCTAGCTTAACCCTTCTTATCAATTATAATACACGTCTTAGAATTTAGAGAAAATTACAAACATAGAAAGGGGTGAGCTCAGATTCTCAGTAAGGATAACAATATATAGGAAACATTCATAAATAAGAATAAACATTTAAAGAAATGTATAAGACTAAAACAAATGCCTTTTTAAACTTAAACTTCAACATAATATGGAAAAGATTAAATTAAATAATTCCATTTACTTATTCACACGAATATTCTACTAGTAGAATAATCACATGCAATATCAATAGCCACATTCATAATGATGTAATTCATAATGCCAAACTATCATAACCACATAGGCAAGGCCTTGTGCCAAGACTAAAAATAATATTTTGTCAAGGCCTTGTTCGAAGAAACTATTTTTTCTAATGAGACATACCGATGCATCGAGGAGCCATAGCAGTCTCCACCCTTCAGTTACTAAGTCCAATGAATTCCTCATATGAAAAGGTTTAAACATAACATAAACATTCGTATTAAAATGGCATACGAAATGTTGATACATTACCCATAAACCATGAATGGTATAAAAATAACACATCCACAGTCACAAAACCTTCAAAACAATATGGAATATTTGTATCATAATAAATCAACTTCAAACAAGTTTAAAATCCATTAATGGATTTTGACATAGATGAAAAGGATTTGTAAAACTCTTTGAGATAAATATCCCTTTTTCAGGAAAACATTTAAAATTCATATAATTTAGAAAGAAATACATTTAAATACATTTTTGAATAAAAGTATCCCATAAAACATTGAATCATTTGAATCTAATTAACATTTTAAAACATTCATGTCCATGTAAACAAATCCTTAAAACCATTTTGAAAACATGGACATTAATGAGAATTGTTTAGAATAATAAATATTTAAAATATTTAAATAATTTTTTAGTAAATAGTCCCTTAAAATAATCCCTTTGAAAACTATTTTATGAAATATATACATGGATAATAAATATTTCCCAGTAGAAACTTACGTAAAAACAACCTCGGATAATAATGAGATTGTGAAATTAACCCTTACCTTGAACATTCTTTTAGTCGAGGGTACGTTTAACCTCTTATATGAAGATCGTAGTATGTTATTAAATTATATCAGAACCATATTAATATTTATGATATCATACATGATTAATTTATTACTTTATACTACCCATTTAATAATAATTTCTATGTTAAACTAACATTTTGGGTAATAATCGCTTTCTTTATCGTACGTGTTTTAAATTGTTACTCTTGATTGTATCACATAGATAAAGATCAAAATACTTCAAGAATACAAAATATTATTTATATATCATATATATTTAGAATATAAATATGTATAATAGACATATATATGAAATGAAAAACACCGTTTATGGAGACGGTAGTCCATACGTACGCATAAACGATGTTTCTGTTTTCCTTTCGTATTGAATAGAATTAAGTGAATAAGATATATGTAAGTACATATATATATATATGTGTGTGTGTGTGTCTCATGTATAATTATTATGTCAGATATTACATACTTATTTGTAATATATATTTTTATAATCGTTGATGAATGGTGAACATGGAAATGAATCTCATTGCGTCGTGGAGACGGTAATCTGTATATACGTACGAGAGACAATATAATTTCCTTAAAGGTGTGGAATTGGAGGGTATATTAACTTTACAGAGACATTAGAATGTTATTTTGATTATTTATGTACATATTACTCATCATTATATCCATCCAAATAACATAGTGTTGAATAATAAATTACACCACGATGTGGAGATGGTAAGTCGTACGAACGCACGCATGGTGACATTATCATTCATATGATGGATAGAATAATGAATATAGCTTCTAAATATTTATAGTAACATCATAGTATATATAAGATACTGGAGTTATTATTTTAAAATGGAAACAACAAAGAAAGAGTAAGTGGAAGAATAAGAGAACTTGAAAGAGGGTGGTGAAATTATTACCTCTTCTTCGGGTTCTTCCTTTTTATTTGATCAAAAGGGCTCCTTAGGTTGGATTTCTGACCAAATACAGGCCTATAGAATGAATTTATGATATTTGGGAAGATCTTTTGGCAGGTTTTGGCCGAGAAAAATGGATTTGGAGGTGTGATTTTGAGAGAAGGGGATGTGCCCTTTTATAAGAGGGGTGAGGGGAACCTTTGGAAAAACTTAAAATATTATTTTATAATAAATTCATATTCAGATTATAATGGCTCCAAAGTGACTTATATCTAGTATAGGGTGGGTATGGGTCCAAATAAGATCAAAAAATAGGTTTTAGACAAGTTTAGGTTACCATTTTAACCTTATCATGTAGATTTACCTCGAAGTTAAATAATTCAACTTTTACCTTGTCTTTTCTATTCTAACACTATATGGTTAATAAACATACTATATACTACCATGAGAACCCCAATTGGTTCATTTAAGATATGACTATTTTTATATAAGTTCGTTGGACAAACTATATATAGATTTTTAGGAATATAATATGAATTAATAATATAATACTTGTTTTAAAAACTCTTTTATGTCAATTTTTACTCTATTTGGTATTTTGTTTTTGATAAATTCATAACAGAATTATTACTTCAAATTAAACTCATCTAACAAACCATAATATTTCATAGTAACCTATAAAATTAGTGTAATTAATAAAAAGTCCCAAATCACAGTTATTTTTATATTTATAATATCAATTATTTCAATATTTCATTAATTAGGTAATTTCTATATCAACATTATGGCATAAATAAATTAAATTATTTAATGTATAAAAATTATAAATAAAATATTATTATGTAGGAAATTTATTTATCTTTTTAATGAATATTTATAATAGAATTTATCTTATTTATAACCCTATATTACCAATGGTTTCATTATTTCAATTTGATTTTATCTCTTTTATCTCTTCTTTGAATTAAATAATAATAAATTTCCTAATCTAATCAAAGTGGATAAAAGAGGTTCATATTATATTCTTAAGGTTTTTTTTCATCGAACTACACTTATCCAATTGAATTAGGACTTGTGTTAGAGTAATAATAAAATCCTTATTACCCTTAATTACCCTATTTACTTTTAAACGTGGTAAATAAAAGTAAAAAAGTTACTTGTCACCAAAAATTATTTTTATCTTATTAAAACACATTTTACTCCTAGATATTAACCATTTCTCTCGGTTCTTCAAAATTCAATGCACAGAAGTGGTAAAATTATGTTTTATGTAAATTTGCAAATGATCCGTGGAGGTGGGTAAATGACGATAAAAAGTTCGATAAAATTTTTATATATCTAATCTTATTATAAAATTACTCAAATTAATTACATTGAACTTATATAGGTATTATTTATCTAGTTTGACCTAAAATAAATTTAAATAAAATAAATAATTATTTAAATAATAATCTGGTTTTAAACAATAACTCAGTGTTTTTAACTATTCATTAAAAATTGAATGTTTTTAGAAAAATACCAAAAATTCACCCTAAGATAATTTTGATATTCCAAATTCAATAATGATTTATATTTTACCAAATTAAAAACATAGAAGTTTCATTTATTAATTTAAAATTAATTCCTATTGTCAAAACCAAAAGGCGTATTTTAAAGAAATATTAACTATCAAAAGAATGACACATGTTTATGTCCAATTTCAAAGTGAAATTACTTAAAATGACCAGAATTGGATTAAATGGTAAAAATATAATCCATTGTACTTCCAAACCATTATATCATATAATTAAACACTATAAAATATTTTGATTAAAAAAGTTCTTTTCAGTTTAAATATAGTATTTTTCATTATTCACCCAAATATGAAAGTTATCAGAATAACACCAAAAATTTATTGAAACTAAATTCTTGTGTATTGATTCTAAATAAGAAGATTATTTTGTCAAATTGAATATATAAAAGTTTCAAATATTGGATTTAAAAAGGGTTCCCCATTAAAAGGCCGTGAAAGTGCATTTTTTTGATAAATACTTATTTAATCTAAATAATGAATTAGTTCTTACATTATGTCTCAGAAACTCATAATATGGATTCGAAAATTATAATGATTGTATACAGTCCAAAATTTAGTAAATAATATTCATAACTGCTTTCGAACGGCTAGTTTGGTAGTTCGTGGTGCGCTTGAACTAGGTGTTACGTGTAATGAATGTTATTGAATTACTTTTAAAAATAACGTACTATGAAATCATGGGGTGTTACATTATTCCCTCCTTCAATAAATTGTGTCCTCACAATTTTAAATAGTTATTTGAAAATAAAAGGTTGAAAATATGAAATACCATTGTGGGAAAACCCACATCGGAAATTGGGTTAGTTAAATTTAGTCTTAATAATAGAAAAAGGGGAATGAAAGACTCACCAGCAAATGATGATCTCGATTAGGAGAACATTGGTGTCAATTAGAGAAACATAATTAGAGAAAAAATGAAAATATTTATAGGGAGTGATAGGGGTCATCAGTCACAAAAAATTGTATAATTGAGGGCCTCAAAGCCATCAATATATGAAGATTTAAATTATAATCGGTTCAAAAAAACATAAGGTATTAGGATAACACATTTTTTTTGTTTTAAGATGTCTTACCTAAAGTTTACGAATTTATTTATTCATAGAATATGAGATGAAATATATATATATATCCTTGACAAGTAGAGTTCTATCTTTTAACTAATTTCTACCAAAAACTCATCTTTTACTCTAAAAGATAATAGAACATAAAAAAATATTCCATTTATCCTATTTGTTTAGGGTTCCAAAAAAATGAATTATTAATTCATCTACCAGAACCTTTAAAAAAACTACATTATTCAATCAAAGACATCACGTGGGTCAGTGATAGGTGATACACCCTTCTCTCCCTTTGATTGTGGGTTCAAGTCTTGCGGCCTTGCCAGACGCGACGGGTTGTCGCCCGACCTCCGAGTTGTCCTTTTTATGGAAATCCAAAAATAACCTTAACAATAGTATCCAATTTCAAACTTAATATATTCCAGCCATTAGAATTATCCAAAATACTTATATCCAAACTCTCTGCCCAAAATTTATAAGGATGTTCAACATAAGGAGGATCCTTTTTTCAGTTAATAACATGTGAATGCCCTCATCATGTATTCTTTTTCAACACCAAAACATCCTGAATTACCAAAATCAACCATCTCTTATTCCAAAATCAATACCTCATTATTAGGAACATATGAAATATTACCTTTCATTCAACCATGTATTTTCCAAAAAGTGTAGCTTACTAGTAAGTCACTTTTCATAGAACCATATAATCTCAAATCCTCAATAAAATAGTACTACAATACAATCCTTATTTATCTCTATAATTCATGTAACCAGTATACTGTTGATACAACACTTAAATGAAATAATTCTATAATAACAACATTAGAACACTAGTCATTTCTCTTCATATGAGGTAGTATCATAACATGATTATTATCCAATAACATCATTTGCAGTATACTCTTATGAATGTGACATTTATTAATGTAGTGTCCCAATTCCTTGCAGATAAATCATTTTACATTTGATTTTTTTTACCCTTTCTATCACGTACATGGTGTCCTTTTTTCATTACACTTATAACAAACTCCCATTCCCTTTATGAATTTACCATGGTGATTCTTTCTACAGTTATCACATATGGTAAAATCTTTCTTTTCCCTCTTCCTGTTATCCATCTTTCTCTCTTCCATCCATTTCTTCTCTTTCTTCCCTTCGAAGCCATAGGACTCAGATAATACTTTACTTACCTTATTAACACATTATACTATTTATTCATATGTTGAGAATACATGGGAGACTATTTCCCTTATAAATGTTCGCTTAATACCATGAAATATATGATCCTTCTTACTCTTTGGATCATACGTATTGCTGGAGTTCACATTCCTTCTATTGGGTTCCATTTCAATACAATGGAATACACTAGGTCATTTTATGGAACGCAATTCATAATTCCAAACATGTAAAATACATAACGTAAATTGAACAGTTTATGGATATAATCCATAATCAAAAAAATGTTTTCTTTGAGGAGGTATATGCTCATAAACCATTCATAGTGGATTGTAAAGAAAATGATAATTATCCTAAGAATATCCCCCAGGAGTGTCGTAACCAAGAGTGCAGCAAGGCCCATTGTCAGGAACCAGTTCCCATTTGAGTATAGATCAAAGATGTGTTTTCTGGTTTTACCCCTAGGTACATCTATGCCAGAGCCACATCTACATGATTGTATCCATATAGGAATGTATTTTCTTGGAATACTCACAAAATCATTACATTACCAAAATTCTAGGAAGTTCTTATATACTATTCTGCAAAGTCTATCATACGATGATGTGCTATAATCCGAGTTTATCTAAATCTAGTTTCCAAGGTTATTTCTAAACTTCCTATGATACCAACTATAACGCCCCAACCCTAGTTACCTAGAGTCGGTGCATTATTTTAAAACATTTTCATGATTACAAGGTATCAAGTCCCAAAAGACCGATCAATTTAGCAGTCTTGGAATATAGATTACATATATGGATGTTTAATTACACTTTATAAAATAAAACACAACATTAATGATCCTTTGATAATGCCATTAATCCTCTATCTTAACCCTACTTATCAATTATAATAAAATTCATTGAATCATGAGAAAATTAAAACACAGAAAAAAGGTGAGCTCGGATGCTCAGTAAGGATAACAATATAGAGGAAACTTTCATAAATAAGCGTAAACATTTATGGAAATGTATAAGACTAAAAAAAATCCTTTTTAATAATAAAATTCAGAAAAACATGGAAAAGATACAATAAAATAATTCCATTTACTTATTCACATTGTTATTATACTAGTTGAATAATCACATGCAATATCAATAGAAACTTTCATAATGATGGAATGCATAATGCCAAAAAATCATAACCACAAAGTCAAGGCCTTGTTCCAAGACTATAAATAAGATTTTTTCAAAGCCTTGTTCCAAGACACTAGTTTGTCTCATGAGACCTATCGATGCTTTGAGGAGCTATAGCAGGCTCCACCCGTCACTTACTATGTCCAATGCATTCCTCGTATGAAAAGGTTTAAACATAACATAAACATTCATATTAAAACTGGCATACGAAATGTCGATACTTTATCCATAAACCATGAATAGTATAAAAATAACACATCCACAGTCACAAAACCTTCAACACAATATGGAAGATTTGTATCATAATAAATCAACTTCAAACGAGTTTAAAATCCATTAAATTATTTTGACATAGATGAAAATGATTTGTAAAACTTTTTGAGATAAATAACCCTTTTTAATGAAAACATTTTAAAGTCACACAATTTAAAAAGCAAGACATTTAAATACATTTTTGAATAAAATTGTACCATACCTCTTGGAAACTTTTGAAAGTAATTAAAATTTTAAAAAATTCATGTCCATTAAAATAAATCCTTAAAACCATTTTGAAAACATGGACATTAATGAGAATGGTTTAGAAGAAAAAATATTTAAAACATTTAAAATTATGTTTTAGTTAAAATTCCATTAAAAGACTCCCTTTTAAATCTATTTAATGAATCATACACATGGATAATAAATAGGTCCCAGTAGAAACTTACGTAAAAACAACCTCGGATAAAAATAAGATTGTGAAATTAACCCTTACCTTGAACATTCCTTTAGTCGACGGTACGTTTAAACTATTGTATGAAGATCATAGTATGTTATTAAATTATAATGGAACCATATTAATATTTATTATATCATACATTATCCATTTATTACTTTATACTACCCTTTTAATAATAATTTCTGTGTCAAACTAACATTTTGGGTACTAATCACTTTCTTTATCGTATTTGTTTTAATTTTTTAATATTGTTTGTATCACTTAGCTCAAGATTTAAATACTTCATAAAAATAAAACATGATTTATATATCATATATATTTAGTATATAAATATGTATAATATACATATATATGAAATAGAAAACACCATTTATGGAGACGGTAGTCCATACGTACGAATAAACGTTGTTTCCATTTTCCTTCCGTATTGAACTGAATTAAGTGAATAAGATATATGTAAGTACAAAAACACACACACAAACAATATATATATATCTAGTAGAATTATTATGTCATATATTACATAATTATTAGTAAAATATATTTTTATAATCGTCGATGAATGGTGAACATGGAAATGAATCTCATCACGTCGTGGAGACGGTAATCTGTACCTACGCACGAGTGACAATATAATTTCCTTAAAGGAGCGGAATTGGAGAGTATATTAATTTTATAGAGACATTAGAGTGTTATTTTAATTATTTATATACATATTACTCATCATTATATCCTTCCAAATAACATAGTGTTGAATAACAAATTACACCACGACGTGGAGATGATAAGTCGTACGTACGCAGGCATGGTGACATTATCATTCATAAGTTGGATAGAATAATGAATATAGTTGTTCCATATTTATAATAACATAATAGTATATATAAGATACTGGATTTATTATTTTAAAATGAAAAAAACAAAGAAAGATTAAGTGTAAGAATAAGAGAACTTGGAAGAGGGTGGTGAAATCATTACCTCTTCTTCTTGTTCTTCCTTTTGATTTGATCAAAAGGGCTCCATTGGTTGGCTTTCTGACCAACGAAAGGCCTCTAGGATGAATTTAGGATAGTTGGGAGGATAGTTGGGCAGGTTTTGGACCAGCTAAATTGCTTTGGAGTTTTTAATTTGATATAATGTGAAGTTCCCTTCTATAAGAGGGGTGAGGGGCACCTTTGGAAAAAACATAAAATATTATTTTATAAAAACTTGATATTCGGTTTATAATGGTTACAAAGTTACTTATATCGAGGATAGGGTGGGTATGGGTCTAAATCCTCCCAACCAATAGGTTTTAGACATGTTTAGATTACCATTTCATCCTTATCATTTAGATTTAACTCTAAGTTAAATAATTTATCATTTACCGTGTCTTCTTGTATTCATACACTGTATGGTTAATAAACTTACGATATACTGCCAAGAGAACCCCAAGTGGTTCATTACTAATACTCCTATCATTATATAAGTCCTTTTGACGAACCTTATATTTTTTTGAATATAATATGAATTAATAATATAATATTTGTTTTAAAAACTATTTTACGTCATTTTTGACACTATTTGGTATTTTGTTTCTTCTAAATTCATAACAGCATTATTACTTCGAAGAAAATTCATCTAAAAAACCCTAATATGCTATATTAACCTATAAAGTTAGTGTAATTAATAAAAAGTCTCAAATTAAATTTCTTTTTATATTTATAATATCAATTATTTTAATATTTCATTAATTAGGTAATTACTGCATCTACATTGTGTAATAAATAAATATAATCATTTAATGTCTAAAAATTATAAATAAACTATCATTATGTAGGAAATCTTTTTATATTTCTAATTAATATTTATAATCGAATTTATCTTATGTATAACCATATATTACAAATGTTTTAGTTATTTAACATTGATTTTATCTCTTTTAAATCTTCTTTGAATTAAATAATAATAAATGTCCTAATCTAATCCAAGTGGATCAAAGAGGTTCATATTTTATTCCTAAGGTTCTTTTTGGTCGAATTATACTTATCCAATATAATTAGGACATGTCTTAGGGTAATAATAATATCATTTTTACAATTAATTAACCTATTTACTTTTAACCGATGTAAATAAAAGCAAAAAGTTACTATTCACCATAAATTATTTTTATCATATTGAAGCACATTTTACTCCTTGATATTAACTATTTCTCTCAGATTTTCAAAATTCATCTCACAGAAGTGGTAAAATTATGTTTTATGTAAATTTGCAAATGCTCCTAGGAGGTGGGTAAAAGACGGTAAAAAGTTTGATAAATTTTTTATAAATCAAAATTTATTATAAAATTACTCCAATGAATTACATTGAACTTATATAGGTATTATATATCTATTTTTTCCTAAAGAAAATTTAAATAAAATAAATAATTATTTAAATAAAAATTCAGTTTTAAATAATAACTCAGTGTTTTCTCACTATTCATCAAAAATTGAAAGTTTTCAAAAAATACCAAAACATCACCTTAATATAATTTTGATATTCCAAATTCAAAAATGAATCTATTTTTATAAATTAGAATCATAGAATTTGAATTTATTATTTTAAAATTAATTCACGTTGTCAAAATGAAAAGGCGTATTTTTATGAAATAATAACTATCAAAAGATTGCCACTTGTTTATGTACAATTTCAATGTAAAATTACTTAAAATAACTACTATTGGATTAAATGATAAAAATATAATCTATTTGTACTTACAAAACACTAAATCATACATTTTTACACTTTCAATTATTTTTATTTAAAATGATCTTTTTAGTTAAAATATAGTATTTTTCACTATTCACCCAAATATGAAAGTTATCAGAATAACACCAAAAATTTATTGAAACTAAATTCTTATGTCCCAATTCTAAAGAATAGGTTTTTTTTGTAAAATTGAATATATAAAAGTTTAAAATATTGGATTTAAAAAGGGTTCACCATTAAAAGGCGGTAAAAGTTCATTTTTTTGAAAAATACTTCTTTTATCTGAAAAAAATGAATTAGTTCTTACATTATGTCTGAGAAACTCATAATATGGATTCTAAAATTTTAAGGATTGTATATAGTTCAAAATTCAGTAAATATTATTCATAACCGCTTTTGAATGACTAGTTTGGTAAGTCGTGGTGTGCTTGAACTCGGTGTTACGTTTAGTGCACGTTATTGAATTACTTTGAAGAAATAAAGTACTATGAAATATTGGGGTGTTACAAAGATAATAACCCACTAGGTGACTAGGACAGTTGGCCAATTAAGAAATTATGGCATGAGGCGAATTGTTCATTAATCCATTTTTCCGATTGGCCATGTGGGCATCTGGACAATAGGAAAATTGGTTGATTAGGCCATTAGGACATTATGTCAATTGGCCTTTACGACAATTGAAATGGGTATTTATACTGTAATATTAATAGGATTAATAATAATAGAATTTAAATTTCAGCATGAAAATCTATCTAAGTTAAAATATAAATATTGATATTATTTCTATTCATATTAATGTACTTGGGGATTCTCATGATCGGGTATTGAAGTGTGCCAAATGTGGGAAAATATGTCAATGAATCTTTGTTCTGTTTTTTTTCTTGATTCATCCTAAAAAAATTTATTAAAAATAATTAGAATTAAATTTTTATTACAAGAAATTAAATTTTTGGAATATCTCAAACTCTTCATTCTTCCAATATTTCATAATTTCCAGATATTGTATTGTTGGAAAGTTGGGGAATATTGGAACACCCTCTAAATCAGAACCGACTGAAGTATTCCATCCAATATATAACCCTTGCTTATATGATCTCTAGAACTCCCCATGATCCATAAACCATGTAACCCTAGTAGCTTCACTATCATGAATTTTAAATGGATGATTCATTAAACTTGTTAAGTGTTATAAATACAATAATAATATAGATAACAAATTATCAAATTTTCTTACCAATATCTACATTAATGATTTGTCCATTAATTCATTACGGATATTCCTATATTAGACTAGTTTCACAAGAATGATATCATTGTATTTGGATAAAGTTACATGGAATATTTTACACTACCATGAATTTTTACCTATTATCTATTTATCTTAATTATAATGAACTATTATTTTTTTTTGGATATTCTAGGATTCACACATATGGCTGTGGCCACATAACGTAACAGAATATCCTACTAAATGTGATCAGAGGGAAAAATAATAATTAAGTTATAGTACAACATGTCATAAATTTTGTGATATAATTTTACACACTTATAATAAAAAACCTGATGCATAATTCTCATTAGGCTCTAATGTATCCATTGGTTGTCCTAAATCAAAATCCCTTAAAGGATGTTTCTATTACAATGCATGCTCGGGGTGATCTGCATGCATTGAAGTGGAAGCTGAAGGACTAGAATCATCAGATTCTGGATGGATTGTAGGAAATGGATGAGGTGTAGACATGAGAGGATATCAATATTAGGGTTGTGAAGACATCATAGGATAAGGATTTGGTAAATATAGGAACATCTCTGAAGGTCATATAGACATGGTATGGGAAGAAGAGTCTAAATGAGACAATTATGGAGGAATGAGTCGCAACATTTCTGGAGGCTCTAATGGAAGATATAAAGTGTGGTAGAAGGGGATTTTGTTGGTTGGTCACAGTTGGAATGGGTATGATGGGTGTTATTTTGGAATTGGGAGCCCCTCCCCCACTCACACCCATGTAGTTGGCTGAGAAAGATTTAACTATAGTTAAAAAAATATCCCTAAATTATTTTAAAAAATAATAAGAACAATAAATTATATATACCATTGAATAAAAATATTGAAATTATATTACTCAATAAAGGAACTAGAGGAGGCAACTCGCACTTCTGTATCTGTCAATCAATATAAAATAATCACTTCCTTTGAACATGAACAGTATTATTCATAATTTTCATAAGAATTAAATGTAAATTTTTTAGAAACTATTTTTAAAAATCATTCATACGTCATGGAAATAAATAATCCTTATTGAATGTCATAAATTTTTTTAGCAGGAATAATTTAATCCAAGTTAAAAAAAATTTAAACCCATTTTAAACCTGGTTTTAGGAATAAAAATAAATATAATTAAATGAAAGGAAACCAAAAAATACTAAAACCATCATATCATTCCTAACTAAAACTAAATTAAAATAACTAATGTAATAATATCTTATGAAACCCACATTAAGGTAAACGGAATGAACTATGAACATATATGGTTACTTATATATATTATCCACCATTACCTCACTTTCAACATAACATCTCACAAATGAAAAATTTGAGTCATAAAATGAAATATTTTGGTCAATACCGATGGGGATTAATGATTTCAATTTCAACCCCACCATCATGAAAAAAACTTCTTGGTATTACTTCAATAATGACACAACAATCAAGCCTCGTATGATCTTTGACATAAAAAACATGGTTTTTCTTTGATTCAAGAAATTTATAGTTCATCGGTAGCTAGGAATCCACTCATGTTAAAAATTTGAAATGAGAATCATCAATAAATCTACCATGTCATGTCATTGAATAAAACCATTTACATTTAATCATTATGACTTGACAATGAAATTATTAATCCAAAAATAATATTTTCTAAACAATTTGATCATAAAACACATTTTCAAATCATTCATACAATCTGATGCACTGGCATAATAGTCTTTTATAATAGTTAATATAAATTCATAATGTTGTGTTCTAAGATTCACCACTTGATCAGTTTTAACTAATTTATACCAATTGATTATTAAATATTTTCATTCACAAACAAAATAATTTGGAACAAAATTCAACGCTCTTAATTCTGGAGTAAGAGAGTCAACAAGTAAACTGAATAATAAAATATATATGAATAATAAATTTAAATGAATATATATATTTTAATTTAATTAAAGTAATGTTCATAACATTTATTTTCACCAAACATGAATCTCTTTCCTATGAAAATACTCTCTCTTTCTCAAAGGAAAATATCAATGAACTGTACTTATAATTTGTTTATGTTCCATATGTAAAATACATACCATGAGATAACATATAAATATACAAATTACTTACTTGATATAGTCATCAAAAAAACCATAGTTAAATAGGACAATGTGTTATGTCATATCATACTCTTTAAGAATCAATGTAGACAATGTATAAGAACCATAAATTATTCCTATTTGGGGTTGTGATGTAAATGAGGGATCAATTTCTCTATAAAATTATTCTTCATTTCTCATTGATCGGTTATGTCTTTTTCTCACATCAGACAAATGCATGGAATATAAATCTATACATTCTTGAGAATGATAAACTCTCACAATGGAACCTTAAAATGATTCTTATTTCAGACATAAGATTTCATTGTGAATATATTTATTTCAATAGGATACATCAAAAAACCGTCCCCCAGTATGAATTTCTGTTGGAAGATAAACTGTTAAATGAATCATGAAAGTGAAAAATGATGGAGAAATTTTATTTTACAACTCAAACACAATTAATGGAACCTTTATCCCTATTTTTATCAACAAGTACATGTATAACCATTTAGAATAAAGAGATGAAATAAATGTAATAAGAGAATCACTTTCACCCTCATATTATTGGATGTAAAATTATGAATTGATATTAGAATCAATTTATAAAGAAGGATGTGATAATCATATGTTTTTAAAGATTTTATATTCAAATACCATATGATGACTAATTTATAGATGTTGTTGGAATAGCCATAAGGAACCTTTATATTCTTAAATACTTCCAAAATTTTATTTTTCTCAAAAAAAATTATCATATAAAAATCCCAAGATGCTTGACGTTTTTTCTCCAATACACAAAGGATGCATATCTAGTCAAATAACCCAATATAATAGGCCTCAGTGAAATAAAAAGACTTTTTTTGTCTTCCCATTTATATTTAGAATAATTGAAAGTAACATTTCACATATATATTTTTTAAAATGTTCATTATTTCTAAACAATGAAGTAACAAATTGGTAGACCAATATGGAAACTAAAAAAAATATGTTTCAAATTTTATCATTGTAAGTGTATTCAGTTTCAATATTATTCATATTTTTAGATTTGTTCAAAGTTTTACCTTTTAATTAACTAAAATATTTCAATTAATTAATAACATCATCTCCTGACATACATTGAGGAGGTTTTTTAGTGTCATCATTATTATCAAACGTCCAGTGATTCTTCTTGTATTGATGATCTATTGGAAAGAATCTTTGATGCCCAAGGAAACTGAAACAATGATGATATTTATACATTCTTAATGGATTGTTATTCATAAAAATAAGACATGATTTTTTACCTTCATGTTCGATCCAAACATAATTTATATGTTGCGAAATCATTTATAGTCCATAGAAGGGAAACCCAAATATGAAATATATTTTTTTATAAAGCTTCAAATGTGTGCACACCCATATCCCAAAGTTGTTTCAAAATTTTTATTAAATGTTACAGGTAAATATTTATATCATTTCTAGGATAATATGATCCAGATATTATTATAATCAATATTGTTAATGGTTTTTCATAAACATTAACAAAGGAAGTTAAAAAATGTGAATAAAAATAGGCCACGTGTTGTGGGAAGTAAACATCTAACGAAACAAATTAATACCATTACAAAATAGGCCCAAAATAACATTATACACCTCTATTTAAGATTAAGGATGTTTCCCATCAAACTACCACCATGATAATTCCTCTTCTTGATGAACCAACTCATCATTAACTTTAATTCTCTTAGCATAATTTCACCGCATATTGGATGAGATTTCAGCAAACATGAATATATTTTAATGTTTGAGAATTAATGGAAAGTTCCACCTGATATTTTGGAGAAAACGAGATGGTTTTCCATATTTATTGTCTTTCTATAGAGATCTGCCACATTCGTTATAGTCAATAATATCTGTTTCTTCCTCCCAAAATAAATTATAATCCTTCGGACAAACAAGAAATTTATTAGTAGAAAATCTGAGTTGCTTAATTAACTTCCATGTAATATAATTATTTGATGGAATATATGAACCATCACGAATAAAGTATTTAAAAGGTAATAATGTAATCAATGTATGTATTAGAAATTTATTTTTGAAAGGATTTTATTTATGGTTAAAATTACATATATTATTCACACACAAGGAAAATATATCTTACACTATGTTCTATTTCAATTTAAAAAGTATTTAATTTGGGGAATATCTATCAAGACTAAATAATTTATCCATTCCATCGCACTTTATAAAACCCATAAATTACATCACCACTGACAAAATATCTTAATACATGTAATTTAAAATCATTTTAGTATTTTCATGAATTCTTAAAACCATATTTTTACCATGATTTGGTTGGGTTTCACTAAATGGTTCTTCAGGTGAAATTTTGAAAAATTTGATGGACAATTGGGTTGTACATGATTGGCACCCAGTTTTCCCAAACCATGTGCCATGCTAATGACAACCGGGCGAACCCAAACAGTGAAGGTTTACATGATTTGTGCATGTATTTTCAAAACATACAACCACCAAGTAGAAATCTTACACCATACCAAAATGGGGTGCACAGTTAGGCTTCACGGTATGTCTAACTATGTAGCTACCTATGAATTTATGCATGAGATTTATTTAATCCAAAAATCTAATTTAAAATATTGAAATACTTTTTTTAGGTTCCTAATGAATATAAATCAACTTTCTATGATATATAATGTCTTGGAGAGTACCGATAGTTTAATTTTGACCTTCTACACTCTTATAGATGAAAATTGAATCATTGAGAAAGATGTTTGATCTCTTACCGTTTAGTTTCCTCTTCCCATTCCCTTTCATTCACTCTCTCCTCTTTTATCTATAGGGTTATGTTGACCTATGTGTTGTTGGAGGATATAATTTCTACCATTTTAGATATTATATATAGGTTTTATTCTTGGATCTTTGTTGTAAACTCTAATCATTATAGTTTTTTGAATGGGCATTGTGTTTCAAGATCCCAATATCTCGAGGTGTGTGGTTCTATTATGAAGGCTAATTTTGATTAACCCTATAATGCTTGATTTAAATTCATTTCATTGATTTAAATTCAATTTATTGATAAATTAATTTCAATTTTCGTAATAAAAAACTTATTCTATCGAATTGGAGTACTTGGATTGGATTTGGCATGAAATTGGGGAAACCCCCCACTTCCTTTAAATTTGGTGTGTGTTTCTGAAATTGATGGAAAATAATGGAATTTAAATTGTTAAATTTAAATTATGAATTTTTTTTGATGAAATTAATTTGATATAATTGATTTCAAATTGGTAGTTGAAAAAAATGGCTTGAAATGAATTTTATAGAAACCCATTGGATTTATCTTAAGAAAGGAATGATTTTTTAACAGAATATTTGGGTTTTTAAATTGAAAATTGGAAAATTTTAAATGGGAGAATGGTAGAAATTTTATTTTAAATAGTTTTAAAATAAATTTACCATCATTGAATGTTATTAGATCACGTGAAATTCTTTTTTAGTTAGTGATTTATTCAGGAAAACAATCTATAATTTATTACACTAACAATACATATTAATCAAGTCACATCTTTGGTTGGGAGGTGATGAGTCCTCTTTAACCGGTGTCAGAGGGACATGTGTAAACATATTTTTATAATGGATATTTGAGTGTAAGGGATTCCTATATCCTAGAACTATTTTACCAATAGGTGGATGACCATTTTTCACATTTATTTATGTTTGAAAAATATGTGCCAATGTTCATAATCTGTTTGCAATACCTTCTGAATTTGTACAAATTGGTTTAAATAAAATGTTTGTTATTCCATTTTCTTAATATAATTACATCATTTGAAATGTAAAATATGATTTGTTTTAAATATTATTTAAATATTAATTTCTTTTTTAATTAAAATTAAAATATTTATTTAATTAATTAACGGTTGGTATCATATTATAGAATCCTAAGTGATACCCTACTAGGATTTTAGCTCACACCCTACCGGTGCCTTAAAACGTTTATTGGTAATCTTTTTCCTAGTTCGAGAAAGAATAAGTCACCACTTTGAGGTGTATGTAACTATTTATCCTTGGGCATAAACTATTGTATCTAGTCGGACCTCAGTTGTTATCTTGTTTTATAGTACTTGGTGGAAGAACGTTGGGATTTGTTTTCCTATTTGACTTTTGGTAGACATATTTCTATGGAGATTTCTTTTGTGAATACAGATTTTTTTATCTTTATTCTGTTGTTTTTGTGGAAAATTCATTATCACTTTCGTATTTATGATTCTAGATGCCATTCACCAAACCATGGGGATCGGGAATTCCCTTCATGCTATGTCAGGACTAGATTGGTTTTTTGATTACGAGGGTACCCAGGATGGCTCAAGAAAAACGTGGTATCAAAGGATCTAGTTAAGAATCGTTCCTTCATGTTTGTAAGTAGTTGTGCAATATTTTTTGGACTTTGGTGGTATTAGTGATTTTTTAATGAAATAACTCAAATAAATGAGCCTTCAGTCACGAATGATATTTTAGGAAAGACATCTTGTGGATTAGATCTAGTATTTTATCTTATTTTTATTTGGATAGATTGAAATCCAAATATTTTGTTCTTATCAATTGGGATTAATTCTCCCTTGTTTCATTTTTTGAGTGTTAACCCAATGTATTTATGTGGTCTACTAATGTTTTTTAGCATCAGTCCATCATGAATATGTGTAAATCAAATCCAAGAGGAAACTATTGATTAACATCAATGATTGAATCATCTTACGGACTCGATTCTTGATGTAGTGATTGAATGCACTGTCCAATCTATGAGATATGCACCACCACCAATACTTGTTTATTATGAAACTATGGAACCTTAGATGTATGTTTTATGGAATCATTATTAGTATTTATTCCCTAGAATACACTAGTGTTCAAATTCTCCAATGATCATCAAGAGGATAAGGAATATATGATTGGGGTAGAGAGTTTGTTTATGTTTTTGGAAATGCCTAATCATATCTTGGTGAAGTGTTCCACCTTCTTACTGGATAGAAATGGAAGGATATCGTGGAATATGATGGTTAACAGGAAATAATATGTTGTCTTAGAGTAAAAATTAATGAAATCTATTTTCACAAACTATTTCTATCTAAATTTGATTGTGTTGTACAAGGCTATGGAGTTTTTAAAACTCGGTAGGCTGAAAGGACCATGAAAGAATATGAAAACATTTTTTCCATGATAGTGATGTTTTCACCTCATATAGTATCAAATGTGAAGATTATTACTTTATGGTTTGATATAGGAATATGAACATATAATACCTCTCTTTTTTTTTGCTGAATCTACCTTATAATGTTGATGTACTATAAGAAGCATTGATGGTTGAAATAAACCTTTGTGGAAAGTCAGGGTGTTTGGGATTTAGATTTTCTCCTAGTGGTAGTGTGATTACCTCTAAAGGAATGATTTAGTGTGATGTTTTTTAAATTCGGCCTTAATAGAAGAGTTTTTATAAATCGCCTACAGTTCCTAGAAGAGGAAATTCGATTTGTTATCAGTCTGGAAGACATGGTCATTCAAATTGGGATTTCACTGATGCACCAAAGGTATGTGGATCCTATGGAAGTTCAGTTCACTTACATAAGTTTTCCGATGTCTCTTATACTATGTTTAGGTTCATGGGATTATCATAACCTTTTAAAACTATGTTGAAATATTATTCTTTAGAAAAAAATGGTTTCCAGCTATAGGAATCCACAATTAAGCTTCTTAATGCAGTGGAATATTCTCCTAAGGAAGTGGATACAGGTCCAGTGACTCTGAGATGTATTTTAACTATAGATTTATCATTTTTGAGTGAATTATTTGACACCAACTCATCTCTTTCAATTATTTTATCTTGTGTTGTTAATATTCTTAATATTTTTATAGATATTTTATCTTATGTGATGGATATCACAACACCCCTTGGAATAAACATAGAAACAAATATATATAGTCCTATTTGAGCTTTATCCTTATCAGCTATTAAGATTTCATGAGATTTTATGATTTTTATCATCAATCCTCTTGATGTAATATTTGTTATGGATTGGATCATTACAATAAAATGTTGAGTGATTGTTATCTTTTATGGGTCCCCTTTACTGCACACGATGGTATTTTTCAAATATTTCAAGGAGAATGGGACTCAAGATTGAGTAGAGTCAACTTTCACATGTAGAGTTGTGGAAAGTGTTATCTTTTATTTTTTTATCTAGAGAGAGAATATTTTAGTTTTTATATCTCTCTAGTTTTCCAACAACATCCCTTCTGACTTCTCTGGGTTTCCAATAGTAAGGGATATAGTTTTTTATATAGTTTGAGTGTCTAGTACTCAACCAGTGTCTATTACATCTTATTGAATGTAACTTTATGAAATTAATGATCTAAAGACTCATTTGGTTAATCTCATATATAAATTCTTTATATTCATAAGTGTGTCACCTTGTGTTGTTCCGGTTCTCTTTTCTAAAAAAGATAATTTTTCACTTCATTTTTGTGTGGATTATAAAAAAATAAATTGGGTTATGATAAAGAAAAAGTATTTTTTAAAATGAATTAATGATCTAGTTGATAACTTGAAGGAGAAATAGTAGTTATTAATAATTGGCCTTAGATCTGGTTACCATTAGTTAAGAATAAAAGAATCTAACATTCAGATAACTGACAGTATGATCAGGTATGACCATTATGTGTACCGTTTCATTGAATTTGGTTTTACCAATACATGGAAATTCCTTAAGATTTTTATGAAAATGATCTTCCCGGAGTATATTTATACCTTAATGGTGTTTCTTGTGTCTGTAATCCTTGTTTACTCTATGCCCTAGGAGGATCATGTACTATATCTAAGAGAAGTTCAAGGATTATTGAGAAATCGATGACTTTACAACAGCTTTCGAAATGTGGTTTCAAATTTAGGGAAGTTATTTTCTTAGGACACGTGGTTACAAAACATGGTAATTACGCTGATCTTGAAAAGGTAAAATATATTTTGACATGGCAGAAACCACATAATGTTTTAAAGAATCATAACTTGTTGGATTTATCTTGGTTTATCACTGGTTAGTTAAGGACTTCTCAAATTTGGCTTCTTTAATGACTACTCTAACTCGTAAGGGAATGAATATTTATTGTGATGAAAAATATCATAGTTAATTTGTTGATATGAAGCATATTTTTACTAGTGAACTGGTGTTGACTCTCCCAAAGTCCAGGCAGGGTTATATGGTCTTCTGTGATGCATGGGTTTTATGTTTCAGATATGTTATTTTTCAAGGTGATCATGTCATTAATTTTGGATCTCATCATCTTAGGCCACATGAGAGGAATTATCCAACCTATGACCATTATCATGTAGCTGCAATGCATGCACTTTTGAGTTATCGAAATTACATTTTCAAAGAATAGTTTACTAGGTTTTCTGACCTAAATATATTGAGTTATTTCATCTCTAAAAATATATTTTAATCTCCTGTATAAGTGTTGATTAGAATACCTAGAATTTTTTTAATTTCCTGCAACATAAACAATAGAAAAAGGAAATGTAATTTAAAATTATTTTTGAAGGAAACTTCTAACCTAGACCCTGAAAGAATCATCCGAACAGTGGAACACGGTGGATATTTTTGAACAAGTGCATATTGGAGTCTTGGAATCATTGGTCGACAATTCCATGGAAATTTTTCATTTGACATCTTCTCTTCATGAGATGATTCTTTAGGAATGTTTTCTTAATGATAAACTCTACAGCATTAGACACTCTCTTTATAGTGAGCAGACCATGCTTGACTTTCCATTCTCTATTAACAGAATTCATTGGAATTAGATTCTATTTGTTGTGCTGTCAGTGGTAATGAAATCTATTATTGGGTATTCTATTAATTCCATGTTGGTAGAGCACCCACGAACCACAAAGATGTTCTATGAAATACAGCATTGATTTTGGTGGACAGGTATGATATGGGTCATTTCTGATTTTTTTTCTCTCATTATTATACATGAAATCTATTCAAGGAAGAGATTTAGAGGCCTTTGGGATTGATTCAGCCACCTAAAGTTCCTATGTGGAAGTGGGAGAATATCTCAATGGACATTGTTTTTTAGTTGTGAAATATACAGAGAAATAATAATGTGATATGTTTTATGATCAATAGGCTGACTAAATTTACATACTTTATATCCATTTGTGATACAACCAAAGCTAAGGACATGGGATATCTATATGTGATTGTGATTGATCATTTGTATAGTATTCCATATTATATATTATCTGATAGGGATCCTCAATTCACCTATTAGTTTTTTGAGAGGCCTTATGGAGGCACCAATATCTCAGGATTGTTTATCATCTATAGTCTGATGACCAGATAAAAAGAGCTATACAAATTCCTGAGGATATGCTCTTCTCCTACATTTTTGACATTAGTGGATCTTGGTATAAACATCTTGGGATGGTTGAGTTTTTATAATAATAGTTATCAGCATGTGATAAGAATAGGTCCCTTTTTAGGCATTTTATAGTTGCCCTTGTATGTCTCTATTGTGTTGGTCAGATATGGGTGAAATTTCCTTGTATGGATAGAGCTTAGTTTAAGATATGTATTAAAAGATTTAGTTTAATCATCAGAGAATGTTGAAAACATATAACTATTATAATTACTATGCCTATTTTTCTTATAGTATATTTGACTTTTTATTTGGTGACAATGTGTTCATGAATGATTCACCCAGGTTGGTTCATCGATGACTTAGGAGGCAAGGGAAAATTGATCCAAATTTTTTGGGACCTTTTGAGGTTATAGAGAAGGTAGGGAATGTTTCTTATCACTTATAACTTATCCCATATATGATTTCGATACATAACGTGTTCCATGTACCACATCTTTGAAAGTATCTTTCTAATCCATCCCATGTTCTATGATTTAGTTATCAAGAAGTTGAACCTTATTTTTCCACGACAATGTTTATTCAGTATAGTTGATTCTGAGACCAGGGTTATTCATGGGAGAATGATACCTGTGGATTTATTTCTATGGAATCATGGTTATAATTCTCATGAGACATGGGAGAGGGAGGCATTGATGAGATAACAGTGGCCTAATCATTTTGACATGGAATATTCTTAATTGGATTTCATGGGAGTGTATGTTTTGACGGTGGGGAGGTTGTAACGTCCTATTACTATATTCATTTAATCCAAAATCCCTCTTCTAACCATTATTTGGTTTGGTTTCTCTAAAAATATCTTCATGTGGAATTTTGAAAATTTTGAAGGTATTTTTGGATGTTCTTTGTTGGTGTATGATTTTACCAAAACATGCACCCTTCTAGTTCAAACCACACAAACCAAGACAATGAGGGTTTTTATGGTTGGTGCATAGTTTGAAAAATCATGTACCCACATATTAACTACATTGAAACATTCCATGATTGATCACATTGTTTGGGAGCACTATTTGTCCAACCATGTGGATATTCCTAGAAAAACATTCACAGGATTTAATTAATCTAGAAATGTAATTTTAAAATCTAGAAACCATCTTTTTAGAAACCCGACATAACGAACATGAACTCCTTCGATTTACTCTTCCCTAGAGGCACACAAGAGGAAATTTTAGCCCCTCTACACCACTCCAGAAGAAAATTGAAGCTCAAAGGAAAACATTCAATCTATTTTTAGAAAGTTTCCTCTTAATTATCTCTTTATCCCACTCTCTATACTTTTCTCTCAATGTTTTTTTAGATCTACATGTTGTTAGAGGATATAATCCCTAATGTTATAGATCTTTGATCTTTTTTTCACTCTCATATCATCAATGTAGATATTATTCATTGGGGATTACATATTAGGGATTTTTATTTTGAGATCATGTGATCCTAAGGTAGGTGGTTTCGTTATGATGGCCAATTTTAATTTAACCCTAAATTTCTTCTTTTAAATTCACTTGTTTGATTTAAATATAATTGATCGATAAATTTATTTCAATTGGTTTATTAAAAACCCAATTCCATAGAATTGGGATATTTGGATTGGATTTGGCACAAAATTAGTAAAAACCCCCCAATTCAGTTGAATTGGGATGTGTTTGTGAAATTGATGAAAATTTATGCAATTTAAATTGTTGAATTTATGTTTTGAAATTGATTTTGTGAAATTTATTTCAAATTGGTATTTGTGAAAAATGTATTGAAATGAATTTGGTTAAAACCCACTGGTTTCATCCTAAAAATTCATGATTTAATTAAAAACCTATTTGGGGTTTTAAAAGGAAAATTGTAATATTAAAAATGGGGGAAGGGGATTAATTATATTTTAAATGATTAAAAATAAATTTCTCATCATTGAATGTTATTAGAGAACATGAAATCCTAAGAATTTAGTGAGTTATTTGGGACAATAATATATTATTTAAAACACTAAAAATACATAGAAAATAGGTCACGTCATCGATAAGAGGGTCATGGGTCCTCTTTTACCAATGCTAGAGGGATGCGTGTACACATATTTTAGTGAAAACTATTTGTCTGTGTGGGATTCCCTTAGCCTAGAACTACTGTACATTTTGGAATATGACCATGTTTCTCATTTCATAATATTTAAATAAATATGCTAATGTCTGAAAACTATTTACCAAGCCTTATTAATTTATATACACTATTTTATATAAAATTTTTGTTAACTCATTTTTTATAGTATTTCCATCTTCTGAAATGTAAAGAATTGTTTTTTTAAATACTATTTTTAAATACTATTCCTATTTATTTAAAATTTAAACCTTTATTTGAATGTTTAAATGTTGGTATGTTATTATGGAATCTTTATTGATACCCTACAAGGATTTTATCTCACACCCTACTTGTGCCTTCGAGTTTTTATAAATCATCTTTTTCCAAGTTCATGCAAGGGTATGCAACCACTTTGAGGTTGTAGTATCAGCTGATTATTGAGCTTGGAGATTTGTGTCCACTGGGACATGGGTTGTTGCCCATTTTTCTAGTACTTTGGGGTTGTACTTTGGAATTTTTTCCAGTATAACTTCTGGAATACATCTCCTAGTAGAGTTTTATTATGTGAATACTTAATTTTTTATGTTGCTTCATTTGTGATTTTGGAAAATTCATTCCCAATTTCATATTGTACGATTTCATATGTTAGTCGCAAACTCATGCAGATCAAGACATCCATTTGGGTCATGTCAGGACCGACTGGGTTATCAGGTTACCAGGGTACCTAGGCTAGTTTGTGATAGGTAAAGTGTGGATAGATTTTTTTATTTATTAAACATGTAGTGGAAATTTATTGTTAACTACATAGTGCATGATTAATGAAACAAGGAATTATTCTTAAAAAATAACAAGCTTATACACAATAGTTAATCAAAATTGGTTGAACAAAGTTACATACCATTAATGTTTTCTAATAGAACTAAATTATTATGTCAAACTTAATCAATGGATTCCATGTTTAATATAATGAATATGATCAAAAAATATTTTCATTTTAAATTATAAAATTATTTTGTTGCATTTACCAAAGGCTTTCATAAAAATTTGTTCATAATATGGGTTTTAAAATTCAGAAATTTTTTTAATATAAATATTTAATTATTTGAAATAATCATTTATCATTTATTAATGTATAAATGATGATAATTAATTCTAAGAAACATCCTTCAAACTTACTATAAATACAATAGTGAATTTTTGAAGAACCAACCTTTATTGATAAAGTAATATTCTTTATTTACATATAATAGTATAGTCATGTACATCATTGTATAATTATTTCATTTTGGGATAAAATAATCCTATAAATAATTAAACCATGGTTCATGATATAAAATATTAAATTTCAATAATTAAATCAAATAACTCTAGGATAGTAATGACCAACATTAACACTTTTAGTTAAGTTAAATGTTATTCCCAACACTAAAAATATATAAATCCCTATAATATTCCAGGAAAAGAATCTCAAATTTAAGTTAAATTCATAAGAATAACTATGATAGTTTTTCATATAGATTAATTACAATTTAAATAGTACATTAATAATTTAATATACTATATTTTACCTCTATTAGACTATAGATTTAAAAACACAATGATAGAATTAATGCCCACACGCACTAGTAGAATCACATGCACTGATAAAAATAAAAATAATAGAAAAGAGAAGAGATGATGGATTCATAACTCACTAATCTAAAGATGAATAAGATTAGAATAAAAAAAAATCCTTTAATTAGGGGAGAATACTGGAGAAGAAAATCAGTCATCACTCGGGTGATGGGAGAAGGAAGAAGAGAAGGGAAGGAAATCATACCTCCATAAGATCACATTAAAAAATTCTATAAATGGAGAAGAACACCATGTCTATGGGGGAAATGACGGCTATGGAGGGGAGGGGAACTGAGGATTGAATGATGGGAGAGGATTATGTCTTAGAATGAGGAGGTGAGGGGCCCGAGAAAAGCTTAAATTTTTAAGGGTCTATACCGTTTGTTTAAAAACTATTGGTATAGCTCGATCCATACCATTGGTTTTTTCAAACTGTGGTTATAGATTTGAGAAGAATATCTATACCCCTGGTTTCTCTAAACCATGGGTATAAAAGAAAGGTTATCAAATTGGTTTCTAGTAGTGAATATTATGATCAAGACCTGTCACTCTACACTCTCTTGTTCGAATAGAAATTACCCTACCACAAGACCTCTTTGTGAAAGAGTATTATCTTACACATAAATACTTAAGTCACACTACATAACATTAATGAATTAAATATTAAAGGAAATGAATATATTTAAACATGCAATAATAAAACATAAAATAAGGATAATGAGGTGACCTCCCATAGCTATCAGTTTAATTATTACTATATTCTGAGAATAAAACAATGTGAAAAAATTAAAGCACAACCAAACTCAAGTCACCACTTCTCTCTCACCCCGTCCCACTAACAAAATCAAGGGTTATATCTCCCTAACAATATAGATGATAAGGTTTTATTATGGTAAACAAAAAATGAAAATGATAAGAGGTAGAGAGAGGTAAATATATTATTATAAATTCCCAAAAATATTAAAAAATATATAACCCTAATCTATTGGAAATCCTATATTGAATGTTTTAAACCAATAAATTGCATCTAAAAAGGGAAAAATATTTTAATGGTAGTGGAGGTACATATTTATATTAAAGAGAGGTGGCTACTTTTCCCTAAAACTTTTTCTACAAAGTTTTCGTCCCTATTTGATCCCAAATGTGAATGAACCATGAGAAGTGATCATCTAGGAAATCGTTTAACTTTATATTAAATTTATATCCATAAAAAATTGATTCCATTTCACCTATATAGAAATTTTTATAACCATATTAATAAATTCATATTATGTATCCTAGAACACTTTTCAAATTATTGTTTTCTAGTTTCACATGAATTTATGGCCTTAAAATGGTTAAATCATGAGAACATTCAATTAATGAAAATATTACCGATCCAATTATTTATATCTACAAAAAATTTACAATCATTTCCCAATTGATTTGGGAGATATGGGACCAATATTAAAATTCATCCAAACAATTCATATATTTCATAACCCCTTGGGAATGCCTTGTTTGGGCCTCCTACGGTTGGAATCAATTATTGGTTTAGCAGAATTAAATGGATCGCAAAAAACACTTAATACTTAAAAATTATTATTTTTATTTGTATTAGTTTAGTGAATATTATGATAAACATATCAAAATGATTTTTTCTATTAAAAATATCAATAAAAATTGAAATTTCCCTTCTAAATTTGTTTTTATATAATTAATGAAATAATATTAAATGATGGTATATCAGAGAATATAAAAATTATAAGTAAAATTTTTAATGGTGAAAATATAGGATAATTCACTACAAGATCACTTTCTTAAAAAAATAGAAATTTACTTTGGAATGGCTAATGATGTCGTGTGAAGGTTCCCAATGTTGGAATGGTATTTGATTTTAATATAGGAAATTTAGTAGATATTGGTTATGTATATGTGTTATCTGAGGTAGGTTTCTAATGAAAACATGATGTAGTCGTGATTCAATTTGTGTTTGTTGTTTTGATGGTGTGTCTAGTCCTTGTTCCTCTAGTTTTCTTAGTACAGGGTTCAAATGAAAAATCATTGCTCTGTAATTATTGATCTTTTTCTAACTATAGAAACTATTTATGGTATAATCAATAGAATTTCATGGTGTGTGGACTAGGCCTCATGGTTCCATCCATCTGAAAAATGTCAAGGTAATGTTTTTTTCTTGGCATGAGGTGCATGGTGACCAGTGTTTGGATGGACATGATAATTGATGTAATTTATATTTTGATTTAATCATAAGTGAGTGGTCTAAACCTGTTTGGGAATTGATTATGTTTCTTTGTGTTGATACACCCAAAAAATCTTCTCACTCACTATTATTCTTGGGTAGGGCCACCCAATATATCACCTTTATTTGTATGAGTTCCCACAAAACCCAAAAAGTGCACCTTATTCTATGGTAGGTCTGACCAAAATATCTCTTCCATTTGTATGGGTTCCCACTTAACCATAAAAAGTGTAAATTTATTCTAAAAATCCAAAAAAGAGGATTATAGAGAAAAACATGTACTCAAATTCATAATACCAACAATTCATATTAGAGAATAAGGTATAAAATAACACTAAAAAAGATCATTTCATAAATATAATCATGAGAAAAATATTATGAATATATAATAAAATAAAAATTATTAATAACTTATAATTGAATAAATATTGTGGACACTCCATAAATAACTAGATAAAAACACTAATTCTAACAAAATCATTCTTACTAAATGCTACCCTTTATCAGTTCTTTTCTTATAGCAGATAAAAGGTGTCCATTAATATATATATATATATATATATATGTATTATTGAAATTCTTATTTTAATATATAAGTATATTTATATTAATATAAATATAATATATTTTTATAAATATGCTTTATTTAATAACAAATATGCATTTACTATTAGTTTATAATATAGTGAAAATGGATTTAAAAAAAATTAAATTAATAAAAATTAATAATTTGAACATTAGTGTTGAATAATATACATTTATTAACAATTTTATGATTATAAAAATTTAAAAATTAATTATTATATTAATATATTTCTAAAACATGTCTTAAACTTCAAAAAATTATAACTTTCTATCTAGGTGTCTTTTGGGCTCAACCACATATCAAATCAATTCTTGTGAAGAAATCTACATGATGTTAATCAGGTGACCATGGTCACAATTTTTTTGAGGTAACTTTTTGTGTGAAATCCCTCTAAATCTATGTTTTCAGTTGGGAAACCCTAAATTTTCAATATTCAATGGGATTTCAGTTTTGTTTAAGAGGGTGATGTTGAATTTTTCTTCTAGAAACTAAATTTATTCATTGGGAATACACTCGTATGAATATTATGATTTTTAAATTTTACCATTTTTTGTATTTCAGTGTCATTTATAATTAAATATATGCACATATATAGACATTTTAATATATTTATATATATAACATTAATTTTATCAATAAAAATTTAAATATATTTACAGATATAATGACTTTTTTAATATATAAACCATATAGAAATAAATATTTATCATCCATATTATTTAAACTAAAAATGTATGAATGTGTATATATATATATATATATATGTATATATAATGTTTATATATTAACATGTGTTTGTCTGTATTAAAAAATAAATATATATTTATGTGTATATTCTAATATATGTAAATAAATATTCATATAAGATATATATAAATATATATAAATATATTTATTTACATATATAGACATAAAAATATATAAATAGATATATATATATATACATGCAGATATATATATACATAAAAAATTTAAATATGTATTCAAAAACAATTATACGCATATATAAAAATATAGGAATAAAAAATAAGAATAAATATATATATATATATATATATTTATCATAAAATATATCATTGAATTACATGGAGTAGTGGTAAAGAACATGTGCACAGATGTAGAGGTCACAAGTTCAAATCCAGGATGTTGTGTGTAGGTGTGAAGGATGGTGAGCACTAATAAAGGCTTCGGATGGAGGGGGGAAAGAAATAATAAATCCGGTTTGGGGGTAGTGTGGGGTAGGTAAGGACTAATAAATATTCTTGAAGAATGCTGATAAAGATGGGTGGGTGGGTGTTGATCCCAAACAAAATATCATCACTGATAAACCCTAGTTTTAGTAGTACTTATTTTAGTACTGGTAAAGGGTGTGTTTATCAACACTAAAAAAGAATTGATGATAAAAACAACTTTTATAAATGTTATTTGAATTATGATGAATGATCACTCAATCATCGTGTTTTTCAGGACTTATGAAAGATATCGGCTCTCTTATAACAACAACACTTTTTTAGCAAAAAAACCTTTTTCATGCATATACTGGATGGATCTGTAGTTGTGACAATATATTTATTCATAATATGAACACTTTTATATTATTATTCTATATGAAATCTAAATAAATATATGAAATTTAATTGAAATATAAACACATTATATTTCATATGAACAATTCATTTAATATAATTTATTATAATGTCCAGGACCCCTAGCAATTACTTTTCCAAAATACGGCTACACCAAAACAGTGGCACTGGTCACGGTGGAACCATGACGGTGACATCGTGATGGTGGCACCATAAGGGTGACACTGTGATGATGGCACTGTGTCCTCACCTAGCCCTCCGTTTTCTTTTTCCAGTCCCGCTCTCGCGACATAATTTTTTGACGTAAATTAATTCTTTTACCCTTTTAAATCCATTTAAAGTCCATAAATAATTCCTAAAAATCGCGAGAAACCTCCCTGAAGGGGGTATTAAATAACACCTTAATATCATCGTGTGTAACTTCCCACCCATGTAGGAATTCAGGATGCAAATTTCCAGGCGTTCAAAACTCAATATCCCATAACAGTAGGATCTCCTCTTTATATCTCCCGCTAGAGTTTCTTATTTTTTTCATCTCAGCTGGAATTATTTCTTCTTCCTGGTGCACCTGGAGTTCCTCTCTTCCCGTGGCTTGTGGTGCGCCTCTACTGGAGCTTTCTACACCTCTTTGATTCCACAGAATTCCTCCCCTGCAAGTCGTGCATCCCATGTTATTGGCTCATAGAGAAAAACTTCAATCCTTGATCAACTAGGTAGGGATTTTCCTTCGTCCCTCATTTATGTGTATCATGTGGGGTGGGTACGCTGCTATTTCTATGGTAATGGGAGAAACGAAACCTTAATTAAGATAACAAACAGACATTAAAAAAGGGAAGGGGTGTGATCGATGTGCTACTATTCTATTTTTCATCTATCCCTTGATGCTTGTATTGTGAACTGCTGGGATATGTTCACTGAAAATCATGGTCATTGGTGGAGTTTCCTTGTGCACTAATGAACCCTTTCCTTCTGTGATGATTAAATGATTGTAACATGGAAATTGGTTAATAACATAAACTCAGTGGATTAAATGGATACCCAGTAAACATAAATCCTTTTGTGTTCACCCCAGTTAAACAAAATAAAGAATAAAATAATGAATGATGTGCTTGAACCTGGAATTTTCCCTACTCTGCTTTGGTAGTAGGTGTGTTGTTCTGTTTGATTTCTTATAGGGTGATGTGGGTGAGGACGGGATCCTCTTGTTTGTGAGTCTCAAAACTATGTGGTTTCTATGCTTATGATACAAATTGGGGTGGAATCATCTACTGTTGGCATATCATTGGCTCATGGTTTTGGGGATCTGGGGTTGTATCTTGAAGCCTGCTTCTGTTCCAATACTTGGAGGGATCTCACTTTGACTTATTTTATGATTTGTGGCTGTATCTTGAGTCCTACTTTGGTTCCAATAATTTTAGGGATCCCACATTGACTTCCTTTATGATTTGGGGATTTATCTTGAGTCCTACTTCGGTTCCAATACTTGGAGGGATCTCACTTTGACTTCTTTCATGATGCAGATTTACAAGAGAACAGGGTGTGAATGTTTAAATTCTTGTTAGATTTCATTTTCCCTTGGCTTGTGGTTATGCCTATTAGTTTCCCCGTAGTGCAGGACATTACTTAAATGGGATCACCTGAACATGAAAACAATAATGGGTTAAATGGGGAATTGTTTTTGGGAACGAGTTGTGACTCGGTTGTTAGTAGTGTGCCTTCTATGAATAGTGAACAGTGTGTTCGTGCTTAGGTTGGCCTAGGAAAAACTAGGTTGCGATGTGTGCTTGTTACCTATATATATATTGTAGTTCTTACGTTTCTTATTCTCTCCCCACCCAAGTTGAGCACTTAGTGTCGAACACCCCCATTTATTGGGGGAGGGTGTTTTTCCCAACACTCCCATGAGTGGCTGGTTATTAGCTCTTTTTCTGCTCCCTTTCCCGAATATCCCAAGACTCTTCGGGCATGTTGTGATGGCCTGAAGACCATTATTAGCCCATGAATCTTCGGGCAGGGTAGTGTGGTGGTTGGACTAGGTGTTTGCGGCCAGGTTGTTTCTCAAGTATCTTCGGGATAAGGCCTACGTTTCTCCGAGCATGGCCGTAGTTGTTCTGGCCCAGGTGTTTGCGGGCATGGTTGTGTGTGGTGGTTTTGGACCAGGGGTTTGCAGGTAGGATGCATGGTTGTGGCCCAGGTGTGTGCGGGTAGGGTGTGGTAGTGGGACTATGTTGAGAAAGGCAAGATTAGTTTGATGTGTAGGATGTCTTCAATAACCAGTGGGAACGTGGAACGGGTTACCCAAACTCCAATGTGCTATTACTACACATTACATGACTTGTGTTATTTGGGGAGTGTAACTTGGTGAGTTTTGGGTGTATAGTTTTCCTTGCTAGGTGTTTTGGTTGTCTCTTTTCTCACAGCACATTAGAATGCCTCCCCACTTTTGCACGAGAGCCTTTGGTTTTTCCCTACTGAGTATACTTGTATGCTCACCCTACATATATAAACTGCTTTTAGGTTTCCAGGAGGACTTCAGGGATCGTGCAAGGTAATGCTAGCTCGGGCGTTGGGACTTTTCAGTTGCTGTTTTTCTTTTCTATTGGGTACTTTACCTTTGTAGTTACCTTGTACCTTCTGGATTTTACTTTTGTAACATGCATATGGGAATGGTTTTCTTTGTTTTTACTTTTACCCCCAGTTTTTTTTTGGATTTTACAATCTTATCTCCAAATCCTATAAACGAAAAAGGGAAATGCCTTACATCTTGTGTGTGATTCTATACCCTTGGTTCTTGTCGCCACTCCAAGACCTATTGAAGGCGGGTCTCGGGGGTCATTATCTCTTCTTCAACTTGAAGAAGGAAGGGTATGGAAATCTGTTGTCCCTTCCCTCATTTTGGTGAAGGCGGGTCATGGAAGAATGGTATCAGAGGTAGTCAAGTTGAGAGAAATGATGGAGTATAGAGCTAGGCACAGTGAAGATTGCATGGGATGGTAGGGAAATAGTTTTGCGTGATCTTGGTGTGTGAAATAGGCCAGGGAAGACCAACTTGGACACGAGATTTTAGGGCCCCTCGTGATCTTATGCAAGGACTCTGGACCTACCGAAAGACCAAGTGAGGCTACACTAATTGCAGGGTAGAGACCCTAGGAAAGGTACATGCATCATAATGACTTGTGTTGTCCTATTTCTGGGATGTTTTGGGGATTTAAAATGAATAACAATTCTATGAAAAATTTAAGAACAATATTCTTCACTACTCGGGCTTAGGCATTCCTTGTTTACCTTGCATCTATGGCACTTGGGAGATTACCACGAGTAGTGCAGGAAATCGAGGCCCAGTAGGATGACTTGGCCGATCGGTAGAGGATGGAATGAGAATAGGAGGACGATCGGTGGAAGAAGATGCTTCATGCCTTTTAGCGGCAGAACCTTGGAAAGTATGAGGGAAGCATCTCTAACGTGCTAACAGAGAGATGGCTAGAGGAGCTGGTGATAGCTTTTGGCTGGATCCGGGCTCTGTCGGAGTATTGGGTTCCTTTGGCTGTGAGCCAGATGTGGGGAGCGGCGCGTCAATGGTGGACGCTTTACCTTGGGGAGAAGAGGGAGGCAGAGGTGACATGGACTAATTTCTAGAAGGAGTTCCGAGCGGAATTTCTCTCTTCCATGATGAAAGCTGAGAATTGGTAGGATCTGATCTCCCTCTAGTAAGGAAGCATGTCAGTATGATAGTTGGGGATCAAGTTCAAGGATCTCCTCTGCTTTGCTCTGGACCTCTTTCTGGATGAGGAGTCTCGGGCGAGATGTTTGGAGGAGGTGCTTCGACCTTTTCTATAGTATGTTGTTACTCCCTTAACCCTACCAACGTACTTGGAGGTCCAGAAAAGTCTGAAGTGGTGGAGAGGAAGCACACGTTGTGAGGTGTATCGCGAGAGGGAATCCAGTTGGGTTTGTCGAAGGGGAAGGCCATCAGTAGCATGCCTCCTGCATCAGGGCCCTCTATGTTCCGACCACCAGGGAGCAGGCCTCAACAGTTCCAGTTACAATTTCATGGCCCATGCCATTTCCTTTAGGGCCTAGGGCCGAGATTCTTCATTTGTGGAATCAATTGGCACCTTCAGAATCTGTTCCTGGACAGAGTACAGTATGGCGTGGGTGGGTAGATTCAGCGCCCACCTCAGCAGCAACAGTTTCCATATATGCCCTTTCATTAGTAGCAGAAGGTTCAGCGAGCTCCCATTCCTCTGAGGGTAGACATTGCAGGGGGAGGCCGACCTCAGGGTTCTCCTTAGGGACCTCGACCTGGATGTGGTCGGGGAGGTGACCGACATCAAAGAGGCAAAGGAGCTGGGCGTGGGCAGTTGCACACCATGGAGGCAGCAGTTCCAGCAGGGCCAGAGGTCGTTCGACGTACGATCAGCTTGTTTAGTACCCATGCATATGACTTGTTTGATATAGAAGCTTCACACTCTTTTATTGCACCCAGTCTGGCCCATGCTATAGGTTTATATGCTGAGAGACTTCAAGTTCCCCTGGTGCTGAGCACACCAGTCAGAGGTCATACCGACTTGTTTTATGTTTTCTGGGGGTGTACACTGATAATAAGGCCATGTCAGTCAGTCACGGATCATCTACTGTTGTAGATACATCCATACATTGTCATCATAGGCATTAAATAGATGTTCTCTTTATGTGTCGTCATTGACTTCTCCCGGGGAAGGTTTGTGATTTTAGACTTGGGCGGCTGATGTGTAACTTTCATCGGTGACCGGGGTGTCCAGAAGAGTAGCACGCGAGAGGAACCCCTCCTTTCCTTGTTAGCTGAGATGTCAGTGGAGTCGGTGGATGCAGATATGGTGGAAGTTCCAGGGTTCGTCAGTGAGTTTATGGATTTATTCCTTGAAGAGGTGACAACTCTACCCCCTTGATGTGATGTTGAGTTCGGGATAGACTTGCAACCTGGTGCATGTCCAATTTCGATGGCCCCCTACTGGATAGCACCTTCTGAGTTACAGGAGTTGCAGATTCATATTGATGATCTGATGAAGAAGGTATTTCTTCAACCAAGTGCATCGCTATGGGGTGCTCCAATCTTGTTCACAAAGAAGGCATATTGTGGTCTCAGGCTGTGCGTAGACTACAGGAGACTAAATCAGGTAACAGTCAAGAATCTCTACCCTCTAATGAGGATAGATGATATCTTTGACTAGTTGAAGGGGGAAAGATGGTTCTGCAAGATAGACCTTCGGGCAGGATATCACCAGTTGATGGTGAAGGAGGGTGACATCTCTAATACTTCATTCAGGTGTAGATATGGGAACTTTGAGTTTGGAGTCATGTAGTTCGGCATTACGAACGGTCCAGCTATGTTCATGGGACTCATAAACTCCATCTTCTGGGAATACATGGATCAGTTCGTAATCGTGTAAATTTACGACATACCGATCAACTCAAGATCAGAGGAGGATCACGTTGAGCAACTGAGGACAGTTTTAGAAGTCCTTCGATAGCACCATCTCTATAGGAATTTGTCGAAGTGCAAGTTCTAGAAGCGAGAGGTGCACTTCTTAGGGAACATGGTGTCTGATCAGGGGATATCCATGGACCCATCGAAGGTCGAGGCAGTTGTTTCATGGGAATCACCCATGAACGTGGCAGAGGTTCGTAGTTTCCTCGAGATGGTAGGTTACTACCAGAGGTTCGTACCCATCTTCTCTCGAGTAGTAGCACCTTTGATGGATTTGGCCATGAAGTACCAGGCTTATGTGTGGAATGGTTAGTGTGAGGCAGTCTTCAGCTATCTAACGGAGAAGTTGGTTAGTGCCCCAGTGCTGAGATTTCCAGAAGAAGGGGCGGCGTATAAGGTTTTCTGTGATGATTCAGGACAAGGCCTCAGGGGTATGCAGATGAAACGACAAGGGGTGACCTCTTATGGGTCTAGGCAGTTACGTCCTCATGAGCATAATTATGCCACCCACGATCTGCAGCATATGTCGGTGGTTTTCGCGCTAAAGTTGTGGCGGCATTACTTCATCGGGGAGTGCTTTTTGGTCTTCATGGATCACAAAATACTGAAGTATATATTCTCCCAGATGGACCTAAATTTATGGTGGTGAAGGTGGATGGAGTTCCATCCGAACTACGACATCGAAATTTCCTACACCTTAGGAAAAGGGAATGTGGTGGCTGATGCCTTGATTTAGAAGTCGCAGAAGGATGTGGTTCGATAGTCGGCAGATGCTTGGAAGGAAATGGAGGAGTTGGTTGTCCTTTTCCTGGATGCAAGGATGGATAATGGTAGAGTTTGACTATATCAGATGATAGTGAAGTATTCTCTATTGCGGCAGGTATAGGAGTCTCAAGGGGGAGACTCAGAGGTTGAAGTGACGTGTGACCGGGTTAACCAAGGTGAATCCCTAGATGGGTGGATAGAGGATGGTCAGAATCAGATGCATTTCTAAGGGAAGATATATGTGGCAGAAGCGATGCGCAAGAGGGTTCTTGGTGAGTTCCAAAACTCACCACTATAGGTGCACCCGGGAGTTTCCAAGATGAACCAGGGTCTGAGGAAACACTTCTGGTGGCCCGAGATAAAGAAGACAGTGGGAGAGTTCATGGCCAAATGCCTAGTGTGTCTGTAGGTGAAGGTTGAACACCGTGTTCGAGGCGGTTTGTTGCAACCTTTAGAGGTCCCCAAGTGGAAGTTGGATGACATATCGATGTATTTCATCATAGGGATGACCAAGGTTCAAGGAGGCTGTGATGCTATCTGGGTAGTGGTGGACCGATTGACGAAATTGGCTCACTTTTTAGCAATCAAGGATTCAGGTGTAATGGATTCCTTAACACAGAGTTATGTGGATGAGTTGGTGCGGTTACACAGAGTTACATGGTCCATAGTCTTGGATAGGGATACACGGTTCACCTAACGAGTCTAGAGAGGATTGTAGCATGATTTTGGCCCCCAACTACATCTTAGCACTGCTTTCCACCCCCAGACAGATAGGAAGACGGAGCGCACCCTCTAGACAATGGAAGACATGCTACGGGCATGTATCCTGGACTTCTTAGGATCATGGGCGCGACACTTGCCTCTAGTGGTGTTTGCCTATAATAATAGCTATCACTCTACCATTGGCATGGCTCCATTTGAAGCCTTGTACTGGAGGCCATGTCACTCACCTGTGTGCTAGACATAGGTTGGGGTGGCAGGTGTTCTTTTCCCGGAGGTGGTGCAGAGTACGATAGAGAAGGTTCAGCTTATACGAGAGAGGATGAAGGCGGCCCAGGACTGGCAGAAGTCATATGTCGATAATAGGAGGAGGACCATGGAGTTTGGGTTCGGGGACCACATATTTCTGAAGGTCTCCCCCCAGCGTGGGAAACAGAGTTTCAGCACCGGGAGTATGCTTTTCCCCAGGTTTTTTGGACCGTTCGAAGTGTGGTAGTGGGTCGGCGAGGTGGCTTATTAGCTGGAATTGCCACCACAACTAAAAAGGGTGGATTGTGTCTCCCATGTGTCCTAGCTTCGTCGGTATCCGCACGACGACTCACACATCCTTGAATGGGGAGAGCCAGATATCGGAGATGATGCAACATTCGTGGAGCAACCCGTGATGATTGAAGGTTGTGAAGAGAAGGTGCTTCATGGAGTAACCATTCCTTTGGTTCGTGTGTTGTGGAGACAAGGTGGGCTAGAGGAAAGTACCTGGGAACGAGAGACGCAGATGCATGCCCAGTACCCTGAGCTATTTTCAGTTTTGTTCTGTTCTGTTTATACTTGGTTGATGGAACCCTTTACCATGTAAACTATGGAATGTGCTGTTTTTCTTTTCTGTGGATGTGTGTGAAGTGTCCTGAAATGTGGGTAGTGGAGGACCTAATCCCTAGTTAAGACGCATTAGATTGGATGTGCCTAATCCCGTGCGGGTGAGTCAGTGTCGCCCAAAGCAGATAGTATCTTAACATGAAGGAAGGGAAACCCCTCACCACATGATCGAACGGTTTAATATTTTGTTTTGCGTGGTTGAACAGGGGAGAGGAGAGGTATGATTGTGATTGTTTAAGAGATAGATGAGTAAGGGGGTGTTTTTTGGAAATAAAGAGGTTTACTCCTGAGAGGTATCTTTTTAGGGGGTTGTTCAGATTATCTCCTTTCTTCAGGTCTGGTTTTAATTCTAGAGGATGAGAATAGTTTGAGAGGTATCTGATGTAATGGCCCATACCCCCTGGCCATTACGTTGCCAAAATACGGTGCCACAAAAACAGTTGCTCCGGCCACGGTGGAACTATGACTGTGACACCGTGACGGTGGAATTGTGTCATCACCCAGCCCTCCAATGTCTTTTTCCAATCCCACTCCTGCAATGTAATTTTTCTGATGTAAATTAATTGTTTTACCCTTTTTAAATCCATTAAAAGTCCATAAATAATTCCTGAAAATCCCAAGAAACCTACCCGATGGGGGTATTAAATAACACCTAAATATCACTGTGTGTAACTTCCCACCCGCGTAGGAAACCGCGATCTGACTTTACAGGCGTTCAAAATTCCATATCCCGTAATAGTAGGATCTCTTCTTTATATCTCTTTCTAGAGTTTCTTCCTTTTTTCTTCTTGGATGGATTTATGTCTTCTTCCTAGTGCGCCTGGAGTTCCTCTCTTCCTTTGGCTTGTGGCGCGCCTCTACTGGAGCATTCTACACCTCATGGAGTCCATGGAATTCCTCCCATGCAAGCCATGCATCCCCTATTCTTGGAGAGTGGAGAAAAACATTGATTCTTGATCAACAAGGTAGGTATTTGCCTTCATCTCTCCTTTATGTGTATCATGTGGGGTGGGTACGATGCTGTTTCTGTGGGAATGGGTGAAACCAAACCTTAATGAATATAAAAAATGGACTTTAAAAAACTGGAAGAGGTGTGGTCGATATGCTACTGTTCTATTTTTCTTCTCTTCCTTGATGCTTATGTTGTGAACTATTGGACTATGCTCACTGAAAATCAAGGTCGTTGTTGGTCTTTCCTTGCGCACTAATGAACCCTTTCCTTCTGTGATGATTAAATAACTGCAACTTGGAAATTGGTTAGTCACGTAAATTCGGTGGATTAAATGGATACTCAGTAAACATAAAGCCCTATGTGGTCACCCCAGCTAACCAACAGAAAGAAGAAAATAATGAATGATGTGCTTGAACCTGGAAGTTTCCCTACTCTATTTTTGAGGTAGGTTAGTTGTTCTATTTTATTAATTATGGGGTGATGTGGGTGAGGATGGGATCCTCTTGGTTGTGAGTCTGAAACTATGTGTTTTCTCTACTTGTGATGTGAATTGGGGTGGAATCATCTACTGTTGGAATATCATTGGTTCCTGGTTTTGGGGATGTGGGGCTGTATCTTGAACCCTTCATTGGTTCCAATACTTGGAGGGTTCTCACATTGACTTCTTTTATGATGTGGGGATGTATCTTGAAGCCTAAATTGGTTCCAATACTTGGAGTGATCTCACTTTGACTTTCTTTATTATGTGGGGCAGTATCTTGAGGCATACATTGGTTCCAATATATGGAGGGATCTCACTTTGACTTTTATCATTATGTGTATTAACAAGATATAGGGGTGTGAATGAATAAATTGTTGTTGGATGTCATTTTCCCTTGTCTTGTGGTTATGAATGTTAGTTTCTCAATAGTGCAAGAGTTTACATAAATGGGATCACCTGAACATGAAAAGAAGAATGGGTTAAATAGGGAATTGGTTTTGGGAATGAGTTGTGACTCGACTATGAGTAGTGTGCTTTCTATGAATAGTGATGAGTTATTTCGTGCTTAGGTTGGCCTTGGAAACCCTAGGTTGGGAAGAGTGATTATTAAATATATATATATTTTATTTCTTACATTTCTTATTCGCACCCCACCCATATTGTTCACTTAGTTCCGAACTCTCCCATTTCATTTGGGATGGTGTTTTTTCCAAAACTCCCATGTGTGGCTGGTTATTAGCTCCTCTTCTGCTCACTTTCCCAAATTTACCAAGACTCTTCGGGTAGGTTGTGATGGACTAATGTCCATTCTTATCCCAAGAATCTTTGGGCAGGGTAGTGTGGTGGTTGGCCCAGGTGTTTTCATGGAGGTTGTTTCCCATGTATCTTCAGGATAAGGCCCAGGTGTTTGCGGGTGTGATGCGTGGCAGTGGGACTGTGGTGAGAATGGCGGGATTGGTTCGATGCGTATTATGTCTTCAATAACCAGTGGGAAAGTGGTGCGGGGTACCCAACCAACGATGTGCTATTACTATACATTACTTGACTTGTGTTATTTTTGGGGTGTACCATGGTGAGGTTTGGGTGGATAGTTTTCCATGCTACGTGTTTTGCTTGTCTCTTTTATCACAAGGCTTTAGAATTCCTCCCCACTTTTGCATTAGAGTCTTTGGTTTTCCCATACTGAGTATACTTGTATGCTCAAACTATGTATATAAATAGCATTCAGGTTTCCAGGAGGACTTCAAAGATCGTGCAGGGCCGTGCTAGCTCGGGTGTTGGGACTTTTCAGTTGTTATTTTCCTTTTATTTTGGGTACTTTACCTTTTTAGTTTCTTTTTACCTTCTGGATTTTACTTTTGTAACATGCATATCAGAATGGTTTTCTTTGGTTTTTCTTTTACCCCTAGTTTTTGTGTTGTTGGGTTTTACAATCTTATCTCCCGATCTTATAAACGAAAAAGGGTAATTCCTTCCATCTTGTGTGTTATTCTATACCCTTGGTGCTTGTCGCCACTCTGGGACCTATTGAAGGCGGGTCTCAGGGTTCATTATCTCTCCTTCAACTTGAAGAAGGAAGGGTCTGGAAATCTGTTGTCCCTTCTCTCATTTTGGTGAAGGAGGGTTGTGACATTTATAGTAGTTATTAGAAGTTAAAAATAAAATTAAAATACACACTCATAAGGTCCAAGTTGGTTTCTAATCACCCTCCTCCCAAGGATTGATCAACTACTAACCATCTAATTATTTTAATCATATTTGTAATATATATAACCCAAAAGGTCTTAAATATTTTTTATAAAGAAAAAATATCGATCTATATAGTATAACCACATATATGGAAATAACACATGTATGAACAAGCATTATTACCCTCCACCATAATACTTGGACATGTGAATCCTAATATTTTTTTCTCATTGGGGCATAAATGATTATCCCCACACATTTATGTATTCATCCTTCCATGAATCCCCATATACCCACTTACATCCAATATCAACCAAAGTCACAATGCCAAAGTCATAAGAGGTATTTTTGGATGAGGATCAGCGATTGAGTGGTGAGTTGGGGGTCTCAGAAAGCATCAGAGGTTGGATAGGAGGTCTGGGTTGTTGAAATTTTACAGTAACCATCAGTCATACAAAGGAGGAGTTTTATATTGGGGAATTGTGATCTTTTTCTAGATTGGGTGCCTTTGAAATTTAATGGGTTGGGGGACATAGGCGAAGAATTTTTTCTAATTCCCCCTCCATTTATCTAATTTGGTCTCCTTGAAAAGGGATGAATTCTAGCTATATCCTGGTGGTGATGTGAGCTAAGATCTTCCATTCTAGCCTTCACTATATTTATCCAACCCACTACGGGTCACCTAGATAGTGACAAGGTGAGCCATCATAACTCCAATCCCACCAACAATACGCTAGGGGATGGAAACAAGCACTAAGAAGGAATAAATAAAATGGGATGCCTTTTAAAATATATGAACAGACACAACTTTCTCTATATAACAGTTTAGAGAAATTTAATAAAGACACTACTATAATAATTGATTTATTCGGTGCTAGGAATGGGCATTGATAAAGGGGACCCTTTATCAGAATAAGAAAAAAAAATCACTGATAAAGGGATCCCTTTATCAGAACTAGTAAACATGAATTGATTAAAGGGCCCCCTTTATCAGCGTTGATAACAAACCCCCTTTATCAACACTTTTTTAGCTCTTATAAAGACTATATTTCACAAAATAGTCATTATTCATAAAAAATAGTATGTAAATATATAAATATATTTATATTTAAATAAATATAATATTTTTATAATATTACTTTAATAAGTATAAATACGCATTCACACTTAATATATAATATACTTAGTGAAAATTAATTAAAAATAATTAAAAATATTTTGAATTAATAATTTGTTAATTATTAATATGAAATAGTCAATAAATTAAAATTTAATTTCATAAAATATTAAATGAACTAATGAATGGGGTAAGATATGTTGAAAACATGAATCTAACTTCAAAAAAACATAACTTTTGATATGAGTTTCTATTTGTGATGTAACATATATCACATCAAATTATATGGATAGATCTATTCACTAATAATAGAGGAAACACCTCATAACATTTTTTGAGGCCAAAAAAGGTCCAAAGGTCGTCCAAAATGTAGTTTTTAGTCTTGGTATCCCAATTTTTTAATATTTAATGGAATTTCACCCTCCTTTAAGGGGGTTTTATTTTCTTTTCATGGTTGGGACTATATTATTTCAATATGATTAAATTCATATAGAAATCATTATTTTAAAATTCTATCATTTTTCAATATATAGTTTTATTTATAATTAAATATATGCATATTTTTTTATATTTACTTATGATAAATTCATTATATAAATACACATTTAAAAATATTTACATAAAACTGAATTTTTAAATATATGAAATAAATATTTATTATTAATTGTTTTTGAAATTAATAATATACATTTTAGTTACATTATAAAATGAATCAATATGTATATATATACCTATACAAGTATTGTTTAAATATAAACCTATGTGTGTTAATAAATAAATATATATTTATATGTATATTCTAATATATGTAAATAAATAAATATTATATTAATATTTGTATGTGTATGTGAGAAACATAAAAGTAGGTTTTTTGTATTAATGTGTCTGTGTGTGTATGTATTATGCATATATATCATATATAAATGTATTTTTTAAAATAAATCTTTATCATTAAATACAGTATATAAATTTTTTTTACAGTAAATAATTACAAATACATAATAAAAAAATTATGTGTAAATATATATGTATTAATGCCTGAAATTTATATCAAAATAATATATATATATATAGACAAATTCTAAAAATTTATTTAGAATAATATCTAACCAGTTTTTACACTACAAAAATATATGGATATATATTTACATATACAAATATATATATATATATATATATATAATATTTATATATACATATATGTGTGTAATAATAAATGAATATATATTTAAATTATATTCTAGTATAATTAAATGAATATAAATATATAATATATTTATATAAATATAATTATATATATATCACACACACACAAACATATATTTTATATATGTATTTAAAAATAATTTTATAAATATATGGATAAACAATATATATGAAAATATAAATATAAATAAACCTAAATATTGTAAAATTGACAATAAAACAATATAGTGCAGTGGTAACTATATTTAATTTACAAAGGATAGGTACTTGGAACAAATCTAGGAGCGCGTACGAGGCGGAAATTATGTAAAGCACTAAAAAAAGGATGGGGTGAAAGAACCTGCGAGAGTGGATGAAAAGCACTAAAAAAGTGGGGTGGGGGGGGGGGTAAAAGAAGTGATAAATTGTGGGGATGGATGTAACAACCTTAGTAATGATATAATAATTTTTTTAAATTTATCATTATTCATAAACGAAATTAATTTCTCTTAGTGAAAGATCTTAAATAAAATAATTATGTTATTTATTCAAGAAAATGATCTTAAATACAAGCAATGATTTTTATAGGCTTAAGATGAGAATAAATTAAATTTAAATCATAATGGGGAGAGTATTTCTCAGTAATTTGGGTAAAATCACTCATAATTGTCAGGTCCGAAGTACTGATAAATGGTTGTGTGGGGTGTAACAACTGAGGTACCAACAAAATAATTTGTTTTTAAATCTTTTTATATTCATAAATTTAATTAATTACTTATAGTGAAAGATATTAAATAAAATCAATATGTTATCTATTCATGAAAAATATTTTAAATCCATACAATGAGTTTTATAAGCCAATGATAACAATAAATTCTATTTAAAGCATAAAAAACATTATTTTTCCAAAATATAATTTTGGAACATTTAAACAGCACACCTATTTTAAAACTAAATTTTGACACTTTTATAAATTTTATTTTAAAAAAACCTTCATTTTTTATAGATGAATATCATAACTAACTTAGGGTGAAATTTTGGTATTTCATGGAAAAGATTCATTTCTTGGTGAATAGTAAAAATATTGAAGTTAATTGAAAATTGCTTTTTCATATAATTTATATGTATAGTAAAATTATTTTTTACATTTTTTAAAATTTAATTAGTTCTATTATAAATAATTAAAAATATCTTAGTTCATTGGGATTAATTCAAAATTTAAATTCAATATAAAAACTATACAATGTTTTGAACTTTTCACTTTTAAAAATCGTTTTTTGCTGTATCTAACATATTACATTTAAATATAATTTTCTCAAATATTTGATTTTAATTTGGTAAAATTTATTGGATTTTTTTAATAAAAAGGACCAAATTGTTTATTAATGTCATTTTCATTTTTAGTTATAAAAAATTTACCGTGGTAAAAAAACATGTATCGTGCTATAGGAAAAAAATGAAAGAGTTTAAAGTTAAAAAGGAAAATGATTAAAATAACTAACAACTAAAAACTGTAATTGTTCTTTGAGGTATTTATAAACCCTATAAATCATATAAAATATTAATTGTTAGAAAAATTCATGGAAATTAATGCCCACCTCAATTTGGTTGACTTTAAATATTAAATATTCATTATCTTAATCACTTAAACCCACATCTCTTCATGTATAAATACCACTCCTTATCGACCTATTTCAACTGAAAATCCTTGAATATACTCAAATAGATTCCAAAAATCTTTTACTCACCCTCCCAACGTCCAATTTCTCATGTTCTAACCCAAATAACATTTCAAAGTTCATTAATCGGTCATTAAAGGAGGTGATATTCAAGAGGAATTTTTCTCAAAACAGCTCTCTTTGTTTATTTTCTTCTTATAATTTATCCTCTCCTACATCATAAATAAATTAATGACAACCGTATAATACTTTATGTACTTTATTTTTACATTTAATATGGAATTTATCATACAAAATCTTTTTATAACCTTCTTTTATTCAAGGGAATGAAACTATTGTACAAATTACGGTGGTTTACCATCCTGATGAATAATGATTTTTCGTTTTCCGTTTCCTCTTTAATGGATAGTCATAAAATAATATTTCTAGTAAAATAATTATAAAATATGTATATTAAACCCAATTTCATATCTTGGAACTAATATAAGCAGATTATAATAAATATGATGAAACTAGATCATGCTATCCGGAAAAACCGCCAAAATAAAGTAAACAATTATAATTAACACATTATCTAGTGAATCATAATCATGTAAGAAAGAAAAATGATATATGGAACAAATTTTAATGATGGGTTTTTATTTAATACTATTTCATTCCACTTCTACAGTTTTCTTTCCAATTGAAAAGTAAATCCATAATTATACACAAATTAATCGATCCGGAAACCATGAAATGAACGCACCTAAAACCATGAAAACAATGGAATATTATTAATGAATGTGTAATAAAATGTTATAAATTCATCTCATGAGGTATTATAAATATTAATATTGTTATTTAAGAATTTAATAACATTATAAAAACCATTTTACATGAGTTTTGAACACATTTTATGGAAGTCGAACCTGGCGTAACTGAATTCTTAACCTGATTTCCATTCTCTAGGTTAAACTTCAACTTCTTTGACAAATTATTTCTGTGATTATGTGAGAAATTAATTTCTATTTTCTTATGTTGTAGTTTAAATTTTTTTATGTGGATTTAAATTTAATATACATAATCTAATATTTTTATGTATGCTCACTTCGAAGATATGATATTTGTAAAGGACTTTCCCTAAAAAATATTCTTTAAAATTTCTTTTTCAAAAAGAATGTTTTTTTACAGCATGAATGAAATGTTATTTTTTTTGGTCACTTTAATATTTTTATGTTTAACTTATAATTTTATATGGTTACTTTAATATAATTATTTCCCATTTTATGTGCATGGATTTTTAAAATGATTGATTTCAAAATGAAAAAATCATTTTCTGTAAAGAGTGTTTTTATAATGAAATATTTCATGATTTATGTTTACGTTATGGTTCTTGGGAATTGTTCATAATGATGGGTGTTTACATGATAAACCAATTATGGATAATTACATTATAAAATAATGACTTTTGGTTATGTAACAAACCAATGATGGTTTTTTCTATGATACACTAAGGATGGGTGGTTAAAAGATAACCTCCAATGCATTGGGTACTACATAGTTCGAGGTTAATCATATTTGTTACTCCATTATAATGGTGTTATATAAAATTATGTCCCATGTTACATAATTATATTTTAGATTCCTTATAATTAGTTTTCATGATAATATATTGATTTTTAAAAGTTAATATAGTGATATGTTTAAGAAGATAATTCATTTTTCAGAGTAAAAACTTTTTTTAATGTTTTCATGTATTTTTACAAGACTAACTATTTCATTTACTTTATGTATCTTATAGATACTTTGTGAGAATAGAATGTTTTAAAATATTTTTCATAGGATTTGAGAGATAATAAAGATAAGGATTATAATAAGAAAATATTTTACCTGAAAAGAAAACATATTATATTTTAAATACACTTATGTTTTGAAAAAAATGGATATTGGTTAGAATTGTCTTAATTGTAATTTTTTAGTTGTGGTGTATGAGTTATGACCTCATATTATAAAACTCTAAAACAAAATGATATATCTTAATTAAATAGATATAATTCTAGTTAAAAATCACAATAGTATGTGATGTTTAAGGTAGAGTCCTTTCATTGAGAGAGGTATGAACACAAATAATTTATTCCACCTTTATCAGTGCATAAAAACTATCACTGATAAAGGGGATTTAAGAGAAAATTTTGTAGTTCTAATAGAGTCACCCTTTATTTGTTCTAAAAAATTTGATGATAAAGTGTTCATTTATCATTGATTCTTACGCGTACTATTAAATCCATCCCTTTAAAACAGCTCGCATTATCATTGCTTCTATAATACTAATAAAGCCCTTTTACTAGTGCTGTTAAAGGCTAAATTTGTACTAGTGAGACTATAATATCATGAGTAGAATAATGAATGAAACAACCTCTATTAAATACATATATAAAATTATAGTATCATAATACAAATGAGAAAGGTTAAAATACGTTCCTAAATTGAAATAAAGAGATAAAACTATTCTGAAAATAAAAGTAAATAATTTAAAATGGGAGATCCTGACTCAATATCATAGAGTTAGAACACCTAACATGGTCAATGTCACTATGTACTTCTAACCACAACTAAGACCAGGTCCCCCACAGTCACAACTAATCTACATGTATCTGCATATGACACAATACTTGTGGGAGAATCCCATGAAGGTGTAAGTATATACATACCCAATAGTACATCCTAGAATTTTCTAGAATAAAGTTACAATAGAGAGTAGTCATCTCATTACACTGAGACATGTTAGTCATAATATGAGACAAAAACCATAACAATAACCCATATATGACAAAAAATAAAATTAAAGAAAGAAATAGTATCTACATCTCCATAAAATAAGTAAAAATTAAGAGTTATCCTATGGATCAAAAGGTACATCTTCGATTCACGTCATCATGCGCAATTGTAAAAGAATCTATGTAGTGGGGCCCACACCATGCTACTATACTCCAAAACTGAGGGGGATATAAATATGAACCGTGAATCCCATGTAACCTCACTATAATCTATGTGGATGGGCGTACTTCTCACTATTGTGATCAATAGAAAAGGTATCCATCACTTCTATGGAAATCCCACTCCCTACTGGAGCTCGATGACTAAGGAGTAAGACACGATAGGTATAGGAATAACGTCCAGTGTAATTCCCTGACCCTAGATACCCAGAGTCGGTGCTTTATTACATAACATT